>CM063292.1:822500-1422500 GCA_032173965.1 Sitta carolinensis
TTGGACTGTCACCATGGAGAAGCTGATGGGCTGGGGGTGGGCAGGTCCAGGGGCTGCTCCTCGGGGTTCTGGGCTTTAGGGGTCACTCCTCAGTGACAGCCAGCTACCAGCTGGGTGAGCTCAGGAACCATCAGTTTGTGACTGAGACTTTCACAGTAACCACCAACGCTGGGGCCACACGGTCACACAGAAAGAATCACATAAAAAATGGGGATAAATGGTTTTTAGTTGAAATCAGCAAAGTCCACCTGCCTGACAGTACCATAAGGGAAAAAGAAATTTCAGGAATTAAAGGGGCTCTGGGAGCTGCCTAACTAAAAAAAACCCAAAAAACAAACAAAAACAAAACCAAAACAACAAACAAACAAAAAAAAGCCGAACACCTTAGACTGGTATGAAAGCAGGAACAAGTGAAAAGTGAAACCTGGTCTATACAACCTTTAGCTAGGAGATTTGACCACGGCATCCCTAGACCTGTGCCTACTTTTTAGCACTCATATAGTGGGGAGCTTTGTGGGACACCCTGGCCAAGTCGCCCTTGGCACATGGTAAGTTTATGCTCTTTAATATGGTTGGTAGAAAAGGTAGCAGTTAATTAGCAAAGGAGAGGATAGTGAGGAAAGAGGGGAATCAGCAACACAACTGGCAATGAAAATCGATGTTAATAAGCAGAAGGAAATGTATACTAGAGGCAAAAACTAATGTATTTATAGACTCAACAATATCCCAGATCGACAGGGTCAAAACAAAACACGTTTCTGTAACACATCCTGTTGGAGTATCCCAAAGGAAGTCACTGCAGACACCAACACAGCCAGGTTAAATCAACAAGAGCTCCTAGTTTAATCAGTTAGAAGGACATTAGACCTTGTACCCCATGCTTTTTGTCAGCCTTCTACTACTGGAGCAAAGTAAGAGGCACATTTTGGGGTGGGATTGTGGGGCACCAGTGTCCTCTGAGGTTCCTGGGGTTTTCCCCTAGAAGATGCAAGAACCATTAGAGCCAGGGATGAGGATGAACCAGCAGAACAAAACAGACTCTGCTTTCCCTCAGCACAAAGTCACATTAGTTTGAAATCCCAGAGTCTCTGATTCAATTTGGGAGCTGCAGTGGCGTCCCCAACAATGCTGCTCATCCATCTTGCACTGTTTACGCTGCTGAGCCTCTCTGTGGCTTGTGATCCACCAGCTCAGCTCTGCAGCTCTCAGCTCGCTGTGCACGCTGCCCAGCATTACACCACGCAGGAATTTTTAAGGAACCAAAGTCTTTCTACTCATATGTCTTTAAAAATGAGGCTTTCTACACACACAGCCAGATATTGTGATTTGACATTCCCACAGAAAACACAATTTTTCCCCATAGGAACAGGACACTGGAGGTATTTATAAAGGCATTAGAGCTCTTTCTGCTGCCTTCTGTAAAGACTGCACATATTCCTGTTTAGTATAATAATTCCAAATGCAAATTATTTGGTCTTTATTGATATGACCACAGAGTGGAAGCTGGGATGGAGACTGAGAAGTTTGCACGAGTTTGTCTCTGTCATTATTATTTCCAACATGCAAAGGCTTTTTCATTGCTGAGAGTAATTGAATAAATGTTCAGGTTATATCTAATAAACTCAATTCTTATTTTCAGGTCTTAAGCAGCTCGCCACTACATTGGCCAACAAACACAGGACATTGCCATTCTCCACCTTTCCTACAGAAATGCTGTTATCAGTCAGCTCCCTAAAGAGATGGTTACAACTTTAATAGTTTTTATTTCCAAATCCAGGTGAAGCATTTTAGAAGTCGCCGGTGCTCATTACCCATCACTGCCCAACAGCCAGGAGTGTCTGCTCTTCCCAGAGCCTCCTTAGCCCTGACCTGCACACAGAAGGTACTGGAATGGCACCAGGAGAAAGCCCAGGACAAACTGGTTAGTTTAATATTTCTCTTGGGACAGTTTATCCAGTACTCCCAGTAGATTAAACAGGAACACACCAAGGGGAGTTCCCGTCTGGCTGCAGGAGGCTGAGCTCCTTTGCTGACCCCAGCACTCCACATCCTCCCTGCAGCCCCCTCGCTCTGTCAGCGCCCGGAGAGAGCTCCCTCCAGTGCTGGGTGACTTTCCAAGGCACATCTGCCACTCCTAGCACTCACAGCTGGGTCACCTCCTGAGGCACGAGAGTGGGGTGCCTTGGGATGTTTAGTTCATGTGTTTGGGAGCATTTAAGTTATTTCTCCCAACACCTCGACTTTTTTGCTTTGCTGAAATATTTGGCTCCAAAGCACTTCAGGACACATTGTCCCTCGGCAAAGAGGGAAGGTGAGAAAACGGCCGGGGCCGGTCCCTTCCCTCCTCCTCCCAGCCCCGCTATTCCTCCGAGACCTCCAGCATCATCCAGCAGAGTGGGGAGTCAGCCATGTGCTAATTCTGCACTTACTGCTGGCTCATTTAATCGCTCCATCTCCGGGCCTGTAACCAGAAGAAAGTGTTTCCGCTAGAATAACCTTCCTGCTCGGCCTGGGTGCAGCGCCAGATCCAGCGACACTTGCTGGGGTGTCCCGGCAGAGGTGCAGCCCCGGAGCGATGTCCCGCCGCGCGGTACCGGGGTACCGGGGGGTACCGGGAGGGAGCCCAGCCCCGGAGCGATGTCCCGCCGCGGTACCGCGTAGGGGGGTCCCGGGATTCGCGGGTGGGTACCGGGAGGGAGCCCAGCCCCGGAGCGATGTCCCGCCGCGGTACCGGGGTACCGGGATACCGGGGGGGAGCCCAGCCCCGGAGCGATGTCCCGCCGGGTACCGGTGGTACCGGGATACCGGGGGGGAGCCCAGCCCCGGAGCGATGTCCGCCGCTGCTGGTACCGGGATACCGGGGGGGAGCCCAGCCCCGGAGCGATGTCCCGCCGCGGTACCGGGGTACCGGGGGGGAGCCCAGCCCCGGAGCGATTTGTCCCGCCGCTGTGGTACCGGGGTACCGGGGGGGAGCCCAGCCCCGGAGCGATGTCCCGCCGCGGTACCGCGGTACCGGCAGGGAGCCCAGCCCCGGAGCGATGTTCCGCCGCGGTACCGGGGTACCGGGGTACCGGGAGGGAGCCCAGCCCCGGAGCGATGTCCCGCGCGGGTACCGCGGGTACCGGCAGGGAGCCCAGCCCCGGAGCGATGTCCCGCCGCTGGTACCGGGTGGTACCGGGGTGGTTGGGTACCGGCAGGGAGCCCAGCCCCGGAGCGATGTCCCGCCGCTGGTACCGGTGGTACCGGGAGGGAGCCCAGCCCCGGAGCGATGTCCCGCCGCTGGTACCGGGGTACCGGGGGGGAGCCCAGCCCCGGAGCGATGTCCCGCCGCTGGGTACCGGGGGGTACCGGTGTGGTACGGGGGGAGCCCAGCCCGGAGCGATGTCCCGCCGCGGTACCGGGGTACCGGGAGGGAGCCCAGCCCCGGAGCGATGTCCCGCCGCGGTACCGGGGTACCGGGGGGAGCCCAGCCCCGGAGCGATGTCCCGCCGCGGGTACCGGGGTACCGGGGGGGAGCCCAGCCCCGGAGCGATGTCCCGCCGCGGTACCGGGGTACCGGGAGGGAGCCCAGCCCCGGAGCGATGTCCGCCGCTGGTCGACCGGGGTACGGACCTGGCTGTACGGGTACGGGGCAGCCGGAGCGATGTCCCGCCGCGGTACCGGGGTACGGGGGGGAGCCCAGCCCGGAGCGATGTCCCCCGGGTACCGGGGTCCGCAGGTGCGGGGCCAGCGCAGAGCGGGGTCGGGCGAGGCGCTCACGGCACTGGGTGTCCGGAGCAGACCCGGCGCAGGGACCTGTCCAGCGTGTTCAGCATCCCAGCTCTAATTCCTCTGGCTCTCTTGAGCCTGGGGAGGCAGAACAGCTCGGCCTTCCAGCTCCGGCGGTAGCAGGAGCTTTGGCTTCGGGCCGCGCTCTGTGCGGTGATCAGCTAATACAGGACCACGGGAGGAACCCGCTTCCCTGCGGAACAGGCACCGAGAATAAACCTGCCAAGTGTTCCCTTCCCACTTCCTCCTGCTCCAGCGTTACCTACGATCCTCCTCGGGGAGCACATGCCTTGATCTTATCTAAACATTTCTTTTGCCTCTTTCATCACCTTCTTTAGCTGTGCATTTCTTGTTTGGCAAGTCCCCACTGCAGCTTGAGCAACTGCAAAACCAAAACCAACCAAGAAGCACCTGCTGGGAAAATAAACAGAAAGTGACGATGTTTGTAAAACTTTTCTTCTTTGTTTTGCAAGATAGTCACAACAGGGGATAGAACTATCCTCCTTGCAGGTCCAGTGTAAATAGTTCTTTTCGTTAAAATTAAAATAATCAGTGTTTATAATGCCTGCCAAGGCTTTGCAAGTACAAAATGCTGGAGGCTACAAAGGACAGAAAATACGTCTACAGCTGAAAGCATATATTATAACTGGTCCCTTAAACCCTGGTGTGGGATCCTTTTATCATTCCTTCATTCCAAGGTTAGTAGGTTATTAACCTGTATCCTGAGGGAGAAAAGATGCACATCAATTATATCAATTGAATAGACAAATGAAAATCAAATTAAAAATTTAACACGTGCCACCATAATTACAATACAGAGCTACTACGAGGAATTTCAGCTGAGGAGTGAAACGGAGAAATGCTTCCCAGCTGCAATTTACAGGAGCAGGAAAAGTAGCCAGACAGAAATTCTACTGAAACTAAAGCCCATACAGGATAAAAAATATTTTCTAAATCTGCCACCCACTGAGAACCTTTGATTGCAATTTTAGACTAGGATGCAAAAATATTTAGTTCATTTAAGCAATTAACTGTGCTTATATTGTGTAATTATATGTATTGACATTGGCATATTGAAACAATCAAAGAATCACAACACTCCAGCCTTCCCTGGTATTTACACATCCCAGTAAGTTCCCGTGAAAGTTCCAGCTGGCCAAGTCCTTCTGGGAACAGGGGATGCACGAGGGCTCCCTGGCCACAGCCAGGCTGTCACCTTCCCTGGCTGCAGGGGGCAGCTGGGGAGGGAAAGGCAAAGGCACAGTCAGCCCATGGCAGGATCTCCAAGGGCTGGCAGAGTACAGAGGAGGCTGGCCACAGGACAGGCAGGTGTTGGAGTACCTGTGCTGAGCACAACCTGCCTCTCTAGGACACACGTCAAAGGCAGCCCTTAGCCAGCATTCCCAGAGGCCAAGGAAAGCGACTGGATACAGGTTGAACAGCTGCTTGAAGATGCTCAAAGAGCCACTTTGAGCTTGCAGAAGATTTCTGCCTAAGTGTCAGCAGTGGAGCTCTCCAGGCCTCCCTTGGGGGCAGCCAGAGGGAACAGTTCCTTGGGGGAACAGGCCTGGCCAAGGCCCTGGGCCGGCCCTTCCTGCTCCTTGCTGAGCCCTGCAGGAGCAGCTCCACAGCTGAGCTGTGCAGGAACAGCTCCCCACCTGAGCCGTGCAGGAGCAGCTCCACACCAAGGGCTCCACACCTGAGCCCTGCAGGAGCAGCTCCCCACCTGAGCCGAGCAGGAGCAGCTCCCCACCAGGGGCTCCACACCTGAGCCCTGCAGGAGCAGCTCCACACCAAGGGCTCCACACCTGAGCCCTGCAGGAGCAGCTCCCCACCTGAGCCGAGCAGGAGCAGCTCCCCACCAGGGGCTCCACACCTGAGCCCTGCAGGAGCAGCTCCACACCAAGGGCTCCACACCTGAGCCCTGCAGGAGCAGCTCCCCACCAGGGGCTCCACACCTGAGCCCTGCAGGAGCAGCTCCACACCAAGGGCTCCACACCTGAGCCCTGCAGGAGCAGCTCCCCACCTGAGCCGTGCAGGAGCAGCTCCCCACCAGGGCCTCCACAGCTCCCCGGAGCAGGGCCGCGGGAGCAGCCGGGGCTGCGCTCGGCTCTGCACATCTGCCCGTGCCCTCCGCGCTCCGTCACCGCGGCGGGGCCAATGCCTCAGAAACAAACAGGGAACAAAGGCGGCGCCGCACCGCAGCGCTGCCATTTTAATGCTATTTCTGTCTGTATAAAATCTTCTGTAATTTGTTTACGACTACCAGATTCAACAATAGTGTGCAAATGCAAACCCACTTATGTTAATGTCCTCTCTCGCTCTCTTTCTCAGATCAGATTCTGAATAAAAATTAGGTAAATACTCTGTTTGAAAATATATAAGATGAGAACTGGTTGGGGAGGGAGCTAGAGAACCTCCAAATGCACCATCCTATCAGCCACATTATTTTTTTTTTACTTAATAACTTAAGTGTACTGTTAGTGAAATTACAACCTGCTTGTGACACAATAAATTTACAACAAAACTCATTCCATAAATTATTCAATTCGCTGACTCCAACGATGCTGGGAAATATCACCATGAGCAGATGATTAGCATGTGAAAGGAAAGCCATCTCCAGCCTGAAACAATCACTGTCACACCTCCATTTGAAGATGCCTGGTGGAGTTTTGTAAAATTACCATTAGGAATACACATTTAAGGCTTTGTAGTTTCTATAAAAGCATTAAGTATTTGATTTACATTAGATTCATTTGTTCTTTCTTCAACTGTCTCTTTTTCCTACAAACCATAACCGTTTGGATAAATGCTGGCTCAATCAAGTGTGCATTAAAACAAAAGAATTTAAGTTCAATAAAAGTGATGAATCAGAACTAGGAGCCAACCTTCCCCTTCCCTTCTCTTCCCAGGCCACAGGATTGCTCCAGCAAGAGAAATGAGTGTGTTTGGGAGCCTGGAGAGCAAAATATTCTTGTCCCACATGGACTTATGTTCCTGGAGGGATAACCCAGGCCCTGGATCTTTGGTGTGGAGTATTTGGATAACATTCCGAGTCCTCCTCAGTGGTGGGAAGGAGACAAGGTTGGGGATGAAGAAACATTTCTATGCAGGTAAAGAGTGGAGCTCTCAGTGGACAAAACTTGTCATCTCCCAGCCTAACATGAACCACAGCTTTTTGGGGAGCCAGCAAATGAAAATTTTAGCCAAAATTCAGCAGTGGGGTCAGCACGTTCCCAGCTACAAGGAATGAGACTGCTCAGTGTAACTGCTGCCCAAGTGCCAGCAGCAGCTGCCACAAGCAAGAGCACAATCACTGGAAATGTTCTTCTGCAGCCATCCCTTAAAACTGTTCTGATAGAGCAAGGAAAAGATTAAACCCTCCCTCTGTGCTCTGCTTTTAGGCTAATTGTTTGAACAACTCTCTTTATTCCATTCTGTGGCTCTGCAGACACGTGTGATGTCGCTGATGAATGACCCACACCCCGGGCTGCCACGCTCCACCCATCAGAACAGGCTGATGGAGGAACTACCAGCACAATTTTCTCAGGTGAGTTGTCAAAATGCCTCCACACAAAAGACCCTTCTGATCCAGGCCCATGTAATGCAAACATCTTACCCATTAGAGGGGTCGAAAAGGCTTCCAGCATCTCCTGCCCGCTGGATTTCCCAGGCAGAGGAAATTCAAGGGGTATAGGTAAAGAATTTATTTCCCTGGAAAGGAGGAGGAAGGATTCTTCTTGTTCTGGTATCAAAATGCTCATTTTTTAATAAAATACTTTAAAAAAGAAGTCCAACAGCAGCAACTAAGTGATTCAAGAGTCAGTGCCATGAGAAAATCCTCTTTCACAGACAGGAGTGTTTTGAAATAAGAGCTACTGGTTTTAAGCTGCATAATGACACCATTGTGTCAACTTCCTCACCAACCCTGCCCTTTGTGTTACACGAATCAAAGATTGTTCTAGAAGTGGCGACTGCAAGGAAAAGAATTTTTGCTCCTTTACCAAGAAACTTTGTTGGCTCTCTGTGTGACTGCAGTGCCCCATCCAGAGACAAACTGCCGGTTCCTGAGTTCATTAGCAGCACTCAGACTCATTCCCTAGCTCCTTCCCGAGCCTCTCCCTTCTGAAAGCAGGAGCTTACATTATTCATAAGGATAATCACAAATATGCAGGGAGCTGTAGATGTGTAATGGAGAGGCTGGCTTGTATCCCATCCAAATTCCACGCGCTTCATGGAGCTTATGACTTTCCCATAAATTTTTGCAGCATGGGACTTACCTCCATTCTCAGCCACTCCAGCAGTCCCAAAGCAGGGACAGCTTTGGGAAAAGTTCTCATGCTCCCCCATGGAGTTTTATTACTTCTGAAGGAAGGAAATCAAATGGAAATCTTGTGCCACCTTCCTGTGGGTTCTCCAGGGCATGTGTTTGCCTACACACACTGACTGCACAGATAGAAGGCACAAGCAGTGCTCATGCTCTGAAACAGCATTCTGGAAATTCTGTGAAAATAAATATTTTCAAGACCACAAGAACAACAAAATCGAGTTACTGTTGTTTCCACTACCTCCCTGCAAAATCCAGAGAAGGCCAGTGCCCTGCTTAGCATGGGCAGCTGGCAGCCACCAGGAGGTAACTTCTGTAGGGATGGTGATGTGGAGACATTTGTGTCTCATCTGCCTGCACCTGAGCAGCCACGGTCCTGTGGCAATGGCTATGTGAGGAAGAAAGGAGGAGTCAAAGTCCAGTCAGTCTAGAAGAAAATAATTAGATATGTCTAACTCTGGGAGCTAGAATGATGTTTGCAGGAGAGATTATGAAATGAGGACAGACAGGAAAGGTGTGGGACCCTCACAGCATGTGCTACTGGGAATATCCCAACTCCTTTTAGACAAGATTATTAAGTATCAGTAATAAAGTAATAGATTAAGAAAATGGAGGTACTTCTAAATCCCTAAATCTAAGACCAAAAAAAGATTCTTTCCCTTAATCTCCAAACCCATCCTGAGCAGATCCATGTCATAGGATGCAGTCCAGTAGGAAGCAAGAGACAAGGCATTCACAGCCACATTAACAGTAATAACTGTAACTTCAGCAGAAGACAGAATTATGGAGACATTAATAAGTGATGAGATCACAAAACATCTGGAGAAACGTGAGCTGATACAAAAAGTTGCCAGCAGAGTCTTATAAAGGGCAAATCTTGTTTGACAAATCTGCTGGAATTTTTTAAAGAGGTAACACAGACTCCAGACAGGAAGAAAACATGGGACATAATCTGTTTGGATTTTAAAAGGTTATTTGACACATCACAGCCCGCAGGCCAGTGTATTAGAGTACATCAATCAAAAAATGCACCAACTTGGAATGGACAAGTGAAATGAAGGAAGTTCACAGCCTGGTGGTATCATCAGCACAAACCATGGGGAGCAAAGTGGAGCCAGTTTTGTTCTGGACATGGAAGATGGAGAAGAAAACACCCTAACACAAGCATCCCTCCTGGTTCACATTGACCCCCGACATGGAGGACGTCAGTTAACACACTGTAATGGCCAGGGTATTCATTTGAATTGAAAAATGAGGATTTTTCATGTTAGAAGCCTTTGTGTTTTGGTGCCTTCGGAAGACACACAACAGAAGAAGCTGGGAGAACCTCTTGGAATAGCTACAGAAGGTTTCAGGATGGGCAGGAGGCTGACAAGACTGATGGGGCACAGGGAAAGCTGTCTGAGCCCTCCAGGAAGGATGCAGTGGAGAAGCAGCAGCCAGCTCCTCTGTGTGGATGCCAAGCCAGGGCTGGCCCAGAAACTGCCCAGATGTAGATCCTTCTGAAGGAGATCCCTGGCAGGAAAGGAAATCTGGAAGCTGCAAGTGAACAGCGAGCTAAGCACTGAACAGCCAGCAGCAAGGAGCAACAGCTCCCACATTTACCTCTGGCAGGGGAAAGCCATTCCCCCTTGTCCTGGCACTCCAGGTCCTCATCCAAAGTCCCTCTCCAGCTCTTTTGGAGCCTCCTTGGATGTGACCAAACTGGTCCAGAAGTATCATAAGACACAGCACAAAGTAGGAAGAAAACATGACAATAAGAATGTGCACCTGGAAGGAGAGGCAGGAGCTTATTGTCAAGTATTAAATGTTTTCTGACTGCAATATGGAGACTTAAAATAATTTCTACATAGGCTTTCTGGGTAAAAAGCACAGTCAGGGAAAAGTTACACTAATTTAAACAAAATTAATAAAGAAATGTTCTGCTTCTTTTTATCATCTTTCTACCTCTCATCATTTATCATGCAAATTAAATTGCAGTAATAGAAAATGTAAAGAAAACAAACTCTGCAGTATATTGAAACCTCTATCCACCAAGAGATAAGGTTGAGTATTAGAAGGAAAGGTGCAGAAAATTAGCTGTCCAGACAATAACTGGGAGGGAAACTGGTTTATTTAGCCTGGAGGGATTTTTTGTTGCAAACTGACTAAATTAAAATCCAGACTATTATACCCAGTATCACACCAGAAAACGCCTTTTCCTTGCACTTTTAGATAAATTTTCATTGATCTCATTTTATGCATGATTACATTTTTAATGAGATGTACAGTATTTCGAAGCTAATTTTAAATGCCTTCTCCCTCTCCTTCCTCTGCTCCCCTCCCTCCTCCCACCACATACACACTTATGCTTGTTGGATTAACATTTCTGATAAATTGCTCGGCCAGAAAGGAACATTACCGAGAGGAAATAAATTACTTCCATCTTTCGCAGCTCCAGCATAGTAAAGTAACCTTTAATATGGCCACTGTCTAATTCTGCCACCTTGCAAATCCTTCCAAAAACGATCATTTTATTTCATGGAATGATTGTATTTGTTGTTGGCCACACTGAACATATGGAGCAAGGGAAGAAGTCACTTTCCTCCAGTGGCAGTTCTGGCCAGAAGAACCAGCAATGCCTTGAAACCCAAAACTCTCCTGAAATAAAGAGTTTTATTGTCAGGATCTTTGACTCTTGTGAATAAAGTACAAAGCAGGTGAAGGTGGATGAACTGGCCTAATGCCAGAGCATGGGGGTCTCGCCTTGAAAATACTGGGCAATAATTGATTTTCAGCATGGAAAACTTGGCTTGCTCCAAGGAGTTTTCAATTTTATTTTCTTCCTTTGACTATTTTTGGTAAAATCACACCCTGTAAAACAAAGGGGGAAATTGCAGGGACAAAGTATGAAATAAAATGCTGCCTCCAGCCCATCATTAAGGACCAGCAGTTTATTTCCCTCTTTGATTTCAGGCTGTGTTTTGTGAAGAGGGGCTGGTTTGTCCTGCCAGTTTCTCTCCAGTCCGTGCTCAGGAAGGGAAAACAAAGGAATTAATAAATATGGAGGCTTGGGCCTCTCCTAAATGAATTTCAGCTCGGTAATTTCCAGCCGTTTTGCAAACTCTCCAGGGTTGTTGTGAATTGCCGCCTTGCCCTCCGGAGAGAGCGGCGCTCTCGGCTGCCCATCGCTCCGCAGGCTGCAGACTGCGGGCAGCTCCGGGCACGGCCCGCGATTGCCGGGGCCCCTCCGGGATCCGACCCTGCCGGGCCCCTCCGGGACCCAACCCTTCCTGAGCCCCTCCGGGATCCGACCCTTCCCGAGCCCCTCCGGGATCCCACCCGTCCCGAGCCCCTCCGGGATCCCACCCCTCCCGAGCCCCTCCGGGATCCCACCCTTCCCGAGCCCCTCCGGGATCCCACCCCTCCCGAGCCCCTCCGGGATCCCACCCCTCCCGAGCCCCTCCGGGATCCCACCCTTCCCGAGCCCCTCCGGGATCCCACCCCTCCTGAGCCCCTCCGGGATCCCACCCTTCCCGAGCCCCTCCGGGATCCCACCCCTCCCGAGCCCCTCCGGGATCCCATCCCTCCTGAGCCCCTCCGGACCCACCCTTCCCGAGCCCCTCCGGGATCCCACCCTTCCCGAGCCCCTCCGGGACCCACCCTTCCCGAGCCCCTCCGGGATCCCACCCCTGCCGAGCCCCCCAGGGCCCCGAGCGTCGCCGGCCTCGCACCGGCAGCGGCAGGAGGGGACGCGGGACTGCGGGCCGGGAAACAGCCCGAGAAAGCAGCGCTGGGAACGGGAGAAAACTGCCGAGATTGCAGGGGAAGGGAAGAGCGCTGAGACGGAGCCTGGCTCTGGAAACCACGGAAATGAAGGAGTAACGGAGGAGTATCAGCTCCAGCTGAAGCATCAGGAGAGGGATTAGGAGTTTAGACTTGGGACAGTGGAAATGAAGCTGAGTTAAATGTCCCACAGACAATGGGAGCAGGAAAGAATCTTAAATGCAAATCCACGTTTCACAAAGGATTTATCATTATCCAGCAGTGCTTTGAGAATTAAGTGTTTCCATCAGAATTCTTGTCCCGTGCACTAACACGACAGACGGCGTGAGCCTTTCCAGATGTGGGAGTGCAGATGGGCTTACGGGCCCGCAGAGCAAAATCTTCCCACTCTCCCAGATGATGAATGGGACTGTTACACAACCTGTGAGGAATTATCACTGCCGAGAAACCAGCGCGGCAGGAGCAGACAATGGGATCCCCAGAGCAGAATCCATGTGTGAAAACACACAAAACACTTCCAGAGAGGTAAACAGCTGAAAGAGGGAGTATAGATCATTGAGCAAATACAGCCCTCAGGCTGCACCCCCAATTTTTATCATCATAGACCAGAGAATCCCAGCCACTTTGAGTGGGAAGGGACCTTAAAGATCATCCAGTGCCACCCTCTACCATGGGCAGGGACATCTTCCACTGTCCCAGGCTGCTCCAAGCCCCAGTGTCCAGCCTGGCCTGGGACACAGCCAGGGACCCAGGGACAGCCACAGCTGCTCTGGGCACCCTGTGCCAGGGATGCCCACCCCCTGAGGGGTTAAATTACGTAATTATGAAGTTGTAGGTGTGAAGGTTAAACAGTATCAGAGTTTTCCATTAATAAATGACAGGTCTTTGTGATGAAATCAAAATTGTGACACTTCCACAGCTAAATGACAGCAATGAACTGTTACTGCAGGTCGGTGGGTACCTCAGGGTAGCACAAACCCTCCCCACACACAAAAAGCATTTTAGTGTTTCTCCCACCAAAGAGGCTTCTCCGGCCCCAGCTGCACCCAGGTCCAGCGTTTCCCCCATTGCCAGGGTGGGTCTCGGACTGGGGCTGCTTTCAATGCAGCATGTTTTCCAAATAATCCCAGACTTTTGGCAGGGAAATTGCCAAAGCTGCTTGTAGGCTGGATGTAACTTTTAACACTTTTAACGCACAGAGCAATTACTGCCTTGGTTTCCCTGGCTCTCCAAAGGATCCCCTCGGTGTGCTGGCAGTGGCAGAGCCCGCTCCACGCCGGCATTCCGGAACGCCAACTCCTGGACAGTGCTGGACGGAAGGCTCATCCCTGGGCTCCCCCCACACCAGGGCAGCCCCTGGCTGGGCACAGGGGTGATATCATACACAGATACTCCTTCTTTGGACTAGGCACAACCAACTCCCCCCTGGTATTGCTGCTACTGCTTTATTAAAATGCATAAAGCAGCCAGAAGCAAAGACACCAATAAATTCTTCTGTAAAAGCAGAAATGTTTTTTTCAAATTGCTCCCCTAACACTAATAATCACAGCTCTCTTATGTGTACTTGACTCTGGTTAACCTTTTTCTGGCACTTTTTAACTTCTCCAAGTCAGGTACAATATGGAACTAATGTGGGGTTTATTTTCCCTATAGGAATAGCAGAAAGAGCACTGCACATTAGCGTAATCACACCGGCTCCTTCCAGAAACTGCAGGACTTTACATCAAAGCAGCCGCATTATGGCACAGGAAAAGAATTTAATAACAATTGGGGGACTAAGCATTTTTTTAATGTTAAGGGGGTTTTATTGAATATTAATCCTATAAAATGCTCCTGAAAGTTGGCAGAAGGAAAACTGATGTCCCAAATAGTTACCGTGGCCTTCCACAGTGCTGGCATGCAACTGCAGTGTAATCAGAATTCATCATGTCATTAGCAGAAGGACAACAGGAAAGGAGACACTTCCTCCTGCATCCTGGGGCTTGAGCAACCAGAGCTGTGAGAACAGGCTCAGCTTTGACAGCCTCAGCCAAGCTCTCAAACTTTACACGGGTTTGGGTTCAGAGCTTGCAGTTTCTTTCAATACAACTTGATATTTGCACTCTCGAATTTATCTTCTGCCAAAAATTTCCATTATATTTTCCTCTCTGAGGGGGTCAGAGGTGCTGGAAACAGGTCTGTAGTGAAAAGGAAAAAGAAGCACCCAGAATTTTTTCCCCCCATATTCCTAAGAGCTGGATACTTTCCTTTTTCTTTTCCTCTTTTTTTCCAGGAGGAGGTCACTCCACTGCCCGGCACGGTTCAGCCATGCTCCAGCCACATTAATCCCTGCCCTGCTGAGCTGCTGGAGAAACAGGAATTCATCTGGCACCAGCAGGGGAAAGACAGAAGGAAAAATGAAGGGGGAAAAAATGAATAAATAAATAATTCAGGCAGAGGATGAATACTTGAACAAAGCAGGGCCTGTGTGCAAGGGAATGCTGGGCTGCTCTGGAACAGAGAAGAGCACCAGCCCACAAAGGTGCACGTTTATCCAAGCACAATCAGTGCTCTGCCCAAGCTGAGCAGAGCTGTCCCAGGCCCTGCCTGGACACACAGATGTGCCCTGGGTGGGACCTGACCCTCCTGTGGGCACATGCCCAGGTTTGTGCCAGTCAGGTCAGCTGCTCCTGGACAGACACTTGGCACA
Organism: Sitta carolinensis; assembly: GCA_032173965.1. Lineage (NCBI taxonomy): Eukaryota > Metazoa > Chordata > Aves > Passeriformes > Sittidae > Sitta > Sitta carolinensis. Next base: position 837,050 of record CM063292.1, read on the forward strand.
ACTCCTCCTTTCCTAAGTGTCTCGTGGCCCCCATGCCAGGCCTTAGGATTTTCAGAGTGACTTCTGAGGGCCACCCCTGAGGGCTGAGCAAAGGAGCCACATGTGGAAAAGGCCCTGTGCTTTAACCTCCACCTCAAATACCCCCTTTCTCTCTTTTTCCCCGAGCCAGGCTCTGAAGGGGTGGGTTTTCCCACTGCACATGCCAAAAGCAGCTCAGGAAGACAGAAACCACTTGTGCAGAGCCTGATACTGGAGGGCAGGGCAACGCAGAGCCCACAGGGGCCCCCCACACTCGGACAGTGTCTGAAGACACACTTGGTGTTAGTTTCTTGCTCTGGGATGCCTCCAGCTTCTCCTTGACTGGAGAAGGAACCTCGTTCATTATGTATCACAACAGTGTGCTAACAGCTCCCAGCCTGCAATGAAGCGAGTGCAGAAAACACTTTCATCACTGCTTCCGTCTCGTCACTTGGGAGTTTGCTGGCACTGGGAGACGTTTTCCTGCCCGTTTCCCATCCAGATACCCCAGACAGTAAGTGGCAGAGTGACTGACCAGGTGCAGTGAAAGGTCAGCTGTTCCCCCAGTGCCAGCCCCTGGGCTGTGCCAGCAGCTGCTGCTGCCTTCTCCTGAGTGACCTGTCAGGAGCATCGAGGCCAGGCAGAGCAAAGAACACATCCATAAATCTTGATATCAGTGTTTTATCAATGTGGTCTTGTAAGTTTATGAGCATTTGGCTTTGTTTTACACCAGACAGCTCCACACTGCTCCAGAGCAGGCTGCCAGATGTGCAGCATTTCCCTCATTGCTTGTGAGGGGTCAAGTCCAACAGGAAGGTCCTGGGGAGCCTGACTGCTGCCCCACAGCTCCTCTGGGCACTGCTGACCACACCTGGGACCCCCCTGGCACCTACTGTGCACTCAAGGGGCTGCTGCCACCCAGCACCTGGGCCTGGGATGCAAAATTGTGATCAGAACATCTGAAAGCCCAAGGAGGAGGGTGCTGTAGCAGGGAGTGAAGGCATGAACTCCAAGGGGATCCGAGAGCTGCAGAGGCAGTTCCCATTTGTATCCATGGACAGGTTTCTCAAGATAAAAAAGTCAAGCTTGCATCCATGCAATACCAAAAAAATCTCTGTGCCCACAGGATTCTCTGCACATTTGGCATTTGGGAATGGCGGGAACATCAAACGATTATGGACATCTCAGCAGCATCCAGCACCCTAAAAGTAGGCATTTTATTGTAATGGGTAAAAAATCATCCAAAGGGACATTGCCATCTCTGCAATCTACTACAAAAACCAACCCAAGGGAGAGTTCTTGCCCAAGTCCCTGTTTCACATGTCACACAGCCCAGCTGACTTACAGAAACAACAGACCCTCAAAAGCTGCTGACAGCTGAGTAGTTTAAAGTTGCTGTAAGGCAATTTTTTGGCAAGTGGTCATATAATTGTTTGTTCTGGACATCTTCATTGACTGCAGGAGTAGTGAACACAAGATTGTAGAAGTTCTGCTTAAACATGGAGCAGAAGGCACTGAATGGTCTCTGTTTTCCAGCAGTCTGTCCCAGCTTGGTCTCAACTACAAGAAATCTCTATTTTCAGAAATAAACTTAAGTCTTACAAGAGGTGCCTTAGGCAAAAGCAGGTGTTGACTACTGCCCTTTTCATAAGGCCTTTGGAGATGCCCATTCCCAGGCTACTGAACACCTCAAGGGGGCTCATGGATTGGCACACTCTGTGAGCAGACCCTGGAGATGGGCAGTGAAAAGCCTCCATGGATATGTGCATCCATGCAATGTCAGCACCTCTGAACTGCCTTTTCCAATGACAGCTCCAGACCAAGTTTTGTTCCAAGGTATATCTTTTGTTATAACTCCTTATGTTACAAGAAGGGAAAAGGAATTATTGGAGTTGTGGGTGTTTGAGGTGTCAGTCACTGACAGAAGAAGGCAGATGTCAAAGTCCCAAAGGCTGCCCACACTTTGGACAGCAAGGAGTGTATTCAGTATATTAGGACCCAAAGAAATTCCAAGAACTGGTTTATTGTTGGGTGGATATGATTATATTATTAATAAAGAAGCAGACAGGGCAGAAGTGGTCAATAAACATTTTGTTAGGAAACTGAGCCAGTGCACTCAAATCAGATGAAGGCTGAGAACCCATCTGAGAATTTCTAGGCACAGGGAGCATGAAACAACCTAAAATCAAACAGCCTCTGGTTGCCTTGTAAGAGAATTGCCAGGAGAGATGCCTAATCTGTCAATAGGAATGGAGAAAAGTTACTAGGGCAGGAAAATTGTGGGACTCTGGAAATGCTGTAGATTATGCCCACACTCAACCAGAGCAAGCAGGACTTGTAACTACAGGTTACTTAACCTGACATCAATCTCAGCAGAAAGTCAGGGAAGTTAATATAGAATTTGATCAATAAAATATTAGAGGATGGGAATAAAATTAACTCAAGTCACAAATGTTTTGTACAGAGTCTTGTTGAGCAAACATTGATTTTTTTTTTAGGTTTCATAGTGTTGTTTCAATTGACTGACTCAGAGTCAGAGCCTTTGGGCAAACAGGGCTGCTCCATGCAGCAAAAGCCTCCCAGGACATTCCCTGCCCTGGACCCAGTGCCCAGTGCCAGCAGGTGCCTGTCTCCAGTGCAGGGGCTGAGATATGGCCACCAGACAGCACATGGGCTACCACCACCCAACCAGACCCTCACTACCACAGAGAGCCACTTCCCATTGGCTTGAGGGCAACAAATCCTATCCTTGACTTAGGCTGATGCTCTCACTGAATCACAGGATGGGGCAGGGACCACAGTGGGTCATCTGGTCTGACCTCACTGCTCTAGCAGGGGCATGCCAGAGCATGGGGCACAGGCTTGCATCCAGATGGTTCTGGGATCTCTCCAGGGAGGGAGACTCCACAGCCTCTCTGGGCAGTCTGTCCAATGACAAGCATACCTCGGAGTTCTGGGTTGCACCACTGACAGAAACGCATGGCAAAAGCTAAGAAAATGGGAGCTTTGTCAGCTAATTGCAGAAGGGAAGGCCCAAAGAACGCGTGGTGGTGGAGACACTCCTCCCAGGCACCGCTGCTGTCTCGGACCACAAACGCTGCGGACACCGCAGCCAATCCCGCGGAGAAAACAAGGAGCCAAACAGGAGTTTGGCCTGGAGCCACCGAGAGCAGGGGCTCATCTGTGAGTGCTACAAGGTGTTCCCAGCCCACGTTATGGCTGGACTCCAAGTCATGCAGAAGCTGAAATAATGGCTTTTACTAAAGGCAGCCGAGGCCGCTCCTTGGCTCGCTCCTGCCTGAGCTTCCAGAGGAGCAGAGGAGTGATGCTCACTCACAGGAGGCTGCAGCTGATGGAGCCAGAGAGCTGAGCTTCCACTTGCTCAGGTAAGCCCAACCTGAGCTGAAATTTTACTGAAGTTGAATTCTCCTTGCACAGATTTACAACAGGTGACCAGCTCAGAAGTTTAACTGCCAGCAGAGAATGCTTAAGCTGCTGATTTGAAAGGTGAGGCAGAGCGAGCCTGGTGGCCCTCAGGTAGCACTGTGTAACGGGACAGAGCCTGGGCTGGCACTCAGCTCTGCAGCAGCCTCACCCTTGGGCAGCAGGACAAGGACAATCATCTGCTGGAAAGGCTCCAACTCTCACCCAAAGCTGTTACTGCCTGGGAAACAGCGAGAGCTGGGGGCAGCCAGGGAAGCCCTGCAAACACCAAATGTGGGGTACCACGGTGAGCAGTGCCCTTGCTGCATGGGGGAGGAGGCAAAACTCAGCAAGGGCTGAGTCGTGGCTGGGTTTTCTTATTTAAGGGCATTTTCTGATGATGCGAGGTGATACAGTCATTTAAACCACAGCACCTTCACTGCACCCACTATTGCCAGTCTATCTGTAAATTATCTAATAATAAAAAATAAAAACTCCTCTGCAATCTCCATCCCTTCATACCCCCTTCACTGCCAGCCTGATACAAGACACCCACACCCACTCCCAAACAGGCACAAACCCCCAGAAAACGAGATCCAGCAATTGTAAGATTCAACTTCAAAGACATTAAGAGACATAACATTTTATTTGCCTTCTGCTTTTTAACTTTTGGGGTCCACTCGGGTAATGCTTTTGAATTTTTAATTAAAAATAAAAGCAAGGCTGCTTCTGCTGTCATTTCACTTTGAAGTTGGACATTTAAATATAAAATCTGTTACCTGAAGACTCTGCTAAAGCTGTGAGTTTAGGAAGACTGCCCAAAACATATGTCTCAGCAGATCTGGACACTTACTGTGGTTTGAGCTGGTTTTATTTTGCCTAAAACTCTTCCTGTACATTCTTTCAGCAATTTTAAAGTGATTTTGATTTCCATGCAGTTTTTCTTTTTGCATTTTAAATTTAAATCAGAATCACATGATCACAGAACGGTTTGGGTTGGGAAGGGGCCTTAAAGCCCATTCCATTCTATCCCCTGCCATGGCAGGGACACCTTCCACTGTTCCAGGCTGCTCCAAGCCCCATCCAGCCTGGCCTGGGACACTGCCAGGGATCCAGGGCACCACAGCTGCTCTGGGCACCTGTGCCACAGGGAAGGATTCCATTAAATTCAATGCATGCATTTGATACCATGGGGATGAACTGCCTCCATTTCCATGCAGTCCTGACCCCCTCCTCACTCAGCCCCTTCCCCTGCTGCCGTGACCCTTCCCACGTCCAGACGGACACTAAGGAGAGGGTTCCACTGACACGCGGGAGAAGAGCAGGGCCAGGGGCTGTGCTGAGCCCTTTGCTGCCAGGTGGGGGTCAGTGCCCACCTTGACCAAGCCCTGCCAGTGCGGCGGGCCCCTCCCCAGCCAGCAGGGCTGGCCCCTGTGGCTGTGAGAGTGAGCACAAGCCCACAGTGTTCCTGCTGCCCCTGCCCACAGCAGCGCCGGCAGCACGGCTGGAATGGGAGCCAGCAGGGAAACGCGTTCTGCTGCACGACTGGGATATTTCATCGCTAAAGAACTCAAAACTTTTGAAGCCTCTCCTTAATTTTCAATGAAAAGCATTTGGTTCCAGGGTGACAGACGAGGCTCTTAAGAGCTGTTACCACCTCAGGTAATTATAAAATGACGGAAGGGAAAGGGAAAAAAGCGAGCGAGTGCCAGATTAACACTCAGTGTGTTTGTGCAGGGCTACAAAGGCGCTTGCACGGCTGCCTGCGCCGAGAGCTCGGCTACAACAGCTTCCAGTTGGAAAAAAGATTGAAGGAGGGTGGAAGTGAGGAAAGAAGAAATTGCAATTAAAAACTGAAACGAATTCCAAAATAGCATATGAACTGGAATGTTACAAAATACTTTAAAAAAAAAAAAAAAAAGGAAAAAGGAAAAAGGAGACTTTTGTAGCAAACTGAAACCAGCCCAGATTGGAAAGAAGAGTCAAAAAACTCTTGTGCAAGCTGGGGGCTGGCTCAGGCCCCAGGAGCTGGAGGAGGGCTGTCCTCTCCCTAGGAAGCAGGTAAATCTCAGCAAATTGGAATTTCACTTTGACACTTCACTTAATATACTCTATGTATAACTAGGGGAAAGAAAATTAAAGCAACATAGAACCAGGCAAACAGGCTGAGCAAAGCCCTATGAAATGAAATGAAATGAAATGGTTCCAGCAGTAATAATTAGCTCTTTAACTACAGAATCTCAGAATGGTTTCGCTTGGGAGGGACCTTCAAGGCCATTCCATCCCACCCCCTGCCATGGCAGGGACACCTTCCACTGTCCCAGGCTGCTCCAAGCCCTGTCCAGCCTGGCCTGGGGCACTGCCAGGGATGGAGCAATATGGTAAAAGCCAGTGAAGTACGAACACGCAGACCATACAAGAAACATCTGGAGTAGAGGCACAATCCTTTGGTAAGGGAAAACACAGCAGCTCTCAGTGAGGAGAGGTGAGCCCCGAGGTGGGACCGTGCACTGTGTGACTGAACAGGACAGAAGCAGCAGACAAGGGGCAACACCAAGTTCAGTAGCCTTCAACTTTGGATACCCTGCCCCTAAATCTAAATTAAACCAGAATAAAATGCAAGATTACTAGCCTATAGGTCCACATAATAAATTCCTCCTGAATTCTGCCTCCTGCCAGCACAGCATTTATAGCACTGCATGGGGAAAAGCTCGGAAATTCTGTATTTTGAGTGGCTGCGCCCAGCGCCAGCCGCCAGCACCCACGGGTCCCAGCTGTGCCCACCCATCCCAGCAGGAGTGGTGTGCACAGGGGCTGATGGCAAAGAAAGGGCCTTTAATAAACCAGCAGCATAATCCAGGACTCTGTCCTCTTTATTTTTTAATAGAAGCCTTTCACTATATGGAACTAATTATCGCCATCTGCCGTCCCCGGTCTTATATTTCCTCTCTCACAGCTCATTCTTCAAAAACTCAGTAGCTTCCTCCCCTTACATTTGTAAATGCTGTTGACTATGGATAAAATCCATGTTTACTTTGTATTCAGGGCCCATAGGAAAGCTTGTTTTAATCATCAACAGATGTTACATTCTGCTCTGCTGTGCTTGGCACACAACTTCAGAGGGAAATAAAAGAAAAATCTTTATTTTAAATTTAAATTGTAGATTGTTACAGACTAAATAAAATGCCAAATTGTTATTGGAAACAACATGGCCACTGTAATAACTGTAACTGACATTTACTTTTTACAATTAGGGTTTTTTTTCTGGTGGTGTTTAACACAAGATGGTTTCCACATTTTGCAAAGGACTTTCTTTCCCTTTGCTCTGAAATGATTTGCAATCAAGCCACAGACATTTGTAATTTATTTTTATTTAATACTTTCCTACGAGCTTATGAAATACTGGGATTATTATGCTATATACAGTAGATAGTTTTTGAATACATACTCTCCCTCCGGACTCATATTTCAATACACATTATCCCCTTGAACTCATTTATAAACACCCATTATTCCCCCAGACCCCGCTATAAACATGGAATATCTCCACGGACTGTTCCAGCCTTATGGTCCTTTTTATCTGTGGCTTCTTTGCTCTCTCTGTTCACCTTTGATGTCTGCTGCCGCAGGTACGGCCGCCGCTTCCCCGCCGGCCTGCGGGCACCGGGCACTGCCTGCCCTGGCACCAGGCACCTGGCAGCCCTGGCACCTGCACTTGCCCTGCCCGGCAACCGCAGGCACTGCCTGCCCTGGCACGCAGCGCCCTGGCACCATGCCAGCCCTGGCACCGGCACTGCCTGCTCCATCTCAGAAACCTGCACGGCATTGCCTGCCCTGGCCGCACCACCTGCACCGGCACTGCCGCCCTGGCACCGGCACTGCCTGCCCTGGCACCGGCACTGCCTGCTCCATCTCAGAAACCTGCACGGGCATTGCCTGCCCTGGCACCGGCACTGCCAGCCCTGGCACCGGCACTGCCTGCCCTGGCACCGGCATGCAGCCTGGCCAGCCCTGGCACCGCACTGCCAGCCCTGGCACCGGCACTGCCTGCCCTGGCAACCCCACCGGCACTGCCAGCCCTGGCACCGGCACCACCTGCTCCATCTCGGGCACCTGCACAGGTGGCACTGCAGGCATTCCCTGCCCTGGCTCCTCCACTGCCTGCTCCATCTCTGTGCCAGCAGTACAACGTGAGCCTCCAGTGTCTGAGTGGTCATTCCTCACCCAGTTACCAAACTGGTGCTTTCTCTGAGTGTTAACTTCTCCTTTCAGTTTTATTTTTACACCACTGCAGAAACTAATTATGAAGTTATTTAGAGGTTTGGTATTGCTCAGAAACAAAATGGAGTAAAATGTTTGAAGATGAAAAGCTGAAATATTAGGCAGGATAGCTCTTCATTGTACCTGACTTATGAGAGTGATTGTGAGGGGACATCTGCCACTAGACCAGGTTACTCCAAGTCCTATCCAAATTGGCCTTGGACACTTCCAGGGATGGAGAAGATGGATTTCATGCCAAAAGATGTTTTAAATGCAAGCTTTGTGCATCCATAAGCTTATGCATCAGAGTGTCCAGGAGTTTTTAGAGCGAGTCTGTAAGGGAGCAGAAGGAGCTGTGCTAGACCTGGATGACATGGTGACACTACTGGGGCTCTGAAGGATCAGAGGTGGGGGCTTAGATGTAAGAGAATTAATTTACAAAACACAACAATGCACACCAAGGTCAGATGTTTCACACATTTGGCCAAATATTGAAAACAAACAAGTTTAAAAAATTTTCCTCATGAAGCTTTGTGATCTAAAAAATAAATCTCAGAGAGAAATAAATCCTTTTCTTTTAAAAATTGCAAGCTCCAGCACAATGCAAACCAGCTTGGAAAGCACCAGACGGCTATTTTACATCACTTGTGAATACTGTTATGAATTAACAGCTCATTAAGCAAAAAACCTTTGCAAACCATGAATCTCAAAAGAAAGTCAGAGAAACTGTCATCTGCAATCTCCAGTGTGTGAATAAATCTAAAATCCATCAAGGGACGGAGTTCTTCCAAGAGCCAAACAAACAGGTGTCCCCTGGCCTCCCGACCCCAACATCACCAGTGCAATAAAACTCTCCCCAGTCCAGGCCCAAACCATTTGGTACCAGTACATGGGATAATACCTGCTCCTTAAAACACGGAAACACGGATAACAAATGCCTCTAAAGTCCCAGAAGAAACAGAGACGTGCACTGTGAAGTATCCCCCTAGGAATCCTGTAAATCATACCCAAATTTCACTTGTCCTGGAACAGGTTTGAAAATCTGTTTGTGGTTTCTCCTACATATTTTGAACTGTATCTGGTCAGTTCAGAAATGAAAGAGTCCTTCAAACTCCACTGGAAAGATCTCTGTACGTGTTATTTTAAAAGAGCCTTAAACTGCAGACAAATTTGCTCTGCAAACTCAATTATTTTTATGGTTTTAAAAAATTTACTCTTTTTTTATCACATTTGATTGATATGTACAGTCAAGTGCCATTACTCCATCCATTCATTGCTCTGTGCCAGATTTGTTTGTGCTGGCACCCAAAGGGCAGTGCTACGATCGTCCTGTGCTATTCTCTGCTCCCTGAGCTCCAGCATTCCCAGGAGAGCTCAAATCATCTTTGGGCAGCTGAAAGCACCACAAGCTTCTCCTGTTGGCTTCTCTGAGCCTGGTCTCAGCTCAGCACCAGAGGTATGGAAACCTCTGCCTATGCACATGGTGCCCCACTTTGAATTTCTGTGGCTACCTTTCCATCCATCCTGATTTCTCTGCCGATTTCTCCGCACTTGAAGCGTAACACCAGCTTGGAAAGCCACCCCAAGGTGACCTTCAGTGTCACTCCCTCTGACAAAAGGCCCCCTCTGACTGAGGGCAAGAGCCCAGCCCCTCTCTGGGGTGGCATCTTTGTAACTCATTGGGTTCACTTGGCATTGCAGCACAGCTCAGGCAGGAGGATTTTCAGCAGCACGAGTTTACGTGCAGTTTATTAACATTAAACCCTTTCTCTGCATTGTCACTTCTCCCAGCTCCTTGTGGTGTACCCCAGTGCTACCCTAACACAACGTTCACACACAGATGTGGTAGACACCATGTAATAAAACACACAAGCCAATGCTGTGACATGCCCAGAAGGCAGCAGACCTAGAGCTCAGAGTGTCACTCCAGCCCTGCATCACACCACGTGTGACACGGGGTGCCACCACCACATAAAGTGTGGGAGATTTAGGAGAAGAACAGATAGGAATACACAAAAAGGCAGAAACATCAAGAATTATTTTTTATGATATTTTCCTGACAGCTCCTGACATTTATTTTCTGTAATTTGTTTCACCACTGAAGAAATCCCTGCTGGTCTAAAACATTGTGAAAAACTCGAGCTGGTAGGACTGAGTTGTTCAAGAAAAAGGAAATTATTAGAGGTCGTGTTGATTCAGAAACAAAAGTGCCTTGTTAATTCACAGGACTCAAGATAATGTGATGATTTGATCCAACACTTTGCATAATACAGGCCACCCGAATTTTCTGTATTACTTCCAGTTTAAAGCTCAATAGTTGCACTTGAACTACAGGTTTAGAAAATCATCTGCTCTTGATGTTAAAATATCCACCGTAACAGCCATTAAGTTGTTCCACTGATTAATCACCTTCCCTGATTAACACGTACATTATTTCTAGTCAAATTTTTGTCTACCTTTAATTCAATTCACTAAATCTCTTTGTATTTTTTCTTCTACTCTTAAGAGCTCTCTATTCGCTAATTCTTTTTGCCTGTGTAGGCACTTATTGACCAAGTTCAACACCTCTTTAGTGCCTTTCTGATAACAGAAGAGGTTTGATTTTTTTAATCTGTCACCATAGGATAAATTTTTCACTTATTTAATCCCCTTTGTGGATTTTCAGTGCATCTGTTTCGGTGCCTTTTTTCAAGTGTCAGGCCAAGAAATGGACAACAGCACAGGAAGGCACCAGAGGAGCTTCAGGGACCCTAAGATTAACTAAAGGGAAATTATCAGCATACAAAAACTTTCAGCAATTATTTTTCATTTTTCAAAAGAGCCATGTACCTTTAAAATGCATTGCAACAAAAGGCAGTATCATTTGTTTTATATAAAAAGACAACTTTGAAATGCATTCTCTTTAAAAATTATACCACTTTTTCACATCTTAATTAATGCCAAAACTTGATTTTTTTCTTAGCAGTGTATTAGAAAACTGCTATTAATGTAATTTAATTTTTGTAACGAGCAGCATTTGTTTTCTATTTAAAAAAAAAATAGGTGGTTCTGAAATGTTGGTCTGTCAACATCACTTAGAACATTCCCATTCCATGCCTCTATGTAATAAATTAAATCAGAGTTTTAATTGTGCCCATGCTTTGTGGTTCCTGGCAGTACAAAAAGATCTTCTGTGAATTCACATCCCAAAAAGTCCTACTGAGTGATTAATTACTGATCTGGAAGATATAAATATGCTTTTCAGAGAAGTCAGTATGGACTGCTGGAAGCTTTGGTCTTATATATGGCTATGGGTGTCTCTCGCCCAGCAGACATCACCCTAATTCAAACAAGATTCCAGTTCCAATATTTACTGGCAGTACAAACCCCTTTCCTGTGCACTTGCCCTGTTTAATTAACACAAGATCTATGGATCTGGAAGTGAGGGACATGAGCTATGTTTGCTCATACGCTAGATTCCTGTGAGTTTCCCTCAGCCCGGCAGAAGCCCCAGCAGGGTGTGCCCAGCCCTGCAGAGCCCGGCTCCTGCAGCACATCGCTGTGAGCAGCAGGGCACTGCAGCCCAGCCCAGCTTCGCTCCAGCCCCAGGCATCACTTTCCTGCCCACGGCTCAGGGCTGCCACAGCCACTGGCTTTGCTCTCTCCTCAAACTCCTTCTGTGCTCCAAGGCAATTCCCAGGGCAGCCCGTGGTATTTGCGGTCCGCTCCCAGAGTGCCACACAATAAACACACAAGGAGAGCAGGACCATCTAGATTAAAACCCAAACCATCCCGCCTGCACATCTGGAGCAAGTCAGTGCCACCTCAGCCAGGCGACGGGGGCCAGCTGGAGCTTCCCCCACCCCAGGGGAACATCTCCCAGCAGGGTGAGGAGCAGCAGGCAGGAGATCAGACAGCAAGAGGAAAACTGATCAAAACCAGCGCGATTTGAAAGGACCTGGAACCACTGATGCAATACTGAACTCCTCACAGTCGGGCCACCAGCACAGGCCAGAGCAACCCGAGTGAGATTACTGCCTAATGGCCTGGCAGAGGCAACTGGGGGATCACAGTCCAGCTCCTGGCCGTAAGGAACACCATTTATGTCACTACAACAAGAACATGACAAACAAAGACTAACTCCGTCCTTCCTCTTTGAAAAGGTCTGTCCACAGTCAAGGAACAGAGTGAAATGTGAAAGAGAAATGTGTTCCTGTTTTGGGGATAGAAGACAAGAGCTTTGCAATCCTCTGAGCACCAAAATTCACTGAAATCACCGGGGCCATTGTGATTGCTCATTAACAATACACATCTTCCAGCTGACATTTTTCACTTGGACCTTGTGAAAACCACAAATCAAACATACATAAGAAGGTAGCCAACTTCAACCGAGGAAAGGTCTTTAAAAAACAAGAAAGAAAATAAACCTTTGATAAAATAATTGCTTCTACTGTTATTTTTTTTGCTATTGCTTCAAAAACAATTTCTCTTTCTTTCTTGTTCATCTGTCTGGTGTCCTGCTGGTGTGCAGATGAAAGGTCCAGTCTCTTTAAAATTTCATGCAGGGCTCTTCAGAACATCTCAGTTTTAAATGCCCATGGCAAAGACAACAAAATGTACCAGTAAATGGGAAGCAGATGAAACCCCTGTTTATACACTCCGTAAAGGTAGTGTGTGCGACAGGGTCTGTTTTCACACCCACACAGACTGGCAAGAGCCTTCCCTAAAATCACTAAACCACATCACTTACATTCACCCAGTACCGACCACAGCTCAGCATCCCAAAAACCCCCTGGGACTTGGCAAACCCAGGGTACAATTCTATCACCTGGTAAGGGAAGTTTTTTCTCTTTCTGCCCTTCCAGTACCTGAAGGAGCCTACAAGAAAGATGGAGCCTATTTACAAGGAATGACAGGACAGGGGAGAATGGCTTCACTCTGCCAGAGGACAGGGATAGATGGGTTAGTGGGAAGGAATTCCTGCCTGTGAGGGTGGGCAGCCCTGGCACAGGTGCCCAGAGCAGCTGTGGTGCCCCTGGATCCCTGGCAGTGCCCAAGGCGAGGCTGGACAGGGCTGGGAGCAGCCTGGCACAGTGGAAGGTGTCCCTGCCCATGGGACTGGGTGAGCTTTAAGGTCCTTCCCAACCCAAACCATTCTGGGATTCTGTGGTATTGCTGACATTTCCTTCAAGTGATTTTGCCACTCACTAAGAGCATGCTCTGAACCAATTCAAGACAACATAGTCTCACAACGTCCTTCAAGTTTCTGCAGCTCGTGAGCCAGCATGGTAACCACCACCATCTAAGGCTGCAGCATTCGAGTCTGACAGGTTTGTGTAGGTTTGTAGCACCTTTTTCCATCTAATAAATCTAAAGTATTTTGCCAGAACAGTCACTGAATTTCCAGCCGGAAGCCACAGCATCTGTTTCCTATATCTCTGCTGTTGCTGCTCTCATTTACAGTGTTCACAACTCTGAGCACTCGTGAGGAGATATTTCTCAGCTCACTGTGGAGTTGAAGCAGACGATTCACATCTGTGGTGCTGAAGCAGTGGACTCCCTGCCCGAGAGTTGGAATATGTATAATTAAAAAAAAAAAAAAAAAAGCAGAACAAAACACAAAAAACCCATCAGAGGAACCAGCTGTCAAATACTGAGACATTTGTGAAAGAGCAGAAATTTATTGATTATTTTTCAGAGAACTGTTCCAATATCTAATGGCAATCTAAATTCCCCTTAGGAATGGGGTAGTTTTAGGTGCATAAACTCATTATGAGTGGAGTTATGTTTTGTACACTAACAATGAAAAAACCAAAAACTGTATCAAAGTAGGTGAGATGGAAGGTTTGGACTCTCAGCATCCTGACAATGTTACCCTGCAGGAGTCACTTGCATTAATCAGAGCACTCTGATAACGAACTGCACACTGAGAACAAGGGCCAACCACTCAGTGGGCCCAGGTGTGTGATGGGGATGGCTCAAAGTGAGGATGATTCAACCTCAATACATCTCTGCTGCAGTCTAGAGCTTGACTTTGGAGAGCACTGTGCATCACCCACAAGGAAACATTTCAGTATCTGAAGGAGCTGCTGATCAACAGGCTCATCCTGGCTAACCTTGTGCCAAGGCAGTTCCGAGGATACAAATCAAAATCATCAGAGCAGCCTTGTGGATGAAGGATGGCATCACAGAGTGACACATGAGTGAGTCATGGACTACTGGATGTGCAGAAGTGAGTCATGGCTCAGTAAATGGGCTTGCTCTGCCCACATCCCTTTGTCACATAGTGCTAATAAGACCAAACCTCCCTAATTGCATCAGCCACGGCAGAGGAAACGATAAAATTCAGTCAGTCAGCCTAAGCTCCTGCATCCAGGACAACACCACCCTAAGGGATTTTGCAGCCAAGTACTGTGAGGTTATGAACAGGGATATGAAGCACAAACCACTTTCTATATTACTAAGTAACAACAGAGGTGAAAAAGCCCAGAGCCCTGACTGGGAATGAGTCCATTGTGATTTGCTCCACAGGATTTAATACACACAAGTCCTGCAGAACCATTCTCAGGAGTCTCTGCCCCAGCTGGGGTGGACACACTTCACTTTGGACTTTTAAGGCTGAAAATAACAGGTGATTTTACACGATAATCAGACCAGTGCAGTATTTCCACCCAAATGGGATCTGTATGACCATAATGGAAGGTGTAAGTAAAAGGAAATCTCTGTTACTCATCCCTGAATTTAATCAAATGAGAAGGATAAATGGTGTTTTCTTTGACAATCATGTCTACGGTACATGACCTGCTGTCACACCAGAATACAAAATTAAGAACTCAGGGCTATTTTCTTTAAGTAGAGAAGTAACTTGGGTTATCCTTTTAGCTTACTCATGCATTATGGACTCAATAGCTCAGTTTTGGTGTTTCATATGTTACTACTAATCAGACACAGAGTAGCCAGAAGCAGAAAGCAATCAGAAGAAGCAGCAAAGATCCAGAGTCACTGCGTCCCTCTCCACAGGACCCTGCTCATTGCCCAGCTGTACTCTCACTGCCTCTGACTGCCCAAGAGACACCTCTGGGCATAAAATTAGTACAAAACCTGGGCCAGTCGTGGGCCAGGACCTCACTGGCTGTAAAGTCTATAAGGGAAACATGCCAACAGCTGTGCCTCCAAAGTCCCACACCTGCCATTCCAATATGCACATCCCAACCAGGAAAGGCTTCTCGCTTCCCACTGCAGCACAGCAGCATCCCAGAGGGATGCATGGAGAGAGGTGTGAGCCCCAACAGCCACCTGGTTCTGGTATTAAGAGTGGACCCAGGTTTGCAGCCCATCATTCCCCAGGGCACAGAGGGACCATCCCTGGCCTCAGGACATCACATCTGTGGCTGGTTCTGGAAGGGACCATGATCAAATTAATATGTATTAAAATACCACAAACTCCGTCCTGTGACCTCAAGCTCCATGGTTCCGTAGTTCCTAGTCAGACTGTAGCACTGAGGGACAGGCCAAGGAAGTTTTCAGCTTCACAGGCAAAAAAGCTACAGCAACAATTCTGACGGACTTTTCCAAACTCACCCAGAATTATCTGCACATTACCTCTAGCCCTCTGCCAAGCCCCAATGGTGCTCTGCTGAGGGCACCTTCCACCAACACTTCACAAGGGCAGCACATGCAATGCCTGGCTGCTTCCCACCCTGCCCTGGGACACCCTGTGCCCAGTCCCTGTGCCCAGTCCCCATCCCCTCTCCCCGTGCTCTCTTCCCATCCTCTCTCCCTGTCCTGCTGGACAGCCCCACGCACGTGCAGCCCCAGCACAGAGCGGGCAGGAAGGCAGCAAACCAGCCCACCTGGGCACAACCACCTGACCCAGGAGCATCCTCATTAGAATCCTCATTAGCCACTCCGTGTAATTAGCTCCAGGTAGTTGAAAGCACATTTTTGCTTGGCCTTTCTACATCTGTGTTTTCCCCAAAGACTTAACTACCTGGTTTAATGCTCAAGCACTAAAACTCAGCTCTCCTTCCATAAAGTATTTTAATCTAAAAATAATTTGAACCATGTTTATTTTTAAGAACTTTTACCCTCCCAAAAATAATGTTTAAAAGAAAGCAACTTTAACCATGAATACGGAGTAAATAATTGCTGTTGCTTTCCTTGCAAATAAATCACTTTTACTCTGATTTTTTTTTAAAAAAAAAAAGATCAAAAGTAACATTAATCATGCTGGCCAGGGAGCAAAAGGACATTCCCAGACATTAACTGCCTTCCAAATATGAAAAACATATTAAATATCTCTCTAAAACAAGATGTTTTCCTCATGTTTCCTTTGAGGGAAAGCTGCTGGGCACATTCCTGCCTGGCTAGGCTGGGGGGGCACCTGCAGTGTGCCACCCCTCAGCACACCTGCCCCACGGGCCTGGCACCCAGCAGGCTCTGGCCCAGGGATGAGGATGCTCTGGTGGCACTGCAACTTTACAGAGGAATTCTGCCCTGACACTGGTCCCCACTGTGCACATTGATTTTTTCCCAAACTTTTGCAAGAAAGCACACACATAGGAATTGCCACTCATCCAGCTGCCACCAGGGATCAAACACCACAAATTGTGCATTTACCAAATCACGACCTGTGATTTCTGTTGTCATAGGATTGGAGGCACGAGGGAGAGAAACCTGCTTGGGCAGTGTAAGGAAATACAATTAGAGTCAGTCCCAAAAGAGACCCAGGGAAGGTGTTGGTCCCGCAGCGCAGGCTGGCCCAGGCCCCAGCACAACCCCGGTAACCCTGTGTGAGCAGGACGGTGCCGCCCGGGCACAGTTCCAGCAGCAGCCCTTAACCCCCAGTGTGGCGTTGGGACTGGGCAAAGGGGGCGATGCTCGGGGCTGGGCATCGCCCACGGAGTGAAGGCACTGCTTCTACAGAGGCGTTTTATCCTCCAGAGACTTTTTAGTGCTTTAAAGACACACTAAAGAAACACGGATGCTTTCCTCCAGGGCTGCCCCGGACCGCAGTGCCCGGCGCCTGGAACTCCTCGGAGCAGACACGAGTTAGACACTCCTGCCCTGCACGGCGAGGCTGCTCCCGCTCCCAAAACCACAGCTCTGCCGACAAGCAGAGGGATGGGTTTGGTGCCCCGGCAATAAAGGCTTCTCAGCACCGTCAGTAACTCCTGCTCCTTCACTTCCCTGCTCCCCGCTACAGCAGGAGGGACACACAGCCGGGGAGGAGCGGAAACGCGGCCAAACCCTTTGTTGGATTGGCTGTCTGGATTTCTTTGTTACTCAAGTCCCCCTAATTACTTTGAAAGTCTGTGGATTCTGGTCGCAGGAATGAGGGGTTTCTGTCAAAGCAATTTTCCATAAAAAGCTGTTTCTCTGGAATTAGCTTCTCATCTGCTAATCCACCAGTGCCGCAGTTGCCGGCTGGCCCAAAACAAAAGAATAAGGTTTTCCTCCCAGATACCCTGAGGAAGGATTTTATTAGCAGCATACACGTATGATTAGAATAACAGAAAGAAGAGTTTATTTGTGAAAGAGTTGACATCAAACCAATACCCAACTCCTCCGAGGACAGGGTAGATGCCTTAGAGCAAGAAGCTTTTAAAAAAAACTACCCAAAAGCACACGGGTCCCTCACTTTTTCCATCAAGTTTCTTCTCTGTGTCTTACTAGAATCCTTTTCTTTTAAAGCAACAGTATTTGAACGCGTACCAACTCTTAAAAATTACGATTTTACACGTTTATAATCCCTCATAAGACAAAATTCACATATATCCAAGTGGGAAAAAGCACACAACACAAAGCGATAAAACTTGGTGGAAAGTTCTTAGCTGTGAATCTTTAAAAGGCTTTGTGTGAAAGAGCTGATAATGCAAAAGGAGCGCAGTGAGCGAGCACCCCGGGATTTGTAAATGAGAGCCGTTCAGCCCCCGCCATGCCACGTTCCAGCCCTGCTCCAGCAGGAATGGCTGTCCCTGACTTACCTGCCCTGCCCGCAGAGCTCTGCGGGCGCCGCGCAGCCAAGCCGGGGGCAGAGGCTGCAGCAGCGCAGGGGGCTCCCAGCACCAGGGCGGGCAGCCAGGCTCCCTCTGCGCCCCTCGTGTCCCCGCCGCTCCTGACGGCACCAGCGGAGGCTGGGAGGTGTTTGGGATCACAGCAGGACAACCTGACAACGCCTGTCCTTGGCTGTGGTGAGAGCACGGTCCTGAGGAGACCAGCCCAGTGCCCGGGCTGTTGGAATGTGTGCCCTTGGCTGAATTGTAGCACCAAAAAAGGAGCCTACAGAAATTAGTGTTTTCTGATTCACTCTTAGACTAATACTCGAAGATATACAATCTCAAGTTATTTTCCAAACATTAGGAGTAGAAAAAACAAATATTTAATAAATTGATTAAACTTCTGTTGGGCAAAAGTACTTCAGAGTATACCCTGAGCTGCGGGTGTGTCTGCACCACCACCAACGCTGCCAACACACCTTGTGCAAAATCGCCACAGTAAAAAGAAAACAAAAAGAGAAAATATAAATACATGAGGCTTCTCCTCAACCTGTTTTCCTTTCCTAGGAAGGAGACAGTTATCCCTGCTCCAGCAGGACGGAGATAAGCACTCGCAGAATGCCCACAGGCTACAGTTTTTCATTTTCCTCTTGGCCGATCTACAACTAAGCTGCCAAAATAAACAAACTTCGCCTTCCAGTCAGGCTCAAAATGAACCAAACTGAATTTTTATATCATAAAAGGAAGCAAAAAAATAAGCAGGAACAGTTAAAATGCTTAAAATATCAACACTTTTTTCCAGAAGGGAAAATAAATTTCTGCAGACAAGCTATTAGGCGCTGATTTCAGACACTAATTACACAGTCCCCAACACATCCAACACAGCATCTCAGTCACGGCTGTCTTCCTAAAGTCAATGAGGTGAGAAAGTTTGGCCTCATGACATCAGGGACCAAACCCAGACTTTTTAGGTCAGAAGGGGACCAAGCACATATTTTGACAGCTACCTCATCTAAACGTTTTCTTTGCAGAGCAACAGCTTCATGAAATGACAAGTTTTTTTGAGTGCCAGTTTTGTGGCCCAGCGAAAGCTCCAAAAAGAACTTGGAGAGAAATCCAAAGTCTCCTCACTGACTTAGAGCAGCAGGGATGCCCCTGAGCCACCTGAGCAGCCAAGACCCAGCTCAAAGAGCTGGTATTGATATTTTCTGGAGACACTGAAATTTCAGGATCCAGACTACTTTAAATTTTAGACCTAATATGAACTTTAAATGATTACACGCTTCTCTGTGTACTGAAGACCTGAAGGCTGAAGTTCTCTAAAATGCTGCAAACACAGTAAGCACTATGAAGAGGCAGACCCAGAGCCTGCCGTGGGTGCATTTCCCAGGGTGCTGGCCCAGCTCTGTCTCCGGCAGGCCAGGAAGCACAGAGGGAGCTCAGCCCAGCCTGTGCGGGCTCCCCCTCGCAGCACGGCCACCGCGAGAGGTTTGCCTGGGCTGCTGAGCTGGGCACTGCCGCCTGCAAGAGATTCCTCCCACCACCCGCCATCAGAAACTGAAACATCCTTTTAATTACCTGCTCAGAGCTGGGAGGGGCAGTCCCGGGAGGGAATGCCCACGCTGGCCGCTCCAGCAGTTTGGGATTCCTGCGCGGTGTGGCAGCTGCGGGGCTGTGGCCATGGGGCAGGGAGACCACTGCAGATTGCTCCAGCACCCCTCCCACCCTACCTAGGAGAGCCCAGCTCTGGTTTGACTTACCAACTCCTGGGGCACCAGGGAAGTTGTACACAGGCAGGAAATTCTCTGGCAGCAGATTGTTTTGTCGGATATCAAGGAAAAGGAACCCGAGGAGCGGCCAAGATCTCAGGGAACCCTTCAGAGGCTTCCTGCTCCCTGCTGCTGTGCTGACTGTCCCGAGGCTTCACCAACCTGCCAGTCTGCACAGGCACACCAATCCACCAATGCCGCATAAAACAGTGCAAAAAACACCTGTTTCAAAGAAAAGACCATTTTGTGAGTCACACACACAAAAGTACAAACCCCAACTACCAAGTATTTTGCTGTGTCAAGCAAAATACATAAAGCCCAATCTAAAAAAAAAAAAAAAAACCAAAAAAACCAAACACTGGAAAAATGTGAATGCCACACGAAGCAGTCTGGAAGAGGAACTTAAAAAATAACTGATGTTTTATTTTGTATGTATTCTTACCCTTCTTCACTCATTGGACTCAATTTCCTTTTTTAAAAACCTATTCCCCTTATACAGTCTTTGATCTTTCAGAGTATGACAGAACATTAATAACAGAGGTAGACAAACATCCAGGCCAAAACAGAGCATGTCATCTATCACACTTGGTTCCTCACAAAGTACAAGCTTAAACTGCGATTTGCGTGACCAGCAAGACTGAATTACCAAATTAATTCACATTTTGCAAATTTTTTCCCCTTGTTATCCTAATACAAAAAAACCCCCAAAAAACCCAAAAAGAGGAATTATTTCCACAACATATATCTTATGACAAATGCAGCTCCAGACCAAGAGCATGCCAGAAGGTTGGAGAGCACCAGCCTGAGGCAGCAGCCCCATGCATGCAGCTGGGGGCTCCTCAAACAGAGCTGTGGAAAGCTTTGACTCACACAGTCGGGATAATTTTCTATTCAATCTCATGGACATTCCAACTGACCCCTGCTCCTGACATTGCCATAATTAGAAGCATTTGACATTACACTTTAACAACATTCTTCTTAGTTGGCATTTTTGCGAGCAATTAATAACCTTGACTAAAAATAAAATTTATATATATACACATAAATACATGTGCTATGAAACCCACGATATTTTAAAATAGTGTTTCATCTGAATACTTTCTTGAGGTCATGTGGAGCATCTATCTCTTTATATGGATAACTAGAAGCAAAGAGGAATCTGTCGTGATAACATGCAAATAAGTACGGTGCATTCATACGAGACCAAACACTAGAGTAATAAAAAGGAAGGAAAACTACACAGCAGGACAGATATTTCCAGCATTAATGTAGCATTTTCACCTGCTGTGCAGACACAAATTCTGTGTACATGAATTAACACTTGCTCTTATTTGTTTTCTCACCTTCTTTATAGACTAGAAGCCCTATGTGCGTCTTTATTTTCAACTAATATTTAGAAGCATCCAAGGCTGCAAAGATTATTTCCATTTATTCATGTGAAAAATGAGGCTGTTGTGTATACTTCCTGAGGGAAAAAAATGTAAAGAGCTATGCCAAAAACTAAGACAAAAAGTCTGTTAGACTCTCATCATGTTATCACCAAGATACCTTTAAAAAAGTGACTCTTACATCCAAGCAATGGTCACTCTATTGCCAATAATAAGGGCTATATCAATTTAATAACAGAGCTTCTGTACTTGCTGGTTGAGCAAAGCTCAGCAGGAGCTCCTGGGCTTCACAGAGGTAAGAGACTGTCCTCTGATTTCTTATCTTAATGTTTTACATTAACATTCTTTTAATATTAACAGGAGCCTGAAAACAGCCCTGCATGTGCAACCGGATCATGCGTTTATTTCCATCAGCGTTCCTCTCACAACCAGCTCCTCGTAGATAAGATTTCTAAAATAATTAATACTTTCATGGAGCCAGCCATGTTTTAACGTCAGAGACACGCAAGGAGATGGCTCGGAGAAAAAAAAAAATCATTACTTAAACAAGTAATTTTTACTGAATTCCTGAAGGGCTCCAGCACATGGAATTCCCTCAACTGTGCTGTACGTTTGCTATCAGAACACATATACCTCACTCAGCTTGGCTCATAAAATCTGAGTGTGTTAAATCTCTGGTGACAGAACAGTCCTGATTGCCTTTGTTCTGCTAATTAGCAGGGAAAAAACCCTTGGAATAAGTTTTTCCCAGTGAGTGCGTTAGGGCGCACACAGTGCAGTAATAGCACCACGAGAAACTTGGGTAACAGAGAATTCTGGCTTCCTGCTTTCTTAAGCCTGACACAAAGCTGGAATAATTAGGGTGATAAAGTCGAAGCAGCCCGAGTAAATTCAGCTAAATCTGGTATCACCACAGTTGGGACACTTATTTGCATGTTTAAATTACTCAAGTGACTAATTTTATAATTTCCTTTTCAATTGCTGAATGCCTTACGCCTCAAACGAGTCCCCTGGGAGGCAGAGGCACAGCACATGGTGTGTTAAACTTACAAACTTGTTATACTGCACCAGATTAGCATAATATTGCATACGTTATTCCTTATTTAATAAAAATTTAATTGTGCATATAATTTGATAATTCGATACCAATAATTTGTTATACAAATCCAGAATGCACTCGTTTGGTTTCTCCCTTGGAAGAAAGTTACCTGTGAGTCCTCTAAGACTAAACATTCTCACTAGAACTTCCAGTTTTGCCATATTTTACCTGCAGCCTTGCTAAAGAGGACACAGCTCACCCACAGGGAAATCAAAGCCTTTCACTGGCACTCAAATGCCCTTAAATCCATGTGTGTGGAGGATGCAGGACACTGAGGCTGCAGCTCCTTGCTGTTGACGTTCTGATGATTCTCCTTGGGCATCTCTTCCACGCCAAGCCAGGGAATGCCCACGGAACGTGACCAGAAGGAGCAGCAGTCTGTGGCCAAGCTCCCCCAGCCTGATGCCAAGTGAGGATTTCGATCACAGACTGCAAACAGCCACTGAAAACATCTTGGAAAGCGTTTGGAAAATCCCGCCGTTACGTCATTCCCAATCACCATCCCTGGCAAAGCAGCCTCGCCGCTGGTGTGTTTGACATGCAATTTGGTTTTCCATGTCCTGGGGGGAAACGGTGATCTTGGGAACCTCCTAATGAAAGTAAAACTCACTCAACAGGATCACAGGAATGACAAATTCGTTCTCTTCTGTAGAAGTTAGCAGAAAATATGTGTCTCAGGTGTTCTCCTAACGTTATTTATTTCTTCCCTGTTTTCTGGCCTGGCTCTGGAGCTCTCGCAAAGCTCCTGACACGGCCGGGGCGGCGGGCAGCATCTCTCCAGCCCCCGCAGCCCTGGGGATTTAACACCCAGCCTGCCTCCCCGCCGGCTGCGCACATCGCGTCCCAGCGATGCATCTGAATGGAGAGCGATCGCTCCGCTAACAGGGCAATGCCAGAGAATGCATTCTTTCCCTTGAAAAAAAGCCCTAACAAACAGCCACCTTCACACAGGTGTTAAGCCCATTAACCCCAGAGCGGAGAGAGGAAAGGGCTCTTTCTCTTTCTCCCACATGAAAGCAAACTTTTTGGAGAAGGCAATTTTCGCAGGGCTGCATTAACGTCCTGCCCAAAGGTCAGTGCAGCTCAGCCCGGAACGTCCCGGAGCCTGCTGAGAAACGCTTTACATCTGCCAAGCCTCTCTGCAACCTCAGTGTAACACACAGGTCACCTTCCTAAGCTTCTCTACCTTCTCTACATTTAAATTATTAGTATCATTTTATTTAACTTTCCATCTTGCTGTGGTGTATTAGCATATTAAAATTAAATCTGCTGGCTGTAATCACTTCACCTTAATAAAACAACTTACCTAGGCAAATTTGATAAAATTATAGTACCCCCTTGTGGTGTTACCTTCGTGCCCCAATAGAACACCTTTTAATATTATATTTTTTTAATCCTTTCTTATCAAGCTCAGCGGAGTACTAATTAGCCTTTTCTAGAAAGCAACAAGAGCAAAGGGAAGTAAAGGGACTATCCCTGGAATCCAAGAGTGGATGAGCTAGAACACCACTTTTCCATGAGCCGAGGGTAATCTTTACTAAAACTGACTCATTTTTACATCAACAAACACAGCTTATGACACTTTCATAAGACAACATCACCTGGGCAATTGTCTCTCTGATGTAAAAGCAGTAAAAAGTGATTTCCATTAAAAACCCACCAAACTCAACAGCCAGAACACAATCAGCCCAATCATCTTAGCAGTTAAAAAGTAATTTGGGAGTTCAGCAGTGATTATACCCCAAGGAAACCCCCCCCCCAAGCTGTACACACAAACCTCAGAGGCACCTCCTTAGAGATCCCCAATAACCGGTACCATTGCACCACTGCTTCCAGCACTAGGAAAACGCATGTGGCACAGGTTTGGTACCCAGGAGTTCAGGTGTGCTCCAGAATCTGAAAATACGGGAATGTGGGAGCATCCAAGAGCCTGCTCAGTGGAATTCCACAGCCAGGGCACCTTGCCGGGGCAGCCTGGACACAATTCACAGCTCCTTTAAACCCATCACCCCCCAGGCAGGACCCCTAACCTTCCATCACAGCATTAAAAGTTACTGTCTCCTGGTCATGACAAACGGAGCTTTGCAGACACAACGTTCCCAATATTTGGCTGCAGTCTAGGAATGGAAAAGAGAGAAAGTCTGGCAGAAACACACCTAAGGAGATTTTATTCAGGGAAGAGAGGACCTCCTGCTTCACACACACAAGCCATTAAAATTTTTACAACCAAATCATATGGAGCTGCATGTACAGAACGTGTTCCTTCTCCCTTCCAGCAGCCCTGATAAAGGAGCCTAGCTCCGGGCTGGATGTTTCCTTCTGCTTCGGGACTAACTCTGCCTTTCTTTTTCCGACTGCCTTTCTGAAATTCCATGGAAAGCCATTGTTGTTAAACAGCAGTAAGTGTTACTCTCCCAGCAGTGTACACTAACAATAATTCAGCCCTGTGTCAGGGGAGGCTGTGAGTTCCTAGCTGAATTTATTTGAAAAATAAAGTTTGTTCTTTTTCTCCAAGATCTTTCCTTAAGCCAGCATGGAACTCTTGTAAAAGAAAAGTGCCTGTAAGTACCAACTACCCAAGGAACAGCCTTTTTATTTTATTTTTTTATTCCTTGCTCACCATGACAACATAATAAATGAGCCCTGAGAGACTCGCAGTGCTTAACTATTTAAAATTGTGTATTTTATCTTTCACTGTAGGCTTCCAGACATAACATCCATGATCTATTTTTCAAACCCTCTTCAGTGTCTCTGAGTGAAATGCTCCAATTTTCACCTGCAGGACGCAATGATCAGAAGGACACCTTGAGCAGGGACTCTGGTAACACTTAACAGAACTACTCTTACAGTATTTTTGTGATCTATTAATAATTACTGCTCCTGTAAAAGAAAGGCAACAAGGCAATAGTTTCACCATCTGCTTTTTCCATTTTTGTTTGGAATTCTGCTGGATGGCTCTGTATTCTTTCATACATGACTAATAGGAAAGATACAAGACTAATAGGAAACACAACTGCAACTTCACTTAGGGTTGGTTTCAGTTAACAGATGGGCTTTAAACTATCCAACATAAAAGCATTCATTTCAGAAAAACTGACCCCAAAACTGCTTCATAAAATGAAGTATTTCCATTTTTTTCCCCTCAAAGCTTTAGGATCTTTCATGACACTACAGTATAAGAGGCCCCTGGGTTAAAAAAAAAAAAAAATAGCGCACACACACAATTTCTGACCTTAAATATCAGAGACTAAAGGTTTTGCAATAAAAGTATCAGCAGTAACATACACGGCTCTACAAAAAGCCTCCTTGCTAAATTTCAAGCGCCAACATAAAATTACAGCGAAGGGATGTCCAGGATCGCTTTTGTCGGTCAGGCGGCGCTCTGGTTTTCCAGCAGCCGCTCTGGGGCTGTGGCCGGCCCTGGGGCTGTCCAGCAGCGCGTCCCTGCGGATGAGGACCTGCCGGGAGGCAGCGCCCATGCCGGGCTCAGCACCTTCCCAGGCTCCCGCTCCGCAGGCTCTCCCGCCCGCCCACTCCTCGGCTGCCTCACACGGCTCTGCCCTTACAATGGGAAAGGTGCACAGCTCTACTCCGCAGCATTGTTTTGCACCTTGGCCCTCCTGTGCCCAGGGTGCCAGCGCAAGCCCTGCGAGTGGCGGGGCTCCCCGGAGCTTCCCGGCAGAGCCCGAAGGTGGCGGCATTTTCGCATGGAGAAGCCAGAATTCCCTTGCTTCCCGGCAGTGCCGGTGGCGGGCAGGGAAGGGGCGGTGGCCGGCAGCCCCGCTGCCCGCCGGCGCTGGGCACTGCCCGCACAGACAGAGCATCCCCGGGAACAGCAGCCTGGCTTCTCCCTGCCGTGCGGGAGCGCCATCCCAGGAGGTCAGAAGCAGAGGAAGCAAGTGCAGCTTTCCAAATCTCACTGCACCCCACGAGCACGGCTCTTCGTTTTGAATACTTTTATTACTTCCTAACCAGAATTCTCTGAGCTTTGCAAGAGAGTATAGAATCACTCAAAAAATAATAAAAAAGAGCACACCGACAAAACTCCCCAAACCCTGTAGTTAAAAAGATGCTGTTAAAATTTCCTACAAGAATTAACAATGGAGAAAAGTTAGTGAATAAGACTGAGTAGAAAGTAAGTTCCTGTGTTTCCAACAGTGGCTTTGCCAGATGCATCATCACATCTGCATGTGAGCAATTTTTCATTATTTATAAATGCATTACAGGAACAGGCCAAGCTACAAACCAAGGAGTCCAACACACATTTTAAAAACCCCCAAAAAAAAAAAACAGGGAATGTGTCTTGGTTATAGAACAAAAGAATTCATTTTATCACTTGGCTTTAGCGCTGGAGAAAATGGCTCCTGGTGCGCTGAACCCCGTGATGAATGTGCCCCCTCCAGATCTTTATTGCCCCTGTAAATCACCGCACTGACAGCACTTAATAAGAAAGCTTTGGAGTGGGTTTGAAGTTTTGCTTTGTACAAATAAAATCTCATATTAAAGAATTTGCTAGTCCTCAAGGTGTGGAAAAATAAGTATGACTAGAACCTGTTGTGCTTGCTTTTTTTAACTGTTTGTTTCCACTATTATTTTTTTTTTTTGTTTTAAATCATTTTGTAGCAAAGGGACCAGAATAACATAAGGAAAACGGTCTGTGTTAAAAAAAAAAAAAAAAATAAAGTCAGGACTTAGTTATTAAAACCCCATATTTCTGATGTTTCTATACCCTGTGATGTCTGGACAGGGCAACAAAATCAGAGGCATGGAATATAAAACATTAAATATCTTCCATGGTGTGATATGACATGTTGACAATACTCCTGGTTTTTAACTAAAGAAAGTGAGGATTCAACGTCCACAGTTATCGGTCAAAATTCCACTCTTTGAGAAAGGGCAGGATTATCTGAGTCACCTGCTACCCCCCAGGTGGGAACAAAAGGGTTTAAATCCCTTGGCAGCAACTGCAACAACATTCACAGATGTGGTCAGTAACGACTTCTACATATATATATATATTTATATATTTATACACACACAGCTTTGGTCAAGCACCCTAGAGGGAAACAGGGAAATAAATTACTACAGCACAAACATTTAAAGTTCGTATCAGAAAGTGAACGGACTCGTTTATAATCACGGAATTAATCGTTTGCTTTAGAGATTACGTTCTAGAACAGATATTTGAGGGGGGAAATGGCTGTTTGGGGGTGTTCAGAAGCAAAGTGCAGCTTGGCTCAGGCCATCATGCACCGATAGACAGTGTCAGCACATCACTGACTCACACTTTAACCAAAATAAATCACAACTCATGTGCTGGTGGCTTTCTGCTCTGCTTCCATGGCCTGTGTTATCCTTACTCAATTCCAGGCAGCATCATGCCTTCTAAACCAGTTTATGGCACACCCTGGCTGAGGAAATCTTAACAGGAAACTACAGTTATTTGGACAAAGCTAAATGTATTTATAGGGAAATAAATGTATTTCCTGTTCAAACTGGGAGCACAAAGGTATTATGTGGCAGACTATCAACAGGTCTGGAGGAAGTCCAGCTTCTCCTGACAGATAAAACACATCTGAGAAGGTACCTCAAGTGGACATGGTCTGTAAGTGTAGGAAAAATAAAGGAAGCTTTTTCCCTAGAAACAAACCCAACCAGTATTAAAGGAGCACATTAGTACGAGTCCTTTAGGATTAGGATCCAGAGTGTCAGGTATCAATCTTTCCCAGTTGCATGGATCTTTCCATGGATCTTTTTCTACCTCTCACCACTGGAAAGAACATCTGCAAAGGTGCGGCCCCTGTGCCACCAGAAAGAGTAACCTGGCACTTGGGGCCAGTGCACAGCCCCAAACCAAGCAGAAGGAGCAGAATCAGGGCTTGGAGGGAAGCTCCAGGCTCATCATGCTCCCGCCGGGCCCCCCTGAGCTGGACAGGGACCCAGCAGAGCCCCCTCCCCTGCCATGGACATCCCCTGCTGCCTGCTGCCCCTGCAGCTCTCCGAGGCAACGACCGGAGCCTGCTTTAACATTTGTAATCATTACTTTGATTGTTAAACTACTTTAAGATGGTTTAGTCTTATTTTCCAAACGAGAAACCATTCTTAAACCTCTGAGAACAGCCGTGTGTAACTTTTGGGGGTTGCGTATGGGTTGGATTGGGTTTTTTCCAACAAAATAAAAGCCCGACAAATACTGCAGGAATCACTTGTTCCATTTGAAAGAGCAGACCCCAGGTGCCCTCCTCCTTGCATCTGCACTGCAAGGTGAGGTGCCAGTGCTCAGGGCCAGCCCAGCACTCCGGAGGAGGATCCCGGCTCCGTGCCGATGTTTGCCGCTCCACAGTTCAGCGCCTCATTAGCTGCCTTTTATTGAGCACCAACACTCACTGCTTCTCAATTCTCTCATCAAGCACCACACTGCCGGGATTCCCAACCTGCATCTGCCAGCTGATTAGCTCAGTAATTCTGATAATCCCAAACCCAGAGCGCTGGGAAGGGAAGGAACTGCAATCCCTGGGAGCCGGCTCCATTTACCCCTTTGTGTACAACATCAACTCCCCAAACCCCCAGCAACACAGTCCAGAGAATCCAACTTCAAACGCGCCAGGCTGGAGAGTAATTTCACTAAAGAGCCGCAGCAGGTCATTAAAATGCCCCTTAATTGTGTGTGCACGGCGCTCGGAGCTGCCCCCGCCCCGGCGGGCACCCCGGGCGGGTTTTACAGCCCGAGGGACGGAGCAGCCCGGAGCCCCAGCAGGGATCCCTGCTCCTCGCTGGCCCCCGGCACCGCCCGGCGGGATTTAACAGCTCTAATTCCGTATTTAACGATGTCAAAGGTTTTTAGGAAATTGACTGTATTTCACCAACGATATATTTCTTCTCGATGACAGAGTGGTTAAAATGATTTTTAAACCAAGACAGCAAAATAAAGCAGTAATAAAATCAATAAAAGGTGCTTAAAACATTCCTTCTATTAGGTAATGGCATTTAAAATATCCGTAGCTTGTAACGGCACTTAGGATATGCCCGAAAATCAATGAGCTAAATTACTTATTGAACTAGTTAATTTGAACATTGAGTTTTATATGTATATTGATAAAACAAGCGAGAAGAATACTGGCTGTGTTCGAATTCCACGGTCAGATATCTCCCTCTGCCGGGAAAAAAAACTCGGAAATCTCCACTAGAGAGACTATTTTTTTCTTTTTTTTTCTTTTTTTTTTTTTTTTTTTTTTTTTTTTTTTTTAAAGCAGGAACACTAAAGGATGTAACAACTGAAAACTCCACGAGAGGTCTCAGACCCTCAGACTCAGGGCTTGTAAATTATTGTTGGTTTTGGCAAAATCTCTGAAATTTTACGATGCTGCATAGCAACACGAAACCTTCGATTGCATCCGAAATATCATTTGGTAATTTGAAATACCAAAATATTACCACTATATACAGAAGTATAAAAACCATGTGGTAACAGTGTAATAAGGGTATATAATAGTGCTTTAAAAACTGCGAGATCGCCCTCAAGAACTTTGGTATTTTTCAGTAAGAGCCTCAGGTAATACCTTTTTTTTTTTTTTTTTTTTTTTTTTTTTTCCTAGAAATAAAGTGTGAAAGACAAGTTCTGTGTCAGATTCTCCTGAGGTGCAAAAAACCATCTCATCCGAGCCGGTTTCTCCTTTACACGCAGCAAAAACTACAAAATCTCAGAGGCTGAAGGGAATTGGCTTTACCTGACACGGTCCCTGTGAAGAAACCAAAGACTAATAAAGATTTCTACCTATTTTCATGGGCTTTTGTGGCTGCGGTAGCGGGATTCCTGCCGTCCCTGAGGCGCCGGCGGCACTCGGGGAGGGATGGGGCAATGAGGGGAAAGGTGAGGAAGAGGAGAAAAAAAGAGGGGAAAAAAGGGTTTTAAAAAAAGCGGGGGAAGAAAAAGAGGGGTTAAAAAGAGCGGAGGGAGAAAAAGAGGGGAGAGGAGTGAAAAAGAGAGGAAAGGGGGAGAAAGGAGGGGAGAGGGAGGGAAAAGAGGGGAAAACGGGAGGAAGAAAGGAAAGAAAGTCGGAAAAGGGGAAGGAGAGGGCAAAGAAGGGAAAAGGGGAGGGCAAGGAGGGGAAAAGGGAGGAAAAACAGGGGGAAAGGGGGGAAAAAGGCAGAGAAAAGGGGGAGAGGGGAGAGGAAAGGGGAAGGATCCGCCGTGAGGGCCGCCCGTTTCCCGCCCTGTCCGCACCGCGGGGCGGGGCAACATGGCGGCCGCGCCCTCCCAACATGGCGGCCGCACCCTCCCAACATGGCGGCCGCGCCCTCCCAACATGGCGGCTCTACCTTCCCAACATGGCGGCTCTACCTTCCCAACATGGCGGCTCTACCTTCCCAACATGGCGGCCGCACCCTCCCAACATGGCGGCTACCTCTCCCAACATGGCGGCCTCACCCTCCCAACATGGCGGCCGCACCCTCCCAACATGGCGGCGGACCTCTCACAGACATGGCAGGCCCAGTGTCACCCTTCCCAAATGGCGCGGCCCGGCCCCCGGCGGCCCCCCTCCCAGCATGGACGCCGCCCCTCCCCAGGGGGGGGCCTCGCCCTCGCTCAGGCGCGGCCGCACCCTCCCAACATGGCGGCGGTACCTTCTCAGCATGGCGATGGTCAGGCCCAGTGTGGCGAGTCCCTTCCCAAGATGGCCGCGGCCCGGCCCCGGCCGGCGGCCCCGCCCCGCGCGCTGCACGCCGGGCGCTCGGGGCGGGCTGAGGGCGCGGGGCCGGTCGGGCCTGCTGCGGGCGCGGGCGGTTGGAGCGAGCGGGGCCGGGCCGGGAGGGCAGGGCGGGCGCCATGCCGGAGCTGGCCGTGGACAGGGTGGTCGTGCACCCGCTGGTGCTGCTCAGCGTCGTCGATCACTTCAACAGGTGCGGCCGGGCGGGAGCGGCGCGCGGCGCTGAGTCACGGCCGGGCCGGGCAGCGGGGCCGGGCCGGGAGCGGGGCCGGGCCGGGAGCGGGGCCGGGAGCGGGCCGGGCCGGCAGCGGGGCGGCCGGCAGCGGGCGGGAGCGGGGCCGGGCCGGCAGCGGGGCCGGGCCGGGCAGCGGGGCCGGGCCGGCAGCGGGGCCGGGAGCGGGGCCGGGCCGGCAGCGGGGCCCTGCAGGAGCCCGGCGCCGGGAGGGGACCCGGCGGAGCGGGAGCGCCCCGGGGCCGGAGGGCAGCCGGGCCCTGCGGCACCGCGGGTAATTTGGGCCGAATTCCGCGCCCTCCCGCCGGTGCCGATCGGGGTTGGAGTCAGAAATGAAGCCCTAAGTGCCAGGAGGCGGCCGAGCCCGCGGTGGGTGACACTGGGGTCGGTGGCTGATCGGGGCCGGGGTCCGTCCCCCTGGGGGACATCGGCCGGTCCCTGGGGACAGGCTTTGGTTCCGAGGGCAGCGGAGCGGCCCGTGGTGGTGTAAACACTAGCAGTGATAGCACAATCATAGCCCCCCTCTCCTCCATCCCCGCTGGGTCACCTCCGACACGGGCCGGCGTCCCTTCGCCCTCCTCCCCGTTCGGGGCAGGGACTGACAGTCGGTTTTCCTTTTAGAATAGGAAAAGTTGGAAATCAGAAGCGAGTGGTTGGAGTGCTGCTGGGCTCCTGGCAGAAGAAGATCCTGGACGTGTCCAATAGCTTTGCAGGTGAGTTTGGGTGTCCTGCCCTTCTCCAAGCCATTGAATTATTTAGTGGATAGATTGTGTTGGGGTTTTTGAAAGAACCCTTCATCCATCCATGTACAAATCACCCCATAACCAACAACAAATGCAAACTGCTGTTGACACCTTTAGCAGCCCAAAATACCCAAACCCAGAGCATTTCGAAAAACATTTTAATCAGGAAGCTGGATTCTTAAACACTGGTGTTTTGGTTTATTCCCAGTACCTTTTGATGAGGATGACAAGGATGATACTGTGTGGTTCCTGGACCATGACTATCTGGAGAACATGTATGGAATGTTTAAGAAGGTCAATGGTGAGTTGAGATCTTCTGACAGTCAGGGGATATGCTCCCAAAAACTTTCAGGGCTGTGGAAAAGGGAATTCCTACTAATCACAGAATCCTTAAGGTTGGAAAAGCCCTATAAGATCATTGAGTCCAACCATCAGCCAGCACCACTGTGTTCCCCACTGTGTCCCACATCCACGAGGTTTTGAACACTTCAGGGATGGGACTTGGATCTCGAGATGTCACAGTGTCAGGCCCTGAGAGCAACACAATTAGCAGAAGCTGTTAATTACCCAGTGAAGGGGCCAGGAGAAAAGCTGTGGGTCAGTAAGAGTGATGAGTGAGTGTGGTCACTGCTCAAGCCATGGCCTTGTAATGCACTTCCCTCTCCTCCACACGGATCAGGCTCTCACCCTCCATCAGCCCACCCAGTCTCTGCCCAGGTCTCTGCTGGGGCTCCCCATGGTTCTGATTCCAAACCCTTTCTGCTTTGCTCAGCCAGAGAAAGAATCGTGGGCTGGTACCACACGGGCCCGAAGCTGCACAAGAATGACATCGCCATCAACGAACTGATGAAGAGATACTGCCCCAACTCTGTAAGTGGGGGTACCTCTGCACTCTGGGGTTGTTCTTCTCTCCCTTTCCCTTAGAGGGGCATCTGGGAAGCCTTGTCCCCCACCTTTTTTTGCTGGTGATGCAGCATGGTGGCTGTAAAGGGACTGAGGAACTGGGATCAGGAGTTGTTTGAATCATTGTCTCAGTGCCTCTGAGCAGCCTCGTGCTGAGGGAAGAACTGGCTTGGGTATTTTTTTCCTACTCCTTGATCAAAATTCAGTTTTCTGCACATTTTCTTTCTCCCTGAGGTGCTGGTGATCATTGACGTGAAGCCAAAGGACCTGGGGCTGCCCACAGAAGCCTACATCTCCGTGGAGGAGGTCCATGACGTGAGTGTTCACTCTGTGAAGTGTCACAGGCATGGCTGGGAGCACTTGGAGGCTGGCACTCGTGGGTGTCACTGGCTGCAGGTGTGCCCAGGTGTGCCCAGTCTTTGTGGGCCTGCCCTGAGCAGCTCACTCCTCGCTGAGCTCTGTGCACACAGCACCCAGCAGTGAGTCACTGTAATTGTTGCATTTAAATTAATTTGGTATGCGGATAAAATACTGCATCTTTTTGCCTTCCTGAGACCTTCACTACAGAGCAGGAGCTGCTCTCCCAAAGTACAGCAAGGTTGTATCAGGGAAGAGGGAAATTGTGATATTTAGAATTTCCACAGACCAGCACAGTGCAGAAATGGGAAGTTACCTAGAGCGGGAGAGATTGCTGGGGCAGTCGGTGACACTGATTAAATCAAGGACATCCCAGCTAGAGCCGTTCCTCTCAGTTCCTTGTGGCCTGTGTAGGGCTGCTTTTCTGGTTTCCTCGGTGCAATGCCTCATCCCCTGGCTAAAATCCCCATTTGTGTGTCCCTTTAGGATGGCACCCCCACCTCCAAGACCTTTGAGCACGTGACGAGCGAGATCGGTGCCGAGGAGGCCGAGGAAGTGGGTGTGGAGCACCTGCTGAGGTGAGGGGCAGCTGCCCGAGGGCTGGGCATCAGTCCTGGCAGCCTGCATCCCATCAGCCCTGCTCACAGAGCTGCAAGGGTCCTGAGGGACGTGCCCAGCAGGGTGAGGCTCTAATCCCCATTCTCTCTGGCTTTCAGGGATATCAAGGACACCACGGTGGGCACGCTGTCCCAGCAGATCACAAACCAGGTCCATGGCTTGAAGGGACTGAACTCCAAGCTTCTGGACATCAGGAGTACCTAGAGAAAGTAGCCCTGGGCAAACTCCCCATCAACCACCAGATCATCTACCACCTCCAGGATGTCTTCAACCTGCTCCCAGATGTGAACCTGCAGGAGTTTGTCAAGGCCTTTACCTGAAGACCAATGACCAGATGGTGGTGGTGTACCTGGCCTCGCTCATCCGCTCCGTTGTGGCTCTGCACAACCTCATCAACAACAAGAT
Organism: Sitta carolinensis; assembly: GCA_032173965.1. Taxonomy (NCBI): domain Eukaryota; kingdom Metazoa; phylum Chordata; class Aves; order Passeriformes; family Sittidae; genus Sitta; species Sitta carolinensis. Next base: position 870,950 of record CM063292.1, read on the forward strand.
TGCCAACAGGGATGCAGAGAAGAAGGAGGGACAGGAAAAAGAAGAAAGTAAAAAGGAGAGGAAAGATGAGAAGGAGAAGGACAAGGAGAAGAGTGATGGCAAGAAAGAGGAGAAAAAGGAGAAAAAGTAAAAGATGTAGTTTTTTTATTTGTAAATTAAAAATCTTGTAAACTAAGTCCCTGGTGCTGGGGTCTTGTATGTTGTGCTCAGTGGTCTGCTCCTCCTCACCCAGGCAGGGTTGGAGGGAGCCATGTGGAAGCTTTTGATTTTTTTTTTATTTGATTATACTGTTATACAGCACTTTTCCTTCCCCCAGCGTGTCTTTGGGGCTGTTGAGGCCTCAGCTCACGCACACTCCTGCTCACATTGAGCATATTCCCGTGTTCCAGGGCTAATCCTTTGCCATCAGCCAATTCCGTGCACCACAGCCATCCCTGTGTTTAACTGGTTCTGTGCCCGGCCCCTCGGGGTGTGGCACAGCTGGGATGTTGTCACTGCTGTCACAGCCCCTCCCTGGGGACAGTGCTGGTGGCCCTGGCACCCCAGGCTGGGACCCCGCAGCTCCAGGGGCTGCAGGGGGCTGAGCCCAGGGAGGCACTGGGGCCATCACTGCTGACAGAGCAGGAAGAGAGAAATTCCACGGGATTTGTGATCCTGGTGCTGAGCTCCGGCTGCCATTATGGTCCTGGACCCCCAGCCCTGCACAGACCCCACCCTGGGAACCATACACTGACCCAGGAGAACAGACCTGGGACACTCACAGGAATCCAGGACACACACACACAGAGGGACCTGGGACACAGACCTGGGACACTCACAGGAATCCAGGACACACACACACAGAGGGACCTGGGACACAGACCTGACACCACAGGAATCCAGGAACACACACACGAGGGACCTGGGACACAGACACACACAGAGGAATCCAGGACACACACCCAGAGACCTGAGACACACACACACCGCACACACACAGAGACACACAGAGGCACCCGGGACACACACGGGGACCCAGCACACGGGCACACCTCGGCAGCTGCTTTGTCGTTTATTGCACACGAAGCGGCGCGGGGCAGGCGGGGCCGTGCGGAACCGGCCGGTTCCCAGCCCGGAGCCGCTGCGGGTCCCGTCTCCACGGGCCCCCGGACACGCCCGCACACACGGGGAGGGGCAGAAGTGACATCCAGGTGCTCCTGCCCTCACCGCAGCCCGCCCGGCAGCAGAGGGAGCACAGGGGTGTGGGCAGAGCCCAGGATCCGAGCAAAGGCCGGCAGCAGCCTGGCAGTGCCCGCATGGGCTCGGGAGCACCGGCTCCGAGCAGAAACCGCATCACTTAAATACAACTGCCGGGGGACCGCGGGCTGCACATGGGGACACGCCAGGGCTGCGCTCTGCCAGGCTCTGGCTCCAGTGGCTGCGGGCCTGGCCTGGGAAGGGCTGTCCTGGTGTTCAGATGGTACATGAGAGCCCCTCAGAAGCATCGTCTTGGGGGTCCCTGTCACTGTGTGCTGGGTGCAGGATGGGGCCCAGAAGTCAATCTGAGAGCCATTTTCCCCCTCACCTGCCACTACCAAAATGCCATGAAAAGGCAGAAAACACGAGGGGGAAGAAGAGCCTCTACCAAACACATAACTGTGTCTGCAGGGGGTGGGGCCGGGGAGCCCCGGTGCCCCTTGTGCTGCCCCCCAGCCCCTCTGCAACCAGCCCTCACTAGCCAAGCTTTGTGTCCTCCTCCCCATCACACCTCGGATTTCCTTAGGGAGGGAAACACAGCCCCGTTCCCCCAGGGCCGTGTCAGTGCAGGCCTCGCCCAGGAACAAGAGCCACAGTGTCCACAGGTGCCTGTGACAGCCCGGGGAAGGCTCGGCCCTGGGCACCGGCCGGCAGTGCTCCGGGAACACCCCACGGCTCCATCACTCCTGGCCAAACCCTTCCGTCTCCTCGATGGCATAAAGCAGCTTCTCCTTCAGCTGTTCATAGCTCTTGTAGGGAGGCAGATCCAGGCGGTTGAAGCTGGGGAAAGAGGGGAGGCTGGGACAGGCCAGGAGCAGCAGTGCCAACCCCTGGATGGAGACCCTGCAGAGCTCCCACAGCCCCAGGCCGGGCCGAGGGGCAGTCACTTACCACGTGTGGCTCCGGGGCAGCCACGTCTCTTTGCCAACTTTATCAATGCAGAATTTCTGGGGCCCGTTGCTCCCTGTTAATGACAAGCACAGCAAAGTTCTTTACACAACCAGGAGCTGAAAAAGAAACTCCTCCCTCCCACACATACTGAGATCCACCATCATGCCCCTACGATCCCAGGGTCACACAGGGCATAAATCCCTGGCAGCAATCCCTGCCTGTTTGCAGAGAGAACGTTCAAAAAACAAAAGAGAAAGCAGAAAACATTCACGGCACAGAGGGGCAAGAGCACCATCTCTGAGCACAACAGTTCCACAGCAAGTGCTAGAAGTTATTGATCTGTAAACCCTCAGGCTTGTGCGAGTCCATCCAAGAGTTTTAAAGGACCTGGCACAGGAAGTCTGAGTCACCGAGGTGGCTTTTTAACACGTTGGGAATACTGGAGAGGTTCCAGGAGGTGGAAAAAGCTAATATGCCAGCAAGAACTACTGAGTGGGTTAAGCAAGCTGGTTGGCTTGACACAAATGACAGGAAAGTCAGGGAAAGGCTGGTATAGGCCCCAAAAAGCAGTAAATTAAAGGATGAGTGGAGCCACACTGTGGTTTTCTGAAAAAGAGGCTTTGTCACACAAGAATCAAAACTTGAACTAGAAATCCAATCTCATTCAGATTGAGATCACAAACCAGCCTGGCAAAGTTAACCCTGGCGGGACGCTCACAGCCAAAGAACGTGTCTGGCAATGACACAAGCCCAGACGGGATCAGTGTGCTCAGACAGCTGCTTCCCTGCTCACGAGCTGCCCTGTGCTGTGCGTGGGGACAGGGACAGGCAGGAGCCACCCCGGCCCCAGGACGCACCGATGAGCTCGGCGAAGCCCCCGACGGGCAGGCGGCAGGTCCCCGTCACGAACTGCAGCAGCCGGATCCTCTTCTCGTTGTCCATCTCCTTAACCACCTGCAGCAGGAACGCAGCAGCTGAGTGGGATCCTAGTCCCATCCTGCTGGATGGCCCCTGCCAGGGCACCCCACACCCTCGGCTGGGCTCAGACTGACCTGCCAGAACCACTGGATCTGTTTGCTGTTCTTGGTGTAGTGCCTGTAGATGGTGTTTTTCTGCCAGTCGTTCATGTCGATCTCCTGCATCCCGCACAGCATCAGCTGGGGACAGGGGACACTCAGCAGGGCACAGACAGGGCCCTGTGCCCACGCTCTGAGCAGCAACCCCTCTGGTAGCAGCCTTCACCTGGCCCAGGCATGAGCACTGAGGTGTCTGGCACAAATTCCTCCCGTCCAACAGGATGTTCTCTTGCCAATGGACCCAAGGAGCCACCCCAGATCCAGCATCCAGGGCTGTACCCTCATCAGCAGAGCCGAGGGGCACAGAGCATGAGCAGGGTCACCACATGCCCCTTTCCATCCACATCCCCACCCCAGGAGCCAGCTCACCTCCAGCTCCTTCTCATCGAAGTAGCGCAGCCACTCAAGTGGCACCACCTCGTTGAAGCCGTCCAGGAATGCCTTGGTCTGTTCCTCCACACCCCGTGTGAACCTCCAGTCCGTCAGCAGCCTGGGGAGGCAGACGGGGTGGGCACAGAGCCAGCACTGCTGGCCTGCCACAGGGAAACCCTAGGATCCCTCCCACCAGCAGGGAGGGCCCCGGGAGCATGGGGAATGGGAGAGGGGCTCCCTCAAAGCACCAGAGCTCCCCTCAGTTCCCACTGGTAGGTTTCTGTCTCTGCCCCCAAACCCACAAGCAGCATTCACCCCCGAGAGTGGCCTTAGGAGCTCCAGGGGTGCAAACCACATCCCCTGGCTGGAGCTGAACTGGCCCTGGCAGCCCCCTGGCTGGGGGAACAGCCATGGGACGGGAGAGCAGCCTCAGCCTCTTCTCCTTTTTCCTGAAAGTACTGGCAGCTGCCCAGCCCGCCGCAATCCAGACCGCAGCAGAGCGGCCAACCGTGCCAGCCCGGGCCTGTCACAGGCCACGTAGGCCAGGGAAGCGGCCACGTCCCAACGCCGCGGTCCCATCCCTGCAGCTGCTGGGGGCGGGGGCCTGACAGGACCCTTGCACAGCCACTCACATGATGTACTCCTCCTTGTTCTCCTCCGTCACACGGATGCTCTCACCACCCTCCTTCAGCTCGTGGGTGGTCACCTTGCCCAGGATCTCCATGTCCTGGATGAAGTACAGCTCCAGGCCACACTCCTCCAGGCTGTTCTCCCTGGGGGGGACACCGGGATGTGATTCCTGATGGAGGCACGCAGCAGCAGTGAGGGGCTGTGGGGAGAGCTCTGCAGGAGGGGTGCAGGGCACTCACTTGGTCCAGACGATGGAGTTGTAGAACTCGGGGTCGATGGACTCCAGGTCCTTCAGCGTCGGGCGCTTGTTCAGCATCCGTTTGTAGAAGGGCAACGTGAAGCCAGTGTCGATGAACTTCCCGTGGTACAGAGCCTGGGGCAGGGAGGGGACACCAGGTCACGGGGGACCCTGGGGCTGACACCTTGGGGCAGCCAGGGGCAGAAGGGACTCACTCAGAGGTCCCTGAGCTGTGGCACTTGCTCCTGGCTGGCACACATGCAGGGGAAAGGTGGGCTGCCCCAACAGCACTTCCCGGGCCGGTTGGGCTGCAGCCCCTCTCCCTTCCCACCGCTAATTCCACTGCATCTCCCTCTCCCCTCACAGCTCTATTAAGAGCACTTGTTTAAACAGAGCTGTGCTGTGGCTTCCCTGAATCCCTGGCTTCCAGGAGCCCCGAGGCAAAGGCAGCCAAAAATAATGCAGACGCTTGTCTGAACGGCCCAGTGGTGAGTAATAGTCTGGGGTTTTATTGGTATCCTGCGAGGCGGGGCAGGGCAGGGCAGGGCAGGACAGCGGGGCCGGGGCCGCCCCCTGCGCACACCCCGCGGGGCTGCGGGCCAGGGACCCTTCCCCGGGCTCAGGGAGCCCCGGCAGCCCCCCCTGCCAGCCCGGGGCACGTTGGCCTTGAGCAGTCCGAGACAAACGGGAGGAGCTGCTCTGGAGCTTGGGCAGCTGGAAAATCTCACACTGCTGGGACTAAAAATAGTCCCTGGAGCTGCAAACCCGACAGCACCTGGGGTGACAGCCAAAGACCTGGAGCCATCCATCCCCGCCACAACTCCTGGGAAACCAGGTCTCCTCTGGCCCCACAGCCGTTCCGTGGATTTAAAACGCATCACTCCCTTAAGGCCCACCTCCCACTGACCCACACGTGGGCAAGAAGGGGCTCAGGGAGGGCAGCAGTGCCGAGCCCAGCACAGCCACGGCACAGGGAGCTGCCCTTGCCCTGCTGGCCACCCTGCAAAGCCCCGGTGCCACCCCCAGGCTCTCACCATGGCGATGAAGCGGCCGATGAAGCGGAAGTAGGTGAGGTGGTCGGGGTTGATGGAGGAGGCGGGGTTGATCTGCAGGCAGTAGTTGTTTTTGCCCGCATACTCGAAGAGGCAGTACATGGGGTTGAGCACCTCGTGGGACAGGAGGAAGAACCACTCCCTGGGATGAGACAAGGGTGACAAGCAGCTCAGGGAGGGGACAGTGTGGTCCCTGCACCAAGCGGGTGCCCACCTCTTCAGGGTGCCAGACAGGTGCTGGGCACTGGTGTGACTGGGCAAGGCTGTCACCCTCCCCAGGGTGCTGCGTGGGGTTTGTGAAGCATTTTTGGAGACCAGCTTGCTGCAGGCCCCACTCAGAGCATCAGGAACCTCGGCAAGTGCCACACACAGTCCCAGCTGGGCTGTCCCACACATAACCCCCCGAGGCCACCCAGTCCCTCCACACACGCCGCCCAGGAGCCCCATGCCAAGCTCGGGACAGCACCATCCTGGCATTGCTGCCCCGGCTGTGCAGGCAGACAGGAATCCTCAGACGTGGAGGCAGCCCCGGCATCCCGTCCGTGGTTCTACCCTGTGGTAGAACAGCATGACGTAACCTACCATAGGGTAAAACCACTGGCAGGACACGGAGAGAGCTGGAGCAGGAGCAGGAGCCGGGGAAGCAGCCCCACAAGGGGCAGCAGGCGAGCATGGGGTGGCACTGGGCAGGGACACGCCAACCCAGCTCCAAGGAGATGTCCCAGGTGAGCCAGAGGGGGCTCACAGGGACACAGCATGCCCTCCAGCCAAGCCACAGCCCATGCCCTGTGGTAGTATCATCCCAGGACAGCAGCAGAGCTGCAGCAACCACATCACACCCTGTCTGCCCTGGCACACACTGACTGTCTGGGAACACCAGGGCCTGTGTGCTGCAAGGAGACAAGGCCACTCAGCCCATCACCCCCACGACTGGGGGCAGCAGGGGAGCCCCAGCTGGGTCCCCCGTGCTCTCACTGCCAGGGACAGGCTGGTGCGACGCTTTCAGGGTGTTCTGTTCCACCACTCCTAAAACCCAGTCTCCCATCTGAATGCCCCTGGACTCCTCTGCTCAAGGGCTGGGAGCCCTAAGTGCAGCTGCCTTATGCCTGCACTGCCCACAGGACACAGGGCACAGGCAGGGCATGGCCCTGTGGCCTGGCATGCCACGCTCACCTGGCGATGCCACCGTAGTCCAGGCCCTCCTCCCCTCGCATGATGATGTACAGCCGGCGCCGCAGGTCGTACGGCTTCATGTTCATGATCTGGGAACGAGCAGGGCAGTGTCACCACTGCTGGGGCCAGCTCCACTCTGAGGGCCAGCTCCACCACCCCAGCACCTCCCTACCTGCTGGAAGGAGTCCTCAAAGAGCGTCTGCCGAGACACGCTGATCTTCACGTGGCTGGGCAGCGCGTTTGACTGCAGGTAGGGCAAAGGCACAGGGCTGTGTGAGGCTGGCATGGCTCTCCTCACCCACACCTGCCCACAGGGCCCAGGGCACCCACACAGCTGCCCACAGCCGCTCTACTCACGTGGCAGAGGAAGCGGAACTGGTGGTACTTCCAGCGAAAGCTCCGGTCGTACGCACCCGGGGAGCCGCCGTGCTTGCTCCTGCCAAAGCAGCAGGGCCTTGGTCACCCCTGCCCCGAGCAGCCCCCACCACCAGCCAGGTGGGATGAGGGTCACTGGGGTGCAGCTCTCCTCTGTCAGAGCCCACGGGAGCCCCCAGAGCCGCTGCTCAGGGCTTACCCAGACTCGAAGCCCGGGCGCGGGTCCTTGAAGGTGGTGGTGCGGGTGTTGTGGTCCACGAAGTACCGCACGCTCTCATTCGTGTACTTCATCTCCCAGCCCGGCGGCAGCGGCGGCTCCTGGATCATCCTGCTGGCAAGGAAGGGCTCACCACGCAGGCCCTTGGGGCAGTTTCCCCCTCAACTACAGCTCTGTGCCAGGCCAAAGGAAGGATTCATGGCATGGGACTGGTGAGCAACTGTCCACACCCCGGGAGAGGAGTCCTGCCTAGGCAGCACTCCAGCCATGGCCATGGCACTGTCAGAGCTTCACTCTCCATCTGTGGGACACATGGCTTCAGTGCAGGCCAGGTCCCTGGAGAACTGCACCTTTCCAAACCCTGCTCCCCCCATGGCCACCTACCCCTGTGTGCGCGGGTCTTCCCACTGTGTGGTCCGGGTGTTGTGGTTCACGTAATACACTCGCCCATTGTCCTGTCTCTTCTCTAGGAGAAAAGGGAGAGGAAGCGTTAGCTGGAGTCCTGGGATCAGCCCTCCCCTTCCCAGCTCACAGGAAATTTGTCAGCTCGCCCATTCCACCTCCCTGGCTCGTTTGGAAAAGGCAGGATAAAGCCCACATTCCTTCCGCGTGCCCGAGCTGCCTCAGCCTGGCAGTGCCAGGGTGCAGGGCAGAGGCCAGTGCTGCCAGGCCAGCACGGGGGCTGTGCTCAGCCACACACCCTCGTGGCACACACACAGCCCCTCCTGGGACACGCAGCCCTATCGCTCCACAGGGATCCACAGGTGCTTTCCCAAACCCCTGCATGGCCCTGCTGCAGTGCACACGTGTGTGAACACCCCCTCCCTGTGCTGCACACAGGCACAAACAGCTCCAGCACACACCCCTGCCTCCACAGCACGGTGTGTGCCCCACACCTCCTCCCCCATGCACTGTCACTCCCACATGCTCAGCCCTGCACCACGCAGGCAGGGACAGATACCTTGTCACCTCCCTGTCACCCTCCCGGCCAGTGACAGCCCCTCACTCCATCTCACTCCTGGGCTGTGGGCAGCAGCCCCCACATGCTGGCCAGGACTGCATCCATCTCAGAGATCCCATCCATCCTGGGGACCCCCAGCGCAGGGCACTCAGGCCCACGCAGAGCTGTGCCTCCCCAGCCTGCCCAGCTGGCACTGGGGATGGGTCCCTTCTCCTTGCTGATGGGAGCTGGGACACCCAGCAAGGGCTCCACCACTGCCCCCTCAAGACACTGCTCCTGCAGACTGCCTGAGCAGCCTTGGTCCCTCTGTCCTGCTCCAAGCTCCCCCAGTTTTAATCCTTACCCTGCTCTCTCTGGCACAGCACAGCCCAGCTGCACCCACAAGCAGCCCAGCCTGCCCTCTCCAGGGATGCCCTCTCCATGGAGGGATCCCTCTATCCTGGGGGTGGAACAGGGACTTTTCAAAATGTCCCAGCACACAGTGCTTGGGCTATTTGGGGATGACCAGCTCTGCTCCTGTCACCTCCCAGCCCTGCTGCAGACGCAGGCAGAGCATCCCGGGAGGCAGCACGGCGGAGGGACAGATCCCTGCTCGCCAGAGGAGGGGTCCAGGGACAAGCAAGGACTTTGATCCCCAAGCTGGGAATCTTCCCCAATCCAAAAAAACAGTCACAAGCACTTCTGCATTCAGCAGCTGAGAGAGGCTGGGAACTCCTCCAGGAAAAGGGGAATCTCACATAAGAGATCGTGCTAGTCACAGGCACTCAGCCCCATGTGCAGCCAAGCACAGGGGGTGCTGGCTCCAGGGCCACCCTTCACCCTTCCCAGCAATGCCAGGGATGGGAGCCAGGAGCTGCTGGCAGCACGGTGGTGCTCCCCGCGGGATGGGCAGGGTCCTGCTGCGGGTGACAGGAGTGTCCCCCGGGGGCATGCAGGGGCAGGTGAGGCAGTGCAGTACTTACCCCAGCCGGGAGGAAGGGGCCCCAGAGGATCATTGTCAGACGGGGCTCCGGAGGACTAGAGACAACAGAGAGAGCAAAAACACGAATAAACCCCAGAGCCGGGATGGCTGGGAGGAGCAGAACATAGAGGTGAGCCGGCCAGCCCCGCTTCCACTCGCCTCGCTCCCAGGGAACTAAAAAAAAAACTTGCACACTCAAGGGGGGTTAAAAAAAGAAACAAACAAACAAAAAAGCAAATTAAAAAAAAAAAAAAAAGCAAAAACCAAAAGCCAAAAAACCCCCCAAAAGCTCAGCCTAAGCAGGGGCTGGGCAGCCAAGGGGCAGCGGGGCAGGGGCAGCGGGGCAGGGGCTGTGCCGGCCGAGGGCAGCGGGACGGCCCGGAGGGCTCCGGACGTGCGCGGCTGCTCGGCTGCGCCGGCGTCCCCTCCACATACACCTCCAGCCTCCTCCAAGAACCACACACAAGAGGGGAAAAAATATCGCAGGCCTTTCCAATGAAATCATTCCCACAAGCGCTGTCCACGCCCCGCGCTTCCTGGCGGGATGGCGGCCCCCTCCTCCCGGGCAGGGCCGGCGTGCGGGATGCGCCGCACCGAGCCCGCAGTCCGCCCGCGCCCCGCCCGCCCCGCACAAAGCCCCTTTCTCCTGAGCACGGGGGCACGGCTGCCCTGCCCCGGTGGGTGCAAACCCCAGCCCCAGTGGGCTCCCTGAGGATGGAGGGTCCCCGGGGTCCAGGGCAGGAGGGCGCCCAGAAGTGCTTTTAATGGTTAAATAAGAAACGTTACCCAAAAGGTAAAAACCCATCTGCTGGAGGGGGGCTGTGTCCCAGCTTCCTGCTCTGGGATGGATCCGAGTCACCCTGGGCCCAGGCAATGCCACCCGCAGCCAGACCTGTCCCTCCTGCCTGGAACCAGGGGCAGCGCCGGCCCTCGGGGTGCCAGGGCCCCCCACTCCCAGAAAGGCACCAAAACCTGGGTGGGTACAGCTCATGGCAGCCCAGCACCCCGGGACAGCCTGGCACAGGCTGTGCCCCTGTGAGCTTTGTCTCCTGTGCCCGCCCCCGGTGCCAGGACTGGCGTGGCCAGCACAGCTCGGACCTGGGGCAGCGTCTGCTCCCTCCCTGCTGGACAGGCTGCCCACACACGCAGCCCGTCCTGTCCAGCGGTACCACCTCACTGGCACCTCAAAACCACTAATTAAAGCTATCAGGGCAGCACTCCAGGCAGCTCCTGCAGCTCCCCACAGCTCCCGGGAACAACCTGGGCCCCCTGCCAGAGACCCCTTGGGCAAAGGATGCAGCACTGGGGCATCTGCTGGGAGAGTAGTCCCTGGCTTCACCTGATCCCCCAAACTGTGCCTTTCCCAGGCTCTGCCCCACTGCTCATCACTCCACTATCGTCCCCTCCAGCAAGGAGGGCAAAGGGATGCTGGAGGCGGGGGCAAGTCAAGCAGAAAGCCCCTGTGGGGCAGGAGGCAGAGCAGGAGCCATCACTGCTGGCAGCATAACTCGAAACAAAAAGTACAATCGTTTCATCAGGCTAAATTTGGAGTCCGAGTCCCTCCCTCGGCAGAGCACGGCCAGGGCGAGTCGCACGGAGCTGGAGCGGCTCCAAGGCTGGCGCTGCGGGAGCGAGGGACGGCCCGGACCCTGCCGGGCACGGGGAGACCCACCCGGGGGGAGCCCCTCCCGGGGGAGACCCTCCCTGGAGAGACCCTCCGGGGGAGACCCTCCCTGGAGAGACCCTCCGGGGGAGACCCTCCCTGGAGAGACCCTCCGGGGAGCCCCTCCCGGGGAGACCCACCCGGGGAGCCCCTCCCGGGGGAGACCCTCCCTGGAGAGACCCTCCGGGGGAGACCCTCCCGGGGGGAGACCCACCCGTGGAGAGACCCTCCGGGGGAGACCCTCCGGGGGGAGACCCTCCACAGGGCTCTGGCACAGGCAGGGCCAGCACAGTAGTGGGGGTCCAGCTCTGCCTGTGAGGCTTGGAAGGGTTGGAGGGACATCCAGGGAGGGACAGGCAGGGGGAGGAGAGGGATTGAGCTGCGCCCACAGCCCCGGCAGGGGCCCCGGTTGTGTCCCACACAGAATGAATGCACTTTGCACTACACACCCTCCCAGAGAGCAGCCGAGCTCCTGAAGGAGCCCCGAGCTCGCTCCAGTCCCAGCTCCAGTCCTGGCTCTCTCAGAGGAGATCACAGGCAATGAGGAGCTGGTCCCTGTGCTCTGCCCACCCTCCCTCCACAGCTGTTCACCTGCCTGTGGCACGAGTGCAGTTTCACCCCTGCCTGGGGCCGGATCTCTGCTCCAGGAGGCAGAACCCCTCCAGCCTGGCCCTGTCCCAGGCACTGCTCTCCCTGCAGCCCACGACCACCAGCACTGCTCAGGTCAGCAGAGGAGCGCACCCCCCACACCTGGGCACAGATCCACGGCAAAGGTATGGCAGGGACAGGCATGGTCCCTGCCCAGGAAAAGAAAGGTTGAGACCATTCCCTGAGCAAGGAAACGCAAACACTCAGCACAAACCAGGAACCAGGGGACGCAGCAGAGGAAGCAGGAGGATGCTGGCCAAGTCCAGCTCCTTCCCTGCACTCTCTGGTCCCTGGCTCCTGCAGCCCGCTCCACTTGTACCCCAGGCCAGCAGCTCCTGCTGCACCCAGGACCCAGCCACACTGCCCTCAGTCCGACAGAAACACAGGGAGGGACAAGCTCAGGCCCCAGAGCCTCCTGTCCTGCTACACACCAAGCTCCCACAGCTCCCTCAGCTCTGACAGCAGGCTCTGCAGCCCCACTGGCCAGCAGCAAGGCTTGTCTGCTGGGAGTCACAGAGAATGTGTGGCTGGCCACATTGGCACTGAAGAAACCTTGAGGACAAGCTGCTGAGGACACCTCCCACCACCCTTCAGGGCCATGCAAGCTGGTTTATAAAAAGCAAGTCGCTCCCCCACAGCCTCTGCAGGCAGCTGAGGAGCTGGTGAGCTCCCATGCAGGCACTGCTCTGAGCTCACACAGCCCAGCAAGCGCCTTCCCACACTCCGTGGCTCCTGGGCAGCCCCAGGGAGAGCAGCCAGGCTCTCACCTGGTACAGGAACCTCTGGCTGAAGTGCTGCATGGCCCCCTGGAGCTGGCTGCGCTGCGACTGCCACTGCTCGTAGTTGCGGACGTACTCGGCCGTGGGGCGCTGCCACGTGGTGGTGCGGGTGTTGTGGTCCACGTAGTAATACCTGCCACGAGGATCCACGCGCTTCTCCCACCTGGAAGCACCCAAGGAAGGTGTCACTGTGTGTCTCACGCTGCTTGGCCTGGACTGACACCCTCCTGCACGAGGGCTCCGTGCCCAGCTCCAGCATAACCACTGCTTTCACACCTGGAGGGGCTCTTTTGGACAAGGACCCACCAAAAGGAAACACAAAGGATGAGTAACTCCTCGAGTAGCTCCTGCATGGGCACATGAAGCCTGACAGGATGCTGGGGACACCATGGAGCTCCCAGCAGGATGCCATGAACACCCCTCCAAGACAGCTGACCTCCAACCGAGTCAAGGCCTGGAGCCCCCAGCCCCTTACCCTGGAGGAAGGGGTCTCTCCCACGTCGTGGTCTTGTTATTGTGGTCTACATAGTAGACTCTACCATTTGGCAGCTCCCGCTGTTCCCACCTGCAAGAAAAATAAAATCATGAGGCAGGTGATATTTGCTGGCACCAAGAACATCCAGAGAGCTGCCCCTGCTGGGTCAGGGAGCCCAGCCCCTCACATCCTTGGCACTCCAACCTTTATTTGACAAGTCTGCGTGGCAGCTACTGGGCCTCCTAGATGGAGACTCTGGGAGAGGGGCTGCAGCACTCTGCTTCCTCAACAGGCAGAACTGGAGCATAAATTCCTAATTTCCCCCAGAAAGGTCGGCATAGGATTTCACACAGGGTCAGTTTTACACCCTGTGTTTCTGATGTTTTTGTTTGGTTTCTCTTAATACATCTTCAAAGGGGAGTGTTTGAGTTGGGGCTGGGTTCTCTCCCTGGCAGCCCTGGGCTTGCTGCTGACAGCTATGGCTTAAACACGCGTGTGGCCACGGCACCCGGGCAGGACAGCCCAGGTGACAGCAAGCCTGGCTTTACAGGGCCACACTGAGACCATTCTTTGGGTGAATTCATTCATGAATTTACCCTGGCAAAGGCAAAGGCTCTGTGGAGCCCCTGCTTTCTTGTCAGCTTTTATCCTGCAGCAGAGGAGGCGAGCCAGCAGCTGCTGACAGATAAAGTGTTCTCCTGCCACACTTCTGCTCCCACAGGCCTCTCTCCCCATTCAATCATCTGCCTCAATTAATCACCACAAAAAGCTCTAGGAAATTAATACACCAGCTTCTGTGTGACAGCAAGGGAGCCAGCCCAGGCTGGCAGGGAGCAGGCAGCCGTGGGGATGGAGCTGCTCCGAGTGCTGGTGCCCCACGGCCTGGGCTCATCCCAGCTCAGCCCCACAGCTCCAGGGACAGCAGTGCCATTGCTGACCTCACCCTGGCACACCTGCAGTGACACAGCTCAGCTGCACTGCAGCCTCCATGGAGCCAATGCAACACCTGCACATGGTGCTCCAGTCAGCAGCACCGGACCCTTCTCCTCCCTGGAACAGGTCAGAGACACCAGTGGGTATCCCTGAGGGAGAGGACCTGCTGTGTCCCTGCACCATAAGGGTGCAGCCATAAGCCAAGCCTGACATCAGCCAGTTTCCTGGTCACAAATCATGATCTTGGTCCTTCATGAGCATAAAAGCACCAGGACAGGTAGAACAAGAATGCAATCTCTAAAGAGAAAATCAACACAGCTGGGTTGTCCTAAGACATGAGCAGGTCTATCCCATGAGATGGATGGCAGAAGGTGCCCAGGCACTTCTAGGGAAGTGGAATTGCCCTGGACAGCTCCTCCAGTCTCATTAACAAGAGATTCTCTGATCCATATGGCTCTGAGGACTTGGAAGGTACCATTCCTGTGGCTATAGAAACCAAAATTCCCATGATGAGAATTCCTCCAGGTTTCTGGATCACTCTGGGTGCACTCATGACTGCAAAGAGCCACGAGGGACTGGGGACAGCTGCTGGTGGTGGCAGCTACTGCCTGATGTCCCCTGTCCCCACCTTACCCCCTGTAAAACACTGCTGAGATCACAAACTCCTCACCAGCAGCTCCTGGGTGATGTGAGGAGTGAATCCGGCAGGGGCTGGCTTGCCCTGTGAGTCACTACCAGGGGTGATGAACTGTGGATCTCTGTGGGGACACTGGGGACAACCCATCCTTGCTCAGACCACCTTGCCCAGCTCCACATGGCCCCCAGCATGGGAGATCTGTGGTTCTGGGAGTGCTGGATGGTGGGAGCTCTCCCCACAAGCACCACACTGCTGCCACAAAGCACCCAACATGCCATTCCCTGCCAGCTCTTCTCCAGGCTGCAGTACAGGCTCATGATGGCCATGGATGCAGGGAGCCACAGGCACTGGGAAGTGGCAGAGCTAAGGCAACCCTGCAGTCCAAACAAAACGCCCTCCTTACGTAAGAAACCTCCGCCCCACGGGCCCTGCCAGGCAGCATAAAGCACCTCTTTGTGCAGGCAGGACTGCACCACACACCCCTGCTCCAGCTGCCTGTCCCCACACAGGATCATCCCTGACAGGAGCCAGGTCAGGAGCCAGCAGCCCCCTCCCCTCCCTTCTCTGTGGATCCACTCAGAAACCCCGAGGCCTCGGGCACTGCGCACCACACACGCTCCAGCTCCGCAGGGGAGCACTGCCCAGAGGATGTGAAGGAGGTTTTGGGCACTGTTGGGGCTGGAATTACTCAGAACTCCTTCCAGCCCTCTCCAGCCCCTAGGACAGACTCCCAGTTGTGTGAGGGATGCCTCTGAGATGCCACACCTGGTGCAGATGTTGAGGCACAGAGATCTGAGCACAGCAAACGGCTCAGGATCCCCAAATGAACCCAACCGTCTGTCACAGCCCAGAACGAGCAGGGAGGCTGGGGCCACACTCCAGAGGCTGGAGTGAGGGCTCCCCACACTCCCTGGGAAGGAAGGAGACACTCAGAGAACAGGGCAGGGCTCGGGAGGGACGTGTTTGGCAGCTCCGCAGGGGACAGTGCTCCTGGAGTGCAGAGCAGGAGCTGTCCCCATGGGCCCTGCAGTGTTCTCACAGCCATCCCAGCAAGGGGCTGTCCTGCATCCCCATCTCCCAAGCTGGGCCCCAAACCACCAGTCAGAACAATTCTGTGGTGAGGTGAGCCCGCCAAAAACCAGCCTCCCTGCATCAGGGGAGAGAGAGCTGCAGAAGCTCATTTACACCAGCCCAGGGACACAGCGTTGTGCAATCCCAGTTCAGCAAATCCCCGTTAGCCCAGAACCTGCTCTGGCAGCTCTCTGGAAGGGCTCATACCGTGGAGACCTCAATGGATTCAATTCTCTGCTCTCCTTCACCCGGGAAGCCCTTGATCTCTGGTCCCCCCCTGCCCAGGCCAGCATAGCACAAGCACAGCACATGCTGCCCTCTTTCCCCCTGCAGATCCCACAGCCAGCTCAGAAGGTGCTAATCAAAGGTGTCTCCAGGGATCCAGATTCCAGCTCAGCCTGGAGAATGTCTCACTGCCCCTTCAATGTTCCTCTCCATTCATCTCCCAAAGCACAATAGCTTTATCCTCCTCCCTGCTTTTACACACCCGATTCCCTGGTGTGTGAGCTCCACAGGGAGATGGGCAAGCAGGACATGGCTACCTCTCCACCTGGCTAGGCCAGGTAAACCCAGCCTGGTGTGTCTTAGAAAGCAGTGCCTGCAGCCTCCTGAACCTCTGGAATCCTGAGGTGTCTGCAGGGTTCCCCGCCCCAGCAAAGAAACAACAGCCTGTTTCCAGCCCCAGGTGGGGAAAAGGAGACCTTCAGTCTACCTGGTAGGAGCAGAAAGCAGCATAAGCTCTGGCTGGAATAAAGGCCTTTTTGAGAGCACTGGACTTTTCCAGCTGCCTGGAAACAGGAAGCTCCCAGGCCAGGAGAACAGAAACCCTCACACACGGGCATAAAGGCACAGTGAGCCGTTAACCCTAATTACCTGTGACTGACACGCGAGCGGGGCCCTGACCTTCCAGGCATCGACTCAGCCAAAGCAAAATAAACAGCTCCCTTCATCCCAAACACAGCCCATTCCACCCCGCCCAGAATTGAAGGGCTCTGACACAAGGGGAGAACGGTGCAGCTGCAGCACACTGCAGGCTGAGCCCACACCCTGACTGCTGCCCCCCACCCCGAGCCAGTAGCTCCCCTTCCCTCCAGCCCCGTCCTGACGTCCCCAGGAGGAGGAGCAGGATGAGCAGGACCTGCACCAGGGAGAATGGGCACCACCACTGGAGGGTTCTGCTCCCCTGTCCCCAGCAGTGGCCAGTGCCTCTGCAGTGTCCCCGGAGCGTGTCCATGCCCTCCTCCTCAGTGGGAGCTCCCTGAAAAGCCGTGCTCAGTCTCCAGGGTGTTTTCCTCTGACTGATCCCTTAAGCAGCCCCATGAGACCAGAGGGCTCTGCTGCTCCATGGGCACAGAGATGCCACCCACTGTTCAGTGTCCCAAACATCCTGGGCAGGACAGGGGGCACGGGCTGTGCCAGGCAAGGGGCACAGGATCCCCAGCACCTGCCCCAGGCCTCCCTGTTGCCCTGAGCACCAGCATCTCCACCAGCTCCTGGGGCAGCACTTTCCCTCCCTCGAACAGCCTCTGGTCCCAGCACACAGCAGTGCCCCAGCTGGTTCCTGTCCCCTCCCCGAGGGCCACAGAGCTTACCCGGGGGGCAGAGCATCCAGGGCGAGCACGGCTGCCCGGGCTGGGGGGGCACTGGGGCCCGAGGCCGCCTCCTCTGCCTCTCTGGAGCTGCCTGGGGCAGGAAGGGCAGGAGCACTGGAGCCCTGGGCCGTGCCGGCCGCCGCCGGGCTGGGAACGCTGGCACCAGCTGCTGGCCTGTCCTCATCCATGTCCACGGCTCCCGCGGCGTCCCCGTTCACTGCAAAGGCACAGGGCAGCAGGTCAGCACCACGGAGGGCCCAGCCTGGCTGATCCTCCCAGGAAGCAGAGCACGTGCTGGGGGAGAACCCAAGCTCGGCACTCTCAGTGCTCCCAGCCTGCAGCAAAGGCAGCACCTGCTTCACCCACACCCCTCTGGGAACCTCTGCCATCGCCTCCATCTTGAGGCAGAAGCAGAAGGGACTTTGAATTTGTGCCCAGGGTCTCTCCTGCCCCGGGAAACATGCTGCATCTCCAATGGGAACTCAGGGAATGAGCAGGAGCTCCAAAACAGTGGGTACAGCATCTCCCCTGAGGCAGAGTGAAACCCCTAAGTCAATAGCACTGGCAAGAGTTAAACTGAACGTTTGGGAAAGGGAAGAGACAGAACAAAGGAAAACTACAAAGAAAACTTGTGAGGAGGAAAATGCAGAGCAAAAAAATGAAAGGGAATTTGTTAGAGGAGTATTTATTATATAGCCAAAACCCTGAGACCTGGCAGCCCAGCTGAGGAGAACCTTCGGTACAAGACATCCTGGCTGGAGTGGTAAAGCAAAAGCTTTATAAACCATGAACAAGGAACAAATGAGTGAGGGATGCAGACAGATTTCCATGAGTTAGAGCTGAGAAATGTAAAAAGCTGTAAGAGAAGCCCAAATATTTAGAAGAATTGTAGGAGAAAGTGTAGGAGAAAGCACTCCCACGAGTGCTGGGTCACCTGTGCCATTGGCCACGCTGTTGGCCATGCTGGTAGCCGTGCCATTGGCCATGCTGGTAGCTGTGCCATTGGCCATGCTGGTGGCCGTGCCGTTGGCCATGCTGGTGGCCACACCATTGGCTGTGCTGGTGGCCATGCTGTTGGCCATGCTGGTGGCCACGCCGTTGGCCACGCCGTTGGCCATGCTGGTGGCCACGCCGTTGGCCATGCCATTGGCTGTGCCATTGGCCATGCTGGTGGCTGTGCTGGTGTGCTGTGAGCTCTTGGCCTGTGGCCGGTGCCGGCTCCTGGCACTGGGGCTCTGCTCTCCACTGCCCGCGTTCCCCCGCGCTGCTCCGGCCGCATGTCGGTGTGTCCTGCAAGGGAAGGGAACACAGCAGCTGAGAGACAGCCCCTGCAAACCCCACTGCTGTCTCTTCACCCTGCTCTTCTGCTGCTCCCAGCCAGCACAGCCACCGGTGTCCCCTGGGAAGGGCCAGCATATGGTTCTGTGCCCCTGCTCAGGGCAGTGCCTGGAGCTTCATGCTGCCTGCTCAGACCTGCCCACAGTCCTGGCACACACCTGCTGGTGGCAGAGACCCATGGAGGAGTCACCTGGGTGGAACCACCTTGCTTTGTTCACAGGTGGTCACTATGTGCCACAGAATGGCCCTGGACACTTGCAGCCAGACACCTGCTCACCACAGGATCCCGGCTTGCTCCGTCCACCCCTGCAGATCCCAGGAGATCCCACACCACGGTGGGGACCCTCAGCAGTGCCTCGTGCACAGAGGCAGGTGAGGACAGTGCTCCCAGGACAGCTGTGGCCTCCAGAAAAGGAGGGAACAAGCAGCTGGGAACAATGGGAGCTGAAATCACAGCACGAGTTATGACCAGCTCAGGTGCAGCTACTCCATCTCTTGGGGGTCACTGCCACCCTGGAGCTCACCTGCCACTGCTCTCCATGGCCAGGGCAGCACAACCTTCACTGGCAGAGCACCTGCAGCTCCCCCAAGCAAACTCACCCCCTTGGACCATCCAGCACAAAGGCATTCCTGAAAAAGCTGAGTTTCACCTTAAGAATTCATTCCTGTGAGCAAGGAGGGGGACAGGGCAGGAGGGGAGATGCTCCCATGCCAAATCCAGGGGGCCTGGGGAGCAGAGGCAGAGCCCAGGCAGCAACCACAGAGGGTAGAGACTGCAGGGAAAAGGACATCGGTTTCTCCCAGCCAAAATCTACCTTAAAAGGGCAAAACCCACAAACTGTCCCCAAGTCTCAGGGCTGGCGCTGGGAGGGGACAGCAGCTTGGCAGCAACAGGGCACAGATCAGTCATGCCACTCTCAGCAGCTCCAGCAACTGGAACCCTCCCTCTTGCTCCAAAGCTGCTCTCCTTGGGGAGCAACTCATGGCAGGGCTGGGAGCGGGAGGAGACATGGGAAAACAGGAGATGGCTGTTGAAAATAGAGTAAATAGAGCCAGGGGCAGAGCAGGAGCTGCTGTGACCACCTGAGTGAGTCACAGACCACCAGCCAGGGGCTCCTCGAGGGGCTCCCCAGACAGTGAACTCCCTGAAACCCCTGCTGACCCCCAGACACGGCTCTGTGCCGGGGCTTGCTTGGGCCACCAGCACCCAGGAACATCTGTGGGTACAGAAGAGGCTCCTCTTCCCCCATCAGAAGGTGAAGGGGGCCCCTCACTACCATGGCTCAGCAGGGCACACTGGTACCACCCACCTCCAAAAGCTGGCTGGGACCTCCCTACAGTTCCCCCCAAGGTGAGGCTGGAGGCAGCACAGCCCCCCGAGCCCTGGCCAGAGGGCAGCAGGCAGGTGACTCCAGCCTGTCCCACTGGGAGCAACCTCTCTGGCACGGGATGGGTCTGCTCCCTGCCCTCCTCAGCACAGATGAGCTCAGAACTGCCCAGGGAGTTTTTAGAAACCAAAACAGGATGTTTCCAGCCGGCAGCACAGGGTTACCAGCCTGAATTAGCCAGCCCGCCGCCCAGCCCAGCCCTCCTACGAGTGCTCCCATCTGGGCATTGTCTTTTAATAGACACTGGAAACAAACCCAGCGAGGCCACAGAGCACGGCGGGATGGCAGTGTGCGCTCAAAATAGAGCAAGGAAAAAGGCAGGCAGAGCACGGATGGGAACAGAGGGTGGGATGGAGCAGGGGTGCAAGGGACCAAGGGTGGCAGCCCCTCTCCCACACTGGGGGCAAGACCCTGCTGTCCCCATCGACTTGGGGGCCTTGGCTGGCTGCCCCATTGCCCCTCCTGGGCTGGGACAGATGATGCCAAAGAGCAAAGTGGCACCAGCCAGGTGACATCAGCCTTTCCTCTTCCCTTCTGCCAAGGTGGAGGCTCCCAGCCACAGTGGCCAACACGGACCCCAGCCATGAAACCCAGGAATGGCCAGTTCCTGCAGCTGAGATGGCCAGAAGGGCCCTCACAAGATGCAGCAGAGGTGGCAGCATGTCTTGGTCTCACTCACACATCAGAGCACAGGCTGGAGCTGGCTGTGGGGAGCAGGGCACGATCTCCAGGACAGCCCCAGTGCCGTGAGGGCAGTGAGAGCACAGCTCCCAAAACACAGAGCTGAGAAATTCCCCCTGTCCCTGCCACCGTGGGGGAGGCAGCCACATCCCCCAGCACCCGAACGAGAGAATCATGGATGAGTTTGGGTGTGAAGGCACCCGAAAGCTCATTCTGTTCCACCCCCTGCCAAGGGCAGGGACACCTTCCACCATCTCAGGCTGGTCCAAGCCCCAGCCTGGCCTTGGACGCTTCCAGGGGTCCAGGAGCACCACGGCTGCTCTGGACAACCTGTGCCGGAGCCTCCACAAACAGGGGTTGTGGCACCCACGGCCCCAGCTCTCAGTCAGAGCTCCCTCTCTCCCTGCACAAAGGGCTGTGGAATTTCACACCCCATCACCAAGATTAGCAGCAAAT
Organism: Sitta carolinensis; assembly: GCA_032173965.1. NCBI lineage: Eukaryota > Metazoa > Chordata > Aves > Passeriformes > Sittidae > Sitta > Sitta carolinensis. The sequence goes on from CM063292.1 coordinate 891,793, forward strand.
CCCAAGATGACATTTGTTCAGGAGAAGAAAGAGAAGCCCTGACCAAGCAATTTCCCTTGCAGGGACAGTGTAGAAATAGCTGAGGAGCAAAGAATGCCCCTTTTCTTCCCATCCTGCCACTGAGCAACTTTGCCAGCATCCATCACCAAGCCCAAGAAAATAAACAGGGCTCTGTGTATAAACACAGCAACCATCAAACAACATTCCCAAGTGCAAGGGACCCACATTCCACTCCGGAGCACACAACTGCCTCCACTGTGGGTAGGGAGAGCAGTGCTCTGCCCTCGGAGCAGCACCACATCAAACTGGGCAGGGATGTCCAGAACAACCCCCAATTCAGGTGAGTGCAGCATGGTGTGAGAACCAGCTCGGAGGTTTCCATACCAGGGCAGCCAGGGGATTTGGCTGATGGCAGGCACACCTGGCAGGTGTCTGAAGGTGCCCTGCACAAATCCTGGCCAGACTTCACCACACTCAAGGTTACACCTGAGGCAGAAACTCCTCACAGCCGTTGGAAAGCACTGGGGAATGGGCAATAAGCAGTGCCTGGGCTCAGCCTCCCAAACCAGGATGTTCTTTGCAGATTTTCTAGCACCTCCTGAGAGCTGCTAAGTGCCTGCCAAGCACATCTCAGTCAGGTCACTGAGCACTTCCCACCCCTGGGGAGGCTCTAACACCTGGACAGCAGGAATCGACAGGAGCAGCCACCACGAAGGGCACGATCTGTGCTCACACACTGCTCTCCCTCCTCGGGTGGGAGATGAACACACAACATGGAAAGACAAGGTCACTTTGTCCAAAAACATCAACATTTCGAGCCAAAAACATCAACTCCGGTGTGAGACCAACAGATAAAGGAGCAGAAGAGCTCGAGGTGTGGAGCTTGTAGCTGAGAGTGTTCCTGAGCCTGGGCCACACAGAACCTCCCATGGACAGGCAGCAGGCACCCCTCCACAGCCACACTCCCACCCAGAACATCTGTACAGGCTGCTGGGCCACTGCCATGCTCTGGAAATATAAATAGGTGTTAAATTCAACTCCATGTTGACAGTGTGACACGTCTCTCAGTAACCACAGCTCCAAAAGGAGCAGGCTGAGCCACTCCAGCCCAGCAAGGAGGCAGGGCAGGGCAGGGCACAGAGCCAGGTGCAGGATGGCCTGCTGCCCAAGCTTCTCACTTCCTTTGGAAGCAGCTGTTATTTCCCTGCAGCTCTGCTTCTTCTGCTCTCCCTGCACCTTTTTAAGCATCTCCCCATGGCCGTTGCCTGGAGGGGCATTGTGCTTCTCAGCCTGTGCTGGAGGGAAGAGCTGGGGTTCCTGTGATCCCTATTTGAAGGGACCCCACTTTGCTGGTTTGCCTGGTCACAGCCTGCCCCACTCCCAGACAGACCATTTTTTCAGCTGCCAGTGGAACAACTGGTGGAAACTCTCTGAGCCATCACAGACTTGATACTCCCTGAGACACCAACAGTTTAGGAGAGGCTCAGGCCAGCCCAGCTGTACAGCCAACTCTGTGCACTCCCAGCTCTGTGTTGTCCCCCAGCACAGGCCACCCCTGTTCCACACCTCCCGTGTGCTGCATGCCAGGGGCTCTCTGGGAGACCTGGAGTGGGGGGCACGGCACAAGGACAGCCCAGACACAGCCACAGCACCCCCTCAGTAAAGGACACACGTCACAGGACCCTCACCTCGGTCTGCTGCCAAAGCAGTTGGTACTGGGAGGTTGGTGCCGGCCCTCCGTGGCCACAGCTGTGCTGCTGGGGTCCCGTCCAGACACCTGGGGCCCTGCATGTGGGAAGAACAGGGTGAGGAAAAGGGCTGAACCACCTGGACATCTACCCTCTTTCCCACCTTCCAGAAAGGAGCTCCAAAAGCACAACAGCCCCTTCCCTTGCAGGACAGACCCCCAGTGCCCAAGGACCCCCCCCTCACACCCGGCACTGCCTGGCCCCCCCAGCACACCCCAGCTCCAAGAGAGACACAGGACTCTGCACTGCATCCACAACTCCCAGATTTCACAGGTCTTGTCTTCCAGAGACAATGAGGAGCCAATGAAAGCAATGCACCAACCCCTGTTCTGTACAAGCTTTGCTCCCCTGAGATCAGCCACCAGCCCCCGACCCCACACATGCTCTGCCATGGGGAGCTCTGGTGAGTGGATCAGCAGACACTGACACCATTTCCCAGCCCTCACAGCCAGCGAGGGCAGGGGCTGATGTGTGTGGAAGGCTGGAGGAGGGCTGGAGAAGGGCCTGGGCTCCTCCCAGGCTGCAGGGGAGGCTGGGGTGAGCCTGTCCAGGCTCCCGTTCTGCTCCTGCCGGCGGGAGCCCCCGGGGCCGGGGCGGGCAGGGGCCTCACCGGGGGCGGGTGCTGGCCCGGGGACCCCGAGCCGGGGCTGCCGGGGCCGCGCTGCCCGCGCCCCGTGCGGGCCGGGCACTCACCCTCGGAGCCGGCACTGCCGTCGGGAACGCTGCCCAGAGCAACAGCCGGCCCGTCCAGGAAAACCGTCAGCTCTCCGCCCGACACAATGCTGCCTTTGTTCTCCGTCTGCAGGTCCAGGGTCAGCTGCCTGTTCTCCACTGCGGCGGCGGGACAAGGAAGAGACCCCCGGTCAGCACCGGGACACCGGCCCCGGCAGAGGGGGCTCCACTGCCCCGGCCCCCACCTCAGCCTCCCGGGCTCCCCCGGGCCTCCCCCAGCCCCAAAGGACAATGTGCCCACTCCCTCAGGGCCACCTGTCCCAGCGAGCACCACCAGTGCTGGCCCCACACCTGCACACAGCTCCCAGCACTGCCAGAGGACCCCGGCCAGTCCCACCACCCGCTCCGGGGAAGATCCTTCTTCACCAGCCCTCGGGATCCCTTCACCCCGTTCCTGGGGCTGCAGCTGCCCCAGGGGCTGTGACACCAAGACCCCCATTGCTCACAGATCCAGGAGCTGGGGCTGTAGGGCAGATCCTGGCAGGAGAGCCAAGGGATTTCACAGAATCACCAGGTGGGAAGAGACCTTCAAGATCATCGAGTCCAACCCATGTCCTAACACCTCAACTAAACCATGGCACCAAGTGCCACATCCAGTCTTTTTTTAAACACATCCAGTGATGGTGATTCCACCACCTCCCCAGGCTGACGATCTCAGTAATTTATCACTCTTTCCATAATAAACTCTTTCCTAACAGCCAACCTATATTTCCCTCTCATTCTGTCAGCTGCTGCCTGGAGAGAGAGACCAACCCCCCTGACTATAACCACCTTTCAGGGAGTTGTAGAGAGTGATAAGATCACCCCTGAGTCCCCTTTTCTCCAGGCTAAACACCCCCAGCTCCCTCAGCCGTTCCTCACAGGGCTTGTGTTCCCAGCCCCTCACCAGCCTTGTTGCCCTCCTCTGGATGCACTCAAGCATCTCGACATCCTTCCTAAACTGAGGGGCTCCTTTAAGATGACACAAGGGGCAAGAGGGGTCCTGCATGATGGTGACCATCCCTCCATCCACATCCCCATGCATCGACTGCACGGAACGAAACCAGCACGGAGGGCTGTCCCCAGACAGGAACACTCTGCTGCAGCACTGGACCACGTTCACAGAAGGTTCTGGAGAGGGTGCCACAGGCTGGGAGGCTCCTGGAGACAGCTGCCAGCTCCACTCCCTCCTGTGTGAGCCAGTCTGGCTTCATCAGCTTCAGCAAGGTTTTGCTGGTCCCTGGGGGCAGGGGGGCACAGCACAGCCCTCAGCAGCCACCCCATCACAGCAATGCCTGCCAGTGCCAGCCAGACTGAAACACTCGGCTCCATCACAGAAGGCCAGAAAAAATTTGGCTGCACCAGCCTGGGACACTGGCCCAGACGCTTCCTGACTCATTTGCTCAAATAATATTTTTATTATACACGGATTGCTCATGACACAATGGCACCATTTTTTAGCAACCTGCTTTGTGCCGGTGCGACGCGGGGACGGGGTGCGGCTCAGGCCAGCAGGAGCAGGATGGGAACACATCCCCATGGAGCCCTTGTCCCACCTCTAGCTGCGAGCTGTCCCGCACAGGGACTTGACACTTCCTTCTCCAAGGCCCCCCAAAACTCAGAGACACAGGGAGGGTCTGCAGAGAATGCTGAAGGGCCGCGGGACAGGCGGCACTTGAGGATCTGAGGGAAGTCTCCAGTTTTTAGAGCCAAGCAGGCAGGTGTCTCCTGCACAACAGGGGCACAGCTCTGTCACTGATCACCATCATCTGACAAGGGATTCTGCTGAGCCTGGTCCTCCCCGCTGCCTCACGGAGCTGCACTCCGCTTGCTTCCATGGGAAACCGACCTCACAGACAGTTTTAAGAGCCTGAGACAGAAGATGCTACTGAGCACGGCCAAAAACCAGAACAAATCCAGACCCTGTTTCCCCCCTGGCTCCTCCAAGCCGTAGGAATCTGCATTTTCTCCAGGGTCCCTCCATCCCCCTCCACGCGCGCCGCGCTCCGGGGCCGCACAAGCCCTCATTGTGCGGGCGCCCAGCTGAGGCGCAAAGACAAGGTGTCTCCAAGTGGAGGATGTGAACATGAACCTCCCAGCCGGCTTCCTTCTGCCCCCCTCCGCCCCCTCCAGCTTTTTTAAAGAAAATAAACACTCACAGAACCTTCCCCTCCCTGTCCCCGTGCAGCGTGCGGGACGCACAAAGGGACATTGCTGCTGCCCCGACGGCGGGTCCCCCGAAGGGCCCGGCACAAAGGCTGCCTCTGTCCCGATGGCTGCCAGAATGTCAGAGGGATTATTATTATTTTGGGAGGGGGTCGGGGGGTGATTTGGTCCTGAATAAGGTCTCAGTTCAGCTACTTCCAGCGCCCTGCACGCAGCATCAGAGCTCCCATTTAGCAGAGGTGAGCTGGAATTCCCACCCAGCCCATTAAGCGGATTTACGGTTCCACGAAACGAGGCTGGGAGCAGCCGGTGTGATAACAGCCCTGGGCTGAGTCCCAGCCCTGGGACCCCCAGGAACCACACGTGTCTGACCCCAGGGAGCTGCCACACGGGATGGAGAGCTCCTCTGGAAGACCCTGTGTGAGCTGGCTCCATCTGCACAGCTGCGTCCCAGAAGATTTTCAGACAGAAAGCCAAAATGAGCTTCCCAGGCTCTCAGCTTCCCAAACCCAGCGCCAGCTCTTTGCCCAGTCCCACTGGTTGCAAAGGCCAGTTCCCATTCCAACAGCTCCATGTGATCATCTGGGTTTTGTCCGGGATGAATCAAAGCTCCCTGGTGCCAAGCAGGTGAAGACTGGCTCAGCCTCTGTGCATTCCCACAGAAGGAATGACTCCATGTCATGACTCCAGTGACTGCATGTCATGGCTACAGTGACTCCAGGAACAAGCAAGGGGTAAGTTAAACCTTAAACAGACAATCCCAAACCAAGAAGGAACACAGAGTCTAGGGGAAGGGGTAGTCTTCAGTGTCCCATGAAAGTCTCCTCAGGGAAGCTCTGCCTTTGCTGCTGATCCAACCTTAACCACACATCAACTGTGTCCCACTCCATTTTTCTGCCAGGGATAACCCAGGTTTCTGTATCTTTCCTCTAAAAGGTGACAAGGATGAGCACTCTCCAATCCCCCCAGTGACCTACTGGCTGGCTGACCAGTTTTGTGGGATTACATGCTGGCTCATGCTGGGACATGCAGCACAGCACAGCTCCTTTGGCATCACAGCCACAATGGGGTGGAGCTGCAGTTTTCCAGAGGCTGGGAATTGCTGCTGGTGTCCTGGAGGATCCCAGGAGGCTGCAGTTCCATCCACTCTGCCTGGGGCACCGCAGCAGGGACTGAGGGATCTGTAAAGCCCTGGCACGTGGGCTCACAGTGGGACCAGCACAAGCAGCACGGCCCAGGATGGGCTCCCACAGAGCCCAGGATGCGAGCCCAGCCGGGGGCAGCGGCGAGGAGCTCCCGGAGCCCGGGAACAAAGAGGTGCCTCTGCAGCGGCGGCAGCTCAGGGGCCGCGGCCGGGGGCCGTGCCATGGCAAACGAGCTGTTTTATGGGAGCCCTGGGAGCAGCTCGGCTCCTGGCAGGCTCCAGCCCGTGTGGGTGATTGAGCCGGCCCTGACCCACCTCTCCCGGTCCCGGCCAATCCCGGGAAGGCGGGAGGAGCCGCCTGCCAGCGCAGAGGCCCCGCAGGAAGCGCTGCGAGTCCAGAGCCGGGCCGGACCCGGCACAGGAGCTCCTGCGGCAGCCAGGCTGTCGGCTCCAGAGGCTCTCACAGCCTTCCCGGGAGCTCCGGCCTCAGCACTGAGCCTTTTCCCCCTGAAGTGAGGCATGCTTGGCAGGAGGGCTGACAGCAGCATCCTGGCAGGCAGGAGCCTGGCACAGACTGCCACAGGTGTCACCAGCAGTGAGGACAGTGTCCTGCCCACTGAGGAGAAGGACAGGAACATCAACCAAAGGCCACAGCTACCCTCACAAATCAGCATCTTTCATAAAGCCTCACCAAAACCATAATAAACCCAATGAAGAGAGGGTCTGGAGCCCCTCTTGGCTGAGCACATCTCAGGATGGGAGAGGAGGGCCAGGCCCCTCCAGTGGCAGAGGGCACATGCATTTCAGTGCCTTTCACATTAAGTGTCTGACTTAGAAAGCCCAGCTGCCTTCTGCATGCCCTTGCCTGACCCAGCCCCTTCCTGAGGCTGTCAGGCAGAGGGAACACACTCCCCTATTCCCAGGAGGAGAGAAGCCCCTGAGGAAGGATCTCCTAAGCTCCCATGGCAGCCCCAGCAGCCTCTGGCCACTCAGACCCGCAGCAAAGCCCGAAGGCTGAGCATGAGCCTGCAGAGAAGAGGAGGGAGCAGATGCCAGCCCAGACAAGGAGGGTAGGCAGGAGCAGACAGGCAGCACCTTCCCAGGCAGGGCAGGGCAGGCTCTGCAGCTTTAAGAGTCCTTCCTCCCTCCCAGCCCACAGTGTCAAGGAAAAATCTGACACGTTTTTTCTGGGGATGTTAACAGACAAGCTAGAACAGCCAGTTGCCTTTTCCATTCATTTTCCACACAGCCCCCCGGGATGGCTGGGAATGAAAGAGCCAATTGTGCCCCCGTGGCGGCGCAGGTAGGGCGGGAACCGCGGCGGCTCCGGGAGCCCAGCACGGCCCCTGCACACCTCGGGAAATAACGGCTGAAGGGAGGGTGCCCAGGGACACAGCTCCCAGCCGTGGGGCTGGCTGGCAGCTACAGCCCAACAGAGCCAGCCCGAGGCACACATCCGCGTCCCCACACGTTCTTGGTGAGCAGGCAGCAGCGGCACAGCTCCCACGTGTCCCTCACAGCCACAGCACCCGGTGCCACCCAGAGCCACCGTGGGGACACCGGTGCGGTTTCAGAGCTGGCGGCACCAGGTGAAGCAGCTCACCCCAACCCCCAGCACCGGGGAGGGTCTGACCCAGCCCCGAATCCCTCGGGGCGCAGGAGGCCCCTCTCCCCGCTCAATACCAGGTCTGTGTCTCACAAGCTTTGCTTGGAAGAGACAGAGCCAGCCTTTTCCAGCCCCGCGCGGCCGCTCGCGCCGCCCCGGCCCTGAATGGCCGCCTTTATGTGGGAGCTGCTGTCACGAGCCACGCTCTGGCAACCGCAAACGGCAGCAAATAGCAGAGGGGTTTGTGTTCCCGAGCCGGCCGCGGCGCCCGGGCTGACGCAGGTACGGCTTCCGACACGCCCGGCCCGGGCACACAACGGCACCTTGTTCCACCACGGCCACCCCTGCCCCATCCCTGCCCCATCCCCTTGTACGTACGTTTGCCGCCGCCTTTGAGCAGGCTGCCGAGGCTGACGGAGGCGGCGCCCAGCAGCTCGTTCCTCAGCGTGTGGCAGATCCACACCTTCAGCTCCAAGTGGCTCTGAGCCGTGACATTCCTGCAGGCACCAAGGAAGAAGGCTGGCATCATGGCTTCATGCCTGCTCCATGCTTGGGGAGCAGGCAGTGCCACAGGCAAGGAGCAGAGGAAGGTGGGCAAGGACACGGGGCAATGGGAGACTCCCCCAGCCACTGCCCTTCCAGCCTGGCTGTCTCTGGCAGCGTCCTCATGCAAGGGGCAAAGCTCTGTGACACCTGAGTGTCCCCAGCCCCTGAAGGGCACACGGGGCCAGCCCCTGACCCGCCCCACAGCAGGGGTCACACAGACTCACAGGGTGAGGATCTCGTTCCACAGCAGCTCAGAGACCCCCATCTGCTTCCCCGTCTTCTTGGTCTCACTGGGCAGCCCATCACCAGCAACCTCCACGTAGCAGTTCATCCGTGCTGGGCGGCTCTGGGCCTTGGGCTTCACAGACACAACTGGGCAGGGACAGGCACAGGGTCAGGCCTGCGAGATACCCTGTCCCCTGCCCGGGTCCCCCACCCCACCCCTGCCAGCTCAGGGTGCCACGACTCACAGCAGAGTGCTGGGAGAGGGGCAAGGCTCCTGGTGGCAGCGATGGCTGGCACCAAGCCCTGACCATGCGTGTCCCCACCTTCACCCCTCCGAGGGTGGCAGGACTGTCACTGGGGACACCTCCCCACCCCAGGGCACGGGGCGAGATGGGCCGGGGCACCCGCAGGCCAGCAGAGGCAGCGGAGGGGCAGAGCTGGACGCGGCTCCGAGGGCCGCGGCTCCGGGCGCCGGGAGCCATCTCGCGGCCACGGCGGCACCAGCGCGGCCCCGGGGCCTCGGCCCGCGGCACACAGGGCCGCCCCCGGGGCCGTGTGTCAGCCCGGCGTGCGGGCAGAGCGCGCAGGACACATTCCCGGCAGGGGCAATCCCGGCGAGCCTGCAGGACCCACCTTTCACGGAGAGCAGGGACTTCTCGCAGGGCAGCCCGGGCCTGGCCCTGCTGGAGCTGGCAGCGGCCATGGCATCACCCCCAGCTGGAAGCAGAGAGAGGAGACACCTCAGCAGCGCTCCCACGGCGCCCAGAGAGCCCAAACACAGCCCAACGCTGCTGCGAGTGCCCGGCACGGCAGGGACGTAGGGAAAGGGCAGGGCAACGCCCGGGACACACAGGCTCCCTCTCCTGATAAACCAGCCCTGCACCAGAGGCAACGCTGTGTCCCTGGGAGAGCAAGCCCTGCACGGCAGCACCACAGCTGAGCTGGGCTGTGCCACCTCCAGACACCCCTCTGGGCACCTGAGCCCCTGACCCACAGGTCAGTGCTGCTGGGGGACAGAGCAGCCACCAAAGCCTGGCCCTGGGGGACACTGACCCACCACACATCAACGAGATGGCAAGGACATGGCAGTGGCACCGGCTGGACAGAGGAAGGCCTGGTCACAGCATGGGGACCACGTCCCTCAAGGGCAGCCCCGGTCTCATTATGGTACCAAGCCCCACAGGATTGTCACCCCCCGCACAAGGAGACACTGTGGCACCAGGGAGGGGGGCAGGACACCAAAGGCCAGAGCCTCTGCCCAGAGCAGCGACCACGGAGCAGAGGGATGAGGTCACCCACCACGGAGGAGCACGAGCTGGGACCGCGAGTCAGCCGTGGGCCTGCCCCTGCCCCGGCCCCGGCCCCGCTCCCCGCCACTCCCCGGAGCTGCAAGGGACGGGGCCAAGGTCACGGCCCAGCCGGGAACTGCCTGGCCGAGACCACTGCCAACCTCCCCCTCCCCTGATCTGGGGAAGCAGGAAAAGAGGGAAGCAGCTCCAGCCCCTCTCCCTGTGCTGGAGCCTCTTCCCTGCCCTCTCTCTACATCCTCCTTAGACTGTACCGAGCCCCATCCCACGGCAGATTCCCTGGGAAATCCCCTCTCCCAGGGTCTCTGTTCTCCGTGCCAGCACAGCACAGCACAGCCCGGCACGCCAGGGCCCGGCTGTGCCTCGCACAGCGCCCACTCTGCCTGCGAGTCCCCGTTTGGCACTGCCCGACCGCTGTCCTGGCCCCATCCAGGGCTCCCGGGCACGGCCCGGCCTCCCGCCCCTGCCAGGGGGTCACTCACCAGCCTCACCGCTACACAGCCTCCCCCGCTCCCATTATCCCGGCCCACACATCGCCGACCTTCCCTGAGGAGATCGGACACTCCAGTCCTCCTGTGCCCAGCTCCACATCACACGGATTCCATCGGGGCCATGCCCCTGCCGTGCCAGCCCGTGCCCAGCCCCGTCCGGCTGGGCTGGCTCCAGCCTTCTTTCACTCTTTTCCCCATTCCCTCTTTTCCCGACTCCACACCGTTCCTCTGTCACTCGCTCTGACACACCCGGTAACGTCACCAAACAGCTCCGGGCCCTCAGGAGCGCCCGGTGCCCAGCGCTCCCCCGGGCACAGCGTTCCCGTCCCGCGGCCTCTGCCCGCCCCTCAGGGCCCCTCAGCCGAGCGGGGCCGGGCCGCTCACCTACACCGGACAGGATTCTCCTCGGCCAGGCCGAGGCCTCCCTCCCCTCGCCGGATTCCCGTTTCCCACAGCCCGGCCTGGCCGCCCGGGTCACCCGCGGGGCCGCCGCCCCGGCAGCAAACACCGAACCCGGCACCGGTACCGGCCGGGCCGGGCCGGCCCCGCACAGACCCGCGGGCACCGCGCAGAGGAGGCGGCGGCCGAGGCCCCGCCATGGCCCCGCCGCCCCGGGCCGGTACCGGCTCAGGCTGAGCAGCTCCCGGCGGCCGGAGCGCCCCACCAGGCCGTGTCCGGCGGCCGGACGGGAGAGCCCCAGTGCTGGGCCGAGAAGCGAAGCCCAGCCCAGCCCAGCCCAGCCCAGCCCAGCCCAGCCCAGCCCGTCCCGTCCCGTCCCGTCCCGGTACCGGCGGCCGCTCCGCTCCCGCTCCCCGGCTCCAGCTCCCGCCGTCATGTGACCCCGGCCCGTCACGTGACCGCGCCGGCCGGAAGCGCTCCCGCGGCCCCGCCGCCGCTCCCGGCGTTCTCCCGCCGAACTACAACTCCCGGCGTGCCCCGTGCGCGGACACAACTCCCGGCGTGCTTCCCGCGGCGCCTCGACGGCGGCCGGGGTGGGCCATGGGGCACACAGACATGGCGCGTGTTCCGCACGTCGTGGCCGACACGGGCGCGTTCCTGAGCGCGGCCCCGCTGCAGGTACCGGGGGAGCGCCGGGGAGACACCGGAGGGGCGGGGGGGACGAGGGATCCCGGGCCGGTGTGACGGCGCTGCCCGCAGGACATCGCAGACGCGCTGTACACCGTGCCCGAGGTGCTGGCCGAGATCCGCGACCGGCCCGCCCGCCGCCGCCTCGCCGCGCTGCCCTGCGAGCTGCGCGTCCGCCGCCCGCGCCCCGAGCTGCTGCGCCTCGGTGAGTGCGGGGCAGCCCCGAGCCGCTCCTCTGCCCCGCGGCCCCGATGGTCCCCGCCGGCCCCCGCGGCCCGGCCCGGCCCGACGGCGCCGCTGTTGCCGCCCGCAGTGACCGAGTTCTCCAAGAAGACCGGGGACTACCCGAGCCTCTCGGCCGCTGACCTGCAGGTGCTCGCCCTGACGTGCCAGCTGCAGGCCGAGATCGACGGCCCCGGCTGCCTCCGCTGGGAGCCGCAGGACAAGGTAGGACGGGCGCGGGGCCGCGGTGCCGGCTCCCCGTGCCGGCTCCCCCGGTCGCTCCCCGGTATCGGCTCCCGGGCCGTCCCCGGTATCGGCTCCCCCGGTGCCGGCTCCCCCGGTGCCGGCTCCCCCGGTATCGGCTCCCCCGGTATCGGCTCCCCGGTGCCCACGCCCCGCGCTGCCCCCCAGGTGCGGCTCAGCTCCACGCCGCGGCACCCCGAGGCCCCCCTGCACCTCGCCGGCTTCCACCTGCCCAAGGTAAGGCACGGCGGGAGGGCGAGGGCTGCGCCCCCCGAGCCCCGGCTGAGCGATGCCCGCGCTGTGTCCCCAGCACAAGCCCGCGGGGAAGGGCCCGCACCCGCCCGGCCCCGGCCCCGGCCCGGCCCCGGCATCGGAGAGCGACGAGTTCGGATCCTTCCTGTACTGGCGGCCGCCCCTGCCCAGCATCGAGGAGGAGCTGCGGGAGCTGTTGGTGAGGATTTTCTGGAGTCTGCTCCCTGTCCTGGCTCTGCGCTTTCTGGCTGGCTTTTCCCGACCCCTCTGTGCCACCCTGACCGTCTCCTCCCCTCGTTTGCCCCAGGCCATCTCCGGTAGCCCCGAGCCCCCCGAGGAGCACCGGAGCTCTGCAGATGGGACCAGTGCCGGCGAAGAGGAGGAGGAGGATGAGGAGAGCGATGATGAAGGCTGGATAACTCCCAGCAATCTGAAGCAGGCCCAGCAGGACACGGGGCACTGCGACACTGCCCCCATCGGTGTCCAGGTCGGCTGTGTCACCACAGACTTTGCCATGCAGGTGGGTGCTGGGCTCAGACCTTGGGGTCCCACCAAAGCAGGGCTGAGTGCCCGGGCAGGGGAGAGCAGCTCTGGGACAGCTCCGTGTGCCAAACAGCAGGGTGTCAGTCCCAGAGAGCCTGCTGGGCTCGCAGTGGCCCAGCTGGCAGGGCCAGGTCCCAGCTGTGTCCCTGCTCTTGCAGAACGTGCTGCTGCAGATGGGGCTCCACGTGCTGGCTGTCAATGGGATGCTGATCCGCCGGGCCCGGAGCTACATCCTGCGCTGCCACGGCTGCTTCAGGTGCTGGGGCTGGGCTGAGCCCGGGCTGAGCCCCTGTCCACGGCCCCAGGAGCTCTGAACCCCTCTGTCCCACCCTCGCAGGACCACCTCAGACATGACCAAGGTGTTCTGCCCCCACTGTGGGAACAAGACCCTCAAGAAGGTGGCAGTGAGTGTCAGTGACGATGGCAGTCTCCACATGCATTTCTCCCGCAATCCCAAGGTGCTGAACCCGCGGGGCCTCAGGGTGAGTACCCGGACAGAATCCCAGAGTCACTGAGGGTGATCAAGATCTTCGAATTCAACCTGTGACTGATCCTCACCTTGTCAGGCAGCCCAGAGCACTGACTGCCATGTCCAGTCAATTCCTTGGACACCCCCCGGGATGGGGACGGCACCACCTCCCTGGGCAGCCCCTTCCCATGTTTAACAACCCTTTCTGTGAAAAAATTCTTCCACTGGGACCCCAGGGATGGGAGCCCAGCCTGTGGCTGGCAGGCTGGAGGGAATCAAAGCCAAACAGAGAACATCCTCCAGATGTTGCACTTGGACCCCAGGGCGTTTGGGTTTCCCTGCTCAGCTCTCCGAGGGCTGTGGTGAGCTGGGAGTCCCTGGGAGCCGGGGCTGATCCCTCTCTCCCGCAGTACCCGCTGCCGGCGCCGCAGGGAGGGAAGCACGCCAACAACCCGCACCTGGTGGAGGACCAGCGCTTCCCGCAGCAGCGCCTGTCCCGCAAGGCCCGGCAGAAAACCAACGTGTTCGACCCCGACTACCTGGCCGGGGCGTCTCCCTTCGCCGAGAACGACGTGCACAGCCGGGCTGCACAGCTGCAGCTGCGCGACGCCGCCCTGGGCGCCGGCCGCCGCCGCCTCAACCCCAACGCCGTCAGCAAGAAGTTCGGGAAGAGGAGGTGAGGAGCAGCAGCGGCCGTGCCTGCCCGGGGCTGGGTGGCTCTGCCAGGGCCAGGCCGGCGGGTGCCCGCAGTGCCACCGTGACTGGGTTTGGGCAGGGCGGGGTGGTTCCCCTGCCCAGCCCCAGACACCCTGGGCAGGGGCTGTGTCACCCAATAAACACCAAAGGCCCGTGACTCTGTCCTGTTTCTTCAGCTGCCTGTGCCAGGGGGAGCCTTCCTCTGAGCCCCGAGGGGGCTGGGAGAGAGGGAGGGAGGGTTTCTTGGATTTCTTGCCCCCTGGGATAACAGCTCCATCCAGAAGGACAAAAGCCCAGGGCCGGGGGTTGTGTCCCACCCTGGTGCTGAGTGAAGCCCAGGGCTGAAGGGGGAGACTGGGGTAAAGCTTTTTGGAAAAATCTGCCAAAATCTTTTACAACTGACTGCTGGGCCCAGCTCTTGCTGCAGTTCCTCCTTAACTCTGCTCAGATTGTTCAAAGTAAGGAAATACCTGCTAGCAGCTGTGGCCCCTGGTCCTGGGGAGGTCACAGGCTGCAGGGTAGGAGCAGGAAAGGGGAACACACCTGGGCCTCCCCAGCCCCAGGGCACTGTTAATGTCAAAGCTGCTGCTCAAGGGCAGTGGGTAGAGCACCCACACATCCTCTGCTGAGGACAGGGACATGGTACCTACTCGTGGCCTCACCTCCCTGGGGCAGACTCTGCATCTCCCCCCGTGCCTCAGAGACAGGATCCCAGGCTATGGAAGCTGTTCCCTTGGTCTCAGTTTGGGGGCTGGGTTGGGCAGCCCCCAGGCGTTACTGGGGTTCTCACACCACCAAGCCAGTGAGATTCCCAAGGACCTTTTCCTGCAGCAGCTGCAGCACCCCAGGCACTGCTCTGGAGTTGCCCTTTGAAAAGCCATCACAAGACTTTACACTGTAAAATGAAAACTTTCATTGTTTATTCTCGACTGCAGCTGTTTACAGAAATATAGTTGCGAGTATACAAATGTCCCAATAGAAGCAAAATATTTTTTTTTTTTTAATATTCAACAAGTTATCACAGGAGAGCTAAAAACATAGATGCAAATAAAATATCCCCTCATAGACAAACTGAAAACACCGGGAATCAGTGCTTGGAAAACCCACCTACTACGAAAGCCATATACACAGAACTGCACGAAGGAGTATCTGGTGCTACTTTCACATTGCAGGACACAGAAGAGGCAGCTCAGCGGTCGAGGGTGCACCCAGAACATCTGGCAGGCAGGGGAGAGCCCACCAGAGGTGCAGGGACAGAGACAGAGGTTGGGGCTCTGCTCTGAAGGGGGTTGGAGCTTAACTCAGCATCAGCTCAGATGGAAATAATTCAAATCGCCTCCTTTCATCCAGAATAAAAAAGCTTCAGGAATGCTGCAGGCTGCTAAGGATACCGGAATGGGATCCCAGTTCTGCAACACCCAAAGAGCCACTTCCAAAGAGGAACCTCCCCCTGGCCACGTCCAGGTCCTGCCCAGGGCACACGGGTCAGGCCCTGCTCCCCGGGGCAGCTCCAGGGCCCAGCAAAGCCAAGGCCATTTACCTGCCAGGTGAACACAGGTCCCTGCCCTAACCCCGGGCCTGGAGCTGGATGTGCCACAGAGGGCTGCTGGGTGTGGGAGGGGTCAGGGAATCCCTGGATTCACTGTCCCTACACAGTGGATGTCATCAGGCAATTTAATGAAGTGTAACAGCAAAAATGACAAATCTCTGGAAAAAGCAGAGTTCAGCTCTGCAAACCTGTACCAGGACAACACTAATCCACTCATGACAAATTCCAGTGGAACACAGATTTGGAATTGAAAGTCATGTTGGACACAATACATACTACTGATTGTATGACCTGATTTAATGCTGGAGCTGTGTCAGGGCAGGGTTAGGTTGGATTTTAGGGAAAGGTTCCTCCCCAGAGGGTGCTGGGCACTGCCCAGGCTGCCCAGGGAATGGGCACAGCCCCAAAGCTGCCAGAGCTCCAGGAGGGTTTGGACAATGCTCTCAGGCACAGGCTGGGATTACTGGGGAGTCTGCAGGGCCAGGGGTTGGACTGGATGATCCCTGTGGGTCCCTTCCAGCTCAGGATAGTCCACAATTCTATGATTATTAGTGTTTAATTCCTCACACAACCTGCAAGAAAGAAATCAGCACGAGTCGTGGCAGGTTCCTCACAGACAGAAGTCAAGGGGAGCCTCACTGGCTTTCAAGGAGTTCTCTAGATTTTGAGTGCTGCACTAACGAGTCAGTTAAAAAAATCAGTTTACAGACTCCTGCCCTCATGGCAATAAAGAGAAAGGGCAGAGGAGCCTCCCCTCCCTGACCCAGCAGAACCAGGCACTTTTTGCTACACAACAACATCCAGCACAGGGGCTGGTGTCTGCCCAGCCACCACCACTCCCTGTCTGCACCTGCTGCTGCCAGACTGGGGATGGGAAAGGCTCCAGAGTGACTCGAGGGAAGCCCAGGGATGCTCAGGGCTGCAGGAAGCCCATCCTCAGCCTGGGTGTCAGTTCTATCCTAATCCACATCTGCAAGTAGGAACTAAAAGATATAAAAATACAAAAGTGGCCACAGCTGCTTCCGACCCACAGCTCCCAGCGAGGTTCCCCAGCAGAGCAAGGTCTGGAGCCACATCACCAACAGGGCCTCACGGCCAGGACTGAGAGCTGTGAGACAGCTACTCATGAGTTACTACAAAAACCTCCTACTGAGGAAAAGGAATATTATTTCATGTTTATAAAAATGTAAATATAACAGTATTCTATGTGTGTGTCTACTATTATTTATATATAATAATCTGACTCCTCTATATACATATATATAACCCTAGAATATACAGGCAGTGCATATTTACATCCCTATACAGACTGGGAGAGGAAAAGCCTCTCCTCCTGTGTAACCCCCCCGAGCCCCCCACTCCCCTAGAGAATTTCACCAGTTCCCTTTTGCAGGAGTTTACCCCCCTGCTGTGTTTTTCCTTGTTCCTAACACGTTGACCCCATTCCCAGTGCTGACCCTCGGTGCCGTGGCACAGCTGCTCTGCCCGGGGCACCACAGCTGCTCTGAGCAGGAACACAAAGTGCTCACAGGCTGCCACGAAAGACTAACCAAGCCCAAATTAAAACAAAGCCCCTGAACAAACACAGCATCCCACTGCTGGTTCCTTTCAGGGAGCTGGCCCGAGCCCCCTGAACACAACACTCACCACTCCCTGGAACTCAGGTCTGCACTAAGGAGAAGTCACCAGTGGCCAGAATTCCCTGTTCTCACCTTCCACCTGCAGCTTGGAGCATGCCAAGCTACGCCCTCTCCTCTCTCCTGCCTCCCTCACTCAGATCCATGGCTGTGCTCCCTCTGCTCTCCTGCAGTGGCTCTGGAAAAGGAACCCAACAGCTCGCCAAGCGGAGGCACAAAAAACAGGAATAAAATTCCATTCAGACATGTTTTCATTTAGAAATTAGATTCTAAATCAAAGTATCAATGGAAACTTTAAAAAAATCAAGTTCAGCTTATGCAAGTAAGGGATTCCTGACACAGCTGCCCAGACTTGGTGCTTCCAGTAAAAATCTGCCAAAGTTGTTTAACTGCTCATGACTCGTTTTATCTCAAAACTACATGGGAAGCAACCACCCTGTCAGTGATTAGAAGTAATCATAATCCAGATGGACATCCAGTGGATGTCCAGAGAGTGGACATCCACTTCAGAACAGCTAGCCTGGAATTATTTCTTGAACTAAATTTGTGTAAAAAGAGCGAAGTGTTTGGCTTGCTGCAAGATCAGGCAGTGAGGAGGCAATTATTAACAAAACTGTTAATTAAGCTGAAAGCACCACTAACTCCGTGCCAGAAGAGATGTTCTGCTCAAACTGTGCACTAAGTGTTGGCTCTGTGGGTTCTGGGTGGGCTCTGGGCACCCTCAGGGTAAAAGCTGAGGGGACATGGTGGGGGTTGGCAGCTCCATCTCCCTCAGCTCTCACCTGTGCCCACCAATGGGTGCCCTGGGACCCCCCAGGGATGCTGGATTTGCACAGGCTGGTACCTCAGGCTCCTCTCTGTCACCCAAAGGACACGATGCCAGTGTGCTGCTGCGACACAGGGGTCACAGAGAAGCTCTGCTGCCCAGCCTCAACTGTTCAGATGTCAGAAGGGAATGTCCTGGCAGGCCCCTGGTAAAACATAGCCCACGTGGCTCAGGCTGTGCCCCTGCCATGCCACCCTGCAGCCTGTTCTTGAGCTCGGGGGGCTGATTCAACCCCTGCACCCTCGGAGCCGCTGTCCAGCACGCGCCGACCGCTGAGCGACCTCTTCAGCCACACAAATACTTTTTGTAACCAAATCACATGTTCAAAGTGTTGTACATTTAAACATTGACCTAAAATGAACAGGGAAATTTAACACGAGGAAAGGAAGGTGTTTCCAGAAGGGAAAACTGGGATAGCACAGCCCTTGGTTGGTATTTTGTGTATGTTTTTAACTCTCTTCTCTTCCTAAGTGACTTCAAACACGCCCACAATTCAAACATACCCTTCCCTGGAGCTGTGGCAGGCTTGGGAGGAGGTTCTCTTCTGGGCACTCATCCTGTTCCATGGAGAATTGGTCCCTGGTGACTTGGCACTGACCAACAGACAGATAGAGCCCTTGGGAACAAGGAGCAAACTGAAGCAGCACACGGGCGAATCCATCGTTGCTGTCACTCCTGCTGTGTCCCAGGTGACAGCCAGCAGCTCATCCTGGCACACAGATCCTGCAAACACCACCAGTTCCTCTCCCAGTGGGTGGCTGTGGACTTCCACGGCCCTCTGGACGTTGTTGGGTCCATTGTTCTCAGCCTGAGCAGCCCCACACAGCACCTGGGCACTGCTGGGGGCTGCTGCTTTCGAGTTGTGAACCTTTACAAGATGTTGGTAATGTTTTGTCTTAGCAGGGGAAAAAAAAAATAAAACACAGAAAGAAAAAGTCTGGGTCGGGGTTAAAGCAGCTCTGGACACGATGCAGAGGGGAATTCTTTCTGTCCTGATTAAAATTTCCAACATTTGAGCATAATCATAAATTAGGAGTTAAAACACAGAGGCGCTAATAATAAAACATTAAATAGGCAATGAGAGTGGAGAAAAGCTGAATGGCTCATTCTGAGGGAAACCCCAATATTTCATATTTTATATAATCCTAAATGCCTCTGGGTTTCCTGGCTAGGCTGTGAGTGAGGGACACACCAAACACAGAGCGAAGCTTCTCGTGGCCAGCTGGACCAACACTGCCTGATGGAATGGCGAGAGATGAACACGTTATTTATGTTGCAAAAAGTACTTAAATACTCAATAAAGACATAACAAACCCCACCCCACCCCACTGTTATCAGACGCCACGTTGTGGTAGAACATCAGACAAACTCACAAATTTACCACAAAAATGTGTGGCAAAAAGAATATTTTATATATATGTATATATATAAATTTTTTATATTTATGCCAATGTACTCACTCAGTACAAATAGCAAAATAGTTATACCATTTCCTAAATACAAAATATAGCTTTCCAAAAAAATGAAACACACATTAGATATAAACCATCCAAAACTT
The DNA here is from genome assembly GCA_032173965.1 of Sitta carolinensis. Taxonomy (NCBI): domain Eukaryota; kingdom Metazoa; phylum Chordata; class Aves; order Passeriformes; family Sittidae; genus Sitta; species Sitta carolinensis. Next base: position 910,818 of record CM063292.1, read on the forward strand.
GAACGATTGAAAACTGTATTCAAAATTAAATGACCCAGAGCAGGTCTCTTTCTGAAAAGTTCCCTTCATATCGGCAAGAAGCCTTACTACTGAAAACGTAATTCAATGCCTCTCAATGAGAGAGAGAAAGAGAGAGACAGAAAGAGAAAGTGAACGTCGTGACAGACCAACAAACGGGGAAATCCAGGAAAACCAACAAAAACTCTACACGGCTCAACTACGCACACGAGTTAAGGGGAAAACACACAGTAAACAGACTCGAGGAACTTAAAAAAAAAAACCCATTTACAGACTGTTCTTTTGTTATTTCAAATAACAAAAATGAAAAATGACGTGATACCAGCTACACTCTACCGAGGCGGAACGGGCGCCGCGGGAGGGCAGCGGGAGGAACACGGATCTGAGCGAGGCCGTCGGGAGAGATCACACACTGTCCCAGAGTTGAAGCACCCAAAAAATCCACATGCCTCACAACACACCTGTGTGGTCTGGAGTGGGTTGTTTTTACATTCGGTAACATCAGTCAATGGTTTATTCCTTAGTTAAACATGACAATCTAGGAACCAGACGCGGGGCTCGGTGGTAGAAAAAGGAAAAAAATCACTTCAGAACTGCGATGAGCTCCATGTGCTACAAAGATGCAACAGCTCAGGATGAAGTGATGTTTTAAGAAGGCTTAAAAATGATGCAATTTGCCCCCTACTTGGAGTAAAGCCAAGCTGAAGATTTCCATCAGTCACAGGTGGAAGTGGCGGGTTAAGGGGGATTCCTGCGTTTAGAAGGTGGTGGAGAAATTGCTCCCTCTCCTTACTCCTTGATTATTTGTCAAAGCTTCTACTGACTAAGCAATTTACTGCCAAGGATTCCTAAAAGCTGTTTCTTTAGCTTTAAAGCCAGTAGGATATTTATGTCTTTTTTTAAAAAAACACAATACAAAACTGAGGGAGAGAAGGAAAACCATGGAAAGAATGAAAGGGAGGAGGCTGGTTTGGGAACAGCTCATGAAGCTGTACAGAGCTCTAACCCATCAGTCAGAGTGAGAGACACCGAGGAGTCCCTTCCTCAGCCACACAGAATGCTCTTCTCGAGCTGAAGGTGTTTTAGAGAAGATTTTAAGATCAACTGGAAGTTTCCCTTCACTTCTTCATTTTGTAGAGCCACCAAACCCCTGCTCTATGTACAGCCCCACGTAAGGGATGTGGAAAACCGTTAATCCCATCCTCAGATGGGAACTGGTTATTTACAGCAGCAATTCTCTGCTTGGTTATTACAGTTATCAATATTTCCAATGCATAAAGGGTGGGTTTGGCTCTCCCACTCCATGTCAATCGAGAGATCCCTTCACTTACTGACAGCTGAGTCACGGCTCGGGGCAGAGGCAGCTGCACTTTCTGCTGCACGAGCTTCCCGAGGGAAAAAAGGGATGTGAAGAAGGAATAGGAGGGAAAAAGTAAACGTTGTAACATGGATTACCTTCCAACAACAATAATAACTGACCAGATATGCTTTAAATTCCAAGAGCCCCCACTGTAATGAGGTTTATGAACCTGGTAACAGCCCAACCCCACGCCCCAGTAACACAAAGCATAACTCCTCAGCATTATTGGCATTATGGAGCCCAAACTCCATGGTCATGGCCTCGGGTCTGCCACTGGCCACACGTGTGCTCTTAAAGAGGCCACTTTTCCACAGAAGTAATTGGTTCCACGCAGCCTAATCCAGAGCTGGAAGGTCTGAGAGGATCTGGGAAATCGTCGCTTTTTTTTCTTCACGGAATTTCTGCATGAGAAAACAAGCAGAAAAGTCAGGCATAACTAACCACAGTCCCCTCTTCCTTGTGTGCAGTGGCTTCATCTTCAGGGTATTCCTCATAATCAGGAACTGAACTGGAGGCAAGGAGCAAGAGAAGCTCTGGAGAGACTCCAAACTCCATCTACAAACCCCTTTAGATTAAAGTGCATCACTTCAGTGAAAACTCAGGGGGATTTAGGACAAGCCCAGCCCCAAGTTACATATCACAACCTACACTGGACTCCAGAGTCCTCCTGGTCCTTGGTGCTCATTTGTAGCCAAAGGCTCTTTCCCCCCTCTGAAAAAGGCACCTTCTAAAAGCAGAATGTCTCCTAGCAACAGCTGATGCTGTCGGCTGTTTCTAACACAGCCTCAGCACATGGCACACTCAGGAGCTGCCACATTCCACCAAAACTTGTTTTCACATTACATTACTGTAACCCAGGGGAAGAGTTCACAGCAGTTCAGACTTGAGGCATTATTTACTCAGTAAGTCTTAAGTTTTTTAACCACAGTCATGTTTCATAAGGTTTTGATCTGCCAAGCTGCCAGTGATCCACTCTCCTCCCTAACAAAGTACCAGACTGTCATGGCAGATGCCAAAACATAGGAAAAATGGACAAGACGCAGTCTCAACTGCTTCATACAAGTTCAGACCTCTGACTGGTTTTAATAACTTCATTCTAGTATTACAGTCTTAATTCAGCCTCACTGGAGTCTTAGCTGACCTCTTAAAGCACAGTCACACACTGCAAGCCACAAATGCCCCGAACAAAGCTCCTGCGTGGCAGGAAGGAGCCCAGAGACCCAAACTTACCACATGCCTGATTAAAAGGAGCCAGCCATGTTGTTCCCCTGGCTCTGCAAGGACACGAGCAGGTCATCTATCTTCTCCATGTTCTGGTTGGTGGCCATGGCCGGGGGCAGCGGCGGGGTCTCGGGGAGCTGCTGGACAGGAGGGCGGGCACGGCGGGCTGCGCCTCGCCCTGCGGCTGCCCGGGCTGGCCCATGGCCATCAGCTCCTCGGGCAGCGCCGCGGGGCCGGGGGGCAGCAGCTGGCCACAGTCTGGGGACAGAGGCACGGGTCAGTGGCTTGGCACAGGCCAGGAGTTCCCACAGCAAAGCCCACGGCCCTCCAGCAGCTGTGCTGCCCTGGGAGAGCTGCTACAACCTGCTGGAAGCAACCCCTGCACCTCCCACTGCTGGGGCTCCCAGGCACCCACAGAGCTCTGCACACAGAGAAGGGCTCTGCAGCCCACACAAATGGCCATGGAGGCTGGGTCCAGAGAAGAGATAAGGAAAAGTGCAGGTTTGAACAGCTAAGTACACCTTAGCAAACACTTCTGTGGACTCTAGAGCTTCTAAAATCCTTGCTTTCCTTCGGTAACGTGAAGAGAGACAGCACACATATTGGGGAAACAAAAAACAGCAAGAGAAATGCTCTCTTAAGAGAGCACAGTCATTCCTGGATTAGGTATTAGGGAGACTCTTCCCTGTGATGGGGAGGCCCTGGCATAGGGCACACAGAGAAGCTGTGGCTGCCCCTGGATCCCTGGAAGTGCCAAAGGCCAGGTTGGTGTCCCTGCCCAGGGCAGGGGTGGGATGGAATGGCCTTTAAGGTCCCTTCCCACCCAAACCATTCCCTGTTTCTATGGCACTCTCTGCACTGTAAGCTCAGCATCAGGCAGGGTCACTTACTGTTCTGGATGCCAAACAGGAAAATTCCCGATGTCTGCTGGGACGAGGCAGGGGAATTCTGCAGCTGGTTGATGGCACCTCCCGCCGTGTTATGGAACAGAGGAGCCTGCTGCTGGGGAGGAGAAGCAGTTCCTGGCATTCCTGCCATGCTGTTTTGGGAGGAGTACATGGGGGACTGCTGCAGCTCCGGCTGGCTCATGCTGTTCTGCAGGGCAGACATGGAAGCTGAGGAGATGAAGAGGGTGACTTGCTGCTCTTGAGAACTTGGGGACCCTTGGACCAGCTGGATCTGGGGTGAGTTATGGAAGATGGTTGGTTGCTGTGCTTCAGCCTGGTTGGAGCCAGGATTCTGGAGAGGAGACACTGTGGTCTGACTCTGGAATTGCATGGGCTGCTGCTCCTGATTCATCGAGGCCATGTTGGACTGTGGATGAAAAATGGACTGGCCTTGTTGCTCCTGATTGGTAACCGGGTTTTGATTTGGGTTGAAAATCATATTCTGCTTTTGGGAGGCCATTGTACTCATTGCATTTTGATTGCTGAACATCATGTTCTGCTGCTGCTGCTGTTGCTGCTCCTGAGACGGAGGGCTGCTCTGGATAGCAACAATCGAATGCTGAGGCTGGAAGATGGCTCCTTGTTGGTTCTGAGGGATGGAGCTGGACTGGATGGAGCCCAATGACACTTGGGACTGAAACAAACCCTGCTGAGCAGGCTGAGTCTGGGGCTGCTCCTGGGGAAGCATGGAGCTCTGGATATGAGAGATCTGTGTCTGCTGCTGGAAAGAAGTCTGCTGTTCAGTGTTTGTTGCTGTCTGAAGAGGAGAAATGGGATTTGGGCTAGTAAAGAACGACATCTGCTCTTCCTGAGTGGCAGGGTTGCTCATGGAACTCTGGGAAAGGAACATGTTGGCAGACTGCTGGTCTTGAGGCACCGAGGAGCTCTGCAAGACACCCATGGCATTCTGTGAGTGGAACATCGGGGGCTGCAGTTGGTCAGAAGAATTAGTGTTGGTCTGGTTGTGGACAATGGAATTTGAGCTATGGAAAAGGGATCCTTGTGTTTCCTGGGATATATTCTGAGTGTCACCAATAGGGTTCTGAGAGTGGAAAAGCTGAGCTTGTGAGTGTGCAGACTGTTGGATGAAGCTTCCTGACTGAATGGACATCATTTCTCCACCTTGCTGGAACAGACCCCCGCCCTGCTGCTGAGTCCCGCTGGCCTGGACGCTCATCATGCTCTTGGTAGATGAGAAGAGATTAACCTGGGACTGACTCTCCCCACTGTGCTGCATCTGGACCATGGTCTGAAACACAGAGCTCTGCATCTGTTTGCCCTGCCCCGAGGCCTCTTCTCCCTCGGCAGAGCTGGAGGGCTGGAACATGGCGGGGCCGTTGTTGGAGACCGGGGGCTGCGCGGGGGCGGCCGCCTCGCCGCCGGACACGGCCGGGGACGAGGAGAACAGCTCACACTGCATCTGCATGTCCTCGCTGGGGGACAGCCCCCCCATCATGTGGGACGCCTGCTGGTACACTGGGGACTGCTGCAGGGCTCCGTTCCCCGCCGTGCTGGAGGAGAACAGATCCGACTGCATCTGCGGGGCCGCGGGGCACATGTTCTGCTGCATGCCCATCACCATGGCCGCCGACGTCTCCATGGCCTGCTGCTGCTGCTGCTGCTGCTGCTGCTGGTTGGACAGGGCACCTTCAGGCTGGGGGTGAACCGTCTCAGCTCGTCCAGGCAAAAGGTTCTCCGCTCTGGAATGGACAGCTGTGTCTGAGGAGGAGAACATCCCGGGGTTTACGCTGTTCTGGATCTGGCTGACCTGCTGGAAGATATCTGCGTTCAGCTGATCTTGGACATCCTCGCTGCTGTCTGAGCCCGAAAACAAAACAGAGGATAACTGCTGCTGAGCTTCCAGAACCTGCTGCACCAAGTCAACGTTCCTGTTGCTGCCCGTGGCGGTGTTGGTGGGGAAGTTCCCAGCCTGGAGCTGCTGGATGGTGTTCTGGAGCTGACTCACGCCGCTGGCCGACGAGAAGATGCTGGAGGAAATCTGCTGCTGCAGGGCCTGGGCCGGCTCCGAGAGCGTCGGCTGTTGCTGCTGGGAGGCATCAGTCAGCTGGGACAGAGTCACCACGGTGCCATCCGACTGCAGCACCTCCCTGGGCTGGGAATCCCTGGCCTGGAACTGTGCAGCCTGCTGCAGCAGGGCATCGCTGTTCTGCAGCTGGCCCGGGGTGGACACTGCGGAGAAGCTGCCGGGCTGGGAAATGTCCTGGGTTTGGATGGTGCTCAGGCTCTCTGGGGTGTACACCTTGGGCTGGATTTGCTGCTGGTTTTCATTTTCAGAAGGTAAATGGGAAGCAGAAGTTGATATGCCAGACATGCTGTTTTCCAATGTTTGCTGAGTTGGTCCAACTACGTTTGAAGCCTGAAAATAGCAAGACATCCGGTAATTTATAAATTTACTGGGGTTATGTGAATATGATTTCCCAAAATCCCCAATGTCCAGGGAAGAGCCGAGGGAGATGTGAAACCCAGACACAGCCAAACCAGCAAGCAAATGATTACCAGTGGAAATGTTCTTCAAGGATGGAATCACGGCATAATTTAATGAAAGCAATGCTAGGAACTGATTAAAAGAACATTCTTACAGTAATTTACTAGTTCTGTGTCACAGGATAAACATCCCCATTACAGGGTCACCAACCCCTCAATCTGCCTGGGTGCAGGAACCAGGTGAGTTACTGAAGGGAACTATTTTACTCCTGCTCTGTGATTGCATTTTGCCCAGACTGATTCTGGATATGGCACTTACCCTGTCTACTACTCTTCTCCTCTATAAAGCATGGGCCAAGGAGCAGATGTAACTCAGAGTCTGAAAGCTGTTGCTTTTTTTCTGAAAGCTCAGCCCCCACCAAACTCTCCTGGAGCATGGGGGAGAGCATTTTTGTGCACTTACTTCCATTGGAGCCACATCCTCATTCTTGATCATACTGCTTGGCATGAGTGGAGTTATCAAGGCACTAGGAAGAATGTTCACCTTCTCCAGGTTACAGCCCGTGGCCTTCACTGCTGCAGCCACAAACAAAACAAGAGCAAGAGGGCAATGCTAAAACCCATTGTTCCATCACTCCCTTTAAGTAAATTAAAGAATTACTCTTCAACGTAAAGCAGCAGATCTCCACCCCCTGAGCAAATTTAAATCGCACAGTAATGTGGCAGTAAAATTTCTGCACCTGTGTAGAGAGTGAGGAAGGACAGAACAGACCAAGTACATACAGTAAACAAAGTTCTCTGGCCTCAGAGTCAGCCTGGAGCAGAACAGGTACAGGAATGAAGCATCAAAGAGGAGCTGACACAGAAACCCCCATGAGAAGGTAAATTCAGATTTATTTCATAAATTAACTGAGGATATGAAGGAACAGCAACAGCACATTGTGTTCTGAGGAGCAGCAGCTGTTCTCCTGGAGCAGTTGGGATCTTCCCTCAGTTAAGCTCCACACTAAATTAGATGGATGTCAGGCTTACCCTGTATATTAGTTTATGTATTTGCTTAAATTAACACCACAGTTTCTAACTCTTTGCATTAACTGCAATCCTAGGCTTCTTTTTTATTACTCCTTGCAAACATACTAAATAAAGATTAGACTGCAGAGCCTAATGCATGAAAAATGAAAAAAAAATTAGCATTATTTTTTGCAATTTTTTCGTTCCATATTAGCTTGTACTAAATACTAAAATATACTGATAGGAATACTGTTATAAAGTAAAAGTTTCAGAGTCAGAAAACAAACCTCCCTGTAAGAATAGGGCCAGATTTTATAAGCACAGACTTATCACAGGATGTCTGATTCACTTCACCAAATCTGGGTAGGAATTCATAGTTAAATTATTAAGAACACTGATAAGAATCAATTTAGTACCTTTTATAGCCTCTTCAAAAGAACAATGTTGGGCTGGGCTGGAGATTTCCTTCTTCACATTAACATTCAGAGTCCCAGCTGCCGAGACAAAACACATTGAGAACTTCCTTACGTTAAATCAGCAAACAAGCCAAAAAAACACAAAGCAAACCAAAACAATTCCTTATAGCTTAAAGAAATTCAGGTTCTTTGAAACCCACACAAACCTTTGCACTGTCTATTGTGATACAGATAAATAAATAAACTAAAATACATGAAGTGGGCAAATTGCAGCTTTCCTCAGGATAAAGCCTGGTGGGATTTCTTGGTTTATTTGGTGCATTGTATGGGATATGTTGATTTTTCTTCCTGCTCAGCTTCATTTTGATCCTTAAACTAGAAATGGATGCTGCCATATAAGAAGAGCTGTCACAAGAACAGCTGGAATTTGAGGTATTTGGCACACAAATGAGAAAAGCAAAGCCTTTAGATTTTATTAACAGAGCAACACTGGCCAGCAGGACAGGCTGGAATGACCCACGTTGCTCAGCATTCCTGCTGCATGGACTGAAGGCTGTGGGGTGAGCACTTCAGAGTGAAGTGCTGAGCAGGTGGAATGGCCACTGTGCCCCCTGCCCCCCACACACCTGGCTCTGGAGTGTAGGTGAAGGGCTGCACGTCGTGGGATCTCCCAGCGTTGGTCACCACATATATTCCCACAGAGACAGCTGAGGTGATCTGCTGGTCGTGATATGGTGGCACCTTCACAATAAGGTGATTCTGCAAGGCAAAAAGGTCACCTTGTATTACTACTGAGCTTAGTTCTACTTCCTCACACCAAGAGAGAGGAGCAGGCTGATAAACCACAGAAAACCCCAGGGCACTGGGGGCAATACTGCCCTTGGAGGGGGGGCCAGGATGGCACTTCCCTACCATCATCTGCAGCCAAGGAATCATTCAAGACACTTACTTGTGTCAAAAGGTATAAATATGCTGTAAAACATTTCAAAGTGGGACAAAAATTCAGCCAGTTATAAAGGCTATGCTGTATACACAATCTCCTTCCATGGAGAACTGCTAGGAAAACTGATTTAGGCCTTTTAATTCCATTATATATAAGGGTAAAGACCTGCTCACCAAACCCACTGTGGAATCCAAGCTCTCAGTTAGAAACTGAACAATTCTACTGGTGTAAACCCAAAATTATATTCTACCAAAATCACAACAGACCTTATGTGAAGAAAATTAGTAATATTTCTAGAAATGCATTGAAAGATGGAAAGATTTGATTGATTTTTTCTTTGGAAACAGAGTCAGTGAATTTTTAAAATTAACAATATAATGATAATAACAGAAGTAATAATAGTAGTAACAGCAGTAGTGGTGATAATAGCAGTAATAATAACAGCAGTACAGCAGTACCTGATGAAATAATTCCATGTCAATTTCCGCTTCTGCCTTCCAAGAATTCTCATCTAAATGAAAATTAAAAAGTCTAAGTTATTGCACAGCCTGTGAAGCGATTTATTTCAGTGCCTTTGACTCGGCTGCTCAGTTTGCTCTCCAGGGCTGAGCTTTCCCCAGCAGTGAAACCCTGACCCCAGGCTCTGCCCAGCACCCCAGGCCAGCACTGCTTTCACACTGACCGGAAACATTCTCTTGGAAAATCACTTTTGTTCCCTTTAGGAAGTTCTTGCCAATCAGAAAAACTTCCTCTTCACCCTTCACTGAACAGCTGTGGAGACTTTTCTTTAGGATCTCTGGGACTCCTGCTGGCTGAGCTGCAAGGGGAAAAAACAGAGTCTGGAATCAAAAAAGTATCAACATCCAAACCAAACCACTTTTACTTACAGGGTTATGAAGGAAAAACTGAAACTCCTGAGTTTCTTTCTTTATGATGTATTTCATGACAAACTCTTCAGAATATAACCATTTCTGTTATTTCCTCACTAAATGAAATGAGCTCACAGAAATCACACTTTGCTCAATGATCCATTAATAATCTTTTTTTCTTTTCTCCTGCACTTATTAAATCTTCAAGACAAAACTCCCAGTGTTGGAGCCAAACCTCAACAAGTGCTCAGAAGAAAAGGAAATGTGGTTCTGTAATTCCCTGGTGCAGAGTGATTTCCAGAGACATCAACCCCTAGACACACCTGAAGCCTACCTGCAAATTCAGCTTCTGGGTCATAAAACTTTATTATTTTGTGAAAGAAATGTTCTGCTCTGCAAAACAGCAGAAGGATTAATCCCCCTATTACCTCGGGGGCTTTGCACAGTTTTTTTTTACATGACACAGTTTTCAGTGGGGCAGGAACTAACCCAGGGCTTGGAGCAACCTGGTGTCCCCTGGGCCCTGGCAGGGGTGGGATGGGATGACCTTCAAAGTCCCTTCCAAGATTCACAGCTCTGGAGCTGAGAATTTCAGCAACTTGAATCAAATGAACAAGCCAAGAGGATGTGGCTTTACAGATCCCTGGATGCCCCTGTGCCAGAGGACCAGATGATGATTTATGTCATTCTTTTCATAAACTGTCATTGCTGCAAACCTATTCTTAAACCTTAAACCAAACAGGCCAACGTGTGCTAAATGCAAATGAGCACTGCAGACAATTTCAACAGAGATACATTTTAAAACAATGTGCTCAGACAAATTTAATATGAAATAATCCCAGCTTCTAAGGAAGGTTCCTCAACCACCTTTTCTCCTCACCACAGCTCCCCAGGGCACACACCCAGACTCGTGCTTCTGCACTTGCCTGGCCCACTTTGAGTGTTTAATAACAATATTCTCTGGGCTTACTACAGCAGAACATACATCCTGTACCACTCCAAATTATTTAATGACCTTTCAGAAAGGATTTTTCTACAACTCTGGCTGCGGGTTCCCAGGCAACCGTTACGCAACGACTGAATATGCTCAAGGCACATGAAAAGAGTAACTGGATTTAGGTTTGCTAACAAGTTAACAAAGCCTATTTAAAACACAGCCCTTAAATAAAGAGCCTGCAGCTCCTTAATGCCTTTTCTATGGTTTCAGGAACATTATAAAACACATGTTAAAAAGGCTCTCATGAGTGGAAATGCAAACCTTGTTGTGAAGGTACATTACACATCTGTAGTAAGGTTTATGTAGCAAACCAACCCGGTGAAACGTGCTTGAGGAGATGATTTATATTCAATAAACAACACATTTCATGCCATTTTGATCAGCCAGTACCCATGTGCTAGCACTAGTGGCTCGGCCAAGGTCTCCTGCAAGTCCCTGTAGCTTTGGCCTAAGTTAAGACAGAAGCACAGAGTCCTGGAAGGAGCCTCAGGAATTGTCCCCTCAACCTTCACACCATGGTCAGCTTTACCCACAGATTCCCCAAAGACACAGATCTGACCAGAGGATTTTGTTTCTGTGATCTAAGACTTCCAGCAGGGGAGACACTGTAAAATTCCTGGGCAATCTCTTAGCAACTTACACAATTGACAACATTTTCTTAGCAAGTGACCAAACCCCAGCCTGCCAAAACCCAAGCCAATTTACTCTTTGCATCAAATACAGCTTTTTTTAGCTCAACAGCCTATTTTAAAATCAGTCTCTAAATGTTTCATCTCAGACTCTCAGCTTCTACTCACAATAGCAAGTTTTGGACTCTTAAAGAAAACATCAGGTGACTTCCAATCCCTTTTCTTCTATGGGTGAAGTAATTTTATCTTTAACCAGAAAGTTACAAACAAAAGAGATACAGGAAGAGCTTTGAGATTTTATAGAAAAAGTTTTTATCTACAATCTGAAAATTAAAATCAGATACTTCATTACTGTGAGATACCACCGTGGTCTACTGACAGGAATGAAGCTGCAAAGATAACTGCATTTCTAAAAAATAACCCCAAAAAATCCTTTTTTATACCATAGAAAGGGCACACTACAAGTGCCCAGCAGCTTCTCTACTCTTTCCATGCATAGACAAAGCTCTCCATCTCATTCATCAAGATAAGGGGTGGAACAAAATGAGCTTTAAGGTCTCTTCCAGCCCAAACCATTCCATGGTTCCACAATTCCCTTTTCCTGTTGGTCAGTGTAACCTCCCCAGCCAAGGCAGCCATCTGTTCTCATGCTAAACAGAGCAGTTTAATAAAGAGCTATAAAAAGTTTTGTTCTTGCACTGAACCAGAACAGATTCAGCCTCTGGCCCACACAAGGACCACAGCTGAGAGAGCCAGGCTTGCTGACTTTACTGCAAGTCCTGTCTAGCACTGAAAGCTGAGGCAAGAATGTGCCAATACAGAAGAGAATGAAAGTAGCAACAGTCATTTTTTCAAAGCAATCACAACAAAAAACAGTGAAATTTTAGGAGGCAAAAATTCATTGAACTGAAGATCAGGAATTGTATAACTTTTTTTCAATACTGGACAATAATTTTTAACTAATACCCCACCACAAATAAAAATCAACCCACTTGATTTTAGCTACAGCAATTCTGAAATGATCACAGATTAACATAGGGCTGGTTTTTTACACTCCCAAGGTATTCTCACAGAATCACAGCACCATTTAGGTTGGACAGGACCTTCGAGACCATCCAGTCCAAGCTGTGCCCAGTCCCCACCTTGCCCCCATGCCCAGAGTGCCACTTCCCTGGGCACCTCCAGAGCTCCCTGGGCAGCCCCTGCCACGGCCTGACCATCCTTTCCATGCTGGGATCACACCAAAACCCAGAGCCCTCTACTCTGAGCCCTCTGGTCTGACACTCACTGCACAGGATTGGGGAGGAAGGCGTCTGCAGGGTCAGGGTGGAGCCGTCCTTGCGCGTGATGTTGACGCGAAAGACGAGCCGAGCGCGCGTGCTCTTCTTCTTGGAGCCTGCAATGCCTATCCTGGCTTCCACATCAGCATTCCTCAGCTTCAGGATTCCCACACAATCAACCCTAACAACACAAAACACAGCAGAATGGCATAGTTTAGTAAGTTCAGCACCTTTAACAAGCTCTCAAGTAGTTTCATAAGCCAAAGTCAAAAGCCTTGAGGTAATTACAGAAATGTTATTAGATTTCTTTTTATTTACATGAAATCTATGACCTTTTTCAAGTTTTCATTCAACCCTGCCTAATTTGGATGATGAATCATGGCAGAAAGGCATACGAAAGCATGAATAAAACAGAAAGTGCAATATAATTCTGGTAAGCATTCAATTTAGAATCACAGCTCTTCATTCTTCCATCCCCAGGGCGAGATCTCTGTTTGTAGGATTATTGCTTCAAAATATTCTGCATTCACTTAAAGAAAGCAGGAGTAGAAGAAAACTTACTGTAGTCATATTATTTATGTTCAGTGGGACTTGGAAGTGACAGATAAGTCCTCCCATAAGTGTGGTCCTAGGGGAGATGTACAGGGCCAGGTGAGTGATGCAGTGCTGGCTTTCAGACAGGCTCCATGCAAAATGATTTAAAGCAAAAAAAAAAAAAAAGAACAGCCAAAAAAACCCCAAGAACAGTAGAAGCAAACACAGCCTGATGTGTTAAAAAGAAGAATACTGCAATTTACCCAGGATTTTGGGTTCTGTGTCCCAAAAGCACAGGGACCACCTGGTATCTCCTTTGAGCACATTGAACTGCAAGCAAGAGCCGAGGAGCAGAGAGAGGAGAGCGCCGAGACGTTCACACTCCAACTAAACCCATCCAATGGAAAAAGGAAATCGGCTCCCCAACCCGAGCCAACAAAGGAAAACCCTCCTGGGAAGAGCTACTCACGCCAGGGTCATGTTGTTGCTCGGGTCCAGCCCCACCTCGATGACAGTGGTGCCCTCGATGTCCACCTCCTTGCAGGGCGTGGTGTTCCTGCCCGTCACCCTGCAGGCCTGGTAGAAGCCGTGCGGCTTCACGCGCCCCGAGTCGTTGCCCACGAACACCTGCAGCACCACGGGCTCGTTGTGGCCTTCCAGCTGCAGCACAACAGGAGGGCAATGAGCACAGGAATGGCTGCTTCAGCTGGCATTATTAATAGGCTGTGTCTAGAGCGGCCTGAATGCTGCCTGCCCTCAGACAGGATTATCCCAACTGTGACCTCCTGTTCTCACCCCAACTGTGACGATTCCCCCGCTGCTGTCCCTGAAAATCAGCCTGCTGATTTGTTTTAGTATAGTGGAGTCAGTTCTCATGAATTGTAAGATAAACAAGAATCATGTTTGCATTCCTTTGTAAAAGATATCACCTGATGGACTTCTCAAGTGAGCAGTGGAGATGGAGAGGTGGGAACCTCTCTGTCCAATCTCTGATCACTGTCCAGAAACTGAGAGATACGAGGTCAACAATAAACTAGAGACTTCCTTTCTTCTTCTCTACCTGAATCCCTGTTGTGTGTGTTGCTGTGTGTTTCTGTGTCACAGCAACACCCTGCCTCTTCCCAGGATTCTCCTTCCCCCCAGCATCCACATCCACCAGCCAGCCAAGAGAACTTTTCCTGGGGCTGATTCAACAGGTGAAGAGGTTTTGCTGGTCAGTACATGTACAGCATTTTGAAATCCTCATGAAACCAGATTAGAATTGTCCAATACTTGCAAAACCCCTCAAGGAGTCAGAATAGAATGAAAGGGAAGCAGAGGGAGAAATGGGATGATTGAATGGCCCAACCATCCAACTGCATAAGACCAGCTTTCCTCCAGACACCAAAACAAAAATTAAAAATGGTAACCTGACAGCTCCTACTTAAAAGGTAACAAGGTCAGGATTCACTGAAACACTTCATAAATAAGAGCAGGTCAGACATCAACATCTTCCTGCAACCCAGTGTTCAAGTCTTAATTATCCCAGAATATGTCAGTGAAAAATACATTCATTTTTGTAACATCAACACCCTGGCATGAAATGGTTTGTGCCCTCTTAATCCTTTTTTTTATTAGAGGGATCCCATTGGTGACACAGACTAAAAATACTCTGAGGTAAAACAAGTCCTGAAGTAAACCTGGACATTGCATTACAAAGGAAATTCCCCTTCTTTTTAGGAAATAGTTAAGAAAAATACTCCAAGTGAAAATTCCAAATTCCTAGGGCAGAGATGGAAATGTCTTGCCAGAGCATTCTAGGAGATAAAATGAGTATTTTAGTGTTTCCACTGAGACATATTTGTTGCTCAAGGGTTTCTGGGTGACAGTGTTGTCTTTTGTCCCAGGCCTGGAAGCCCAGGCAACACCTGCAGCTCCAGTTTCAGTAGTGAGAAGATGCAAAGGAGAGCAGAATCCTCTGGAGAATCTCTTGGGGGACAGACACACTTAAAAAATGGAGTTCTGAAGTTCGCAGCAAGTTTGAGTCAAGGAAAAAAAATCAGTAAACCAGCAAATACTGGTAAGATCATTGTGAGCTCATGTCCAAGAGGAGCAAATAACAAATGTGAGTGTCAGAGATGAGCAGAGCCCCAAGATCTCTGGAGGTGGCCCAGCACAGGCATCCACAAGGAAGCCACAGGCACAGCTCACAACAAAGGGCTCAACAGCCAGGGCCTGGATTAAGGCTTGGCTATACAATTTTAACATTGCATACTGCTTGTAGACTCCAGTTCTAAGTCATCCAGAAGAGAGTTTTATTTAAATGCCCACTGAGCCTGCTTCTCCTCCTTGGCCTGTGTTAGGGACATGCTCCTGAGCCTCTCCCAAGTGCCAGGTCTCTGCTGAGCACCAACAGCTTTACACTCTCTTCCCCACCTTTAAACCCCACAAACAAAACAAAAAAAAACCCTTGTCAATAACATAGTTTTTTCCCCACTAGCTCAGATTTCCTGAAGATTCACTGACTCATTTGTCTGTCCAGCCCTGGCAGAGTTTTATCTGCAGGGTATGAACTCGTCTGCCTACTGCTAAAGCAAACTGGAACTTCCAGGAATTCAGTAACAGGAGACTCTTCCAAAGAGAATTTTCACTGATGGGTGCTAAAGGGTAACTGGGAAAGGAGTTAAAAGGAAATTCAGATGCACAAAGGCCCATTAAGAAAATCCACATAAATGAGCACTAAATCCCCATAGCAACAGGCCGATATGAATGGATTCTTTTCTTATGAAACTTTACTGGAGTTCTGCATTACTCAGGAGGACTGAGTGAAGGGCTGCTGGCATTCCTAACACTGCTGAACAGGACTTTGAAGATAAGCCTACTTCTGTATTCTGTCAGCAGCAGTCAGCACGAATTTTAAGGCTGTGTCACAAACAAACATCTCCTTGTGGGCCTGGTAAGTTAGTTTGGGTGGAGAACTGCTTTGCTGCTTTTTCAAAGTGACATAACTAAGAAAAAATATTAAATGAAATATCTTTCACCCTCCTCATCTATGTGATAACAAACCTAGCTGCCTACTCACTCAACCTGCTGGCCACACTCCTCCCAGTATGCCCAGTATGCCCTGGTGCAGTGCTGGCCTCGACTCAGTTCTCTGGTGACTCTTACATCACTTGTGGGAGGATATTTGACATCAGTTCTGTTTGCCCCCCTAAGTCAAGCCTAGCCTTGCTCTTGGTAAGCCTTTCTACCATTTCCAACAGGAAACCACCTCAAGTCCTCGAGTTCTCCAGTTGCTTTCCCCAGGCTACACAGGGAAGAAACAAGACCTGCAAACTCCCACCCTGTGCATTTGTGTGCAGTCCCTGGAGGACAGCCTCAGCCTTGCCTCCTGAGCAGAAATATCAAGGATCTCCTTGTAACCCTCTTGTGTTTCTACTCAGAGCAAGAGGCCTCCAGCACCTGAATTCTAAGGCACTGAAGTCCACAGAGGAAACAGTCTACAACTGTCAGTGTGCACATAAATGCTGCCTCTTTCCTTGCCAACATTCTCTAGTTCTAATCCACAGCTACCTCTACCACCTCCACCTGTGCCATGCTAAACACTCTGAGCAGTACAACCTGTAAAACACCCCAGTGAGATCTCCATGACTCTCTTGACACTGTATATACCAAATCAGATATTGCTGAATTAAGAACAAAAACCACCAAGCAATTAAAAAAAAAAAAAAAAAAAAAAAAAAAAAAAAAAAAAACCACAAAAACCAAAACACCAAAAACACAAACAAACCCCACACAAACTGTCAAAAAAACCCCCAACAAAACAAAAACATCCCCCTTGCAATTTTTTTTTTTTTTTTAATGAAACATGGTTTTATGTCTTTACTACGACTGGACAATGATTGTCCCAGTGCCACCAGCCATCAAACAGCTAGAGCATTTCACTATCCACTTCTGCAGGTATGACATGTCTCTGTATACACACAGTGCATGGAACTGCAGCCTAACAGGACGTGCACCCCAGATTTTCTATGCCTGCCTTGGCATGCAGCCTCCTGCAGTAACTCTGTGATGCCAGTAACACTCGTGACCTGCAAGAGTCGTCCCTGTCCAGCCCAGAGACTGCAGAGCCCGCTGCCCCAGCCCTCCAGAGCCCCTGGGGCTGGGGCTGCCCTGCCCTGGGCAGGCAGTGCCCTGTGCCCAGCCTACCTTGACCGTGGGAAAGCCCTGCTGCGTGCGGTCCTTGACGGAGCCCCGGCTGCCCTCGGTCAGGTACCGAGCCCTGTGCTGGGTCTCCGGCTGCACCATGATCTTCAGCTCCTTCCCCTCACTCTTAGTCGGGTACTGACCACACAACATTGGGGTCTTCTTCCCTCCAGCTCCCTTCTGGTTCTCTGGTGCTCTGAGAAGTCAAAAGACACCATCGAGAAGATGTTAGCAGCAGCCCCCCGGTAAAAACACTCCAAATCACAGAAAAGCTAGAAAGGCAAAGAGCGCGCATTAACGGGTGGAAGGTTTGTAGTTGAGAGCAAACTTTGGCATTCTCTTTCTGCCAGAGGAGACCTGCAGGATGAAGAGGAATGGTGCTTCCCTGCCTCCTCCATCCAGAACACATGGGAACTGCTTTTCAGAGAGCAAACATGAAGGAAGGGGAAAGCAATTAGCATTAAACGATGTTAAAGAACAGAAGGCGGCTCATAACCTGCTTTCTCAGAGTCTATGACACAGCCTGAACAAGCTGTTTTGCTGCTGTGACAAACACACACGTACACACACACTGGATGGATTTAAGGTTAAATGACACTTCTTTAAGCAGGAAAATAGCCTCATGCCTGTCTCCACCTCAACTTGTAAATCCATGCAAACTCCAGCTCCGATTTCTGTCTAAACAGATTGACCAATTTGTGCTAAAACCCAATTAGTTATTGTAAAAGCTTGATTTTTAAAGGCATGATTGCACCAATGTTAAATCAGTGTATGTACAAGTCCTTTCTTTCCAGGTGCATTCCGTAAGATGTAGTGGCTTGTTCTCAGTTCCATAATTAAAACCAGGATGGAGGAGCCCTCCCAAGTCTAGCAGCACATGAGCCATTCTGGGTTCCTTTAGAGCACAATGGGAAATAACCCTTGGTCCTACTCAGACCAGCATTTAGTAATGAACCTAAGTCAAAGAAACTCCTTTCCCACTAGGCAATGTGAATGTGCCATAGCACCTGGTGCAGGCAGGAAAAGGGCTCCATGATTCATGCAAATGTCATATTCTTTCTTCCTAGCAAAACATGGTTGCTAACAGCTAATGCCTGGGAAGAAAGCAGTTTTAAATACCAGGTGTGGACTGCTTAAAGAACAGATCCCGTTTCAATGTGCAAGTTACTGAATAATTTATCCAGGATTTTTTTCCTTCTTGAAAGGGGTGAAAACTGAGGTTTTTTTCAAAATCATTCCCTGGGAGCTTTGCCACTGCATAAGGCTCTCACTGACCTGCAGCTGGGGTGAGCCAGCTCCTCTCAACTACCAGGGGACAAACATGATGCACTCCTTTCCTGGAGCTCCTGCACAGAGCAGCCTCTGGACACGTGCCCCTGATTCCAGCCCTGCCCTGCTCCTTGTCCTGCCCAGGAAAGGTTGGGACAACATCTCACAGCCCTGAAAGCCACGGAATCACAGCACAGTGAGGGTTGGGAGAGACCTTTAGAGATCATCCAGTCCCACCTCTGCCATGGCAGGGACACCTTCTGCTAGCCCAGGCTGCTCCAAGCCCTCTCCAGCCTGGCCTGGGACACTGCCAGGGATCCAGGGCCTGCCCACCCTCCTTGTAAAAAACTTCCTCCTCTGAACTACACTACATCAACCCTCTTTTAGTTTAAAACCATCACTCTTTGCCTAATGCAACAGGTCCTATTTGTCACACTCTTATTTCCATTAAGCCTTCCAAAACCTTTCACTACACATAAAAAAAAGGGTTCAAACAAACAGAGTTGGTGCTTTGGATATTGCCATTCCCGTTTTCTGGCCATGAAGGTTAAGCACTTCACTGTGGAGAGCCCAGCCATGGTCCTGGCTGCCTTCCACACTCATCCTCAACCAGTACCCAGCAGAGGCAGGAACTAGATAAAAACTAGCATAAAACGCTGCAAATTGATAATGATACCATCTGACAATAAAACTATCTTCCTGCCAAGCAGTCCTGATTACTCTGCTCAGTGTAGTCATTCGGGAGACTGGGATACAGTTGAATTTGGAAGGGAAACATTGGAGAGCTGGCCATCAAAATGAAATTCACCTTCACCACTCCCAGTGCCACATCTCAGCAGGGTGACATTAACACTGACCACTGCAAGAGAACTGTATCCTCAAATCCCAACTACCTTAATTGTCAGTACATCAATATTTTATCATTATCATATTTATGCAGAGAGATGCTCCTTGTAATTATTTCACTCCTTCCTCTATAAACTTAATTATTATTTTCAATCAATTAGGTGAACCTGGAGGTAATTTAAAGCCTTCACCAGAACTTCTCAGTGGTCTTTCTCCTCAAAATACAAGGATGAACCACTTAATACAGCCTTTCAATCAATGAATTCGTTCTAATTCAGTTTATTCATACTGCAAACATTCTCACCTGTACATTTCATATGTACATATTTATTAATCTGATTGTTACCAGACAAAATACCCTCTAATCTAGCACTTCTTTTTTATAAAAGGAATAAATGTAGGTGGCAAATCCTATGAATCCCCTCAAACAGATCTCCTGAGAGGTTTGGCCTGGTCCTGCTCTGCCATTAGGGCTGCTCCCAGGGCAGTCCTGAAAGTGAAAGTGAGACCATGGAAACCTGAGTCTCTGCCCTGAATCACCATCAATTCATCCACTTCTAAAAAGGCTTTCATAAAATCCAAGTTTCCACAGGGATATATTCTTTCTCTTCCTGGCTTTTAACAACAACTGTCTCTTCAGGGGCAAATGCCATTTCCATTCACCACGGAGCACAGCAGCTTTCCTTGCTCTTTTCTTTAAGCCAGAAGTAAATGAACTCCCTTGGCTGAGCTCCACCAGGCTGGGAAGTTTAAAAAACCCAGTCACTACGGTGACCCAGATTTGTAAGGCCAAATCCCCATATTCGAAAGGCAAAATTAAGTTTGCTAAGATCTTGGCCACTTCTTATCCCAGAGTGTTTTATGTCCAAGGACAGTTCTGTTTCCTGGGAGTTTTCCCGCAGGTCAGTCTGGCCTGTGACATGTAAGGAAAAATATTCCACTTTCTTCCCCTCTGCACTCACAGAACCCAAGGATTTCCGTGGTCAGCTCAGGGGGTTTTGGGGAAGTCTTGCTCTGTTTTCAGACCCAGATCTCACATATTCTTTCAGAGTTTACAAAACCCCCCTGAGATCACGCTTCCAGTGGCACAATTCTTGTCTCTCCATAAAGCTTCTCCCTCTGTAAGGGCAAGCCTGGTCCCTCGGAGCTGGGGGAGGCACTTCCCTCATTCCAAGCTGCCTGGGGTCTACCAGGTACTAATATTTTATTTTATTACCATCGATTTTGGCTGGTGAAGACCCTGAGGCAGGAGGCCACCGTGCCCAGGAAGCAGCAGCACACTCAGGACATGTTCTCAGAACTGCTTTTCACAGTGAAATTTTAAGTATGGAACTGCACTGACCCTGGGAATACAGACTCCAGGCTCTTTCCCTTTGGGATATGAGAAGTTCATCATCTTTGCCATCAGTCAAATTTTAATATTCACCGTTGCTGTGATGAACGTCAGAATGTACTGCAAGCACAGACACAAAAGTGAAACCAAAATGCACTCCTGCCCCCAAAAAAGCCCAAAATAAAAGAGCCAAATCTATCCATTTGACCATTTAAAAAGTACTAAAGCAACAAGTTAAAAAATAAAAGAAAAAAAAAAAAGAAATGTATCAACACACTCTTGCAAACTGATGAATTGTCCTCTTTAAGCAGCTACTGGAATGCACTCAGTGAACAGTGTGAAGTGAGAGATGAGGGGCCACCACCCAGGCGTGCCCACGCAGACACACGCACACGACCCAGAAGCACAGAGAGAAACAGCATTAGAGATTTATTTCTGAAAAAATCAAATACAGAAGTGAATTCACAAGGAAAAACCAAAAACTGGTTCACCATGTTGTCTTAACATTTGATAAAAAAGTAAAGCAAGCGATAATTTAAATTGTGAGAAGTCTTAATGAGACACTAACAGTTAGCTTCTACTCCCATCCTTATCTCTATTTGACAAATAGAGCAGCAGGTGAAGTGTACAGACTGAAATCCTCACATAAAATCCTGCAAAAAAACATTCAGGGTGCACCAACCCCACTTTGCCTTTCTTTCTAAATACATTTTCATTGCCATTTTATAAATGGAATTGTGTGGCCTTTCTGGAGTTTCACTTAAAGAACAGATGAGCTCATCAGCGCTGCATTTAATTGCTGCAGGAAAGTTTAGCTTTATCTTCTAAATAAAGATTAACAAGTCTAATGAGAAATTATCACAAAATCATGGAGTGGTTTGCGTCGAAAGGGACCTTCAAGAGATCCAGTTCCACCTTCTGCCAGGGGCAGGGACACCTTCCACTAGCCCCGGCTGCTCCAAGCCCCGTCCAACCTGGCCCTGGACACTGCCAGGGATGGGGCAGCCACAATTTCTGGGGGCAGGAAGAACTTATCCTGGGCTAGGCCATCAGAGGGACAGCAGAGAAGGGAGGGGTTTATGTGAGAACCTAAGCAGAACATTTTGCCGGGGCACTTTTATTCGTTTGCGTTTACATACGGAGAAAGAATGTTTTTTTTTTTCTTTGCTTTTTTGTTTAAAAAAAAAAAAAAAAAAAAAAAAAAGCAGATACCAACCCATTTCCTGCTTTTGAGTTGCTTTTGCTGTCCGTGCTGAGCTGAGAAAGGACATAGTGAGGCGCTTTGGCACTGTCGGCATCAAAGATATCCATGTTGGACTCTTCGCAATCTCGGCGTTTGATCCCTGGCCTCTGCTTTGGGTTGCGCTTGCGCGATTTACGTGGCACCTCAGTGTTATCATTGTAGGAACTGGTACTCATGTTACTGAAGTTGGAGGGTGAATCCTCCATCCACATACTGCAGCTCTGCTCTGACTCCAATCCACAGCCCTCATCCTGGCAGGACATCCGGCTGTTGTCCAGCAAGTCCTCGGGTGGTGGCGAGATGTACAGGACAGTGTGGCGCTTCGGCGTGGCCGGCTGCTGCTGGGCTGTGGCACTGGTTATGTGCTGCTCACTTACCCCTCGGGTACTTACCCCCACGGCCGCGGAGCAGCTCTCCACTTGCATAGCCTTGCTGTCGGTGACTGAGGTAGAGTAAATGGTAGGGCTGGAAGAGGTGGTAAAGGAGCTGCAAGCACCGCCCATGGAGGAAGAGGAGGGAGCTGAAGAAGCATCTGCGGTGTACAATTCACAAGTAAATACAGGACCCGTGGCGGGGCGTGCGCTGGCTATAGCAGTCCCAGTGAGATCAAGGTGATTTAGGAACCGATTGCTTTCCCCCAAGAAAGGTTTGGAATTTGGTTCAGTTTTGGAATGGAAGTGCTTAAAGCGATACGGCCTAGCCAATGCTTTGGAAATGTCCAAACGAGTTTGAGCATCGCTGTAATCAAATTTTTTTTTTAATTTTTTTTTTTTTTTTTTTTTTTTACGGCTTAATGTTAATTCGTACAAATGGCTGCGAGTAAACAGAGCTTTCATTGCCTCAGCTGGACTAATTATTGGTGTAGAAGCCATTTCATCTAAAATAGCCCCAAAGCAAAGTGCTTATAATCCACATTCGATGCCAATTAAACAATTTATAGTTGGAAATTTTTAATTTTTTTCTTTTTTTTTTTTTTTTGAAAAAGATGGGACTGTGCTTAGCCACAAAATATTAAAATAAGTTTCTAACCTATGAAGCAGAGAACTACAGGTCATTTTTAATGCAGACACTCCCTGCTTCAGAGGCAAATCCTGGAATAAAAATATGAGAAAATAAATGAGAAAAAGAGCTGCTGATTATTCCATCATAAATGAGAAATAAAATATAAAATCAACTGAGTTGGTAGGTAAAATGGAACTGGTATCAGTCACTATGAGCAAGCTGTTGATTCTGAAGGTTCAAAAGAGGGATGAAATATTGGAGACACACTGATCCAAGGCCTGGGAATTTCTGTAATTTGACTTTTCAGTCACTGGGACCAATTTCCCTCAGTCTTTATTGGTCCCTTCCAGAGAGACGGCTGGGGACAGACCTCTGAAAAATTCACATTAAACAGGAGATTCCCAACATTGTGACTGCGACTTCTGCAGAGGTCCCAGAGCTCAATTTGGTTTAGAAACATGAAAATTATTAAAGCAAACCCCTGCAGATTTCTGGAGAACACCATAATCATTGCCACTGAAGAATTTTAATGGACAAATCAATGAAATGCACAAGTTAAATATCCCAGGGGAAGCAGGCCATGCACACATGTGTATTTATTCCAATCAGCTGTAGCTCATGGAGGAATAACTGAATTTTACAGTCTGATTTTAGCTTCCTGTGGGGAGACCCTGTTTTCTGTATTTCTGCACTGCCACCCACACCTGATAAACCAGAGCACTGAAATAACCTAATTTTGGAAACAAATTGTACATTAAATATACACATAATATTACAATATGTTCGTTCAGCTAGTTACTGCTGTCATACAGGTAATCCCTCTTACCAAGAGGAACAGGATGTTTCCCTTTTTGCTGCCTGGGATTTTTTAAAAATCCATAATATTATAATAGTCTCTTGAGTCTAAAAGATTTAGAGACTGTTGGACTACTCTGTACAGTTTTAATTATTTAAAAGTTAAAAGAATAAAGTATGTTCAGCCATGGTATATACATTTAATTAACAGTAAAACTCAGCCACGTTTCCTATACTGGGAATTACCGGGAGTATCAATGACTGATAATAAAAAATTTTTAAACCATTACTGTTTTCTACAGTCTTCCTGTGCTAAAGGAATGTAAAAGCAAACTTACACCACTTCAGACTGTTGAATTTAGAGGTAATTACAGTTTATCAATAAACTATTCTGCCTTCCCCGAGCCTCCCAGTGAACCAGGAGCAGCTGAATGATACCAGTTCCATTTTCCAGCTTGTTCTTTGGCAAATACAGTGGCTGAAATTGGAGAATTCAGTCACTTTGCATTCCAATTTAAAGGCAAATTTCTCCTTTCTAGATCATGCATTAATGCAATGCTTCTTTCAAAAACATTTACAGGATTGGCAAGAACTATTAAAATCTAGATATTCATTTCCGTGACAATATTTAGGAGCTGATTTGCAGCCACTTTGAGTCGAGCCAGCCCGCTGCTACTGGGGCTGTGTGTGTTGGTGAGGAGGAGGAACCCATCCACCAGGTCCCCCTGCAAGGAGCAGCACGGAGTGCCCAGGGACCCGGGGGCTGCAGGCCAGGGCACCGAGGGACCCGGGCAGAGCCCAGGGGCTGTGGGACAAGCACTCAGACCAGGGAATCGTTCCACACACGGACCAGGCAGCAGGGCTTCCACTGCAGGGCTCCTCCTCCACCACATTAATAGCACATTTATCTTTTCCCATCAGTGCTGGGAGTGTAAGGAAACCTTGGACACTCCAGGCTCAGCTCTGCGGGGGCCACGTGCGCCAAGCACTGGGCTCAGCTGGTGCTTCAGTGCATCTCCTGGCCAGGAATGCAAAACCTGCACTTTTCCCTCACTTTCCTAGGGAAAAAAATAAATACATCACTGAACCAAATGCTTTTCAGCACGAAGCTAAAAGAGCTGATGATGGTGGTGCTGGTTTAGGGTGCAGCATTGTGAAATATTATCATTATTGCAATAGCATCGTTATTGCTCTCCAAAACAATTTCTCCTCCTTTCTTTTCTAGGAGTTAAAAAGCACTTATGTGTGTGAATATGTGTATGTGGGCTTTTTATACTTTAAAAAAGTAAATAAACGTTGTTCATTATAAATTGGTTACACTCTCCTCCAGTTACCAGAGATGCCCCTGTGTAATGGGAAGATGAGATTTTGGAAATAAATCCAAATTGAACAGCAATGGCAAGAAAACCTCTCTTTAGCCTTATATAATAAATTAATGCCATTACCACCCATAAATAAGAAAGTATGATAAATATTACAGCAATAGAATAAACTGGCTGTATTGGAACAGTCATATACACAGATTTAATTGGGGGCATAAATTAGATAAATTAGTAATTGCTTCGGTAACATTTTAAGTTATAAAAATAGTAAGAAACAGTGAAATCTATGTTTTCTCAGAGTATGCAGGCCTTGAGCCAACTCATCTTCCTTTGAACTAATAAATAAATTGGATCAATCAGATAAGAATTCACCATGTTACTGCAATGCATAAACAGTGCTGTACATGGCTCCCATTTGGCTCCATCATTTTATTCCAAAGGCAGTGACATTTGTATCTGACATCCAGAAGAGACTTCTTGGATGAACGTGCTGCATTTTGGAAAATAAGTAATTTAGGAATTTTAACTTGTGTTGCTTTACAAGGTGAGAGCATACACACACCTTCCCCAGCTTTGAGCATTGCTTTTATTTTACTTTCTTCAGACACATATTAATGGGATTTGGTACAGGTGGCTCATGATTTGCAATTTAACAGTGCGTGCAATGACAAATACATCTATGTATTTTTAAGTGAGTAGGTACATTTTGAAATAGAAGACTGAATATATTTCATTTAACACAGTCTCAAAATCAAACTTGCTTTCAGAGCAATGACACTGAACAGAAGCCAAGTGCTTGTCATGGCAAGTGTGCAGCCTCAGGAATAGAAATGAAATGTGCATCAGCATCACAAGGTGGGGGGTTTTTTTCTCCTTTTTTAAATAAAAAACAAGAGAAAAGAATATTCCACATTAGAGCAACTGTGATTACTGTTGAAACTAAACCTCCTGAATCTCTTCACTGCCATCACTGTAACATCAAAGGGTGCTGGAAGAACTAACTCAGATTTTGTTGCCCGTGCTGCAAGTTTTTCTCCCCTAAAAGAGGCAGAATTGTATTAATCAGTCCAGCACAAGGACTAAAAGTAAGGGAGCACACAGCAAAGAGTGCCCCTGTGAGCAAACCAGGGCAGGTTTTTTCTTTTCAGTGCCAGAAAAAAGACAAAAAGGAAATTTATTACCTCCTGCATTAGCAACCAAGGCAATGACATATTTTCTATATTCTAGTCTCCTATGAAGTCAACCAAGGCATTCAGCCTCTAAAACAAAAAGGGGTTGGAAAGGCAGGAGAGAGGGAAAAAAATCACTACTTGGCATTGAGGGAGTCTTTTTAGGTAACACTTCTGTGGAGCCAATCCTGAAATCCTTGTTCACTCTTCTCAAATACCCTTAAAAACAACAAGGATTACCAAGTCCTCAAACAGAAACAGTGTCCTGATGACTCTGCTTTTTAATTGCAAAAGCAAGTCATTTCCCAGACTGGAAAGCTTAAGATTATAAAGACAAATAAATAAATTGAAGATATTTTTGGTTTCACAAGTTTTCCAGCCACCTGTGCATGGACAGCCAGGACAAGCAAAAAGCCATTAAAGAACTAATTTTTTTCTCAGAACCTCCCCTGCATCCCATGGTATCCTCTATGTTCTGTGCAGAAAACAAGTGTCAAAAAGGAAAACTCACCCAACAGGATGAGGATTAAGTGATGCATAAACTTAATACGTGAAGTATAACTTTTACTAAATGTGTTAATTTATCTAACATGTCATGTCCTTGGTAAGATTTTTTTATGTAAATTGATTTATTTGAACCCCTGGACACAGAAGAACAATTTCAGGACAGACCCAGAAGGAAACTGTGCAAAATTTCCACCGTCAACCTTTGTGTTGTCAAAGGTTTTAAAGGTAAAACCCAGAACTTACAAAGTGGCTGCAAACCTGCTTTCAACACCTCACATGCCAAACTTGGGGTTCTACTTTTCTTCTTCTTGTATTACTGATGTCATGTCAAAAACTTTTCCAAAAAGTTTAGTTTCAAATCAGTATCAATCCACTATTCAGAAATAAACAAAAAAAAAAAATAAATTTAAAAAAAAATTTAAAAAAAGAAAGAAAGAAAAGAGACTTATGAAGAAGTCTGAAAACAAGACCGACCTATACCCTGGGTGAGATTGGATGGGTTAAGTGTCTCTGGCACTATTTGTCTTCACTATTGACAGACACTGTCACACAACCCACCACTCGATGCCTGTCTCTGAATGGCGAAGCTAGAATGCAAGTTAAGTGTATTAATAGAGAAAAAAACTAGCATCCCAGCAAATATCATAAAGCAATCCAATTCACCAGTTATTAAACACACTCAGATTCAAGATAGGTAGGTTAATTTAATTTACATTAAGCCCAACAGTGTAAATTCCCCTTTACATTCCCATGCTGACCCAAGCAGTGTATTATTATACTTTGGGTAAATACATCAATCAATGGTTTTGTTATGACTCCCATTATTCAATTAACACTCAAGTTTAGGTTTCTAAGGAGGATTTTTGTTAGTGGCTCACACACACCAATTCCACGGATCTTAGATCCTTCCCACTCAGTGCAAAGGCTGATTCCAAGCAAGCAGAACTCTGGGACCCACAGCTGCTCTCTCCAAGCCCTGCCTGCCTCCCCTCAGCACCCTGGATGGGACAGCAGGATCGATGGATCTGGCAAAGAACACCTCCATTTAACAGACTATTTTATCTTTCAGATACAGCAGTGGGTTTTTCCTAAGCAATGAAGAACTGCTCTTGGCCTCCACGATGCTGCTGCAGAAGGAGGTGCCCAAGCAGTGGAACAGAAGGATTGTTCTTGCCCTCAGTGCCTTGGTTTTCCATTGCTCCTTAGGGAACAGGGAATTCTCCTGTCACAAAGCAGTTCTCAAGTCTTTCTCATCTAATAACAGCAGCCATTTAATGCAAGAAACTGCTGTAAGAAAGAAACCTCACAGAATGATGAAACAGTTTCTGTTAGAGCAGTTCTAGAAAAATTGGTGTACTGACTGTATGAAATCCATGAAGATTGAAAATAAATTTAATTTAGAAAAAAGATATGAACTAGACATGAAATGCATGAAGACTGGAAGCAAACAATTTAGAGAAAAGATATGAACTAGACATGAACACCGATATAAACATGGAATTGTAAGGAAGCTCCTGGAGCAGGACAGCCCTCAACACACACGACTCCATACGACTGGGACATTGCAACTCCCTTTGGAGAGAACACACCTAAAACATTTCCATAAAACAGAAGCAGTAAGAAAAATCTTTCTCTCTGGCATTTCCCAGCAGTGATGTGTCACCAGAAGCCCCTTTGGAATGATGAAGGAACCTCCCCAAGCTAAGCTGACCCTAATCACGCCCTGGCCTCTCCAGGCTGGCTCTGCCACAGCTCCTTTGGGACAGGGATGCCAGGAGGAACGCTCCAAGCCACGTCCAGCAGCAGGAGGGTGAGTTCTGAGCCAGCCTTAGGGCTGCCTGAAGTTCACTGGGGAGGACAGAAGCCCTGGGCTCGTGACTGCAGCAAGCAGGCTGCAGACAGAAATCCCCGGAAGACATCCTCCTGGAAATGACAGGAAGGCATTTCCAGCTGCGAGGGCGGTGGGAAGAGGAAGGGAAAAGCCTACAAAGAAATGGAAGTTTTTACAGGCATCGCAGACCAACTACAAAGAATAATCTTTTTTTCTGCTCATTTGTTTACAACGTGCAATCGTAAGCCCAGGATGAGAGACCTGGGGACAGCACTGAGATCCCCTTTGAAATCTCTGGCAATTATTTCTGAATCAACAGGAAAAACTGACTAATGACACCAGGAAGGATGACAACTGAACAAAATATTTTCAGTAAAAATAAAAATGAAGAAGCCTGAGAAGCCACTCAGGGAAAACTAAACCAAAACAAACCCATCTCCATTTTGAGGCTTCATTAGAATCTTCCACTGGAGAAGGATAAAAAAGCCTTTTTCTTGGCAGCAGAAAATACAACTCCTTAGCACCCAGTCTCTACCCCATAGGCAATGCAGGTAACTTTATCCATGTCTCTATAGTAGCAATTCACAAGCAAAGCCTTATTTTCATAATTAAAATGACCAAAGATGCTTATGGCAACATTTCAATTACAACTCCAATCAAAAAAGCCAATTACATCAGTTTGGGCAAGTAGATTGTCCCTTTAATTGAAAATAAGCATAAAAAGAAGCATAAAATTGCTCACAAAAAGATAATGTTTCATCATTTACCTACTCTTTTCCCAGGATGCAATCACAGGCATTTGGGAGAGAGAAGACTTCACTACATCACAGATGTACTGTATCCCAATATGGAGAATGCAAAAGAAGAGATCAGTAAATACATTTCAGTAGCAAAAAACCTGCTCCCCTTCTGCTGCAGCAAGAACACCACTGTGGAGAATTCCACTTGAGACTAAGAACTGGAAACTGGACAGCAATACGAAAAATATGGAAATAAATAGATTTGCCTCTGTGGGAAATGGAAAGCAGCTTGAGAGATCATCAACAAGATGAAGCATCTCATTCCAGGTTTTGCTGCAGGAAGAACAAGGGATGGTGAAAAGGGGAAGTGAGTTTCTCTAACAGTTCACTGGGTTCAGAAGGTTTGAGCATTCCTGGCCCAGGAGATAAAAGATGAATAAGCAACATTCATTTAAAGAATATGGTCAAAAATACTCCTGATCGTCCCCCAAAGTCAAGAACCTTGTGCTACTTTCAAGCTGGAAAAACACCTTTGAGAAAGGACTTAAACTGGCAGAGTGAATTTTAAGCATTTTAAGGTTCAAGGTGTCTTGATCAACACCAAAAAATTGTTCAGCCTTTTAGAACCAACTGAGAAGGGACTCGAGCATCACAACTGGAGCTCACCAACCCTGTGCTGCGAAGGCTTCAGGCACTCTCATTTCATGCAACATCTCCAGGCTGAGCACACAATGACATTTCTCCAGCATGACACCCTCATGCATTTCCAGAGTCTGGAGATGATTCATATTTAATGTGTTTATGGTGCTGCACCAGGCAAAATCCTCCTTTTCCTGTCCCCTGAACAAAGACACTGGAATTCAAGTGGTGAGCACGGAGAGCGGTTTCCAGGATAAAAACAGATCCCTTCCCTCCCTTCTGTTTTCCAGAACTACAGAATTAGAAGCTTGAGATAGCAGCTCAAAATCCCAGAGTTCTATGAAATCATACTTGTCTGTTTGATATTCAGAGTGGGTAACACCTCTTTTGTCTGGATTAATGAATAAGAGATACACATTTATTAACAAATTAATGAAAATCCAATCAGCAACATTCCATTTTCATACTCTTACAAGTGTTCTGTAAATCACAAAATAAATTTCCAAATGGAAGAAGAACTAGAAGTCTGTCCCTGTGAGGTCATCACTGCTAAAACCAGCCTATCCTGCTCCTCCAAAAAAACCAGGAGTTAACTGCAGCAGTATTTCCAGCCTACAATATGACTTATGTGGGACACACAGCAAGGTGACAAAAAAGCCTCGAGTAAGTTGAATTTCAGCCACAGAGTGCCTTACTCTGCATTTCAGGAAGCAGAGAATAAGCTGTGTGAACTACAAGAGGAGTGGTAAAAAGCTCTGAACACTTTGGATCAATCCCTGTCACGGAATCCTCTCATTATCCAGAGTAATCAGATCTGCAGGGGAATTCTGCATGGTGTGGCTAGCTGTTCAAATTAGCCCATCCTTTTAAAAACAAGAGTAAATGAGATTACCTACAGCCCTGTGCAGACTGAACTATCATTTCCCTCTCATTCCTAAAAAAGGAGGTTTTAAGGCAAGTAAGATCAGACAAAAAAAAAAAAAAAAAAAAAATAGAAAGACTTACACAAAACAAGGGGAAAACTTCAGATAGAGAACAAGAGGTTGCCAGTCCTTCCTCCTTACCCTGCCCCTGTACAGTGTCAGCTCCCCAAAAATCTGCCTACAGTCTGCTGTTAAACACTTGATGTATGCAAATGATAGTCAACCTTAGTCCTTTGAAATGTAAGTGTAAAATGTATGTTTGTTTCCCTGCATAAGCACCTGGCTTGCACAAAGCCCAGGATAATTTTTCTGTGAGGAAACCCCAGCCAGACCTCTCCTTACTGCTTGAGGGTAACAAAGTGTGGTAGCAACTTTTCAAAAGATGCTACAATTAAAGAAAACCCTCCCTTTTCTCTCCCAAGGGGGGGGTACAGCTACAGGAACACAGACAGAATGTGCCAAGCTCAAAGCAGCAATGGAAACAAAACAGTGTTTGGTCTTGTTGGGTGGGCAGTTTGAACAGAATTTTTAACAACTGTCACTCCAGACCCTCGTCCCAAGCCCCTCTCCAGGTCTCCTGCAGCCCCTTTGGGCACTGGAAGAGCTCTAATGTCACCTGGACCCTTCTCCATGCTGAACAATCCCAGCTCTCAACTTGGTATCAGCTCAGTCTTTGTGCCCCTCTGTGGTCTCTGACATTGAAAAGTGTTCACAAGTGAAAGATCAGGTCTCCTTTCTGTGTTAACAAGAAGCCTCAACATTAATTTTCAGTTTTTCATTCCAGAATCTTGTGCTGCAGTTTAACCCAAACACGCCTAATTGCATCTCAGGTTTTTTAAAGGATCTGGACTGGCTGTTGGCAGACACCAAATACCTGGAGGCAACAGACTTTTAGTTCCATTCAAGTTTAAGTCTTTTCTGTTAGGTACAGAATTAATTAGCAGTTCAGGCCTGTCTGTGGATTTAGAGTGTAACAGGGTTTGTGGGGTGTTTTTGTTCAGTTGGTTTTAGGATACATGTTTCTACAAGATTTGGTTGCTGCTGTCTATGAACCAAACCCATCATTAAGCACCTTGATTTTAGAAACAGATGCCCGAATTATTTTTTTAGTAAATGATATAAAAACAGCAAATCCTTTCAATAAAATGAAAGCATCAAATTCTTTCAGTGACTAAGTTCCACTGTGCACAGTTAAATCCACAGGTTCTCAGGAGAGGTCTGGCAAAACATGAATGTTGAGCAGTGCTGTAAAGTTTCTCTGACAAATCTACAACCACTTCAGGTTCTGATCAGGATTCCTGGACCATGCAAATCTGGGGAACATTCTCACACAAACATTTAATGCATATGAACTCAGAGAGAGAGGAAAAAGGAATAATGCAGCTACCTGAATCCTCACCCTATAGGCATTTTTTTCTCAATCAACAATTTAACGCCAATTTGGAAAAGTGGAACATGACCTTGTAAGAAATATGGGGATCAAACTATGAAAAAAAAAACACTTATCCAGTGAAGGGAGATGCATCTATAATGGGCAAAATGATCTTTTTTTTTCCTATTGCACAGATGTGTACTAATATATACAAATTGCTGACAAGAATTCCAGATGCAAGCCAGCACTGGGGCTAATCTCCCAAATCAAAGCTGTGCCCATAGATCCTCACTTTTTTAAGGTTTAATGAAGATCAGTTAGAGTCTTTAAAGTCTAGAACGTGGCTGGGAATAAGAAAAAGATGCAGATTAAAAGGTCATTCCTCTTTTTTATATGTTGTCAATTAGAAAAATAACTAAACTGGTCATTTGCAGAGTTCCAGCTGGTATACACTATTATCCTCATTTCAGGATTTGTTACCACATCACACTAGAGACGTGTGTGAAAGGAGTTTAAATACTACACTTCCTCAGGCCCCAATGGAAAACATGACCTTTTCTTCCTCCTCACATTTTGGTAAAAGCTTCATGGCCCAAAATGTCATCTCCCATTCCGTTTTTATCCTAACTAGAATCCACTGGTTTATAGTCAGTCAGCATTCCGCCTTAGTTCCAAACAGGGATTTACTCCCTTGGAAGACAGAGTGCATTCTAGGAGTTAATTGCCTGTGTGGCACAACAGAATAGAGGAACAGATAATTTATTTCTCATGGAGATGCATATATGAAACACAGCAACCATTAACACAAAACACCTGACGCTTATGATCACCCGCCTGAATTATACCACCTACAGTCTCCTAGAATGAACTCTGTTACTTCTCCACAAGCTCTTTTTTTTTTTCCTCCAATCAGAACTTTGCCAGCACTGTTCATGTTGGCCAGAACGTTACAAACCTTAAGAAAACAGCAGAATAAAAGAGAGTCCTTACCAGCAGCAACTACAGCTGGAGGCGGCGAACCGGCCTCACACCACCGCTTGTTTGGCTCATGGATGCTATGGATGTTTCTCTGGAAGGTGGTAACTGCAGCTCCTTTGGGAGAAGGTCATAGACAGATTCTGTGGGACAAAAAGAACTTCAGCAAAAAGTCACCCGTGGCCTACACAAGAAAAGAAATAATGTTTTTGCCTAAAAGATATGAACTATAGCCCAACCCTCGGGAAAAGTTACAGTAAGTGCTTGGAAATAACAACATGGAAAAAACTTATTTCAGAAAGCAAATAAACATTAAGATGCACATTCTAAAGACTGAAACAAAGGGCACAAACTTGTTCAAACAAAGAAGTAATTCATGAACTTCCAGAGAAACTGTTCTCGTCCAGAATGAAGGGCTGAGGGCAGCATATCACGTGAGAATCTGAGACAAACCTGTTTTCAGAATTCCAACTGTGCAACTGACTTCCTAAGGAAAAAAAGCCTAAATTAGCACCATCATCCTAACAACATCCTATGGAGCCTTAGAATCAGAGACTGGATTTGGGTGGGAAGAGACCTTAAAGCCCATCTTGTTCCAGCCCCTGCCATGGCAGGGACACCTTCTGCTGTCCCAGGCTGCTCCCAGCCCTGTCCAGCCTGGCCTGGGACCCCTCCAGGGATCCAGGGGCACCACAGCTGCTCTGGGCATCCTGGGCCAGGGCCTGCCCACCCTCACAGCCAGGAATTCCTTCCCAATACCCCATCCATCCCTGCCCTCTGGCAGTGGAAGCCACTCCCTGTGTGCTCTCCCTCCATCCCTTGTCCCCAGTCCCTCTCCAGCTCTCCTGGAGCCCCTTTAGGTGCTGGAAGGGACTCTGAGCTCTTCTTGGAGCCTTCCCTTGTCCAGGTGAGCACCCCCAGCTCTCCCAGCCTGGCTCCAGTCCTTGGATCAACTCAGTGACCTCCTCAGGGCTTGCTCCAACAGCTCCATGTCTCCCCTGCGCTGTGGTTTTGTCTCTCTTCCTCTTTGTGTGTTACCCAGGAGACCTCCCAAGGTTCCCTCCTAAGAGCTTGCTCCATCCTCTCGAGTCAGGTCCAGCCTCCTGCACACCTGCAGCCTTAGGTGTGCCCACCAGGTGTTTTAGGAGAGGGGCTGGCTGGCGTGTTTTACACCACATTTCAAGTAACTTGGTCTTTATCATTGAAGCATGAAATTAAAGATTTGCTCTTAATGGTCTTGTGATCTTTGGGAATGTGCTTCAGTTCTAATGCTGGCTTTTCCTTCCCTCCCTCTTTATCATATTGTTGGAATTATTCACAAAGATTAGAATTGTGCTGCTTGTGGATTACTGCAAAAATCATGTGCTCCCTGGGAAAAAATTATCTTGTGGGAGTCTTGGATGTATAAGCATCCCTCTAAAGCAAAAGGCTTGACAGACCCTTTGCCACATTAGAGTTAAAAATAAATTTCTTAAACAAAAAAAAAACCCCAGGAACACACCAAACAGACGAGATCTCAATTACCCAATAACTTGGGGTTTGGAAAGGAGCTTTTGTAGTCAACTCTGAATATTTTATGAGTCATGACAGATGACGATGATGGCAATTCACTCCTCTCAGAGGATTTCTGGAGGAGAAAGGAATGGAAGTCTGTGTATATATTCAACTTACACATGAAATATAAAGCCTTCTACAGTTACCTGCAGACACACACTGCTGCAATCCCTCGTTTTGGAGCCCCTCACTAAACATTTTGAGTAGCAGCAGCCCTGAACGTCTGCCTGTGATTCTCCTGTCCTGCTCCAGGTAGTAGTGCCAGTGCCAGCTGGAGTAAAGGCTGGTGCTCATTTACAAGGGCTTGTACAAAGTGCTGCTCTCATCTCTGAGGAAAAGCAAATGCAGCTGCTCCTTGTAGTACAACAGGAGCAAAAGTGAGAACAAGTGTTACCTTCCACTCCCTTCCAAACCATTCTGTGAATCTATGAACTCGTGGCACAAGTTCAGGGTCAAATCCAAGCTTTCAGAAGAGAAACAACTCTCCTGACTTTTCTCACATCAGCTGCAGCTTCCCAGCCTGAAACACAGCCCTAGTGAACTGCAGCTCAACACTCCCCAGAGCAAGCCCAAGTGCCTGGGTACCTTTAAGAACTCTTGCTGCCACAAACCTACTCCACACACATCAGACTTCAAATGAAACTTTGTGTTTTCACCTAAACACAGGCCAATGTTTATATATGCTGAACTATAAATAGCATTAAAGCAAAAACTGACAAATTCCAGAAACATGAGAGTTGTTGCAAGGAAACTAATTCTTCCTCAGAGGATACAGCTCCCTCCATGCCTCACACTGTACTAAGAGCTGAAGCTGCAGCTCAGCCCCCTCCATCACCACTTGTGTGTGCACTCACCAATACTGAGAACATGAAATTTCCTGCTAGAATTTTACGTTGATTCATGCAGAAAACACCCACTAAAGGGAAAGGCTGCTGCAGAAATGCAGTATTACATTTGGAGGCAAAAATAGCATTTCAGCATCATTACGTATTTCTACATAATTAGCAAGAAGAAAATGTGCAGACAGAATTCCTGCTTCCAGCAGCAGTGCTGAATCAATGAGAAAGTTTAAGCTGTCTGACAGCACTAAGTGTCTTGTAATTCAATGCTGATTTAAATTCCTTTGACAAATACATTGGTTGATCCCAAGTTTCTTGGGGTTTTTATTCCTGGAAGTAGCTCAATTTATGCTAAACATTTAAACACATTTTCTATCTCCCTACAGGAAGCAAGGAACATGTGTTTCAAGATTAGTGTTATTATGAAATATAAACAAGATAACACACAAACAAGATAAGCAAACTAGTGATCAGCCAGAAGTCCCACACACTCATTTCCCGACACAAATCCTCACCTGCATAAAGTTAATTAGTTATTAGACATATTATCTACAGTAAACTTCCAAATCTCTTATCTTTCCCCAAAATATCTCGCCTAGACAAGCCCAGCTTCATAAATTCTCCTCCCAAAACCAAGGACACACAGGGACAGGCAGATTTGCAAAAAGTATTTTAAGTGTCAAATTTCTTCAACTGCCCTTTATCCGATTATCCTGCCCTTATAATCTCTCATCTGAGATCAGCTGCTTGGAACTTTGATCTTCCTGCCAGTTGTACTGACAGTCCAGAAAATTCTATTTCACATGGTTATATGGACCAGAACCACACCAAACATGGGATCAGGATCCAACAGCACAGCACTAGGAATCAGGAAAGAGAAGATTTTGTTGTGTGCTACTTGAACCTGCACAAAACATTCGAAATTTATACATCAGTAAAAAATAATCAAGAAATTTAGGAAGGAACTTCTCCCAGTGAGTGGGATCTTTTCCCAGAAACTTTTCTAGCACAGGGTACCCAGAGCAGCTGTGGCTGCCCCATCCCTAGGAGTGGAGCTGGCCGGACAGGGCTTGGAGCTCCTGGGACAGTGGAAGGTGCAGGGGGTGGAACTGGATGAGCTTTAAGGTCCCTTCCCAACCCAAACCACCCCAGGATTCTCTGGAATTGGGTCACTTTAAGTTAAAACAACTGCACAAAAGGTGTCTGTGGCAGGGCCAGACACATGACCACCAGCCCACACAAAATATGTCCTTGGGTCAACATGGACCTGGATCAGTCCCAGCAGCTGGTGACAGGATCTCTGTCTTCGAGGGGGAGAGGAGAGGCCTTGGAACGATTCAGGAAAAACAATGCTGAGGAGGTACAAAAACCAGCGTGTGAAACTGATGTGGTGATGCTGCAGCAGGAGCACAAAAGGCTGGTGGGTCCTGATGGCAAACCAAATCCTACAAGGTCCTTCACCTCCTGCTTTACCCACTTCCCCTCAGGGCACACACACAGCTGCTCTTTTCTAGGAATGACTCTGGATTTCTACACACAACCCAACCAGGCTGAGTTACAGACCTGGGGCTACAGCAAAGTCTGCGTGCTCAGCCCTCTCCCATCCCCACCAGCAGCAATCCCTCTGGAATTCCCAGCCCATCCTCATCCTCACAGCACCACGGGGACGTTCAGAAACACAGCACACCTTGTGACCTGCAACATCACACTCCTCCATCACTAGCATGCTGTGATTCCATTTAAACTTTATTCTCAGGAACAGAGCAGTTAAGCTTACAGGAGCAAAGAGAACACGATCAGTTTCCTGTGTGGGAATGCTGAGACAACTCCAAGATTCCCTGAGGAGTCACTGCAGCTTGGACACGTCTCATACAAAGCCCTGCTTTTCCCAAAGAGGAGCATGAGAGTGCTCTCCCTCCTCATGGAAATGTCTGCTGTAAAGCAGCACACCAAATACACAAGGATCCACAATTCCATCACACCCAACACCTTCTTCTCCTGGGCCATGAATCCTCCATGACTTTCTGGCTGTACCTACACAGACATTTCAGCTGCACAGATTAAAAACCGTGATTTCTAGAAATGGAGTGCCCTGTTATCTCGCACTGTGCTAGGACTGGCTCAGGGTGTTGCAGAACCTCTCTCTGTCCTCAAACTTTTGTGACACAAATTGAACTGAGATCCTTCTGGTTGGTTGGCCAAATTGCTGCTGCCTGTAACTCGGCACCTGGTGATGCTGGGAGCATAAAGACAAGGAAAAGAGCAGAGAATACCCAATTCCAATGTTAAAAACAACAGCAGCTCACCCACGAGGAATACAGACATCCTCACTTTGCCAGGACTGTCAAACACTTCAAACACTATGGAATTTTCCTGACATACAGAAAAGATACCCCTAAGCTTCGCTATTCCATACCAAAGCCAAGCCACAGCATCCGGAACTGGCACAGCTGGAAGCCAAGTCACAAACCTGACGGAGAAGTTTGCTCTGGCCTGCAGGCAAACGAGACCATAACTAATGCAGAGGGCCCTGGCTGCAGCTCCAGCACCACTTCTCCAGGCTGTTCCCAGGCCCAGCCTTGAGGAGGCTGCTGGAATCCAGCCCCAGCTCCTCCCCAGCTCACCTGTGTCTCTTCCACCACCATGACCTGCTCCTGGGACTTCACCCCCTGTAATGCCAGGGGCTCCTCCAGCAGCATCCCTTCAATCCCCATCCCTCGGCTAACAGGGAATGGCAGGCTTCCTGCTCCATGGAAATCGTGTGGAGAGTGAAATCAATACATGGGAGAAGATGAGAACCACCCAAATTGTCAGCACTAGCAGCAGAGATGGAGCATTTTCCACTTGCTGCTCACATTTTTTGCCCTTAAGGAAAGGTGTATCCTGGAAATCCCTCACCACTTCCATGACCTCATGAACAGCAGCCAAGTTAATCCTTGTCTTTTAATAAGCTCCCTGCACTGAATGGCTGCCCATTTGATCCCCACTGATACTCGTCTCCTCAACATGGTTTAATACCCCCACAGATTTGGCTGCTTCTTCCAAAGCCATTTCCTTGCTGCAGCACATGACAGTCACACCAGAGATTAGACAAAACCTTGGTGTCCTCCTCTAATCAGCTGGTGGCATCGGAGCAGAAATCTCTTCTAATGATGTTCACTAAGCTGATCAAAAAAACAAGCAAGCAAACAGGGCAAGAGAGTTGTTTATATGGAACTGAGATTAAAAAACAATTAGAAATCATGAAGCAGCAAGAAGCCTCTGTTACACCGGGGAGGTCAGTGAAACGAAGTGAGCACACGTGCTCAGCAAATTAAAGAAACTATAAAGGAAAAATAACAGTATCCATATTCTACCTCACCCCCACTAGGGATGCAAATTCAGTTTCAGAGCGCCTGCACACATATAAAGGTCCTATGATGCTAATCTAAGACACAGTTTTGGATTAAACCTCTATTTACCAAGGCTCCAAATGTCAGATTCTCACTCCTCACTCCAAAGGCTGCTGCATTCTAATAAAACAATACATGTGACTTAACATATTTCAGAAACTTTTGTGGGTAAGGGACACTAAAACTAGAATCTACTCTAGGTCTAAAACATCCAGGCCTCTGCCAGAAGACCTTGTGGTTGGTTCATCTGTTTATCCTGAAGTTCAGTCCTAGTCAGAATTTCAGTGTCCATGATAACCACCACAGCTTAGTGGTTGACCTTACTAGAGGTCACTGATTCTACCACAGTATCTTAGCTCACAGAGAGTTTTCAGAGAATGATGAAAGAATGGGGGAGCTCTAAATATTCAAAATCTAATCAAAGCCTCACTTTGTTAAAAGACATTCGTATCACATGGCCCTCAGGGATTTTTCTGTACACAAAAGCTTGGGTGTGGGAAGACTTTGAAGCGGATTATTTTGCCCATCAGGAAGAGCCAGCTGAGGAACCCTCCGGCTCTTCACCCCAAGATAAACAGGTTCTCCTGCAGATCTCAGGAACAGCATTGACTAAGTTTGGTTATTACAACACCAAGAATTCAGAGAATCACAGAATCCTGGAACGGTTTGGGTGGAAGAGACCTTAATGAACATCTCATTAAACCCCCAGCCATGGGCAGGGACACCTTCTGTTGTCCCAGGGTGCTTCAAGCCCTGTCCAACCTGGCCTTGGGCACTCCCAGGGATCCAGGGGCACCCACAGCTTCTCTGGGCACCCTGTTGCAGGGCCTCCCCACCCTCACAGGGAACAATTCCTGCCCAATATCCCAACAGAATTCCTAACAGAACTAAGGATACATTTCAGAAAACTTAGGCAACCCCACTAGAGAGAGTTCACATCTCACAGTGTCACTGCTCTCCCTTCCTCAAGGCTAAACCAGAAGTAACCTCCAGACCCACTGGAGTAACTCCTGCAGTGAAAACACATCAGTTCAGTACCTTCAGTCTTTGAGTGAGCAGACAAAACTGCTCCTCTAGCTGCTTTGAGACAGCACACCCAGAACCCCTGACAGGGAATGACAGGGATCTGTCCCCAGCCCAGGGAATGTTTTAGGCACTGAGATGGCAATGCTGATAACAGGGCTGGCACAGGGGCTGGCACAGGGACTGCATGGATGGAAGCCAAAGAAGGATAACAAGGATTCAGTAAGAAGCTCAACAGAGGAAGCTCTGAGAGTCTGAGAAAGGAAACTAGGAGAGAGAAAAAGCTCAGTGCATAAACCAGAACAGAAACAGACTGAGACAGGCACAGCCCAGACAGATCAGTGGCCACTAAAGCACTTCCTACTTCAGTGCCGAGGGTTTGTTGTTTTTGAGGTTTGGGCTTTTTCCTTTTTTTGTTTGGCTGGTTTTTCTGAGCACTCCTTGGGAGATCCAAACTGACTTGCAGAAGTGAGAATTGCCCGGGACAACTGCAGGCCATGGCAGCTCTGCTTAAGGGACAGCAGAGATTATTATATTGTAAAGTTACAAGAGGGAAAGAACACACAGCAAAGGGTAAATCAGCTTCTGTTCTGTATCTGTCAAAAGAGGATTTAGGACATATTACAGACTATCATACTCCTGCATTTCCTAACATCTTCGCAACTTCACTGCTTCAACATCACAAGCTTGGCAGCAGGGAAAACAAGACAAACAGTCCTGAAAAGAGGTTTAGGTTTCACACAGGGCAAAAAGGAAGGACCCTGCTTGAGCATACATAGAATAGATAAAATACATCTGTTTAAAGAATCACAGAATCACTAAGGCTGGGAAAGACCTTTAAGAACACCAAGACCAACTGTTAACACAGCACTACCAAGTCCCACTAAACCACAGGGATATAGATTGTGATAGGATATTGGGAAGAAATTCTTCCCTGAGAGGGTGAGGAGGCCCTACAAGCAGGTTGCCCAGAGCAGCTGTGGCTGCCCATCCTTGTCAAGTGTCCAAGGCCTGGCTGGACAGGGCTTGGAGCAACCTAGGACAGCAGAAGGTGTCTCTGCCCATGGCAGGGGGTGGAACAGGATGAGCTTCAAGGTCCCTTCCCACCCAGACCATCTCAGGATTCTGTGACATAACTCCATGGCAAAGGCAAGAAGAGAAGAGAGAGAAAGAAGCAGCCCATAGGCAGTGAGGCTGAGCAGGACAACAGACAATACAAAACAGTGTTGATGCAGACACCCTAAAACATTTTAGTTACTGGTCTAATCACTCATGTTTCTGCAAGAGTTGAAGCTGAGCTGTACTAAGATCATAACTCACAAGGCTCTCAATCCCATCTGTCTTACCCCAGTGCCAAATCCACCAAGTCACACTTACCAAAACATTGCTTTTATTTCATATTTTTGAGTATGTCTCAATACAATTAAACAAAGGACTCAATAAAAATTGAGCACGCAACCTAAAATATGTGAAGACTAATTAATTAGCATGTTCTTCCTAACTGCCCAACGCTGCCCATGGATTCCACCCAGCCCTCAGAGGCAGGTCTGTCACCAGAGCCTTGCCATGCTTTCCTGACAGAGGGGACTAGCTGCAGAGCACTGTTCCCTCTCTCTGCCACGCCACCCTCAGCGTATCCCTGACCATGGAGCAGGGAGAGACTGGAAGCAGGTCCTCCCGCCAGCACTCCTGTTATTGTCAGCCCTGGCAGGGCTAGATTGCTGCTACAGCAACAGTGGCAGGTTTTCAAAGAAACTGCAGTATATACAAGGATGTTTTACACAGCCAAACAGAAAATCTTCCTTCCAGTTCCCCCGGCTTCAGACAAAAGCAGCAAACCCTAAATCAACAGGCTTCACGCGCGCGGGGAAAGGCAGAGGCCGTGGAGCTGCCTGTGCTAGAAAACTCCAGGATTAAAAAGCTGATGTTGGTGCAGCTCCACTCTGAGAATCCCCTGAGGATCTGAGTGCTCTGTGTTGGTGACGTAGCACTGGGCACTAACATTCAAATCTTGCCTGCAAGTGCTGCTATTCCCTGAAATTCACATTACGGCGTGCTAGTGAAGGAGAGAGAGTTTTCTGAAAGGCTGTTGTTTTAGAGAAAGATGAGCAGTAATATATCATTAATGATTAAAGCCATTAACATTTGATCACAACTGTAATATCACAGAATCCCAGACTGGTTTGGGTGGGAAGTGACCATCTCATTCCAACCTCCTGCCATGGACAGCTTCCAGTAGTCCAGGCTGTTCCAAGTCCCATCCAACCCAGCCTTGAACATTTTCACAATATCATTATTTCTTGAAATTAAAATTAAAAATTAAGCTTAAAGTTGTTTCTCGTATTTTTTTTAAAGGACAAGT
The DNA here is from genome assembly GCA_032173965.1 of Sitta carolinensis. Taxonomy (NCBI): domain Eukaryota; kingdom Metazoa; phylum Chordata; class Aves; order Passeriformes; family Sittidae; genus Sitta; species Sitta carolinensis. The sequence goes on from CM063292.1 coordinate 952,809, forward strand.
ATTACTACCAAAAATGGCAGTATTAAATAGGTAATTCTGCAAGCAATTCATAACCAGCTCCTGCACTATATCCCACTAACCTTCAGAAAAGTTGCTAATCTCAATATTCAGGATTCTGCACAGCAGGGTAGAGTTGAGAAATTAATCCTTTTAAAGTTGAATTTCAACAACTGACAAAGGCATGTGTTAGCTGAATTCTATTTATGGCATTCATCCAAATATCAAATAAAGCTTTCCTGGCTGCATTTCAGTCATCCCCATTCACAGCTCAAAGAGGACTTTCATAAATGTAGACAGGCAGTATAAATCCCGGATCTTGTTTGCATCCAATTTTACACATCTCAGAATGAGAGAACAACATTATTTAGGAATTGTCACTTCAAGGAATGGACAGTAATGACTTACTGAGACATCTATCCTTTGCAGCTGTAAACTCCAGACAAAAACCAAAGAACATCAAAATACTCCTAAAATAGCATTGTGGACAAGGCAGAGCAGCAGGCAGGATGACAGAGCAGTAGGTACATGAGCACAGAATCATGGAACCTCAGAACCCCAGACTGGCTGAACCTGGAAGGACCTTAAAGCTCACCTCATTCCACCCCTTGCCATGGGCAGGGACACCTTCCACAAGACCAGGCTGCTCCAACCTGGCCTTGAAGTGTTTAAAGGAACCCAAACACCAGGTGATCAAAGAACATCAGTAATAGCTATTTATCAATCCCTTGGAAACACCTGTGTTGTTTCAAAAAGCAAAGTTCACCAGAAACAGAGGTAATCAGGCAGTTCCTTAGGTAGAATGCACCACCCAAATTCAGAGAAACAGAATCCACCTGACCCCACAGCAGTTTACTGTTGTCTCACAACAACATTTCTCAGCCTTTACAGGTTTGCACCATTTTTTTTCTGATGGGGTTATTTTTGTCATCTCTTACATTTGCTGGGAGCAAGAAAAGCAACAGCAGCAATGAAAGATATAAGAGTCTTTCTTTTGAGGCTGCACCACAATAGGTGAAGAACAAAAGGCATTCTGACAGACTCCCAACACACTGCAGCCACCTCTTGGGCTCAGGATTTCATCAGAAACCTGCATGTACAGGCTGTGCTCCTGAGAGCTGCCCTGTCCCAGGAACTCTGACACCACACTCAGCATCTGCAGCCCACAAAGCACCTCCACGCCTGCCTGCCTTTACTCCTTTGAAAGGCATGTTCTTTCATCACCAAAACTGAGGAATGTTTGTGCTTCCTACCATCCCTTTGCTCTCTACTGCTAACCCCACTGCCTGATGATAAACACTGCTCCTCAAATCACAGAGGATGTCCAATGCAGAGCACTCCTGGCAGTCACACGGGGCTCTGCTGACACCTCTAACACTGAAGGGACAACTATCAGGGACAGGAGCATGCCCAGGTACACCTGGGACAACTACTGCACCTGGAAAGGAGTCCTCAGGGAAATAACAATGGAGAAGGCTCAGGGATCTCATCCATGTGTGGAAATTCCTGATGGGAGGCAAGGAGAGGCTCCTCTTAGCAGTACCCCATGACAGGACAAGAGGCAGTGGGCACCAAATAAAACACATTAATTCCATCTGAATTATCTTCTCCATGAAGAGAGCCAAGCACTGGCCCAAGTTGCCCAGGATGGTTGTGGAGTGTCTGTGAGGACAGCCAGACCCTGCTGGGCACGGTCCAGCACCCGCTCCAGCACCGAGTCCATGATCTCCAGAGGTCCCTGCCAGCCCCAAGGGCTGGGACTGAAAGCTGGCACTGCTCCCACCACTCACCCGGGATCCTCTCCCACCACCAGAACATCTGACTGTTTTCAGAACTTTAACCTAAATCAGATTCCTGGGCTCTGCAGCACTTATTTGTGAGATAAAACCAAGACCATTAGAAACCGTAATTATAAATTCCTCAGTAAATCTGCTTTAATAGGGATACACATTCCAAAGAAAGCTGCCTTTTTTCCTCCCTAAGGAAAAAAACATTCAAATATTAGCAGGAGACCTCCTCATTCCTAAACTGCAAACAGAGTAAACTTTAAATTAAATACAAGTATTTCTTCACCACATATACAACCAGACTGTGGGATTTCTTGCTGAGTCCAAAAACAGATCAAGAATCAAGAAAGATACTTCTATTCTGCCCCAAACAGTAAGGATTTACACATCTCCACAGCACAGGATCCTCACTGCAAAGGCAGAAAGCTGTCAGTTCCCAGAAGCTCTCAGCTCTGCAGCTGGTCATTGCCCAGTGGCCCCGTGGTGCTCCCTCCTGTCCAAACTCCCTGAGTTCTGCAGAGTGAATCCACACACATGACAAACATCAGGCCTCCACACAAGGAGGGACTGAAACAACTGGACCTAGTGTCAGTTCTTCTGAACAGGAATGGAAACCCCAACATGTGGAAACATTTTAGGACTGCCTTTAAATCTCTCTCTTCCGTATCTTCACCCTATCTGGGGATTGACAGGAACCACTGTCCTTCCTTCCTCTGTCTGTCACACCTCCTGACCTTCAGCACCTCAACCTGCTTTTAGGATCAAAACCTTGTGTTTCTTCACACAGCACATCGGTTTCATAGACTTTGTAAGGCGACCCCAAATTCTTTCTAGTTATTTACAAAGCAACCATAAAACCTTTCCAAATGCTGAAGGGACAAGTGATGGAAGGGAATGGAGAACAATTACAGAGTGTATGTATGTAAACAGTGACAACATTCCTGGGGCTGGTAAAGTGATATTAACATCACAGACGCCTCAGAGCTACACAATATATTGTGTATTTTACAATATAGTAAAGCAGTGTACCAGAAGTTGGACATTTACATTTTAAACACTGCTGAAGCACTGCTTGCTTTGCAAACAGCAGTTACTGGAGATTCTACTGGGTCCATTAGCTCTTGCTATTACTACACAGTGCAAACTGTTCCAAGTAAGTTCCTAAAACAATTCGTAATGATAAACTGGCCTGACTGTTCAGCCTCATCAGTTTACTCTCTACATACCCACCAAGATAACACACGTGATAACTGCAGAGACACGACCACACACCTTACTTCACCTGCACTTTGGCCACTCATCAACTCCTGCTGAGGTTTACCAGCACTTCTACACTTCAAAATTAGTTCAGGCCATTGCCTTTTTGTATAAAATGAAGTATTATTTCTCTTTCATTTTCACCATCCCTGGAGCTGTTCAAGGAATGACTGGACATGGCACTCAGTGCTCTGGTCAACAAGGTGGGGATCACTCTAAAGCTGGACTCAACCTCAAAGGTCTTTTCCAAGCCAAATGATTCTGTGAAATTCATTTTATATAGAACTACGTAACCTGTGTACCAGTGCAAAAGTCAGATCAAGCCTCCAGAATGCCAATCATTTTTAGTTACAGATACAAAAAAAGTAACTGTGCTGTTGAAAATTTATAAATAAAGGTCAGATGCTTCATAAAGAATGAAAAATCTTAACCTACAACTTCAGAAATATGTGATGAGAAAATTCTACTTCATGACAACAATAATATGCAGTACAGAATCACAGAACCATGGAATGGTTTGGGTTGGAAGGGACCTAAAGTTCATCTCATTCCACTCCCTGACATGGGCAGGGACACCTTCCAATAGACCAGGCTGCTCCAAGTCTTGTCCAACCTGGTCTCAGACACTTCCAGGGACAAAAGAATTGGGCAGTGTATGGGGATTCCCTAATAGAAAAAACGACAATGTGCAGAGAAGGACAAAGTATCCAAACCAAGTAAAACTGAGGAAGAATCTAACTGGTCTTAGAACAAAAACCCCACACGTTTCTTCATAGCAAGGGCTGTCCAGGGCACTGGTGGAGTGCCCATCCCTGGAAGTGCTCAAAACCTGAGTGGCTGTGGCACATGAGGACACTGTGAGTGCTGAACATGGAGGTGCTGGCCGACACTTGCTTGGGGACCTTAAAGGTCTTTTCCAACCTCGACCATTCCATGATTTACACTTGGGGTACAGAGAAGCACTGGGGAGCCCAAGGCAGGAGCAGTCTCACACTCCTTCACCCACACCTGTGGCAGGGAGCCTTTGGCGTGTCCTGCCCAACCCTCCAAGCTCCAGAAGCAGATTCCCACCCCAATTCCCAGAAAGGAATTCCCACCCCAGCCGGAATCCTGTCTGTCCAGGCCTCGGCACAAGAGCACATGCACAGCAAATGCTGCCCAAGGCACAATGCAAGGAGCATTTCTCTCCACAGCAGAGCCACATCAGCAGTTTCAGCTCATCTGCTCCCACCTCCACTAATGATCCCAGTGCCCCAGAGCCCCCCTCTCCTGCTGTGACACCGCTCCTTGTGCAAGCTGCACGGTAACTAGACCAGGAAGCAGAACAATGTGAGAAAATCCGATCAGAAGTACAATATCCCCATTCTAGATCAGTTTCCCAATCCCATTCATCTCCCATCCACAAACAACAATTGTGCTGGCACGATTCAGAGCCCAGTCCATGGGTGAGAACAGAAGGTGAGGAAAAGGGGCTGTTCAGGCAGCTCTGCCACCGGAATAGTCCAATTACAGCCTGGAAAGCTGTGAATTCAAAGTCCTCCCCCTACCCCCAGCACCACACAATCATCTTGCAGCAACACATTCCAGAGTTTTGTTTTGAAAGCCAATAAAGGAGGAAGATTCCAAGGAGGAAAGGACATTTACGAGGCTGACGCACAAGTTAAGGAACTTTGGTTGAATCCATTTTGGTTAAGCCAGAATGTCCTGGGGGCAGCTGGAAGAGCTGCAAGAGGTGGTGTAGGGATCCAGCCCTCACAGAACACAGCACCCGCAGTGGCACCTTCTACCAGCTACAAAAAGACAAAAACTGCCACAAATACAAGCCAAGTCTGGCTTCTATCCCTAAAACCTGCCGGTACTAGTTCTAAAGTTCTAAGCTATTCTCATCGTTTCCATCCCTCTTTGATAATTTAGGCACTGTCTTACTAGAGTTACCCCTGGGACCACAGGAAGAAAAGAGGTCTGGTAGGGAAAAAGAAAAATCACCAAACCCCACGTTTTGTATCACAATTCCCAGCAAACACAAGTGGATTACAGTCAGTTCACATTTACTGTGAACATCTGAAGAACATTTGAGTTTTGGTTATATGACATTTTTAGGGCAAAAGAGCTATTTATCAGACTACTAACATTCCTCTTGTTGCTACCAAATTCCAGGAAGTCTCTCAGTTTTACAGTCACTCCATTGTGGAAAGCAAAATCCAGGACATAAATAAAAACTTCTAACTGTGCTTGCTGCAGTGCAAAAATGCCATTTTATTAGTACACACACATTATTGGGTAACTCCAAATGAATGTATTAGCTAAATTAATCCCATGTTTAATCAGATTTGGTACCTGACATCTGATGAACTGCTTTAATTACAGGTTTTTACCTCTGCCTGCTGCCAGCAAAGAGCCAACTTTGCTCTATTTGAATTCTGCAGATGATACTCAACCACAGGACAACCAGCCTCGAGGTTTTAGGTTTTATGCTCCAGTGATTTTTCTACTACATTACTAATCTGTATGCACATTTGGGTTGGTTTATTCCAAAAAGGACAGTCTGTTATGTAAAGATGGGAAAGAAACATACGACAGCCTAAATATTTTCAGCATGAAGTGATGCACATTTTTTAGTATCTCTATTAACTTCTTAGCAGGAGATGCCATCCTTCTGCAATAGTTACAAAGCATTTCTTAATTGATTATACATTATTTAAAATTGACTATACATTAAAAGACTGTTTTTAGTCCTTGACACAAGTCAGCTCCTCAGGGTCTGTGGGATGAGCTCCAGCAACAGGCCTTGGAATCCACACTTCCCATTTCTTTCACTTTTAACAGCTACAACCTAGATATAAAACACTTAGAGAGCCTATTGCAGAGGCCTGCAAGTTAAGTACATTTTCACTATCATTTTAAACCAATATAAGCTGCTAAAAGACCTAGTCCCACCTTTCCCCAAGGCCAGTTTCCACACATCCCTTCCTTGAGTCAGCACATGCCATTCATGAAGACCCACAGCAAACATAGGACACTCACCCCATTAAAATTAACATTCCTCCTCCCCTTTTCCTTTGGGAAAGAGTAAGGGAGAAGCTGAGTTAATTTTACCATGATCAGCTCCCCAGTCCAGCTCGCTGTGGCCACGTCACAGTTGGCGTGAGCAGAGCCACAAGGAAAAGAGGAGCCTGAACTGTGCACGTGGGAATCCATCCTGGCTGGAGCTGCTCATGGAAACACCTACAGGGGCAAAAGCTGGAACACAAAGTATTGAGATCCTCGAAGACAAGACTCCCTGTCCCAAGATACACATAAATGAAAAGAAATGACTCGAGTGAGTTATGGGAGCAGAGTTTACATAATCACCTCACACTGTGGGGTGAGTTTATACTACCCACTCACACTCACCTGAGGTGTGGGGGCTTTTAGAGTTTTGTTTAACTTTTTTTTTACGAGAATATGAAAACAAAACTCTTAACTGAGATGGTGGCGCAAGCCAAAACTTTTAACACACGGTGCAGGGACAGGCTGATGACATAACTCAGCCAGTCCAGAGAAGGGGAGAAAATACACCAGAAAAAAACTCATACTACTAAAAACTTTGCTAAAAGCACTGCGTTTCCAAACGTAACTTCGGGTTTTTTTAATCGGTGGGCACAGACTCTGCCACTTTAACTCCAACAAACGGCACTTTCTCTGTCAGGAACCCCGGTAACTCCGCAGGCCACGGCGAGCCGAGCTTCTCCCAGAGCCCCTGAGCCGCCGGCGATGTTTCCCGAGGCCGGGATGGCACAGGAATGCGACCGAGAGGAGAGGGGCTGGCCCCAGCTCACCCCGGGGCTGGATTCCACCCGCGGGGCGGCCACGGCTAAAAGCAGAGCGGTTATAAGAAACTACTCGCGCTAACACACCCTCATCATAAATGCATATTTGTGGTTCTCTCAGTGTGTTCAGGCCTTTCCCTTTATCTCATCAGTTGTACTTGTACCCTGAGCCAGAGCACTTGTCCACGGGATAAACTTATCTGTATCTATCTAGGAAAAAAAAAGGTACACTGGAGTGTGTTCTGATCTGCCAGGGAACCAGTAACACCTTTTCCTAAATCCAGATAAATCATACAATCGCCTCACTATTCATTCCCAAGAAGTATATTCATTGGTTCTAAAGTTTAAATTGTATGTCAACTTATCTCCTTGATCTTTTGTTGTGACAAAATATGAAAAGCAAAACTTGCTTTAACCTCTCTGTAACCCTTCTCTGAGTTATACACCTCTGTCATGGCATCTTGCTTGGATCAAGCAGCTCATTGTGACCACAACATCTTTCCCTCGACCTCTTCCAGCTCTGAACCCACACCTATGCACCGGAAGAAAAATGCACTCTTGATTAATCAGTTTGAGACTCTTTTTCAACCTGAAACACTCAGCCATTCCAGTAAACACAAAAAAATAAAAGAGAACTCGCATTAAGATTGGGCAGTTCAAAAGTTCTGCTCAATTAACAAGCCCTTGAAGCAATTTTGTGACTTACGTGAAATTTTATCTCCAGTGTGTCAGAGACTAACAGTGCACATTTCCCAAATTTCCAGTAGGATAAATCATAACCTCAATGGGGTTTATTACCTGTATCTATAACTGAACTACCCTGTTCCAAAATACTCTTCCTACTGCCGGCACTAGGACTGAAACCAACTGGATGGAACACATTGTGCTGGGTAACCAGAGAGCCTTGAGCCCCTCTAGTAACATCCTAAAAAAAAAACTTACAAGCTACCAATGATAGCTTTAAAGACAAAGACAATTACTCTGAGCAGTTTGAGAGCTTTCAATATGCATTTTAATTCATTAAAGTCTTTTTATTTCTTATACCTTCATTGCTTACCAACACACAACTCCAAGTTAATGACCATATTGTAGTCCTAAAAAAAGTACATCTTTCCACCGTTAAGCTGGTTTACACCTTCACTTCAGGGTAATAAGAGACTTTCCACTTATTTCGTTGTATGGCCCCAAAACTGCTCCCCTCACCTGCGGGCAGGTATGTTCAACAAACTACTAGTAAACTACTATCAAGTACTTCTAGTACCACGAACTAATAGTAGTGGCTTTTGAGTCTTTTAAACATGAGAAAATGAGCTAAAATCTCTGTAGTACGTAACGCTTCTCCTGGTGGACTTACCCATGTTCACGTGCACTTGTCAGAGCTCAAATTCGGTATTATGAAAACAGAAGCTAATTTAATTTACTTTTAAACCCACTTCATCCCCTCCAGGTCCGACTCCCCATAGACGATACTTTACCCGCCCCGGTGCACGGGATAACGCCCGGAGATGCGCCGAGCTCCGGGCACGGGGACCCAGCACCCTCCGCTTCCCAGGCTCTGCTCCCGTTTTTACCCCGAACCAGGGCATCCCGCCCCAAAAACCCGGGCCTTCTTGTTCCACCCAACCGCGCTCCCGGGAGACTTTACCGAGCAGCCCTGGGGGTCCCCACCCGCCCGCGCTCCCCGCCAGTTCCCGCTCCGGGTCGGAGCGGGTCCGTCCGGCGGGGACCCCGGCAGGGACCCCGGCAGGGACCCCGGCGGGCCGCAGCCCCCCGCCGCCGGCCCCGCCGCCGGAACCTGTCGGGACACATTCTTGCGGCGGCCGCGGCCGGGCCAGGAATGCGGCCGGGGGAGCCGGGGCGGCCCCGCGCGGGCCCGGGGCCCCTCGGGCCGCGCATCGCGGGGCGGGGGCGGCGGGCGGGCGATCCCCGGGCGGGGCCCGGGGCGGCCCGGAGCGCGGGCCCGGCGGTACCGGCGCTGCTCCCCCCCTCCGCCCCAGCCCGCCGCGGTCACTCACCCTTGGAGTAGAGCGACTTGGGGGACTCGAGGTCGAGGTCGGCGCTGAGCAGAGAGATGAAGTCCGAGGGCATCGCAGCTCCGCGGCCCGGCGGGGGCGAGGGGGCGGCGGGAGGAGGGGGGGCCGGGCCGGGGGGGGGAGGCGCGGCTGCCTCCGCCGCGCGCGGAGCGGAGCGGAGCGGAGCCGCGGGCCGGGGGAGCGCGCGGTGCGCACGGCGGGGCCGCGTTCGGCGGGGCGGGCGGGTTGCGGGCCGGGGCTGCGGGAGCGGGCGGCGCTCGCAGGGCCGGTGTGCAGCGGAGCGCGCCCGACGCCGCTCCGAGCCCGCTGCGCCTGCGCGGCCCGCGGGAGGGGCCGGCGGGGAACGGCGGCGGCGGCGGCGCGGCCGCTCTGCGCCTGCGCCGGGGGCGCCGGGGACCGGCGGGGGCGGAGCGGCCGCGCGTGCGCAGGCGGGGGCGGGGGCGCGCGCGGGGAAGGGTCTGGAAGGGGGGGGGGGGGGCGATGGAGCCTCCCGGAGAGCGCGGAGCTGAGGGGAGCGAGCCCTGAGGGGAGTGCTGAGGGGAGGGGAGCGCTGGGGGGAGCGAGCCCTAAGGGCAGCCCTGAGGGAAGCGCCTCCGGGAGCCCCGGCATCGGGGCCCTTCAAGGGCAGCCCCACCATAGGCTCTGAGGGGGCCGGGCTGGTCCTTCAGGGGAGCTCTTCTGGGGAGCACCCCGGTGTGAGGGCAGCCGGGACGGGCCCTGGCCGGAGCCCCGGGATGGGCTCTCGGGGAGCTCCCGGCGTGAGGGCGGCAGCACCGGTTGCCCCCAGCTCCCGCGGCCGGGGCTGTGCCCGACCCTTCTGGCCCGGAGACGGGGGTGGCGGTGACGCCCCGCGGGTCAGCGCCGGCTGTGGTTCCACCAAAGCTCTGTCCACACTCAGGGCTCTGCCATGGAAACCCCCAGGGCAGAGCTGGCAAAGCCGCGGGCAGATGTTGTTCCTAAAAAATCCCAGCTATTTCCAAATAACATGAAAATGCAAAAGCAGTGTCAACAGTGCGTTATTATTTACACGGATGGCAGCTGCCTTAAGAAAAAAGTGCCCCGCATGTAGGGAATTGGGAAAACAAGAGCACTGAGTTCTTGAGAGGGATTTTGGGAGTCCCTTTCCTTTAAAAGTGTAAGAAAGGGGAGGAGGTGTGGAAAGTAGTCCTGCACAGACGTACAGTTACTTTTCCAAAGTGTCCAAAATCTGCTCTGGAAGTGGGGGAAGCATGGGGAAGCAAGAGGGGCTGTGTGTGAGTGGATGGAGGTGCCAGGCGAGTGCTTAAGCTGTGAAAAATGGAGGCGGAAGGAGCTGCGAACAGCTGCCGCGTGCCTCCGGCGCCGCGCTGGGTCCAGTTTCCCTGGGACACCGCAAGGTTGGCTCCCGGCCCTCCTGCTGCCAGCTCCTCGCCACTCCGCTCTCACACCCCACCGAAATCTGCCTCTAAAAACACTCCGTGCTCCCATGCGCTCGCTGCAGCCCGGCAGCCCTCGCGCCCCGCCGCTCAGTCGGACACTGTGGGATGGCCACGCTGCTGTCCTCACCGAGCACTCGACCACCGTCCCAACACCACCGAGTTGGTCCTCGGAGCGCCGGTGCCCTGTTCAGGGCGCCAGGCAGTGCCCTGGTGTCAGGGTGGGACACACATGGTGGCCGTGTCTCACAGCCCTGGCAGGGCAGTGGCAGCTGCACGCTGCGTGGTTGGTGGCATTTGAAGATGGTTTCTCTTTCATCTCGGACAAGCTGCTTTAATTCCTGGAGCTGTCCTGGCTTTTTGTCTCCTCCACCTGACTTCATTCTTGGTGTGGCAGGAGGGCAAGGGATTCCAGTACATCTATGGATTTCATCCCTGTCCATCAGCCACCACACCTGGTGACCAGCCCCTGCCCAGAGTGTGCCACACAAGTCTCCAAGCCCCTTTCCTGGGAATGCAGCTGTCCCAGTCCCAAGGAACACTCGGTCATGGCACGCTGCTGTTCTGCTGCTGTTCCAGAGTGCTCAGCACAGCTCACCCATGCATTGTTCAAGTCAGTCCTCCCTAGGTAAAAGTCTTCCAAAAGGGTTTGTTCTGATCACTGAGCCCCTCAGCAAAATGTCCAGGGATGGGGCAGCCACAGCTTCCCTGGGCACCCTGTGCCAGGGCCTCACCACCCTCACAGGGACGAATTCCTTCCCAATAGCCCATCTATGGCAGTGAGAAGCCATTCCCTTATCCTGGCACTCCAAAGTCACTCTCCAGCTCTCTTCGAGCAGTCATACTTGGAATAGCTGAAGGGAAAGGTTCCCCTTTGGCAATTTCAAACCTGATGACTTCAGAAGGAAAGGGGGATTCACCTCTGCCAGGCAGGAGAGGGAGGAATGTCTGTCCATGAGGGGAGGGAGAGCTACTGCTATGCTGGCACTACAAAACTGTGTTGTTTGAGAAGCATCCAGGGAAAACAATGTAAGACTGCTATACTCACCTCCTGTCTGAGTGATGAGGGAGACAGAGGCTCTTGGAGAAGGTGACACCACCAGATGGGCTGTGGTGGGGAAGGAAAACAGATCTTAGTCCTGAAAGGGAAGGGTCTGCGAGAGCACGCTGACAGAGTGCTCAGGGGTGCAGCAGTTCAGGGTAGAGAAGGTGCCTTTGAGAGGCACAGGCTTTCATGGCTGGGCAGTGAAAGCACGGACGCTGCTGGCCCAGCAGCAGCAGCTCCACGACAGCTGCTGGAGCGTGTTTGGCTGTGAAGAGCTTTGCAGAGTCCTGGGAAGGGCAGAGCTGGGAGGACACAAATAACAACACAGAATGCGGGTCAAAGCAGAGATAAAAAATGTCCTGGTGCTCCATGGCACCCATAGCACTCCCACCTGTGCTCACCCAGCCTGGGGGAACTTCCAAGCCCTGATAACAGCTGGAAAAAAATAACCCGGTGCTCCCAGCATTCCAAAACAGGGAGGCTATGGGCAAAGGCCAAATTTGCAGAAAGGACTAATAATTTGGGTTTTTGGGAGGACCAAATAGTCCTGGACAATAACCATTTTAAAGGACTAAATAAATGATCAGTCCATGGTGCAGCACAGAGCAGCAGGACTGGGAGGAATAACCACTGCAAGGCAGGTCAACAAGCACACATACAAGGTTTCCTGGGATCCAGTCAGAGCCATAAAACTCCTTTTGTGGGCCCCAGAATGTGAAAAAGCCGTGGGAGCAGGCTGCAGCGGTTCTGTGTCATTGAGGTATTTTCTCTCTTTATTCTAAAGTTCCTCTTCCTGCAGAAGCAGCCGGAGAGCAGCAGGTGTGAGGGGGAAGGAGCCTAAACCAGGATCGTGGGGACAAATTAGCGGGTGCCTGCAGAATATCACTAACCCCGTCTGCGATTCCGGAGCCGATGTAGGTGTTTTATTTTCTATCGGTGTTAGAAAGACTGTCAGAAAATAATTAGGCTCTGTCAACAGTTCCCCTATTCCCAGATTACTTACGACTTCCTGACTCATTAGAGCTGCCGAGGCTGGCAGGAAACCTGTTTTATAGTAATTTCTGTTAGTGGTGTCCCTGGAGGAGAGACAGCACGGTGCGGGTGACACCAGCGTGTGACACCAGCGTGTGACATTGGCGTTTGACTTCACCCTCGTGATGGAGGCACCGGGGCTGTCGGGGTTGTTGCTGCTGGCAGGAGACACTCTCTGTCCCCATCCTGGTGACAGGGAACAGGACACTTGGCTGCAGGGCTGACGCTGGGCAAGGTCCAGCTTTAGGTGCACGGGATTTGCTGGTATCCTGAAAATGTTCCTGGATCGTGAGGGTTTTAAAAACAGAGGGGACACGTAAATCCCATCAAAGGGGGCTTTCCATTTGATCCTGGAATAAAGCCACCACAGCCTCCCTGTCCCAGAGTGGGAGCTGTCATGTGCAAACACAAGCTGGCTGTGTCAGGACTCTGCTGGGGCCCACTGGCCCCTGAATGTCACCATCTCTGTCTCAGACATCCTGCAAATCCTCCTCGGTGCTCAGAGGAGCAGGACCATGCACAGTACTGACCCTGCAGTGCTTGGAAGCAGATTTAAAAATAGTACTAAAATCTTCTGTTTATTTCTCTGATTTTTGGATCCAATTCCTCTAGATCAAAGATAAATAAAGTTTACAGTGAGACAGTGCTTGCCAAGAACACAAAGCCCAACCTTCCTCCCCAAAACTTGCATTTCCCACTCAGTTCATGCCCTTTTTTCCTACATTATCTCAGCTGAAATGCAGGACCAAAGCAGATGTTCCCATTGATGTTCCATGCCCTTTTCCCCAGTCAGCACCTTGCTGACCTCCTGCTCCCTTCTGTCAGGCTCTCTCCAGGTACTGCTTCCCCGAGGCTGCTGATGGCACTGTGAGATCCATAATTAGGCAAATTTTAAGAGCCTGATTTTGCTGACAGCCACACGAGTGGGATGTTACATCCTTTTATAAGCAGACATGCAAATAAGAGACAGATTCTATGGTCTCCATGTCATCTTTCCATTGAAAACAACCCTCCTACACACCCTTCCCGTGGAGGTGTGAGGGTGTGAGTCCTGGGACCACAGGGCAGTGGTGTCACTGTCACACAACCATGGGCTTCTCCCAGAGAAAACCCATGGCTGCTCTGCCACTTGCTCATGGCACTTCCTAAGAGGTGACTGGGATTATCAGGGTGATGCAGGGAGCTGCCGTGCTGCAGTTTTTGAAACTCCCATTTTAATTACAGCATGCAATATTGTATGGAATCAGGAGCTGCTTGTGCAGTGCTTAGCCCCAAACTGCTGCTTCCCCAACAGCACCATCAGGTCACTTGGCCACACGTGCCACCAATCATCCTTGGCACAGGCTCAGCACCAGCTTCTGCCAAGGAGAGGATTTTTCCTCTACCAACAGGAAGGCACATCCTTGTCTGCCACAGCTCACCAACGCTGGGTATTTGAGCCCTGTAACATGGGAGTTGCACACCCCAGAGTAACAGGAATGGAGTAACTAACATCCCACACTTGGGGGAAGACAGGATCCTGCACCTGTTTGTTGTACACCTTTATTGAACATAGCAAACACACAGCCTGGCACCTCCTGCCAGGCAGACAATCTTCAGGTACAAGAAATGGCATTTTGTGGGTGCTTGCATCATGGAACATGCACCAACTCCCCCCAGGAACACCCTCAGACCTCCCACCCCTCCTCCACAAACCATCAGCCCAATTAACAATTACATTCTGCGTCACCAAGGAACTTGGGGTGGTGGAGAGGCAGAAAAGGCTGGCACCGCACTCCCGGGCAGCCCTACCACGCTGACAGTAACCACAGGAGCTGCCCCCGTGCTCGTATTTCCAGCTCCTCACTCAACCTCTCCTCCGCAGCACCTGAGGGAAGCGGAGCACAGCCCAGATTGAATTCCACCCACAGAGGTTCCTGTGGGGTGAAAGCTGAGACAGCTTTGTCCCGGCATTGTGCGGAGACCTGGCGGCAAACACAGGCTGTGCGGGTTCAGCATGGGGACAGAGCTCGGCAATTGCCTGCTTTAATCCTTAAACAAAATGAGTAAACAAGCTTGGTTAATGCCTCCCTTTCTGCCCGAGCTGTTTCACACCTGTGGGACCCATCCTTGAGCCAGCCAGAACAGAATAGGAAGAGGTGGCTTCAGCACCACACCAGAGGACAACCGGGAAGCACTGGGCTCGCTCCAACCCGCCTCCATCCCGCACCTATGAGATTAATAATCTCCATCATTAATGGAGAAGTGAGAAAACCTCGATGTGGCTTCTGCAAATGCATCTCAAGCACCCTGAGGTCTTTGAGGAGCTGACACATGTGCAGACAGAGCCTGCTTGGGGTTCCACAAGGCACTGGACAAGGATCTTACCAGCTCCAAGAAGTCTTGGAACAAGACTGAAAGTCTCCCCTGGGTAATTAATTCATTAAGAGGAAAAAAAAGTTCCATAACATATGGGAATTGACAGGCAACTTCCCCAATAGCACAGGGTCAAGAGCTGATAGCAAGGGTCAATGATGGCAAGAAGTTTTTAGAGCAATCAAAATGCAACTGAATGCAGTGACAGGAAAACAGTATTTTAAAAAAAAAAAAAAAATCAAAAAAAATCCAGGTAAAAGTGCTGCCTATGGAGAAAACAGGTGTGTTTCCAGCATCACACCTGCCCCATTCCTCAGGCGAGCCTGGTGCTCCTGGATCCAAACCAGCTGACCTTTGTGGAAACCTGCACTGCCCTGAACAACCCAACTCAGCAGGGTGATACTGTTGCCAACATGCCCCTTCCAGCTTCAAAACCTTTCCCTAATACAGAATCCACTCTAAACTTCCCAAACTGAGTTCATGGCTCACAATTTTGTGTTAAATGTGAAGGCAGCCCTGGCAGTGTTCTTACTCCAAGTTCCCTGGCCTTCGGTTTTAAAAAGCAGAGTGCAATTCCACATCCAAGAATTTCTTCTACACAACCTTCTGGAGGACAGGTAGTGGAAGAGAGAATCTCCACAACACATGGGAGCTTAAACCAGAACACACAGCAGGACCCAGGGTATCCCTGCCCTTCCTGCTGCAATCCCAGGGGATGACCAGCTGTGCTGGAGGCTTGGGAGCCAGCGTCGGTGGCACAGCCCCGCCGAAGGGCAGCAGGCCCAGCACACCACTTCCCTTCATTGAGCAGATCCCAAAGCCCCAGAGCAGTGGAAGAGCTGGAAAGGTTCCTGCCTCAGCACAGGAAGCAAACTGTGCACTGTCTGCACTTCAAGGCCAACTGCACAACACACAAAAACAAGGCAAGAGGGAAATAAATACTCTCCTCTATTCCCAGACAAAACCAGCACTACCCACAAATCCCAAACGCATGTCTTTTCCCTTTTTATTTTGGGAGAAGAGTCCAGATTTAATTGTTTCCCCCATCTGGTGCATACTCACAGTACGAAAGAATGAGTTTAGTTTCCCATACATGTGTCAGACCATGGCCTCAGGGAGAAAGAAGAATCTGCATTTCCAGAAGCCACAAGCCAGTTCCCACTGGCTCTGCCACGCACAGCACGAAACACCCAAACCAACCAGGATTCAATATAAGTTGTTCACAGGATATACATTCCAAAGGGACAAGTACAAATATTACAAAATGAACAGAATCACTTTTAAAATCCATGTATTTGTTTAACCGTTAAAAACAGACAGGTACAGAAAGAGGTGGCCAAACTAACAATTCCCTGCCACTCCAATTAGTGTTGCCTGCATGCTCTGGGAACATTCTGGTGGAACCAAAGTTCTGGGCATCTTTTCTGGGAAGGGCTGGAGACAACTGGCAGATGATTCCCAACTGTGTGAAGGGCTGAGGCAGAGCCACAGGCCCAGGACAGCTCTTTCATGGTGTCTGGCTTAACGCAAAGGCATTGAGAGAAAAAGTTGTCTGGGGTGATGTCAGAGAGCAAGAGAGAGCGAGAGAGAGCACGAGGGACACCACACCAATGTCAGGGAATACCAGAAATTCCTCCTTCCCTGCCACTGTGAGAGGGAAGTACAACAGATCAGTGGGTCCCCAGAGTTAGGATAGAGTTTGGAATTAGCTTGGTCCCATAGATATCAACATCACTTGACAGACTCAGAGCTAAAAGCAAGGCAGGAAGGCTAGGGCAGCAGAACTCCACGTGTTGCACACACACACCCTCTCTCCCTCTTCTCAGGCTGTCTGAGGCCCCAGCAAGGCCAGCTCAGGAGCTTTTCCCATCTGCCATGTAA
Organism: Sitta carolinensis; assembly: GCA_032173965.1. Classification (NCBI taxonomy): domain Eukaryota; kingdom Metazoa; phylum Chordata; class Aves; order Passeriformes; family Sittidae; genus Sitta; species Sitta carolinensis. The sequence continues at coordinate 969,420 of CM063292.1, forward strand.
TAGCGATACATTAAACCTAAGACCAGTGCTCCAACGATGGGGATCAGCCATGTGGACCAGAAACTACGGGGAGAGAAAAAGAAACAACAAACTAAAACGTACACACCACAGAAACCAGAAGAAAGCATCTAGTTAATAACCCATTCCCAGTGTTCATCCCTTGTCACACATCCAGGGCACACCTGGGAGCTGTACCCACAGGCTGGGCCCCTAAGCATGGCCACAGCCCGGGCAGACCCCACTGGCCCCATGCACAGGCTCTGCCAGCCCCCACCAGAGGCCAAGGGGGACTCGTGCCTTATAAAATAGCAGCTGGATGGCTGAAGTTTCCAGCTTGGCACATCCAGAGACCAGTGTGGGGGGGTTGTTGTTGGTTTGGTTTTATTTTCCTTAAATAAGTCAGGCTGTAATTTGTGTTGTACAAACAACACAGTTGACTCAAGGATGGCAGCAGCTACAGCTGTGCCCCAGTAAATCTGCCTTGCTCAGACTCCAGAGACCACAGGCTCACCCTCAGCAGCCTCCTGAGCAAAACCTCCTGCATGAGCTGCAGGAACCAGGGCCCTGCAGGGGCTGATCATGGTAAAATCCTCTGAAAACCCACCCATCACTGTGTTGTGCCACCCCTCGGCCCACAGCGACCACCCAAACAACCGCTGTGCTTACAGGGATGCAGCCACCTCTGTGCAGCACCAGCACATGGGGCAGAGCATTCCAAACACTGGGATGCTGGTCCTGCCCAGCACAGAGCAGCCCCGGGCTCACATCCAGCAGGGGAGGTGCACACTCTGGCTCTTGCTTTGGAGTATCTGCTTGCCAGGACACTGCAGTACATCCCCAGGGATTTTCCTGCCCTTCAGAGTTAATATGCAGCTCTACAAACAGGGTCCCAGCCCCTCCATTTCTCACTCTTATTTTCAGGAGATACCATACCTTGATTGGCCTGAGGATGTCCTACTTGGATTCTGGAGGAGGAAAGAGGGAGTTAGCAGAGGAACAATGAAATATTAAATGTGTGCTAATAAGACAAGCCTGAACATGTGATTACAAACACAGAGGGAAAATAACCCTCCTCTCCCAAACTCCCCCTGTGGCCAGTGGGGATGTTTTTGAGGATGTTTGCTGCCATCTTCATGCCCTTTCCCTCAATCCAATCTGTGCCACCCACCCAGTCATCAACATCATGCTGGAACTTGCACCCCTCTCAAATTAAGGCCTTGCTTATTATATCACAGTTTTGGGGTGGGTTTGTGCTTCCCCCTTATTAATTTGTACATTACTGATTCTCTCTCTTGCTGCCATCTTTAAATTACACTGGAACCTCCTTTTAAAACAGATGATGCCCGCTGGAGAGAGCCCTCAGCTGTGCATAACGTGCTGGACTTACTGATCAGAAGAGAAAAATACTTGAATAAAGTATTTAACTCAGATCCAAGGGAGCTACTCTGATCCTCACTGATTTCTGTGCACATTTTCAGCATGTGATTCTGTTTATGAATCGGAGTTGGATCAAACAATAAATTTTAAGGTCAATATGTACATAATCACACAGCTCCATGCCATAACTAAACATAGGCTTTACCCAGCCTGAGTTCACCTTGATTTCCCTGCTGACAGTTCCCTTCTGGATTCCTGCTGCTCTGCAAGTGGTGCTGCTCAGAGGAACATCTCCTGAAAGCCTTGTTGAAGGCAGAGCTGTGCCCTGTCCAGGCCTCCCAGCCCAGCCAGCTGTGAGGCACATGTTTACCTCTCATCACTGGGACTCTATTTATTGCCTTTTCCCTCTCCCCATCCCTTCCAAAGTCATTTTTGCAACACTCTGCCCTGTTCTAGTCGAGGAGTACCTGAGTGTTAAGCAACACCACTGATCCCTAAGGCAGTTAACAGAGAATTCCTGTTTGCCAGCCAGCCCCCGGCCGTGCGTCTCCTGGCTCGAAGGGAACAACAAGGAAACCAGTTCCGTGGTCAGGACACAGCCAGAAATGCAAAAAATGGTCTGTGGCTCAAGGTGTGGAAAAAACATCGCTGCTGCCAGCAGAGAAAGGGCACAAAAACTCACTTCCAATTTCACACTGAGCTTCAGAACAAAAACAAAGGTAGAATTTGCTTGGGAAATTTATTCATGTGTAGTTTGCGTAACCATAAAGCCACAAGCTCCACAGGAAAAAAAAAAAAAAAAAAAGAGGGGAGAAAAGAAACCTCCAAAAGACATGTGACATTAAATAAAAGCAGAAAACTGAAATGCTGAGAGCTTACCTTAGAACTTTCCTTTTCACGATCATTCTGTCAGGGGGAAAAAGAAGAAAAGAGCTAAGTGCTGACTTCAAAGGAAGGCTGCAGCCTTTATGAGGGAATTGTTCTGTACAAAGGTAATTGTCTGGGCTCAGTTTTCAAAGGAGTCCTTTGGCACCCAAAGGAAGGCAGGAAGGTGGTGTTGGTGCCCCTGGGAACTCTCACCCTCCTGAGCTCAGAATTACAAGGCAAAGGTGGATTATGCTTCCACCAGCTGCAGAGGGAACCCATGAATTCAACTTAAGTGCCCCGATTTAAATGAAGTGAGAAATCTGTTCTGAATGGTGGAAGGAGAAGACTAATTTAGTTCAGTTTCCCCAACAGACACCCTGGACAACACAGGGACTGCCTAAACCCCTCAACTACTAACTTATGTCCCCAGCCACAGCCTGGTGTCTGTTGGGGGGTCCAGGAGGCACTCACCGGGTGGACCTCTCCGATGTAGTACTGCTTCAGCATTTCCCTGGCATCTGTGGAATGCCCCACATCTTCAAAGCTCTCAGTGGCATCTCTGCCAGCTTGCTCAAGCAACACCTCTTCTCCACCTGGGTGCTGGAAGAGAAGAGTCCAGGTGAGCCAAGGGCTGGGTGCAAGAAGGCACCGAGGATATCATCAGCCTTCCTCCCCACCTCCACTGCTGGATGCCTCAACCAACACCATCAATAAAATCTGCCAGAGGTTCACTTGTCCAGCCTCTCCTCAGGAATTCACAGACACCAGTGGAGGAAAGGATATTCTACTTCAGGTACTACAAAAAGAGTGTTTGGCTGACTCTGCACAGGGATGTGCAACACTGAGCTTGATCCTGTGTGAAACCACCAGTGACAGGGGGAGGAAATCAAGAACAACCACAAAAATTATACTGTTTAACAACAAACACTGATTGCAGAGATCCAGAGCTACAACAGTCAAATCCCAGGGAGCTCCAGAGTGACTGTGCCACTGCTGGGGGTGGCAGCTGGTCGTGGCTGACTCTCAGATGGGATGAACTGACACAAACCCTGGGTGTGGTTCTGTTGACTGTGGTGGGCCGGGCTCTGTTCACTGTCCTTGCCACAATTCCAGGAACAGCCTGGCAATGGAAAGCACTAAACACAGACCTAGCACAGGACAATCCCTTTACAGCCTGAGTGTGAGCCACCAGCTAATCCAGTCACACCAATAAAGTGGTCACACATCCCAGGGCACACACAGGGACTAACCCAGTTTTCCAGGGCTTCAAGCAACCAGCCCTGAACTGGAGAAGAGACGTTGGGCTGCATTTCAGATCAAAGGACCAACACACCTGCTTCTCTCTGTCATACCCTTCTCCTTCCCACAGACACAGAGCAGTTGCCACCCCCCCTCTTCCTTCAGTTTGTCTGCTTTTGCTGCCAAAAGTCTGACTATTGCCAGCAGGCCACCCCACCTTGTCCCAAACACAGGATGGACACAAACCAGCTCTGCTGTTTGCTCTGGTGGGTTGCTGCAGCCAAGCCTGCGATCCTCGTATCACAGCTCTTTATTTGGAATAAATCCCTTTATTGTCCAGGTATGTCACTAAACCAATATGGAGCTTTCTCAGGAGCCACACAGGGCAAAGTGGAGGACTCAGGCTCGCTCAATCCCAGAGGAGTCAGATCAGGGACTGCTGGATGTTGTCTGTTCACATTGCTCAGAACAACTGTTCAATTTCCAGCTAAGATCACCGAAAAGCTGCCCCTTTATCTAAACCTTTTAGAAGAACTCCTTAGGGTTGCCTCACCAGAAATCTCACATTTCAGACAGGGAAATACCTGAATTTTAAGCAGACAACCTTCCTTACCTAATAATTCCCCCTGGAAGGATAGACAAAACCCTGCAGCAACAGGGAATGTGCAGTGGACCTTTCAGTGACATCCAGTCTGTCCACAGGCAAGAGACAAGAGGAAGGATAAAATTCAAGAGAAAAAGAGAACAGTAAAGTTCACTTTTCGTTACATCTCTGGCTCTGAAGCCTTTCTATGCACTTGCTAAATTCAAAATTATTTATTCGTGCATATCTGTCTTTTGATGCACTCTCCAAGCCTAAAAGAAAAAGGCCTTCAAATCATTTTGGCATCTCCTATTTCTGAAGGGCTCTGTCCTCCAGACAGCATCGCTGCAGCCAGACAATTCCTACCTTGTCCTACCCCAGCAAACGTAAACCCAGACTATTTGTACAGGAAGTCATTGACTCTGCCACAAAACTGCCCAAATCTGCAGCTCAGCTGCTGCAGGAAAACATGGGAACAGTGTGGCAAACCATGGAGGGGAGGAAAACTGCTTCCAGGGGAAACAATGGCAGGAAAATGTCAGTTTCTGACAAGAAACGGCCAAAAGCAAACCAGGAGAGAGGTGACAATGAAATTGGCTCCGCAGTGTCACTGGACCTTCAGCAGACACAGTGAGTAACAGCGACTTGGGGCTGAGGGCACGCAGCAAAGGGCTCCGAGAGCTCATCCCAAACTGCCACGGCAGAGAGCCTGGAGAAGCCTCCCCACAAACTCCAGGGACCTGTCTGCAAATGTCTGCCTGGGAACTGCTGGTACAGACCTGCTGGAGACACAAACGAGCTCAGCAGCAACACTAAGCTCCAGGACTAATTAGATCACCGTGTCAAGTAAGAGAGAAGATCATCAGGTTGAGGAGGGGGGAAATTTTCATTCCTAGTGCCCAGAGTTAAAGAAATAAACCAGGAGAGGGAAGAGGATTCCTGTGCAATAATCATGTGCCAGCACCATCCCAGCCAGAGTCACCTGGGTGAATGATCCAACATCCTGCACAGTGCTGGTTGCAAGGCATGGAACAGGTTTTCCAAAAACACCTCTGCAGAGCTGCACCAAGTCAGCATGAGGAAACTCAGAGGGCTGCTGCTCCTCCTTCTCTTGAAGAACACTATACCTGAAACCCAACTGAGCGATTTGGGTCAGTGGTGTCACAACCCAGGCTCCTTCCACTTGGAAACTGGAAATGGATTCCTGCTCACACTTATCATGGGGATCAGGAACAGCAGCGTGTGCTGAGACACGGAGCTGTGGGGGCTGCTGTGGCTTGTGGGCTCAGATAACAGACACCAGAGCTTCCTGGAGAAACATGGGCCTCCAGACTCCCCTTCATATGTGAAAATGGAGAGAAACTGTATCCCTCCAGCAGAGCTGTAATCTCTTACTGATTGTGCACAAGTGAAAAACTCAGATTTGGACACTGTCGTGGTGAAGTGTGAGCCTGACAGACCCCAGAGCACCTACAGGAGGTACAGCTGCCTCCTTCCACCCCCACTCACCCCAAACACACAGCCCCTCCTGCTCCAGCCACAGCCTGCACGGGCTTATCTAGACCACTGCAACCAGGAGTAATAACAGGTATCCTGGCATGGTCCAGTTACCCAGACTAGGAGAAAATAGATCACCATAAGGCTCTCTCAGATTTGAAAATATCCCATTTCATTTCAGGCACACACAGGCTCTGTGAAGCACAGGAGATTCCATCTCCCAGAAACACCTGCGACGCTTCAGTTGCTGTCTTTGCACATCTCCTGCATTTGGTTCATGTTCTTATAATTCAGTAAATTTTGTTATGTGACAGATGTCTTGTTACTCCTGTCACACGTAATGTGAACTGGAAACTTACACTGGTCAACGCTTGCAGCAGCACAGGGATCTCGGGTTGGCTGACCTGCAGTGCACAATCTGCAGGAATCATCAAGCCAAATTCAGCCTTTCAGCAGTGACTTCTTCAGGATTGCACAACCCATGGAACCAGTAGTCTCAGCAATCCCAGGCAAACAATCTGTGAGCAAAGGCCAGGAAAGGCACCCACAGATCCTGCTCCAGTGACCACCTGGGGCTGGAGGGCCGTGTGACAGGACACCCACACAGAGCTCTGCAGCACCAGCTCCCAGACAACTGCAGTGTTCAAACCAGACAGGCACTCCTGGCTCCCACCAGCTGCACCTCGCTCCCCAGAACTCCAGAGGGTAACAGACACAAAGAGGATTTTTGCCAATAAATTAGGCCTTGATGTACAGTTCCCCTGTGCCAGCAAGGGGTGTGCACAGCACAGTGTTGTGTCAGCACAGCTCAACAGTGCTCTTATTCTTCTCCCTCTCCCTCATCCAAGTAGGTCTTTTTATGTCAGAAAAACACAAATGGGAAAAAGGGCCTGGAAAGGACAGAGTGAAATATCATCTCAGGGTGAAACACCATCTCAAGGTGACACTCAGGGCACAGCTAAACCTGGCTTGCTGGAGGGTCTGAAGTGTTTTTCTGAGCTCACTTATAATCCCAGAGGTGTCCCAGGGAGCAGGTCCCAGACTCCATCTTACAGAGAACATCGAGGTGAAGACTCAACCTCCCTGCAGTGTCCACGCTCTGAATCACAGCACAGAGACAAGTGTAAGACAAGATCTGCAGCTCCTGCAACTGCTGTCCCAAGCTCCAGCTCGTTCTGTCTCTTCCAAAACCCTAACCCAGCAATTTCTTATTCAGAAACCAGCCGTGAACTGCTTTTCCAAGTTCTTGCCTGTTCTTCCCCTGTCTCTGCTTAGCTTTTGTACACCCACAACTCCCACCAAACTGTCTTGCTTCCACCTTGCACATCTCATCCCACCACACTGCCCAGACTGGAGAAAAGGAGGCTCAGGGGGCACCTTCTGCCTCTGCACAGCTCCCTGGCAGGAGGGGGCAGCCAGGGGCGTCAGGCTCTGCTCCCAGGGAACAGGGACAGGACAAGGGGAAACAGCCTCAAGGTGGACCCAAAGAAGAAACCAGATTGTGTTCAACTTCACAAATAAATACTGAGAGCTGCAGAGCAAGGCACAACTCCAGCTGCCAGGTGATCCCTCCCTCCTGCCTGATGCACCTCTGCCCTCCCCACGGCAGCTCTGTCATCCCACAGCACACAAACTTCGACCACGTGGGCCTGGAAGGAAACCAGAGTTGAATTCAGACCAGCAGAACCAACAAGCTGGAACACGCGCATTTCAATGAAGTGTCTCCTTTGGAGCTGGCTCAGCCCAACCTTTGTACATTGCCCTGCAAATGCCACAAAGTCTTTGCTGTTATTTTAAGCTGGGATAAACCCCTTTAAAATTTTCATAGAACCACAGGATCACAGAATATCCTGAGCTGGAAGGGACCCACAGGGATCATCGAGTTCAACTCCTGGCCCTGCACAGACACCCCAACAATCCCACCCTGGACATCCCTGTGAGCATCGTCCCAACCCTCCTGGAGCTCTGGCAGCTTTGGGGCCGTGCCCATTCCCTGGGCAGCCTGGGCAGTGCCCAGCACCCTCTGGGGGAAGAACCTTTCCTGATCCCCAACCTAAACCTGCCCTGATAGAACTTCATGCCATTCCCTTGGGCATTACTGTTTTGTTACTGTTCGTTCCCACTCCATTTCCAGCTCTCAACAGTTAGTTAGGACACGTCTCTCAACCTTCTCAAAATCAGAAGACATAAGCGGTGAGTCTTGAGGGAAGTTTTGTCCCCGCAGCCAAGGGAACTGTAGCTCTGGCAGAAGCTGCGTTGTTTGCAGAGCCCCGGTGCGCGGTCCCCTCTGGGCAGGCAGCAGCGGAGGCTGCGGTATCACTGTCACCTCCGAGTCCGGCAGCCCCTGCACACTCCACATGCAAACCGCTCCAGGGCCCCGATCCCTTCACCCTTCAAGACGCGGAGCGAGGACCGGTGGCTGAAGGAAACCTGCATCTCCCCGGGACCTGCCTGAACAGATTCCCTGGGAAACCTGGAATTGCCTCAGAGCAGCCCAGCACAACCCCTGCCTCCGGCTGGCCGCGGCCACCGGGACCCGCCATCCCTTCCGTGCCCCGGAGGCAGAACCGCGGCGTGAGGCTCCTCAGAGACCGCACAGCCCGGGCCGGGGAGCCGCCCCGGGACCCCCGAACGCCGGCATCACCCGCTCCTCTTGCAGCCGGCCCCGGCATCTCCGCCCGCAGGCAGCGGCTGACGCTCCAGGGCCCCCCCAGCTGCCCTCAGCCGCCACGGGCCGGGCCGGGCAGCCCCCGCTCCAGGCCTCACCTCCGCCAGGAACCGGGTGACATCGTAGACGCGCCCGTGGATCACGAGCCAGGCCTCACGGCTGGAGTTCCGCTTCGCCACCTCCTCCAGGGTGAACACGGCCGCGGGCCCGGCCCCCGCCGCCGCCGCCTCTCCGCGCCGCCCGCCCTCCATGCTGCCCGCCGCGCCTCCGCGGAACGCGCGGCCTGACCCGCGCCGGCCGCCGTAGCGATGGCAACGCCTCGCGCGGTTTCCCTTGTGCCTGGGGACCAATGGGGAACAAGTCCGATGGGGGCGCTGCCGGCGCAGCCAATGGGAGTGCGCGGTGGCGGGCGTGAGCCAATGGGGAGCGGCCGCGGCGAGAGGCGGGAAGCGGCGCGCGAGGGTCGCCTCAGAGGCAGCACCGGGAGCGGCGCCCGCGGCCCCGGGACCCCCTCAGCCCCGGGACCCCCTCAGACCCGGGACCCCTCAGCCCCGGGACCCCCTCAGACCCGAGACCCCTCAGACCCCTCAGACCCGGGGACCCCCTCAGCCCCGAGACCCCCTCAGACCCGAGACCCCTCAGACCCCTCAGACCCGGGGACCCCCTCAGCCCCGGGACCCCCTCAGACCCGGGACCCCTCAGACCCGGGACCCCCTCAGCCCCGGGACCCCCTCAGACCCGGGACCCCCTCAGACCCGGGACCCCTCAGACCCGGGACCCCCTCAGACCCGGGACCCCCTCAGACCCGGGGACCCCCTCAGACCCGGGGACCCCTCAAACCCGGGACCCCCTCAGCCCCGAGACCCCTCAGACCCGAGACCCCTCAAACCCGGGACCCCTCAGACCCGGGACCCCTCAGCCCCGGGCCCCCCTCAGACCCGAGACCCCTCAGACCCGGGGACCCCTCAGACCCGAGACCCCTCAGACCCGGGCCCCCCTCAGCCCCCATTCTCCCGGTACTGGCTCCGAGCCACCCCCGTGCCACCGGAGAGCACGGTGCCCGTCAGCAGCGCACCCTCAGCTTTTCCACTGTTCCTTCTGGTTCTTCCTGCGTGGATATAAAATAGATGTGACCCCACAGCCCTTTGAACCGAGCCGGTGGCGGTGCCGCACATCCCCAGGTCCTGACTGTTGCCAGGTCCCAAAGCAAAGTTCGCATCCAGGCCTGAGAGAAGCGCTGGGTAATCCTCCCTCCCGCCAGCTGCCTGAGCAGGTTCAGGGGCAGAGGCCGCTCAGAAGCTCAGGGCCCCGAGTAACTCATGAACCCGATGGTTTCCCTTTATGAACTGGCATCTGTGGAATTTATTTCCTCGCACTTGCAGCACAGGTATGAGCTGGGCAGTGGATGTTTGTTTAACAGCTGCTGAGGAGGCAGGAACACTGTGTCATCAGGGCTGAAGCGTGACCAGCACTGGCTAAAGGTCAGAGGTGTGTGCAGGGGGAGTCCACGGCTGGGCAGGTCACAAATCCCCCTGCATCCTGCGGGGAGCTCCAGTGAAGTTCTCTATTTGGGCAAGTCCATACATTCACCTACCCAGACACCGGGGTGTTAAAGGCACGGCCTGTTCCAAAACCTCTCCACAGTTATCTAATAAATGTTAAATATTAAATATTGAGCTGCTGCTTCTTTTGATCCTTTCTGTCTTCCTTTTCCCGTTCATCAGGGCTGTCTCCCTGGTTCTGTGTGTAACCCAGGATCCTCTGACACAGAAGTGTTTCCAGCTCCTCCTTGTGCCCAGCTCCTGGCACCATTCCACACCAATGTCTTTCCTCCTAGATCCTTCCCCACCCAACCCAGCTCCAATGGGAAGAGTTACCTTGCTCAGATGGGTTCAGTTTCTGTCACCTACCTGATGGGTTCCTTAATGAGTGCCTTTGTGCTTCCTTCTCTCCATCCCTCAAGCCTGGATGGTTCCTCTGTGGCTTTGCAAAGGAATCTCATGACCCTCCTCCCCATTTCCCTGGCCCCCTGTTCCATTGCTCCCTGGTTTTCTAAGGCCAGAATGCTCTTGGAAGGGACCTTAGAGCTGCCCCAGTGCCACTCCTGCCAGGGGCAGGACACCTCCTGCTGCCCCAGGCTGCTCCCAGCCCTGTGCATCCTGCCCGGGGCACTGCCAGGGCTCCCGGGCAGCCACAGCAGCTCTGGGAGCTGTTGTCCTGTGTGGTGCTCCAGCACAGAGAGAGCAGAGCCTGGTGACCAGGACCCGGGTGGTTTTCCTGCCCTGTTTCCTGCTGTAACTCCTCCAGAAGGATGTGACAGGCACGAGACCACGGCAACATGCAGATCCTGTTCCCTGGAATATTTTCTTTCATCTGTAATCACTTTCTCAAAAGCCATAAATCAGTGAGGGGAGGCACAAATGCACAAGCATGGCTGCAATTTGTGCCTTCCTGCCCAGTGTTTTGTTTGGCATGAGGAACTCCAAAGCTTTTCCTGAAAAATTGACACCACAGGAGGACTCAGTGAAACTGGACAGCGAGGCCACTGGCATTCCTGGTCCTGTTTCCATCATCCCTCCCAGTTTCTCTGTTTTCCATGTGACACACGGATTTTTCCCATGTGTGTTTCCTCCTCCCCCTGCCCTGGGGCAGAGGGAAGGGAGGATCCCAGATCACCTCATGCCAGAGGAATTTTCACGTGCTTTTCCATCGCAGGTGAGAGAGCCTCCAGGATAGTGTTAGGAATGTCCCGTGGGCCGAGGAGACAGGAGTGCAAGCGGGACACCCCGGAGTGTCAGAGAGCTGCCCGGTGACCCCGAGCATCTGCTTGCCAGTGCCTCCAGGCACCGGTTCTGCCTGGGAACCGCTCAGCGGGATCGCTGGGAAGACAGGACGTGTAATTCCTTACCCCGAGCCTTGAGTGACTGTGGGACAATCTATGCCCCAAAATCCTGCCCAGGGGACCTGGTTTGCTGTTCCAGGTGAGGGCGATTGGCTGGAGCACAGAGCACAGGAGAGCAGGGGTTGCTTGGAAGACCAGAATAAAGGCAAAAACCCACGCGTGCACGGGCGGGGCGGCACTGCCAGGTTTGGGGGATATTGGCGATTTTGGGGGGGTGTTTCGGGCCGGTAGCGGCCGGAGCCTCCCCGGTAAGGGGGATTTGGGGAGAAGCGTCGGATTTTGGGTCAATTTCGGGGATTTGGGGCGGATTTCGGAGGTTTTGGGGTCCAAGTTTGGTGGAGGGGAGATGGTCCCGCGTTACAGAAATAGCGTACGTGCCCGACCCGGGGACCCCGCGGCTGCTGCTGCCCCCATTGTTCGCCCCCTGCCCTTCATCAGAGCAGCACCCGCCCCATGGCGCACGGCGGGGCCTGCGGAGGTTTAGAGGGTTCCTGAGGGGATCTGGGGAGTCCTGAGGGAGTTTAGGTGACATGAGCGTAACCCACCGAGGCCTGCTCAGCTGACACACGGGCTCGGGGGTCTCAGCGCTTAAAGGTGGCCGTTTCCCTGCTGTCGGTCCCGTCGGATGGGCAGCGGCCCGGCCTCGGGGCTGTGCCCCGGGCTGTGCCTCGGGGCTGTGCCTCGGGGCTGTGCCTCGGGGCTGTGCCCCGGGCTGTGCCTCGGGGCTGTGCCTCGGGGCTGTGCCCCCGGCCCGCTCCGCTTCCCGCCGGGGCCCGGCAGCTCCTCCCGGCCGCCAGACGGCGACCGACCCGCACCGGCGGGGCCCGCGCGGGGCGCGCCGGGAGCTGTAGGCAGGCGCAGTGCACGCCGGGAGCTGTAGGCGGGCGCGGTGCACGCCGGGAGCTGTAGGCGGGCGCGGTGCACGCCGGGAGCTGTAGGCGGCAAACCCGCTCGATAAGGCGGCGTGCCGAGGGGCCCGGTTGAGACGTTGGTGTTGTCACTTCCGGCTCGCTGGGCCCTGGCGGGAGAGGCCCGCGCCAGGACGGGCCGCGATGGCGGCGCTCGCCGAGAAGACCGTGAACGGCTGCGTGCTGCAGTTCTACTTCCACCGGGCCATAGAGGCGTACCGCTCCGGGCGCAACCGCGATTTCCGCCAGTTCCGCGACATCATGCAGGGTGCGCGGGGCCGGGCCGGGCAGCGGCGGGGCTGGGCCGGGGTTGGCCCGGGCCGGGCTGCACCGCCCTGACCTGCCGTTTGTCCCACAGCGCTGCTCGTGCGGCCCCTGGAAAGGGAGCCGGAGATGGCTCAGATGCTCCGGATAATGCAGCTGCTGTCGCGGGTCGAGGAGGGCGAGAACCTCGGTAGGTGGCCGTCCCTTCCCGAGCTCTGGGCAGCGCCGGTGCTCTGTCCCCGCCGGGAGCAGGGCTCTGCGCTGGGCTGGGGGGCTCGGGAGGGCTCCCTGCGGGTGAGGGGTAGCTGTTCGTGTCTGTGGCGCTCCGGGGCCGCCGTGCTGGACAAACGCATCAGCCTGGTGACTCCTGCCGGGCCTCAGAGCTTCCAAAATGCTTCCCTGTGTCAGTGCTGGGCACCTGGGAAGTTCTGGAGCGCTGCTCCCAGATTTTCCCGCGGGCTGTTGGGGGGCAGGAGTCGCAGCTTGGCAGCGCCTCAGCCCCGGTGGCTGTGGAACCTGCGGCGAACCTGTGCAGGTGGCTGGGCTGCCACCCGTGCAGGTGAATAACCAGCTCTCCGTAGGGAAGCGCCGTGACCCCCCCCCCAAAGTATGGATGCCAATTCTTATAGATTGCACCTTCGACAAGGAGTCAGAGCTGACCCCACTTGAGTCGGCCATGCTTGTCCTGGACTTCATCCGTGAGGAATTCTCAGTGGCGGACAAGACGATGGAGGCTGTGCAGAAAATGGTGAAGGAAGCTGTAAGAGCTTTTTCTTTCTCAGTAAATATGTTGTGCAGCTTTTGCCTTGGGAAGGCCTCATGTGGATGATAGTGGGAGCTGCCTCATGTGCCAGATTCCCTTGTTATCTGCAAACACATTCCTGCAGTGATGTGGGAGTTCTGTGTGGAACTTGGCACTGAGCTGTTCCTGTGCCCTGCTTCAATCTGTCCTTGTTTTCCTCTGCAGGCTGTTGTCGTTTGTATCAGAAACAAGGAGTTTGAAAAAGCTTCTGATATTGTCAAGAAGCACATGGGGAAGGAGCCCAGAAATCAGGTGAGTTTGTGCTGGGATGAAGTGGGAGCAGCTGATGTGTCCTGGGAGGTTTGCGGTGAGGAGGCCAAAATGAAAACAATCCTTCTGGAGTGCTGGTCCCTCAGTGTTGCATGTTTGGATTATCACCTTGGAGCCCCCTCTGTCACTCACCTTTCCTCCCAAACCTTCATGGGTCTTCTAGGCATCACCTTGATGAGCCTCCAGCTCACCTTCAGAGCACACTCTAGGAGCAGCAGAAGCTCCCATTCCCTTTCTGCAGGCAGTAGGGTGCTTGGGCACTACAGGCAAGGAGAATTCCTGAAATGAGGTGGTTCTGTTGCTCCTTGGTTGCTCTCCTGTTCCTCTGGCCTTTTCCCAGCCCCGTCTTGGTGTAAATTGGTTGTGCCTGGAGAATGCCAAACAGGAAAGGCCCAGTCCTCGCCCACATCCTCGCTGTGGGTGTCACTGATTCCATTGTCCCTGCCCAGAGTGTTCTTACCTGATCTATGAATTTTTTCTCTAGAAGAAGAGGAATGAGTGGCTGGCTGTCATCCGGGAAAAGAACCCCTCTCATCCAAAGGTCAAAAACTTCTCCTACGAGGACTTCCAGCAGAGCATCTTTGAGTTCCTCAAGGGCTATGTGGACGACTCTGAGCCAGCGCTGCTGACAGTGAGTGCCCACCAAAGGATCAGGTGCCTGGTTACAGCAGCTTAAACCTGGAACACTCGAAATCCAGCCCATTCCTTAGAGTTTTATATGGTCAAGCACGTTTTTCAATCCATGTAATGCCTTTGGGAGGGGGTAAAATGGAATGGGAGCACGAGGAATCATCTCTGTAACAGTGCTGTACTTTTTTTCTCTCCAAGTTATTAAAGAAGACTTTGACTTCAGAACATGTTGACAAAGCAAAATCCTTGCTGAGGACTTCTGAGTTTGCAGAAGGGCTGAAGGACCAGGCAGCAGCTCCAGAGGCCTCTGGAAGGGCAGAGAGCCCAGCCAGAGCTCCAGAGGTCTTGGGAAGGGAGGAGGGCCCAGCCAAAGCTCCAGAGGTCTCAGGAAGGATGGAGCACACAGCCAGAGCTCCAGAGCTTGCAGGAGCAACAGAAGACCTGGTGGGAGCTGCCAGCCCTGCAGAAAGGGCAGCTGGTCCCACAGCAGCTCCAGAGATTATGGAAGAAGCTGGTGTCCCTGCAGCAACTGTGGAACCTATGGAAGTAGTCACTGACCCAGAAGCAACGCCTGAACATTTAACAGCAGCATATGTTATCCCAAAGGGCACTCTAGAGTCTATGGAAATAGCTAAAGCACCAGCAGCAGCAGCGCCAGAACTCCCCAGGGTGTCCACCAGGGAACCACAAAGGTGGGCAGAGGAGTCTGGCTCTAGACTGTGGATGCAGTGTGGCCACAAGTTCTCTTCCAAGGGCTGATCCCCTATGTCCAGGCAGCTCCTGCTTCCCCAAATGCCTGCCCAGGCCTGTCCAAAGGTGCTGGAGCAGGGTGCTGGATCCCGGGAAGGGTGCTGAGGTGGTTTGGCTCAGTTGCTGACAGGAGCTGCTGTTGTGACCGGGGAGGGGCAGTGGCTGCTCTGGGGCAGCGCTGGGAACAGCAGGAGGCAGTGGAGCAGGGACCTGTGTTGTGCACACCTGGGCCTGGGCACTGCTCCGTTGGGGAGGGAGCACTGGAGGGCTGGGAATGCCCTGTCCCACAGAGCTGCACTGCAGGGCCAGGAGCTGGGGGTGCTGGTGGGGGAGGCTGGCTGGCTGGCAGCTCCCCTCCAACCTGCCCGGTTGTGTTTATTTTATAGGCAGCCCCCCGGCGCTGTAACCTCCTGTGGGATTTCTGTTCTGAGAGAAGCTTTCAAGATCCTGTCGGACTCCAGGGACCCAGATACACTTTTCACCAAACTGGACCAAACAGACTTGCCTTCCCTCAAGCAACTGTCTCCTTCTGTATCCCACAGAACCAAGAGACGCAGAGAAGCAGAGAATCAAGCTTCTGAGACCTCAGAGCCTCCTGAAATACCCCGTAACATCAAAAACTTGTTCAGCATAAGCAATCTGATCACGGACTTGAACAGCTCATCCAGCAAGTCGAGCGAGGGCCCCGACTCTTCCCAGGAGCACGTGGTCTCTTCTGCTTCCAAACCTGCTCCAAAATTGCCTGATGAGCCCTTGTCTGCCCAGAGTGAGAAGTATGAAGCCCCTCTCGTGTGGTATTGTCTGCTCTGCCCCCAGTCTTGTCTTGCTGATGTTGGTAGCTTGAGCACCAAACCCTTGCCCTGTGTCCCAAAAGAAGTGTTGACCTTGCCCACCAGCCCACGTGGAACTGGGCACAGCAAACCCTCTCTTGTCCATACATATTTGGCTTTTAAATTAATTTATGGAGATGAGAAAATGATCGGGTCCTGCTGGTAGTGAGGTGCTGCAGCTGGTCCTGGCAGGTGATTCCAGTACAGGTAATGCATGTTTTTTCATGCTTCTCCCAGCGTCAGCGTCACTGGCCAGAGTCTGTAGGAGCATCCTTCTCTTGCTTCCCACCTCTTAAGAAATACAGTGGCCTGAGGCTGGCTCTGCTTGCTTGGTGGCCCTTCACCTGCTCCCCAAAACACCTTCTCCTGAGCCAGTAGTGAAAGTAAACCCTCACCTCATTTCAGGTCCTTCCAAGGAAGGTGGAACAGCTCCTGTGGCACAGAGGAGAAGGACACTTGGAGTGATGAGGATGAACTCTTTGCAAATGCAGGTATGAAAATCCCCCTGGCAGGGATCACCTCTGCTAATCCTGGCATGGGGGTCACTCACAGGGGCCTTGCATGACTGAATTTTGTACCCAGAAATCCTGTGGGGTAAAGGGATTGGGGCGTATTGCGTGTCACAGGGTGCTCTGACTGCACAGCTCAGCAGTTAAGCCCAAGGCAGCCTCTTAAGGGGGTCTGTACCTCACAAATTATGGGAAATGTAACTCTTCCCCCTTGTTTTCCAGCATTAATTGAAAAAAATGATGTCTCCAAGAACAGCTCCAAGAAACAGGTATGTGGAGCCTTAGGTGCTTCCAGCAGGCCCTGCAGTGGGGCAGTGTCCCTACAGTGTCCATGGTAAAACAGGCTGGAGCTGTGCCAGCCCTGCCTGCACTGGCAATGTGCCTCAGGTCCCTTTGTCTTGATGGCTCAGAGCAAGGTTTGCCAAATTCTCTCATGCTGGAGAGGTTCAGAGTCTCGTTCAGGTGAGGGACACAAATCTGGCAGCTGTTACCCAGGAACAGGTCCCACATTGGTGCCACCAGGAACTCTCCTCCTGACCCATAGGAAGGCAGCTGCTGCACATCTGCAGTGCTGCATGCAGCTGCCAGGACCTGTCTGCCTCCCCTGCTGTCCTGCACGGGTGGTGAGGGCAGGAATTGGCAGCAGGCTCTGCCGTGCAGCCCCTCCCTGCAGCTGCTTCCTTGCTCTTTGCAGAAATGGACCATGCAGGAGAGCCAGTGGATCAGGGAAGGGGTGAAGAAGTATGGAGAAGGGAGGTGGAAAGCCATTTGCCTCAAGTACCCCTTCCAGAACCGCACCCCAGTGATGATCAAAGACCGCTGGCGGACCATGAAGAAACTGGGAATGCTCTGAAGTTGGGAGCCACAGGACTTACCTTTTTTTGGTTTGTTTTTTTGGACCTGTTTGTTTTTTTTGGAAGCTGGACCAGGTGTAGTCTGTGCCACTATGGGAAGCCCCTCTGACTCCAAAACCATGATTGACAGTAACCCAGGAGATTTGTGCTCCAGCTGTATCTGCAAAAATCAGTGTGCTGCAGGTGGCAGGGGCTGTGCAGCCTCTCAGCCTGAATTTAGAACCACCTGGCTTGAGACTTCCTTGTCCACCTGACTGCTGCAGCCTCTAGAATGAGTCTCAGCTGTTTGCTCTGCTCAGGTGTGATCAGCAGGATGATCTCATAGCTGACTTTTTTGTGTTGTAGTTGTTTGTTCTCTGGACCACTTGTTTCATCTGTTTGTGATCACTCCCTTGGAGAAGAGAGGCAGCACTGAGTCCCAGAGCTTCTGTGGGGATGAGATCCAGGCAAGAGGATCTACTTGGAATTTTTTTTCCCCATTTCTGTTTTGTAAATGACTAATCTGTGAGGAGAAATTCCTGCCTTCCAGCTCTGAGGCTTTAAAAACTAAAATTACTTTGTGTTTCAGTACTTGGAACTGTTTGTTGTTTCTATGCTAAAAATTTTAGTTTTGAATATGGTATGTTTTCTTTGTATTTTTCCTGGTTGGTATCCTTGCTGTGTGTGATGTCCAAGGATGCCACGTGTTCCTGCCTTCAAGTGCCAAAGCTGGAACAGTCATTTGTAAAATAAAGTTCCTTTCCTGTTTAATATCAAGAGTTGTGAAAGTGTGAATTTCTAATGTGGGTGGAAAGGCAGCAGAGGGGCACAGACTGCCCCAGGAATTGGGGCTTTCCCTTCCCCTTTGGCAGTGCTGGGTCAGGAGCAGCACGGCCCTGGAGGTGACATGGTGTAAAACAGGCAAAAATGGCAAACAGGAGTTTCTGGAAGTATGGGGTGATACAGGGGCACTCTCTATATTTAGTTTCTAAATTTCTCTTGGCTGCCATCTGGCAAAGCCAGGGCTGGGAGAAGTCTTGTCTAGAACAGCTGCTTTCCCCCTCTGTCCTTCAGCTGCAGGTGCTGCACCGGGTGTCCCTTGTCCCCTGGCTGTGGCCATGCATGTTCCTCCCCTTCTGTAACCCCTTCCCCTGGCGAGCCCAGCTCAGACATGTAAGGCAATGCCAGTTGGTGATGCCCTGTTGGCAGGAGCTGTGTCCTGTTCTTGCCCTCTCCAAGGCAGGCTCTTGCCCTGGCAGCACAGGGTGGGTGTCAGAGCTCCAGCTCAGCACCGGGCTCACCTGGAGCCGTGGTACAGCCCCGGCACTGCCCAGCAGTTAATGATTACCCTGCACCCCCTGCCCTGCCAGGGAGCAAGTGCTGCAGCCCAGGCAAGCAGGAGGATGCTGCTGCTGCTGCTCCTGGCACTGCTGGGCCCTGCTGGCTGCCCCAGGACAGAGCCCCTGAGCGGCTCCAGCCAGGAGCCGCTGTTCCGCGGTGCCGATCGCTACGACTTCGCCATCATCATCCCTGCTGGCACCGTGGAGTGCTTCTGGCAGTTCTCACACCAGGGTGGCAACTTCTTCTTCAGCTACGAGGTGAGTGCTGGGGCCAAGTCCTGGGCTGTTGCTGACACAACTGGGGAAAGGCTGTAGTGGATCCATCCAATGCTGGTCTTGTGGCACACGGTGTCTCAGGGTCTGTGCCTTTCTTAAAGCAGTATTGTGGAATTGCTTGGGCTGGAGGGATCTTAAAGCTTGTTTCCTTCTACCCCCTACCCTGGGCAGGGACACCTTCCACCAGCTGAGGCTGCTCCAAGCTCTGTCCAGCCTGGCCTTGGGCACTGCCAGGGATCCAGGGGCAGCCCCAGCTGCTCTGGGCAGCCCGTGCCAGGGCCTGCCCACCCTCACAGGGAAGAATATCTTCCTAATAAAACCAACCTAATCCCTATCCATCATCAACCCCACGCATTTTTTAAACTACCTGGTTTAAACCCATGAAATGGTGCTGGGAGCTCCTTCATTGTTGGAGGCTCTGCCTTTCACTGCCTGCCCAGAGGCACAGCCAAAGGTCCTGGCACAGCATATCCCGAGCTCTGTCCTCTTCCCACAGGGAAACTCCAGCCCTTTCATCTCCTGTTTACACTGGGCTAGCTGAAGGAGAGCCAGGGCATAGCTGTGCCTGGCAGTGGCAGCCCCACAGGAACACGTCCTCAGGGCACAGCTCCACCCCACACACAGTGACCCACACACCCCCCTGGGGTGTTCCCTGCCTCCAGGTGCAGCGGGCGACAGGGATTGGCAACAGCAGGAACATCCTGGTCACAGCGAGTGATCCCAATGGCTTCCAGCTTGGAGTGTCCCAGGACGTGCGAGGACAGATCAACTTCCTCACCAAGGACACAGGTGCCCCCAGCCCCTGCAGCAGCTCTGAGCCTGCCTGGCCAGGGCTGCCCCGGATTGCTCCTGCAGGGGGGAGGATGAGGGTTGAGCACTCAGCATGTGTCTGCCTGGGGCCCTTCCACCCAGGGACCAACAACCCCCTTCCCTCTGCAGGTTTCTACCAGCTCTGCCTGGACAACCAGCAAAACCACTTTGGCCTCATGCAGGTGTATCTCAACTTTGGTGTGTACTACGACGACTTCAACATGGAGCACAAGCAGCCAGCAGAGAGGAAGGAGCTGAATGACACCCTGGAGGCAATCGGGGTGAGGGTCAGGGAGGCCCTAGGGTGCCCCAGCACAGCAGGGATGGGCATGTCCTGCCCAGGACACCAAGCAGGGCATTTGCTGGGGCTGAGCTGCAGCTGAGTTCAGCACTGAGCCCCACGGGCAGCTCTGAGTGTGGCTGTGCCTCCCCTGCAGGTGAGCATCCAGAGGCTGCAGGTCCACACCTTCCACATGTGGCGCTTCTACAACTTTGCCCGGATGCGGAGAGGGGCCGACTCCTTCCTCCTGGAGTCCAACTACAACTATGTCAACTGGTGGTCAATGGCCCAGAGCTGTGTCATTGTCCTCTCTGGGCTGCTGCAGCTCTACTTCCTCAAGCGCCTCTTTCACACACAGACCTCGGGCAGCCAGAAGTGCTAGAACACTGAAGAGCCCCCCTGAAGAGCCAGGAGACCTGGGTGCCACTGTCCTACCACGGAGTGGGAGGAAAGGCTGGATTCTGCTTCCAGGAGGAGGAAGCTTCCCCTGCTCCTGCCTCATCTCTAGCCCTGGTATCACCCCAAGAGAAGTCAAAGGCCACACCTGAGTTCTGTGTGCTGTGTGGGTCTGTCACATCCCTACCCATTTTTAGTGTCTAAATGAGTCTTTTCTACCAGACTCCCAATAAAGGAACCCCTGGCAGAGTCTGAGGAGCGACTGCTGCCTGCTGCTGCCATCCAGCCTCTGTGAGCCTAGAAGCTGCTGGCCCCTCCCTCCCTCTCTTCCTAAAGTTCAGACTCTGAGGCTCCCCCCAACCTCATCAGTCCCCCCAAACACACCCCAGTGTGTCACCTTCCCCACAGGAGGGGCAGGGACTGATTCCCTCTAGGCCTCCACACCAGAAAAAAGGCACTGGATAAAGGAACAGGCTTTATGTGACAGGGCTGGGGCCAGGGCCTCTCCACCAGCACTGGCAGCAGCCCCCTGAGGGCTCTGGGGCTCTGTGCTGGCAGCTCCCCACATCCCCATCCCCCTCCGGGTGGGCTTCCTGCACCCACAGTGCAGGACACAGTCCGTTCTACCCCGGAACACTCACGGGGTCCCCGCGGGTCCCTTATGTCAGCGTGTCCTCGTTCCGCACGTACTCCCCGATGTCAGCTTGGTGGAACACCACGATGGCCAAGGGGTCGACCTTCCGGCACTCCTGCGTGGACTTGGCAGCCACCCCGAAGCCCTGGGGGGTGAAGGGGAGGTGAGGGAGGGTCGCCCGTCCTGTGTCCCCCCACTGCCCTGGCAGGGCCGGGCGCTCACCAGCGGCACGTCAGCCATGGAATACACCACGACCCCCTGGTACTGCGCCGTGTTCTCCGTGATGCGGCCCAGCCCCGACTTGAGCACGTGGTTACCGTAGAGGAAGGACTGCTCCGAGCCCGGCTTCACCCACACCTTGTACTGCAAGAGAGGGGCAGAGCCGTGAGGGGCAGCGCCGTGAGGGGCAGCGCCGTGAGGGGAGAACCGTGAGGGGCAGAGCCGTGAGGGGCAGAACCGTGAGGGGCAGAGCCGTGAGGGGCAGAACCGAGAGGGGCAGAACCGAGAGGGGAGAACCGTGAGGGGCAGAGCCGTGAGGGGCAGAACCGAGAGGGGCAGAACGGAGACGAGAGGGGAGAACCGTGAGGGGCAGAGCCGTGAGGGGCAGAACCGAGAGGGGAGAACCGAGAGGGGAGAACCGTGAGGGGCAGAGCCGTGAGGGGCAGCGCCGTGAGGGGAGAACCGAGAGGGGCAGAGCCGTGAGGGGCAGCGCCGTGAGGGGAGAACCGTGAGGGGCAGAGCCGTGAGGGGCAGCGCCGTGAGGGGAGAACCGTGAGGGGCAGAGCCGTGAGGGGCAGCGCCGTGAGGGGAGAACCGTGAGGGGCAGAGCCGTGAGGGGCAGAGCCGTGAGGGGCAGAACCGAGAGGGGCAGAACCGAGAGGGGCAGAGCCGTGAGGGGCAGAACCGAGAGGGGCAGAACCGTGAGGGGTAGAGCCGTGAGGGGCAGAACCGTGAGGGGCAGAACCGTGAGGGACAGCGCCGTGAGGGCAGAACCGCGAGGGGGAGAACCGAGAGGGGCAAAGGCGAGAGGGGCAGAGCCCTGAGGGGCAGAGCCCTGAGGGCAGAGCCGTGAGGGGCAGCGGGGCCGGCACCGGGCCGGGACCCACCTTGGCGTAGGGCGCGAGGAAATCCAGGGCCGTGACGCTGAGCCGGAACTTCTGGGACTTGGTGAACTTCCCGAAGCAGGTGCCCAGGGCCACCAGGCTCTCCCGGGGGATGCTGGCCGCCAGCTTCAGCAGCTTCTCACTGCGGGAGCAGGGCGGTGCTGGGCGGCGGCCGGGCCCGCAGCCCGCTGGCCGGCCCGCTCCCCGCCGCGCCCGGCTCTCACCTCACATAGTACACGCGGTCCCGGTGCAGGCGGAAGCAGTAGGTGCCATCGGGCCGGTCCACCAGCAGCTGGATGTTCTCCCCGATGCTGCAGGGACGGACCCGGTGAGCCCGGCCCGGCCCCGTCTGCCGCGGCACCCCCGGGGTCCGGCCCTCCCGGAGCGCCTCCGTGCCCGGCCATCCCCGGCGTGCGCCACCCCCTCGGTCCCATCTGGTCTCCCCGTTCCCCGGGATCCAGCCGGCCCAGCCCTCCCGGTGCCCATCCCTTCTCCATGCCCGGTCCCGCCCGATCCCCGGTGCCCATCCCTCCCGGTCGCGGCCCCTCACTATTTCCCGAGCTTCTCGAACACCGCCCGCGTCTCCGCCTCCGTGAGCGGCCGCATCTCCCGCGCCGCGCACGCGGGGCCGCCAGGGCCGGAAGTACCGGACCGGCACCGGCAGGAGAGGAAGTGACGCACCCGGAACTGGCGGGCCCGGAGGTGACGCGGCGGCCCCGGCGATGGCGGCGGCGGCGGAGGAGGCGCGGCTGCTGGCCTGGCTGCGCGGCCCGGCGGCGCCCGGCGGCCCCGAGCTCGCCGCTTATGTGTCGGAGCTGGCGGCGCTGGGGCTGGCGGAGCTGGGCCGGGAGCCGGCGCGGTTGGCGGCGGAGCGGGCGCGGGTCGGGGCCGAGACGCGCCGCCTCGCCTTCGAGCACTACCGAGCCTTCATCCGCTCCGCCGAGTGCACCGGCCGCGCCGGCCGCGGCTTCGGCGGCATCGAGAGCCGCCTCGGCAGCCTGCTGGAGCGGCTGCCCGCGCTGCAGGACTCCTGCCGTGGGGACGGGCACCGGGCATTGGGAGCCGCGGGCAAGGCGCGGGGGGAAACAGGGCAGGAAGGGCCGGAGCTGGGGAGCGAGAGGTCCCAGTGCTGAGCCCGCTAAGGGCCGGGACTGGGCAGGAGGCAGCCCTGGGAGCAGCCGGTGTGGGTGGGAGGGTCCCCGCGCGGGGAGAACTCTCCCGCTGATGCCGTCCCGGCCCCGCAGGAACTTCATGCGCGATGCCGAGGCTATCGCCTGCAGCCGGCGCATGAACAGCCTGACCCTGAACCGGCACACGGAGATCCTGGAGATCCTGGAGATCCCGCAGCTCATGGACACTTGTGTTCGTAACGGCTACTATGAGGAGGCACTGGAGCTCACGGCCTACGTGCGCAGGCTGGAGAGGAAGCACAGCAGCATCCCCGTTATCCAGGTGAGCCCTGCATGTCTTTGCCCCGTGACTGAGGCGAACCCCGTGTTGTCCAGGAGAACCCTGTGCTGACCCAACCCCTGATCCAGGCGAGCCCCACGCTGAAGGCTCTCTCTTCCCCAGAGCATCGTGGAGGAGGTGCGCCAGTCCGCCCAGCTGATGCTGAACCAGCTCATCCAGCAGCTGCGCACCAACATCGCCCTGCCCGCCTGCCTGCGCGTCATCGGCTTCCTGCGCCGCATGGACGTGCTCACCGAGGCCGAGCTGCGCGTCAAGTTCCTGCAGGCGCGGGACGCCTGGCTGCGCTCCATCCAGGCCTCCATCCCCGACCACGACCCCTACGTGCACATCACCAAGACCATCGAGGCCTGCCGGGTGCACCTCTTCGACATCATCACCCAGTACCGCGCCATCTTCTCCGACGAGGAGCCGCTGGTGCCGGCCGAGGGCGCGGCGCCCGGCGAGGGGGCCATCTTCCACGGCTGGGTGCTGCAGAAGGTGGCTGAGTTCCTGCGGACGCTGCAACAGGACCTGGACCGCGGGGTGGGCGGCCGGCTGGACTCGCTGCTGGGGCAGTGCATGTACTTCGGGCTGTCCTTCAGCAGGGTGGGCGTGGATTTCCGTGGGCAGCTGGCCCCCCTGTTCCAGCGCGTGGCTGCCGACGCCTTCCGGAAGGCGGTGGAGGAGGCGGTGGAGAAATTCCGTGAGGAGATGAATTCCTACACGCTGATCTCGGCGCCAGCCGTGCTGGGGGGCAGTGCGGGAGTGCCGGTGCCCACAGCCCAGCCTGGCACACTGCAGCCCCCCATGGTGCTGCTGGACTTCCCACCCCTTGCCTGCTTCCTCAATGGGCTCCTCGTTGCCTTCAATGATCTGCGGCTCTGCTGCCCCATCGCCCTGGCACAGGACGTCACCGCCTGCCTGGACAGTGCCCTTGGTGAGGTGAGTCTGGGGATGGAGCTGGGACTTCTCCTGGGAGATCATGGGGCATGTTTGTTCTGAGTGGCTTGGGAAAGCCTCTGAGATCACCCAGTCCAAACACTCCCCCAGCACTCCCCCTACCCCATGTCATCAAGTTCCACATCCACACAGCTGTTAAATCTCTCCAGGGAGGGGGATTCCACCACTGCCCTGTGCCAGGGCTGGACAGCTCTTTCCATGAAGAAATTTTCCTAATATCCAACTTAAACTTCCTGTGGCACAACTTGAGGTTGTTTCTTCTTGTCCTGCTCCTTGTTCTTTGGGAGCAGAGCCCAGCCCCACCCTGGCTGCCCCTCCTGTCAGGGAGTAGTAGAGGGTGACAAGGTCCCCCTCAAGTCTCCTTTTCTCCAGGCTGAGTGAGCCCCAACGGCTGCTCCCTGTGCTTCACTTCCTTCTCCAGCTCTGTTCCCTTCTCTGGCCACACTCCAGCCCCACAGTGTCTATCTTGGAGTGTCCCAGAACTGACCCCATGATTCCAGGTGTGGTGTCACCAATGCCCAGCACAGGAAGATGGGCACTGCTCTGGGCCTGTGGCCACACTGTTGCTGATAGAAGCCAAGTGCCACTGGCCTCCTCACTCATTTGGGCAGATGGCTGTCATCTGGTGACCTGTCTGCCTCTCTCTCTCCCCAGGTGACCAAAACCATCCTGGCCTTCCACCGTGCTGAGGAGGCAGCTTTCAGCGGGCGGGAGCAGGAGCTCTTTACCCAGTTTTGCACAGCATTCCTGGAGGACCTGCTGCCCTACCTGAACCGCTGCCTCCAGGTGCTCTTCCCTCCAACACAGATTGCGCAGGCACTGGGTGAGATCTCGGGGTTTGGTTTTCCATGCAGGGGGAGCATACCCATGGCTTCCCCCTGGCACTGAGTGGGCCCTGTCCTGCTCTTGCCCCCCTGACCCCTCTCTCCCCATCCCCAAGGTGTCCCCCCCACGCAGCTGCAGCGTTTCGGCCGCCTGGGCCGCATCGATGTGGCCTCGCTCAGGGAGCCCCTGGCTTTCCTCCTTCCACCGGCACCGGGCGAGGAGGAGCCGTCCCCGGAGACCGCCCCGAACCCGGAGGGGGAACACGCGGCCGTGCCCACCGAGCCCCCGGAGAGCCCCTCCGGGGACGCTGCGCTGCCGGGTGACCCGGTGGCCACGGGTTAGCCGGGCCGCGGCGGGGCGCGGCCGTGTCACCCGTAGGAGCGCCCCGGGCCCCGCCCGCCCCGCGTCCCGCCGCCCCGGGGCCGCCAGGGGGCGCCGCGCCGGCGGTGCGCGCGCACGCGGTGCGCCATGGCGGCGGCGCTGGGGCGGGCGGCGGGACGGGCCCTGCCGGGGCCCGCGGTGATCCCGGGACCCCCGCCGCGCCCGGGGACCCCGCTGATCCCGGGGCCCGCGCCGCTCCCGGGGCCCCCGCTGCTCCCGGCCCGCGGCTGCGGACACGCGGCGGGCTGGGACCGGCGGGAGCGCTCCTACTGGCGGGCGCTGCGGCGCCGGGTGCTGGGCCCGCCCGTGCCGCCCTTCGCCGCCCCGGTGCAGGTGGGAGCCCCGGTGCTGCGCGGCGCCGCCGCCGCCGTGTCCCCAGAGCAGCTGGGCGGCCCCGAGCTGCGGCGGCTGGCGGAGGCGCTGGCGGCCGGGCTGCGGGCCCGGCCGTGCCTGGGGCTGAGCGCTCCGCAGCTCGGGGTGCCGCTGAGGGTGTTCGCCGCCGAGCTGCCGCCCGCCCGCTGCGCCCGGTACCCGCCGGCGCTGCGCCAAGCGCACCGCATCGAGCCCTTCCCGCTCCGCGTCCTCGTCAACCCCGCGCTCCGCGTCCTCGACAGCCGCCTCGTCGCCGCCCCCGAGGGCTGTGCCAGCATCCACGGCTTCTCCGCCTACGTCCCGCGGCACTGGGCCGTGCATGTCTCCGGTACGGACCGACCTGCCCTGTCCCTCACACGGTCCCCTTCTCTACACGGGACCCGCAGTCGCTCCCGGGTGTTCCCACTCTCACACGGGTCCCTTAAATCTCTTAGTTCCCCATTCCCTCACAGATCCCACCCCTCTCTCCTAAATCTCACTACACACAGGCCCCCACTCTCACATGGGTACCCCTTTTTTTTTTCTTTAATCACCCCCCCAACCCACTGCTAACCCCGGGCGCAGGCGTGGACGAGCTCGGGGTGCCAGTGAGCTGGGAGGCGTCAGGCTGGGCCGCCCGGATCATCCAGCACGAGATGGACCACCTGGATGGGATCCTCTACATTGACCGCATGGACACCCGCACCTTCACCAACGTGGGCTGGATGGAGCTGCTGGACTGACCCCGCCGTGCCCACAGGGGCTGTCCTGACCCTGGTGGAAGAACCAGCGCTGCTCTGGGGGCTCCCACTCGGCTTTATTGCAGCCAATACAGACCTGTGGCCTCAGCGTGGCTCTGGCCCTTCTTGCCCATGGGTATGCACGGGGAGGCAGCCAGGGTCCTGCCCACACTCCCCTGGGCCCCGGGAATTCCTTTGTGGGTCTAGGAACAACCTGCTGCCTAGGCTGTGCAGGGGAGGGGCAAAGGGGGGATCCTCCCCTCTGGGGCTTGTTTGGCTCCTGGTCACAGCGTGGGCAGCAGCTGGGCACACACTGGGGGCATGGGGATGGGGCTGGGGGGCAGTGAGGATGAGGGGAACCCAGGGAATGCACAGGAGGACATGGGGCTGGTGGCCACTCCATCCAAGTAGCCCCTGCTGTAGGCACAAATCCCTGTCTGGGATGGCTGGAGTGTGAGGAACCCCCACACCCTTGCAACAGCAGAGGTCTTGGCCCTGGGTCATTGCATTTTGGAGGGTGGGGGTCTGGGCTGAGCCCCTTGGTGCAGGCAGAGCCTTGGGGAGTGGCTGGGCACCATCTGGGCACCGGCTGAAGCTCTCAGATTGTTTTTATTTTCATATAAACAAGACAGAACCCAAAGCAGCATTAAGTTAAAAAATAAAAAAAGAGCAGGAAGAAGAGTGGGGTGCAGCCGGGGGGAGACCCGGCCGCCCAGGCCATGCTCAGACCCACCCCCCATAGTGTGAGCCCCCCAGGCCGTGAGCCCCCCGGGCCGTGTCCCCACCTGCCATGCAGGGGGGCAGGAGTGAGTGAGCGAACATGAGTCGGTTTGGCACGGCCGGGGAGGGGGGCACAGTGGGGCCTGCAGCTGCCCCAACCCCACGCCCCCCATACCCCCTTCAACCTTCCTGTCCAAAGTCCTCCGTGAATTTCTTCACTTTGAGGAGATCCTCGAGATTGACGGTGGGGCGGGTGGTGGCCAGCGAGCGCAGCATGTCTGACTGCAACACAGGCGGGTGGGCACATGGCTCAGACCAGGCAAGGGCGGGACAGGGACCCCCATGGCAGCAGCTCTGACCATAGGTGGGAGCTGCCTGGCAGACCCAAGGCCCTTTCCTGTCACCCAGCCATCCTCTGGGGTCTCAGGACTCCAAGGGGGGTACACTGGGTGTTTGTGTCCACCCCGTGGAACCACAGCCCTGCCAGGCCCTCAGCCTGAAGGATGAACAGGGAAGTGGCCAGGCCAAAGCCACGGAGGGGACACTTACCATGCAGACAATGGGCTCCATCAGCTTATCACTGGGCACATCCATCCAGGTCATCTCATTGGCCCCAGGGTCACCGGGCGAGCACGGCGTCAGGAGATCATCCTCGAGGGCACCGGGGGTGGTGCGGGAGGGGCCGCGGACCTGCACAGAGCCAGTGGCACATGGCACAGAGCTCGGGGTGGGGGGACAGCAGCCGTTGTGCCCAGCCCTCGCCAGGACCAGCCTGGGCCGTGGCAGCCCCCACTCACCTTCTTGAAGTGCGTGGCCGATTGCACCTTGCGCACAGGCTGCATCAGGGCGTCCCGCACGATGATGCTGATGTCGGCCCCCGAGTAGCCGTCGGTCTTGCGGGCGAGCTCCTGGATGTCGGCGTCCGTCAGGGAGTGCGGGGTGTTCCCCAGGTGCAGCCGGAACATCTGGGCCCGCGCCATCTCCTCGGGCAAGGGGATGTAGATCCTCTTCTCGAACCTGGGGGCACAAGGGGTGAGCCCCGGGTCCAGCCCTGCTGGGGGCCTGGCACAGGGGGGCTGCATGTGGGGCTTACCTTCTCCTGATGGCTGAGTCCAGCACCCAGGGGATGTTGGTGGCACCCAGCACCAGGATCCCGTCGCTGCTGTTTCCCACACCTGCAGGCAGAAGGCTCAGAACAATCTCCAGGGATTCTCTGAATCCCCAGGTTCTGCCTGCCCCATCCTGCTCCCACCCATCCCTGGGACAGACCCCCACCCACCTTGCATCTGCACCAGGAACTCGGTCTTGATGCGCCGGGCCGCCTCGCTCTCGTTCTCGTTGCGGGAGCCACACAGCGAGTCCACCTCATCGATGAAGATGATGGAGGGCTTGTGCTGCCTCGCCAGCTCAAACAGGTTCTTCACCAGCCTGGGAACAAAGCAGGGGGATGGGGTCCCAACTCAGAGACCCTCCTCAGCACCATCATGGCAGCACCACGTTCCTCCCTGGGAACCCCACGCTGGCAGCAAGGGAAGTGCCACTCCAGGGGCTGTGGGGCCCCTCAAGGATCTGTGCTCTCCCCTGGGACCCTGCTGGGAATTAAAGTCTAATTATAGGGCATCAGAAATTAACAATGCAGAGTTAAGTTTAATTATAACTTGCTCACAGCTTGGCAGGGGTGGGCACTCCTCAAAGCTTGCTGTAAATGAGCTGTAAATGAATTCTAAGCATTAGAGAGATGGGAAGTCTTCAGGTAAGAGCTGTAACTCTGGAGAGCCTCAAAGCTGCTTCAAACTGGAGCATCAGAGAAGTAAATTAAGACAAGGAGACAGAGTCCAGTTTGTTAGATGACCCCAGCTTAAAGTTGCTGTTAGACTGAGAGGTCTGTAAAGATGGGAGGGCACAGGCTGTGAGGGAAGAGGCCCAGGGACTGTTTTGTTCAGACTCCCTCTCTGAAGGCACCAGCTCCCAATTCTTTTAACAGCCCCGTTACTGGGGTTCCCTGATGCTGGTGGCCCTTGCCCCAGCCTGGCTGGCCAGAGCACCAGGAGCCAGGCTGTGGCCACATCCCTGCTGCCAACTTACTTCTCACTCTCCCCCAGCCACTTCGACATCAGGTCAGAGGATGACACAGAGAAGAAGGTGGAGTTGTTGGCCTCGGTGGCCACAGCCTTGGCCAGGTAGGACTTGCCGGTGCCAGGCGGCCCAAAGAGCAGGATCCCGCGCCAGGGCGTGCGCTTCCCTGCGGCAGAGACCAGGGTCAGGCTCCCCGTCCCTGTGCCCACATCCCTGCGGGGATCACCCAGGGAGGGCTCACCTCCCGCACAGCCCCTTCCCACTAGCATGGCCTCACCTGTGAACAGGTGTGGGAACTTGATGGGCAGGATCACAGCCTCCTTCAGAGCTTCCTTGGCTCCCTCCAGCCCAGCCACGTCACTCCACCGCACGTTGGGCTTCTCCATCATGATGGCACCTGTGAGGGTGTGACTCTGCTCATATGGCCATGCAGAGATGGGCACAGAGAGCAGTGACAGCCAGAGCCCCTACCCAAACCCCCAGTCCCATCTCCCCTCAGCACAGCAGCACTGTGAGCAAGCCACGAGAACATACCCCTGGGCCCCAGTGCCCCTCCCCAGAGCCACCCCTCAACAGGGCTATCAGTGAATCCCTCCTCAACCCCAGAGGGTCAAACCCAACACAGCCTTTCTCACCCATCAACTGCTCCTGCAGCTTCTTCTTCTCAGGGTTCTCACCCTCGCTGTCACTGTCACTCCTGGGGACAGGGGATAGGGCTCAGGAGTGGGACTGGCACTGGTGTGGATAGGGGGGTCCTGCCAGCTCCGTAGCCAGACAGGGGATCCCCCACCCCCCGTCCCCCCACGCACCCCTTGTTGTCATTCTGTGCTTCTCTGACAGGCCTCTTGCCGTGCCTGTCCTTGCTCTTCAGGTACTCCTTCAGCTTCTCCGCCCGGTCCAGGTACTGCACGCACTTGGCTCGGATGCTCTCCTTGGCCTTGTCGCTGTGAGCCTCATCTGTAGGGACCCCCAGGCGTCACCCGGAGCCCCCCGAGCGCCGGGGCCCCCCGCGCCCCCCGGCCGGTCTCACATTTGATGGCGTGCAGGAAGTACTCCACGGCGTGCTGGTACAGCCGCAGTGCCTCCTCGTAGTTCTTGGCCTTGTCCTCCTCGGTGGCTTTGGTGACCAGGTCGATGGCTTTCTGCGAGGGGGGCAGCGCCGTGAGCACCGGGCACCGGGGCCCGGCGGGGCCCCTCCCCACCGCCAGGCGCCGGGCCGGGCCCGCTCGCACCGGGGCTCTTCCGCTGCGTCCACCGCCCTCCCAGCGCGCCAGCACCGGCGCTCAGCAGGGCTCGGCGGGCTCAGCGGGGCCCTGCTGCGGCACCGGGTGAGGCCTGTCCCGGGCCGGCACGGCGCTGAGGCCCGGTGAGGCCTGTCCGCCGGGCCGTGCGGAGGCCCCGCGGGAACGGGGCGCGGTGTCGGCGCGGCCGGAGCCCCATCCCCGTGCCGGTGCCCGCGGTCGGTACCTGCAGGGTGGACGTTGTCATCGCATCGCCCGGTGCGGCCGCTCCGGCGGCCCCGGGACGGCGGCGGCGGCGGCGGCGGCGGCGGCAGCGACTGCGGCTGCGCCCGGCCGCGCGCCCCCTGCCGGCACCGCCGGGACCGCGCCGAGGGGCGGGGCCGAACCCCGCCCGCTGGGAGCCCCGCCTACAGGTGGGCGGGTGCTTTGTATGACCACGCCCACTTTGAAGCTATTATAATTTAGGGGCGTGGTCTCATGAACGCGCCCGTTTGGTGACGTAACGTGAGGGGGAGTGGTTTCACCGATTGCGCGCCAACACCCCAAAACACCCCAAAAAACATGGGCACGTGTGTGCGAGTGTGTGTGAGTGTGTGCGTCTGTCTGTGTGTGTGTCTGTGCTTGGTTACATGTATTTATGTGTGCGTGTTCGTGTGTGGTCATGAGAGGTTACATGTATTTATGCGTGTGTTCACGTGTTCATGTGTGTTTGTGTGTTCACGAGTTTACCTGTGTTTATGTGTTTATTTGTGTGTGCTCATGAGTGTTTACGTGTGTCTCTGTATGTGTTTACGTGCTCACTTGTGTTTGTATTTGTGTGTGTTCGTGAGTGTTCACGTGTCTGTGTGTTCCTGTGTGTGTTTTCCTGTGTCTCTGTGTTCCTCTATATGTTTATGTGCTCACTTGTGTTTGTATTTGTGTGTGTTCTTGTGTCTGTGTGTTCCTGTGTGTGTCTGTATGTTCCTGTGTCTGTGTGTTCCTGTGTCTGTGTCTGTGTGTTCCTGTGTCTGTGTGTTCCTGTGTCTGTGTGTTCCTGTGTCTGTGTGTTCCTGGGTCTGTGTCTGTGTTCCTGGGTCTGTGTCTACATGCTCCCGTGTCTTTGTGTGTGTGTTTGTGCAAATACAAATACAAATACAAAATCCCGTGTGGTATTTTCACACACTCTGTGCACACGTGTTCAGTGTTTACCTGTGCGCACCCCCCGCCCCCAAACACCTGCAGGTACCTGTGCCCACTGCTGTCCCCCCTTATCCCCCAGAGACCCCCCCACTCCTTCCAGAGACCCTCATTCCTCCCACCATCCCCACGACAGACTCAAAATGAGACTCGGAGCCCCTGGAAAAGGCAATCTGATATAAATAGCGATTTACAAAGAATACAAAAATAGAAGGAGGGGGAGCAGCACCCCGAGCCAGCACCCCACAGGTCCTCACAGCCCCCCTGGCCAGCACAGCCCCCCAGCAGCAGAGAACCACGCAGGGGTTTGGCTGGGGGACACTGGGGTCCCGGCAGGAGGGGGGAGCCCTACCTGGGGGGCTCTACCTGGACCTCCAGCCCCCAGGGAGCTGCCCCCAAGGGGAGGGAAAGTACAAAAAGCGAAAAGTGCATCAATCTACGTGTCCTGCCCCGGGGACCCCCCCCGTGAAGGGGCACAGGGGGCAGCGGCTGGGGAGGGACAGCCCCGGGAGGGGCTCCTGCAGCCCCGGCCCCAGCCCAGGGCAGAGACACGGCGTTTGTTCAGCCTTTGGGAGTTTTGGGGGTCACTGTTAGGGGGCAGTGGGGCATGGGGGGGAGGCCAAGCCCCAGGGACCCGGACCAGAGCACCCCCTTTGCACCCCTGAGTGCCCCTGTAAGACAAATGTGTCCCCCACCCTGAGCAGGGCGTGGAGACCCTGTGATGCAGCAATAGGGGGTCCCACGGCCCCAGCCCTGTCCCATGTGGGGACAATGTGACCTCTTTGGGGGAAGCCCCAAGGCGGGGGGACTCTGGCTCCCCTGGAGGTGAGCTGGGGGCACCAGGGGTTCGTCCCCCAGGCGGGGGAGTCGAGCTGGCCCCGCTCCAAGGCACAGGCGGTGAGATCAGCGATGGCTTCAGCCCCGGGGATTAAAGCTGGTGTGTGTACCCCGCCCCCGGGGCACTGGGGGGCCGGGAGCGCTGGGGAGGGGCAGGAGGGGCTCGCCCCCCGCACGCCCGGCGGGTCTCAGGGCAGCGTCCCACCCCAGCAAGGCACAGGTGGGGCAGGAGAGGTTGGGGGGCCCTCTGTGACCCCCAGCTGGTTCGTGACAGGGCGAGGGGGCGGGGGCACCTACGCCAGCAGCCCCAGGCGGGTGACTTTGGCCGAGAGGAAGGTGTGCAGGACGAAGACGATGGGCTTGGGGCAGGAGTGCAGGTCCAGCGCCTGGGGGCAGATGGAGAGCGGTGTCAGCAGCCCCCACATCCCACTGCAGATACGGGACTGCAGGGCTGGGGCTCCCAATCAGCCGAACCCAGTGAGTCTGGGCAGCTGGGATGCTGCAGGGAGGGGGGAAAGCAGGGGGTCCCCCCTGGAGGAAGACCCCAAACCAGGGCTGCCCCGTCCTCACCAGCTCCCCCTCAGGGCCCCCGAAATCCAGGTAGAGGGTCCTGATGCCGTCATCCGCAGACATCTTCAGGCGCTCGTAGGGGTAGCGGAAGAGGACGCTGGAGCCCGGCTCGTCCCGGGAGATGGTGAACCCCCCTCGTAGTGGATGGAGAGCTGCACCTCCTGCCCGCCCAGCGTGCAGCCTGCGGGCACAGCTGCCGTCAGCGCCCGCAGCCCCGGCGGGGAGCCCGGCGGGAGCCGGGGTGTCCCGCACCGCCGCACTCACCCACGGTCACCTCCTTGATCAGCTCGGCGGCGGCGTGGCAGCCCTGCACCAGGACGCGCGTCCACGCCGACAGGTCGCGGTGGGTCTCCACGCGGAAGACGTGCATCTCCACGCCCTGGCGAGAGCCCGTCCGAGTGGCGAACGTCAGCTCCGAGCCCAGCGCGGGCGAGCGGCGCCCGGAGCCCGAGTGCACCAGCCTGGAGGGGAGGCGGACGGATGGGGGTCGGGGCTGCGATGGCAGTGCCGGCACCGCGTCACCCCTGGTGTTTGTTCCCTGCTCTGAGGCAGAGCCACGGCCAGAGGGGGCCAAGCCCCAGCTCACCTGGTGGCCACCAGCGGGTAGCTGTGGCAGGGCGAGGCCCAGGCGTCCCTGGTCCAGGGCATCCCATCGTACAGCAGCAGGTCCTTGTCCGTCACGGCCATGAGCACCGGCCGCCACTGCTGCCGCCCGCCGTCCAGGCGTGCCTGCCGGGCACCAGGGCACCGTGAGCCAGGGGGGCAGGGGCTGCAGGCACCACCACAGCCCCGGAACCTGACCCCTGAGCCCATGGTCAGATGGCCCCCAACCCAGTGGTTCCTCATCGCTAGGCAGCATCCACAGCACTGTCATCCTGGGAAACCAAGCTGGGAGTGGCCCCCACACCTGCCAGAGGCTCTGCAGCTCCCAGGCAGTGAATTCATGGAATAGGGAGGGTGTGATGAGGGGTTCCATCTGGAAAATCCCAGTGGGAGAAGGGGCCGAGGGCATGGGAAATGCCGCCATTACCAGGGCACAGTCGGACAGGAGAGCAGCAGAGCCAGTGCCCAGGCTGGGCTCTCTGGCTGTACACACAGCCCCAGTGGCATCCTTGGCACATCCGTTGGCAATGCTGTCCCTGGGAGCACCCTGGCACATCTCATCAGTTCGTACCTGCTCGGCCAGCCAGGCGATGTGCTTCACCTCCCGGCCACCAGCTGTGGGGCTGCCAGAGCCCAGCGTGGCATTGAGCTCTGCCAGGACCTGGGGCAGCAGCGCGGTGATGTTGGCGTGCAGGGCGCTGAACCAGGCGTGGGCCGTGGCCGTGTCCCGGCACCGCAGCACCAGCGTGTTCCGGCTGTCCGGAGAGTGCAGCTCGATCAGCCTGCGAGGGGACAGCGACACGGCCCGGGGTGAGACATCAGCACCGGCCGAGCGAGCCCCTGCCTGTGCCCAGCACAGCAAACTGGCTGAACTGCTTTGTGCATTTCCACCTGCCAGGGCTTTTAGCCCTCATTTTAAGGCAGAGGGGCTGCCAGGGGTCTGGGGGGGAACACGGCATAGCCCAGGCCCTTGCCAAACCCTCTGGAGCGTCCTCGCACAGCTCAGTGGGCGAAGCAGGGGGTCACAGTGAGGGGCAGCCCTCAGCTGTGCCCAGGGTGTCCATGGGGTGCAGGGTCCCTCACACTGGCACTGGGCAGACCCAGTCCTGTCCCGGGGGGCTTTGGGGAGTGGGATCTCCCACACTGGCAGCCCCTGCCCTCACCTGTTCTCCAGGTCGGGCATGCTGAGGTTCCGGGCGGCGAAGCACATCTTGAGGGGGATCACCTTGCGGTCTCGGGGGCCCTGGTGCTGGGGGGACCCCGAGTCCTCGCTGCCACTCAGGCTGGGGGACTGCGGGGCCGCCCCCTCCCACGGCAGGTCTGACACCAGCGATGGCTTCTTGATGTAGGGGGTCACCTCCCGCATGAACTTCACTGGGGGGGAGTGGGGGCACAGTCAGGCCTGGGGAGTGTCCTGCACCCCCACACCACAGCCCTGTGCCCCAGGGTTGATCTGACAGGGTGACCTTCACACGCCAAGGCTTGGAGGGTCTCGGGCCGGGGGGAGTCCCACCCTGTCCGGGTCAGGGATGTCCCGAGTGAAGGACGGTGCTGGCAGCTCATCCCGCTGCCGGCGCGGGTGTAGGAAGGGGAAGGCGCCACAGGACAATGGTGCCGGGCAGGAGGTCAGGCTGCAGCCCATCCTGGTCCCGTCCTGCCCTGCCGCTGTCGGAGCAGCCAGGACTGTGCCCGCCAAGTTTCCAGCACTGCTGGTGATGCTGAGCCCCGACAGCAGCTGGCCTCTGCTGCACGGGGCGAGGAGGAGGGTGTGCAGCCAAGACATCCCGGCTCCACGCGCCTCTCCAGGCCGGGAAGGAAGGAAGGAGGCACCAGCTCCAGCTCCTGCTCTCCCCGGACTGTCCCACCCCAGCACCACCCCGCTGACAGCAGCCCTGGACCCCCGCCCAGACGCAGCTCCCGGCCGGCCCACGCCAAGCCCCGGCAGCCAAGGCCAAGGGAGGGACACGCTGGGGACACAGAAAACCAAACCAGAACAGCAAAAAGGCTGTACTGCACTGGGAAGCAAGCGGTGAAAGGATCCTGGAGCCGGCACAATGCCACAGCCAGGCCCTTTGGAGGGGGAGCAACACTGCTGGTGGGGCCCAGGCTGTGCTGCTGCCAATCCTTCACTGCGGGGCTGCCGAGTGGGAAGGGGGAGCGAGGATGGGACAGCAGGGATGAGGAGTGGGCAGGAGACACCAGCCCCCCGCCTACCCACCAGCTCTGCTGAGCCACAGAGCTGCCACGAGGTGCTTGCCCTTGCTGGGGGCAGCACACGAGTTAATATTAGCTGCGGCGGCGCTGATCCCGGGATTACCGCCGTCCCCGCACCCCTAATCCCGCCGCGGGGCCGGGCAGGGCAGGGAGCGCCGCGGGCAGCGGCACGGCCGGCAGCTCCCGCGGCGGGGCCGCTCGGCAGATGTTTGCCAGATGTGGGCAGCTGCCTCCGGCACTGGGAGGGAGCTCAGCCCATGGGGCTCCGGCTCACAGCGCTGCGACCCTGCGGTGCAGGCACTGACCCCGGTGGAGTCAGGAGGGTGGGAAGCCAAGCAGGGCAGCCGGCAGCACCGGGGCCTGAGTGCTGTGCCACGGCGCTTCCAGAGGACTGTGTGTGCCCCATGGTGACTGGGAATGCGGGACGCCCAGGACCGTGTCTGCCCATGGTGGGGGCAGCAGAACTGGCTCCCAGTTTTCAGTGGGATGCATCCCTGGTGCAGGCAGGACATAGAGCACCTTGTGCCAGCAGGCTGGCACTGGGGTGGGGGCACCTCCAACCACCCCTTCTGCTTCTGGCGAGCTGGTGGCCAGCACACAGCTGCACCAGCACCGCCACTGCCGCCCTGGCACAGCCACCATCACCCCGGCAGAGCCGCCGCCGCCCCACCCACGCGCTCGCCACAGAGGAAACCCAGCTGTCCCTGCGGCCCTGGCCGCCCCACGCAGGAAGGCGGCTGCTCCGGCTGCACGGCAGTGCCGGCTGCACACCGGCGGAGCCCCTGCACCCGGCGGGGAACACCCACCAGGCTCGCCCAGGCTGCTGCCCGCCCGTGCCCCAGGCAGTGCTGGAGGGCTCCCTGTCCCCGGGGCAGCTCCGGGGCCCGTGGGTGCCCGGGGAGGTGCTTGGCGTGGGCCTTGTGGGCAAACCCAGCCCCCGGCATGGGTGATACCAGCCCCACGGAGATGCTGGCGTGGGGCTGATGGCTCCCCCTCCACCACTGGCACAGAGCCCCGGAGAAGCTCTGGCACCTGCCAGGGTGGTCACACAGCTCCGGGGCTGGTGAGGAGGGATGGGGCTGGATGGCACAGCCAGTGTCCCCCCCCAGCTCCTCTCCGGGGCCCGCTGAGACCCTTTGGCCACCAGATGGTCCCACCACAGCCTTCGGACCAGCAGTGTCCAGCCACTTGCCCTGAGAAGGGAAAGGAAGGGAAAGGAAGGGAAAGGAAGGGAAAGGAAGGGAAAGGAAGGGAAAGGAAGGGAAGAGGCGTCTGCCGCGGTGCCCGTGCCCGTGGCGGAAGAGAGGGACAAACACAGCACGGGGCTGGAGCTCCTGCGGGACAGGATCAAACGGCCAGGCAGCGGGAGGAAGGACGTGCTGACTCCCGTGGGGACTCCGGCTGTGTCTGACAGCAGCCCCGAGCAAAAGCACCAAGCCCAGCACCGCTGCTCCACCTCGGCCCCTGCAGCGCCTCGTGTGCCAGGAGTGCCCGCACCGGGGAACCCAGCCGTGTCCCCTCGTGCCAGTGCAGTGTGCCAGGAGCATGGGGCAAGCTGCAGCACCCGTCCCTATACCCTGTGCCAAATGGGCACCGTGTCCATGGAGCAGCCTCAGGCAGCGGAGGACAGACGGACGTGCCAGGACACCAGGACGGTGTGTGTGGCACCACAGCCCCGTATGGCCCGCCCTGACCCCCCCACAGAAGGCTGGTGTCCTTGTGGTGCCCCATGGCACCAGCCCCGTGCCGCGCCGCCAGGCTGGGCAGGTCCTGCCCGAGCTTGTCGGGCTGCTGGGAACAGGTCGGGCAGGAGCCGGTGGCTCCGTGAGGCCAGCCCCGAGCCAGCCGTGCTGTGGGCACAGAGCCCACCGGGACACCGAGCCTGCGGCGGGGGGAAACCCGCAGCGACACGGGCAGACCCCGAAGACCCACCCGGGCTCGCAGCCCGCCCAGGGGACAATCAGCCAGCCTGGGGACTCTGTCACCAAGGATAAGGGACAACCTGTTCAGGGGGACGCCACAGCCAGGAGAAACCAAATCTATCCTGGAGGACCACAGGTCTGCCCCCGAGGACCCCAGATGTGTCTCTGAGGGACACAAGTCTGTACCGGAGAGACACAATCAGTGGAGAAGTCCTGAACTTATCCCCAGCTGTGAGGGGTCCCCATCCTGCCACAGAGGGCACAGCCCGACGGGGGGGACACACCCCAGCCCCCGTCCCCGTGCCTGGGGGGCCCGCCGGGAGTTGGGGGTTCTGGGGGTACACACACGCCCCAGGACTGGGGTGGTGGGAGTGGCGTCCCACACCCGGAAAAGGGACCCAAAGGGGGTCCAAGAGTCCGGTGACAGCGGCAGGGAGGTGTGGTGGGAGCCGGTAACGGCGGGGGAGCACCAGGGCGGGGGACCAGAGAGCACCAGGGGCCCGTACGGGGGATTCGGGGGGAGAGGAAGGGCTTTAGGCGTTACCTTCAAGGATGACCTCCCTCCCGGCTCTCTTCAGCGCCTGCACAGCTTGATCGTGGGTGGCATCGCGGAGATCGACGCCGTTAACAGCGAGGATGGCGTCGCCTAACCGGAGCGCCCCGCTCCTTTCCGCCGCCAATCCCGGGAAGATCCGTGAGATCAGCACCGGCATCCGATTCTCCCGACCTCCCTTAATGCTGATCCCGAGCCCTCCCGCCTCCGCTTTCACCACCCGCACCCTCCTCACGCCACCGGGTGCCGCCCCCTCCGCGTTGCCGTTCACCACGCCGTTCACCACCGACGGATCGCCGGTTCCCGGTTCCGCCGTTAAGCTCAGCGTTTCCCCGGTCAGTTCCGCCGACACGCGGACCCAGCGTTCCCGCAGGAGCAGCTCCAGCAGCCCCGTTTTACAAGCCCGGGTCCACACGGCCATGCCGCCGCCGCCGCCGCCGCCGCCGCCGGTCACCGGGGAAGGGGCGTGGCCGCGATGAGAGGGCGTGGCCATAGGCCCCGCCCCCGCCCGCATGGCGCGCTGCGGTAGGCTCTGGGGCACGGGGGGGGCGGGGCGGGGCCGCCCCGCCCCCGCCCCCGCGCCCACCAATCAGAGAAGTGGCGGCTAAGCCGCCGCTGCTGTGATTGGTCGCGCCGGAGGGCGGGGCCCAGGAAGCCGCGCCCCCCGCACGCCATTTCTGGCGCCGAGATTTATTTCGCGCGCCGCGATTTCTTTCAGGAACTGCGCTTTAAATCTCCCGTATTTTCCTGGGATCCCCGGTTTCTCTCCCTCCATCCTGGGGAAATGACGCTTCCCTGCCCCACGCAACACCCACAGACCCCCGTCCCTAGGGAAGGAGGCTTCCCGGCCCCAGGCAGCACTCACGGACCCACGTGGCCGCTGGGGAGACAGAAGCAAACACTGGGATTAGACACTGTGGGAAAAGGGATGGAATTTGGGGTGTCACCTTGTCCCCGCAGCGCCGGGGAGGAGAACTGGAAGGATATAAAGATCATGGTGGCATGATGGTGATGTGACAAGAGGGAGTCATGCACAACAAGGATGAGCCCTGAACCTGGGCATGTACAGAACAGTGAGGTTTTATTCCTACAGCACCTTAAGAAAATTCTTACAGTGCCCCAGGAAGGCAGCACAGAGACAGTTCCCAAGGTTGGAGTGGCTTCTTTTGCTCTCAAGTGCCAAATTTCTTCTGTTGGACAGGCAGAGGCAGCTGGGTTTTGAAGTCCATGATGGGTCGTTCCACCACAACCAGGCAGTTCTCGTCCAGCAGATCCATGAAGAGTAGTGGCTGAAAGGGAGGAGAGGGGACTCATGGAATCAGGGAATGGTTTGGGGTGGACACCTTCCACTGTCCCAGGTTCCTCCAAGCCCTGTCCAACCTGGCCTTGGACACTGCCAGGGATCCAGGGGCAGCCACAGCTTTGCTGGGCACCTGTGCCAGGGCCTGCCCACCCTTATAGGGAAAAATTCCTTCCCAATATCCTATCTATCCCTGCCCGCTGGCAGTGGGAAGCGATTCTCTGTGCCCTGTCCATACCTTTGCTCAAAGCCCCTCTCCAGAGCCTGAGCACCTCCCTGACCCTGCTCCCCGACACCATCACTCACCTGGAACTTCTTGCAGATCTTGAAGGCGTGCAGCTGCCGCTTCCTGGCCGTCTCTGGGAGCTGTTTCAGGGTGCTCTGGTTCATCAGGAGGGCGCTGTCGTCGGGCAGGGGCTGTGGGAGCAGGCACAGCCAGGGTCAGCGCTCCCCCAGGAGCACACCCCGCACCCCCAGCCCCGCTGCAGCTCACCAGGGACTTGTCGAGGACGCAGAGCAGGTAGGTGTCGTGGAGCAGGATGTGTGCAGGGTTCTTGGGGTTGAAGGTGATGTGTGTGATGGGCGAGTCCCGCTCCAGCCAGGCGCGGTGCAGCCCCCGGCTCTGCACGGCGCGGCTCCAGCTCGTGTACTGCTTCTCGGGGATGCTGAACTCCAGCAGCTGGGCGGGACAGCAGGGACACGGGGGGCCTCAGGGGCGTCTGCTCCCGGCAGCACCCCCACGCCAGCACCTCCAGCCAGCCCCCTGAGCCACGCCAAAGGCAGGGGGACAGGCACAGGGAAGGGAGCAGGGCCAGCAGAGCTCCACCAGGAGAGCTCAGCTCCTACCTGCTGGTCCGAGTAGGCGATGACAAGGTTGTTGGTGCTGGGGTGGATGGCGAGGGCCGATACGGCGCAGCTGTAGGTGGGCACCATGCAGTGGTGCTGCAGGAGGGGACAGTGCACTGAGGGGACCCACCAGGGCCACTGCTGACACCTCTGCCACACCCCCAGCCTGCCCTGGGACTGCCTCTGACCCCCTTTCCCACACGCCCACCCCAGCCCTGCTCTGGGGATGCAGTGATGGCTCCCAGGCCATCCCACGTCCTCTGAAGCCAGGGGTGGGTCACTCCCAGGCCCACCTTGAAGCATTTCAGGTTGTAGATGTGGATGGCCCAGTCGCCGCTGACAGCCGCCAGCCAGTGCCCGTCCACGCTCGGCGCCAGCAGGTAAACGGCCTCGGAGCAGCCTGCAGAGACCCTGGGGCTCACAGAGGTGCTGGGAGCCCCAAACCCCCGGAGACATGCTCCCCCCGATTGTCCACTGCCAGGCCATGAGGGCACAAACACTCCCAGGAGAGACCCACACATCGCTCAGGGCAGGAAAGGGGGACAGCCCTCCTCTGCACCCACAGGGGAGGGGGATGCGGAGCCCAGGAACCCCCAGCAGCAACCCAGCTCCCCCCAGCCCACACCTGAAGGTGGCCGCAGTGTGTGCAGGTGTTTGCAGCCCCCCGGCTCCAGCAGCTGGAAGACGTGGACAGATCCTCGAGCAGAAGCCACGAAGAGCCTGTCGGAGTCAGCGGAGAACTGGAGCTGGTAGGCTGGAGGCAGCAGCTTGGGCACCTTGGGGACCTGGGAGTGGGGAGAATGCAGCCCTGGCAGCCACCCCACTGTCACCCACAGCCCCCAGGAGAGACACCGGCCTCGCCAGCCCCCAGGACGCCGCAGCCCCCCACCCCTCTGACCTTCCTGAGGCTGACGCCGTCCCCGTCGCAGCGCACGCGGTACAGCTGGAAGCGGGAGGCCGTGGAGTAGCCGACCCAGGTGCCACAGGGCGAGACGCAGCTGCAGTAGATGTGCTCCGGGCCCTGGGAACGCCACGGGACTGAGAGGGGTCTGAGGGACCCCCAGAGCCCAGCACACACCCCCTGGCTGCCCCCTCAGCCCTACCTTGCTCTTGAGCTGTAGGAGGTGCTCGGGCATCCGGCACAAGGAAAGGACCTCGCCGTCCTTTCCTGGGAACAAAACCACACAGAACATCAGTAACAGTGGGAAAACCACATGGGGCTCTTTGAGCTGCTGCTGGGACCCTGGGGGAGTGCCCAGACCCTTCCCTGAGGCCCAGAACATCTCAATCCCGAAATCCTGTTGGCAGCATGGGCTCTGCCAGGGAGTCAGAGAGCTGCACCTGTGACTCACCGGTCTCCTCAGTGGAGCCAAGTCTCCAGAGCTCCAGGTACTGGGAGAACTGGAAGAGGAGCAGCCGGGCTTTCCTGGCACAGGAGACGAGGCGTCGCTGCATGGAAAAACAGGCAGGATGTCATGGACCCAGAGCCTGGCACAACGGGCTGGGGCACAGCTGGAATGCCCTGGGGTGCTGGAGACTCCACAGCGGGGGAGAACAGGGAAATCAGGTCCCATGGGATGGGAGCCTGGAGATGGAGACCCAGCAGGACCAGCAAGACCAGCTTGACAGCTTCTACTGCTCCTTGGCAGAAGCCTCCAGATGTACCAGGAATGGGGACACAATGGGGTAGAGGAGGGTTCCAGGGACAGGGAAGGAACCCTGGCAGGGCAATGAGGGCACCTGGAGGGGCAGGGAGATCCAGCCCTGCCAGCCCCACCAGCTCAAGACCACAGTCCCCGTGTCACTCACGTGGGGGAAGGTGAATTTTCGGAGCACTGCGTCGTAGCCCTTCTTCTGCATCTTCTCCATCAGCGGGCGGATCACCAGCTGGGCATCCAGGCCTGGAAGCCAAGCACAGGTCAGCTGGGCCAGTACTGGGAAGGGGAACCCAGCCCAGCCCCAGTGCCACGGGCAGTCCTACCCCCAGAGATGAGGGCAGTGGGGCAGTGTGCCACGGCCCGCACGTCGTGGCTGTGGAACTGGAAGGGCTTTGTCCGCACCCAGCGTTTCTCCTGCCCGCCCAGCTTCACTGGCAGCAGCTGCAGCTGGTAGGTGGCCCCGGTCGAGGTGCCCACCACGATGCTGTCCTCCTTCTGTGGAGCAAAACGGGACGAGGTTGTGGGAGCAGACTGGGAACAGCAGGAGGGCACTGCCAGGAGGCATCGAGCGCAGCAGCTCCTGCTCCCTGTCAGCCACGGGGGACCTGGGGGTGTCACCCACCTCTGACACGGCCAGGGAGAGCACGGCCGAGGTGCTGACGGTGTGGGACTCAGCCAGCGTGCCCTGCTCCCAGTCCCAGAACTGCACTCTCCCAAAGGAGTCGGCACTGACCACGGTGCCGCTGGAGAGGAGGGCGATGGCCCACACCACGCACTCGCGCTTGGCCTTCTGCACGTGGTGGTTCACCATGATCCTCTGCACCGTCTGGCCTGGAGTGCAAAAAGTTTGGGGGTGGCCGGGGGATCCCCCGGTGCACGGCGGGGCTGGTGGGTGCCCGGGGAGGGGATGGGATGGGATGGGATGGGATGGGATGGGATGGGATGGGATGGGAAGGGATGGGATGGGATGGGATGGGGCTGCTCCCGGGACAGCAGGTACCTGAAGTCACATCAATCACACGGAAGAAGTCGATGGAGCCAGCCACGATGTGAGTGCCCGAGGGGTGCCAGGACAGGCACAGGACACGGCCTGGGGAGGGAAGCTCGGTGTGAGAGCCCACGGGCTCGCAGCTCCTCGGTCAGCAGGACGCCCCTAGGGACAGGGGGATGGTGCTGCGGCCGGGACCCACCTTTCCTCCTGTCCAGGTTGCGCTCAAACTGGATCCCCCCAGGAACGACTTGGAAGATCTTAACAGAGCCGTCCTCGCAGCCGATCTGCGGGGGTCGGGATCAGCGCGGGGCACGGCGGGGCCCTCTGCCCCCGGCGCCGCTCCCGGC
This sequence comes from Sitta carolinensis, assembly GCA_032173965.1. Classification (NCBI taxonomy): domain Eukaryota; kingdom Metazoa; phylum Chordata; class Aves; order Passeriformes; family Sittidae; genus Sitta; species Sitta carolinensis. The sequence continues at coordinate 1,012,948 of CM063292.1, forward strand.
GGGACTCACCGCCAGCTGCGTGCCGGTGCCGTTGGCCACCATGCTCCAGATGGGTCCCCCGCCGCCGTCGGTGCCGCGGGCCGCGCTCAGCACGGACAGGTCGTACTCGGTGATGTCCCCGCCGAGCCCGGCCCCGAAGAGCCGGTCCCCCGCCGCCCAGCACAGCGACTCCACCGACCGCGCCTCGTGCCCGGGGATCACCTGCGAGGGACGGGGTCACCGACGGCACCGGTACGGACCGGCAGCGTACGTAAAGCCCGGTACGGCCTCGGTGAGGCGCGACACAGGCCCGGCACAGGCTCGGTACGGATCCGTAGGGCCAACTAAAGCCTGGCCCCGGCTCGATACGGCCCGGCTCGGCTCGGTACAGGCCCGGTACAGCTCGGCGCCGATGGCAAGGACCAAGTAAGCACGGTACGGGCTCGGTACGTGGCCGGTACAAGCTCGATAAAGCCCGGTCCGGCTCGGTACAAGCTCGGTAAAGTCCGGTCCGGCTCGGTACCGGCCCGGTCGGGCCCTCACCTTCTCCTGGAAGTAGTTGGCGGCGAAGTTGTACACCTCGACGGCGCCGTCGGTGCGGGCCAGGGCCAGGCGGGCGCCGCGGGGGTGGCAGGCGAGGCAGCGCACGCCCGCCGGCACCAGCCCGAAGAACCGCACCCGGTGCACCTCGAACTCGCCCATCGCGCTCCGCCGGCCCCGGCGCCGCTCCGGTCCCGGCCCCGGCCCCGCTCCGCCCCACGTGCGCGCGGCGCGCCGGAACCGGAGCTGCCCCGCGCCCGCCGGGACCGGAAGCGGAAGCGGCGGCGCGGCGGGAGATTCGGGCGCTGCCGGCGGCGGGTGCGGCGGCGGGAGCGGGGCGGCGGGGCCGGGGCGCGGCCCGGGGCGAGCGCACGGGGCAGGCGGGAGGGATCCGGCCCCGAGAGACCCGGCCGGGCCGCCCCGGGCCGGCCCCGCGGCACCGGCGCCGCTGGAGGGCACCAGCGCCCCGCGGCACCGGGGGGGCCCGGGGCCGGGTCTGGGGGGCCGCGGAAGGGATCCGGGCCGGGGGCGCCGGGGGAGGCTGCAGGGCACGTAGGGGACTCTGGGGCTGGGGGGTGGATTCTGGGCATGGGGGTCTCTGGAGGGGATGGGTCTGGGGGGCTCTGTGTTCCGGGCGTGCCAGCTGGGGGGCAGTAGGAGAGATGGGGAGATCTGTACTTGGGGATCTGTGGGGCCCAGAGGGGGCTGGAGGTTCTGGGTGCATTCTATGGGGCCTGGGGGGATGGATCTCAGCATCTGTGGGCCCAGCACAGGGTGGGCTGTGGAGGGTCCGTGGGGCCCTGGGGCAGAAGCTCATCCTGGGACCCCAGAGGGGAAGGGCCAGGGGCTCCTGCTCCCCTGCCCTCTGGCCCTGACCTGACCGTGTCTCTGCAGCCCCTGGCAGGGCCCGGCATGGTGCAGATCGTCATCTCCAGGTGAGTCCCGCGGGTCCGGCGCCCGTGGCCCCCGTGCCCGCTGGGACCTGGGTGAGCTCCCCATCCCCGTCTCTCCCACAGCGGTGGCGCGGGGGCCCTGGCACGGTGGGTGCTGGTGGAGCTGCAGGGCACGGTGGAGCCGCGGCAGAGCGGGGACCTGGCCGGGAGCCTGCTGGGAGATCTGCACTACACCCGGGAGGTGAGGCTGGGACCCGCCAGGACCCGCCGGGGGCAGCCCAGCCCAGCCTCACGCTCTGCTCTCCCCAGGGCGTCCCGGTGCTCATCGTGGGTCACCACATCCTCTATGGGAAGGTGGTGCAGCTGGAGAAGCCGTTTGCTGTGCTGGTGAAGCAGGGAGGAGCCCCCCAGCCCAGCCCTGCAGGGCCCCAGGGCCACTACACCGTGACTGCCCTCATCAAAACCAAACTGCTCTTCAAAACCCGCCCCAAGCCCATCATCACCCACGTGCCCAAGAAGGTCTGAGGGGAAGGATGTGAGCTATGAACTGTGATCTGCTGCCATAAAGAGCAGCAGGGACTTGAGGAGATCCAGGACCTCATCCCTGTCCTGCACATGGGACTCTGGGGCTGCTGGGTCCTGTGTCTGGGCACCCAGAGCCCTCCCTGGGTCACTTGTCTTCCCCAAAATGAGTCTTTTCAGAGAGCAGCCAAGCTCTCAGCCACAGACCCTGTGGATCACTCCAGGGGAAATAGCTCCTGGTAGGCAGGGACTGGCTGTGGGCCTAGGCAGGGGTGTCCCACCCCAGGGGCTGCCCACAATGTCCAGCAGGTCCCAGGGGTTCATGGAGGTGCCAGTGTGGAGATGTCTCCTCCTACGCCCTCCCAGCAGCTGTAGGGACACCAGTGCCACGCAGAGCCTCAGGACCAACCTCCCTCAAGTCGGGCAGGGGGACCAGGGACCCTCCCTAAAACACACCATGTGTCCTCACTTCAAGTCTTTATTTCCACAACTCCATCAGGATATAAAAACCAGCTTTTTCCACCCGAAATATGGAAAAAAATCCCCCTGGCAGGTTCAAAAATAAATAGATTTACAAACCATCTGCGACAATACCAAAGAGCTACAAAAGTCTTCTAAAAAACCTTGTATTAAATTAAACAAAAACCAGCTAAAAGCTCCGTCATAGAAAGGGGTTTTTATCCAAGTCCTGAAAAAAGGACCCACAGGTGAATTCCCTGGGGAGGGGAAAGTTGGGAAGCACCTTGCCTAAATCCCCATCTTCCCTCTGCTGGGAAGGTAGCGGGGTGGGAGCGATGGGGCTGTGGGTCAGCCAGAGCATGACATGGCCCCAAAGGGTCTCCAGCAGCACTCAGCCAACACACAGCCTCCCCAGCTTTCCCGGTTTCTCCATGCCAGGATCCCCCTTGGCTCTTTGGCAAAGCTGAAGGAACCTGCTGCCCTCCTGGAGCAGCCAGACCCCCCGAGAGGCCGGGGGGCTCCCCGTGGGTACGTGCCCGCACGCAGCCGTGGGCAGAGGCAGCACCAGCCAGCAGTGCTGGCACCGTGCTGGACGGAGACTCTGTGTCCTGGGGGTGGGAAGTGCTGTAGCACCATGGAGGTGGGACTGGAATCCCTGTAGAAAGCACCGAAGGGTGGAAAATTCCGGAGTGGGGCGTGGGGAGCGTGGCCAGCAGCGCTCCACACCAGGATGCTCCATAGGGCACAGCTGGGGTGTAGCTGGCAGCACCTGGCTGGGTGATGGGCAGCCCTGGCTCGGCTTCTCTTTGGCCAGCTTGGGATGGAAAAATGAAAATGTAGGTAAAATGTACATCTTAAAGAAAGAAAGCAAGATTTCAAAGATCTGATGAGAAATGCCAAGGGTTGGGAGCGCTCAGCGCTGCCCAGAAGCTCCGGGATTGGGAAAAAGGGGACTGGGGGTGTTCACTCCAGCATGTGGGATCACCCCAGCACCTGGGGGTTCTGGGATGGGGAAGAGGGGACGGGGGGTGGTTGTCCTGACACTTTGGATCACCATGGCACATGGGACGAGCCTGGCACGGGACCACCCCAGGGTCAGACCTCAGTGAAGACCAGCCCACACTGCTCCTGCCTCTTGCCGCAGCGTCGGGCGACGATGGCCAGGTAGAGGGTGAGCAGGGCCACCCAGTAGCAGGCATAGAGGATGGCACCTGAGACGAGGAAGGCCACCTCGGTCTCGCTGAAGAGGTCCTGGCTGTAGGCGGTGTAGGCCAGCCCGCCCAGCAGCACCGCCACCCACACCGACACCGGCAGCAGCCCCACAAAGTTCACCACGATGGTGCGGCGCCCCGAGGTGCCCCAGCCCGACTTGTTGATGGTGGCAATGGCGAAGATTTTGGCGGGCAGCAGGCTGGACATGTAGAGGAGGGCATAGAGGGACATGAAGATCATCTCGGCGTTGCCACGCAGGAAGCAGGCGTAGGTGGCCTTGATGACACCCACCAGCTGCACCGTCAGCAGGAACAGGAGGATGTTCCAGACACGGCCGCGGTAGAAGAGCTGGATGACGGTGGCGATGAGGAAGAAGGGGAAGAAGCCGGTGACCACCGACTCGTAGGTCATCCAGAGGTGATGCTTGTGGAACCAGAGCGCATTGTAGAGCCACTCGCGGAAGTAGGACTTGCTCCAGCGGGTCTGCTGGTTGAGCCAGCGCAGGTACCGCGTGGGCGTCTCCGTCAGGCACTTGGAGCGAGCCGTGTACTTGGTCCGGTAGCCCAGGCTGAGCACGCGGTTGGTGAGGTGCCGGTCGTCCCCGAAGCTGCACTTGCTGCCCAGGAAGGTCTGGTGGTACCAGTCCTCGAGGAACTGCTGCAGCAGCGCGTTGCGGTACATGCCCAGGGGGCCGCTGATGCACTGCACGCAGCCGAAGTACGACTGGCACGCGCGCTCCACGTTGAAGGCCATCCAGTACCGCACGCTGCTCAGGAAGGAGAGCCACGAGTCGTACTTGTTCAGGATCTGGGGAGGGGACGGACGTGAGCCCCGGCAGTGCTGCAGCCCCCCGGGAGCCCCAGCCCTGCCCTCGCCTCGCCGCCCCGGGGTGCCCTCCCTCATGCCAGGGTACCTGGACATCGCCGCCGACGCCACCGACATGGGGGTCGGCCTCCAGGATGCGGAGCATCTCGGCGGTGCAGGCGGGGTCCAGCACCGTGTCTGAGTCACACACCTGGGGGCAGAGGGAATGTCGAGCCCCGCTCCCGCCGCCCACGCGCGCCCGGCAGACAGCCCAGCCCACAGCCAGGCAAGCCTGAGCCACGGACGGCGAGACCAGGCAGAGCCCCGCAGACCGGCAGGCGATGGCAGGGAGCAGAGCACCCGGTGCTACCGGGGCACCGCTGCCCAGGATACACATCTCTGGCTGCTGGCGCTGAGGGAGGATCTGTCCCAGTCACCACGTGTGGGGACCTGGCACCCCGTGCCACACTGTCCCACGGGATGACACCACAGCAGGCCATGTGCTGAGGAGGTGACGGGACACCCATGGGCAGCGGTGTGGGCAGGGCTCAAACCTCAAACCCTGGTGGCTCACGGGCAGTGCATGGGTCCAGAGCCGGTGCCAGGCACCCAGGTGCTACTGAGGATTCCCGGGGCCACTCCCGCTCCTCCCACAGCCCCTCTGCCCGGCCACGCAGGCAGGACGCTCACTGCCCACATCCCCCAGCCCATGCATGCACCTGGATATAATCCACGGAGTCTCCAAGCGCCCGGAAGGCCGTGTACATCACCTCCCGCTTCCCGCCCCACTTCTGGAGGATGCAGGAGTAGGTGTTGCTGCGGACCAGTGCCTGAACTCGGGCCAGCCCTTCCCGTAGCCCGGCCTCCGTCTCCCCCTCGCCCCGGGCGTGGAAGTTGCTCCTCCAGATGTAGCTGCCAGAGTGCTCGGAGCCCATCACGTCGTGGAAGATGTCCAGCATGTAGGTGTCGTCGGGGCCATTCCCGTCCACCACCATCACCACTTTGAGGTCAGGGAAGGCGATGCGCTTGACAGAGCGCAGGCACTTCGTCAGGTAGTCGGGATCCTCCTGGAAGGCGGCGATGCAGAGAGCCACCGAGCGCCCCGGCCGCACCGGCTGCCCCTCGCCCCGCATGCGCCGGTGCTCCAGGAAGGCGAAGAGGCTCTGGATGAAGAGGTGCAGCCCCAGGATGGCTCCGTAGAGCCCGAAGGAGAGGTAGTGCTTCTCCGTGTGGATGAACTGGTACCCTGTGACGTAGGCGGCCAGGATTCCCCCCAGCACCGCCACGGCGAAGAGGCTGGTCCCCACGACACGCAGGGCCGTGGAGAGGCTCCCTGGCATCTGGGGGGACATGGGGCACCATCAGGGCAGGGGGACATCCTCCCCATCTGGTCACCCAGAACGCAAAAGCAGGGTGGCCCTGCTCTTCTGCTGCCCCACGGCCACCCTGTCCCTCACCGGTCACTGGTTTGGGGTTGACACCTTCCCAGTGTCTCCACGGGGCCAGAGGAGGTGCGGGGGTCCCAGGCACCCCACCGTGTGTGGTGCCAGGTGAGGCGTGGGGGTCCCAAGCACCCCACTGTGTACATTGCCAGCACCCCCCATCCACCCAAGCAGGAGCGCGGCTGCTCGCCGGCGATGGCTGGGCTGGAGGACAGGGAAGGGCACGGCGATGTCAGGGACCAGGGTGTTCCCGGGGAAATCACGGCCGCCCAGAGCCCTCCTCCACCCCAAACGCGGGCGGTGGGACCCCCGGCTGCGGGGATGGCAGCAGCCAGATCCGCACCCCGCTGCGGGATGGGACGAGCGGCGCGGGCAGGACGGGACTGCGGAGGTGCACCGGGACGCGGGCAGGGGGTGCGGGCAGGTCGGGGATGCACGAACACGTGCGGGGGTGCGGGCAGGGCGCAGAGCCAGCCCCAGGGACCCCCGGCGGCACTGCCCGGGCAGCCCCCTCCGGCTTTCCCCCGGTCCGCAGCCCCCGGCACTCCCGGTTCCTCCCGGTCCCGCAGCCCCCGGCGCTCCCTGCTGCCCGTTACCCCCGGCCCCGCAGCCTCCCGTGCTGCCGCTCTCACAGCACCGCGGGGACACCCCGAGCCGGCACCAGCGAGGCCGGGAGGGAGAAGGAGGGACCGGGACTCACCGTGGAGGTGCCGGTGGTGGTGCCGCCGCTCCCCACCCGCCGCCGCCGCTGTGCGCCCGGCCCGGCCCGTGCGGCCCCTTTATACCGCGGCGGGGCCGGCACCGCCCGCAGCCCGCGGGGGCCCCGCCCGGCACCGGCACCGGCTCCGGCACCGCCGGCACCGCCCCCGGCACCAGCACCGGCACCGGCTCCGGCTCCGCCCGCAACGCCCGGGAACCCGCCCCGCACCGGCAGCACCTGGCACCGGCCCCAGCCCCGCACTGCGGGAGCGATGACCGGCACCGGCGGCACCGGCGGCACCGGCATCAGCAGCACCAGCGCTGCACCGGCACCGGCAGCATCACGGGCATCACGGCACAGCTGCTACACCGGCAGCACCGGCAGCGGCTCTGGTGCTGCACCGGAACCGGCATCACCATCGCCCGGCACCGGCATCAGGCGCCGGGGACCGGCCGCTCGATCCCCCCGGCCCCTCCGGGGCCCCTCTCATGACACCCCCGCGTCACCTTCCTGTGTCACCGTGTCCCCCCGCGGCATAAGCCACCCGTGCCACCCTGTCCCCGTGGCCGGTGGGTGCCGGGCAGGACCAGGGTCATCCCGGGAACAGCAGCACTTTGTCCCTGGTGGCAGGGGAACAACCAGCTCCTGGAGGGGCCATTCTGAGTCTGTAGGAGGCACAGACTCTATTCGGGGCTCAGATTCGGCACTTTTGGGTTTCTCACCCCGATCGTATCCTGCTGTGACGCGAGCTGGGTGCGAGGTAATGTCGGGATTGGGCCCGGAGACTCCAAGCAGCCGGAGGTGGGAAAGGGGATCCCCGCGGCAGGAGCACCCTGTGCAGGAGCATCCCCCTCGCTGACAGCCCCGGCACTGCGGTGCTGTTCTCTGGGAGCTTCCCCAGCGCCTGGAGCGAGTGGTGGGGATCCGGTGAGCTCACGGACGGGACAGGGACATGCCGGGACCCTCGGCACACCTGCGAGGGTCCCGCATAGCCACGGTGGGGCACAGCGGGGTGAAGCTCGGCACAGCAGAGCCAGACTGGCACACAGCCGTGCCTCTGCCACCACCACGGTGCTGGGACAGAGGCAGCGTGTCTGCAGCCCTCCCTGTACCCTCATCAGTGACCCCTCACTTTTCCCTGTGCCTGTGGCTGCTCCAGGTGGAAACCAAACTCTCTCCCCCTCTGGCACAGCTGCTGCCTTTCTTCCAGCAGAAGGACAGTGGGACACATTCCTGCTCCTGGAGGCAGGATGACTGGACAGTGCCCAGCCGGTGCACCAAATTAAAAGACTTTTAATTCCAAATTCTTCCTCTGTCATTCACAGCAGGCCCTGGACATGCACAGCTGGTATGGCAGCAGCCCAGTGCGTGCCTATGGTCTGACTCCAGCACCAGGAGTGATGAGGAGTGCTTGGCCATCCACTCTCAGGTGAGGAGAATGGGCTCCCACTGTTTGTGCACTCCCAGCAAGACATGGCACTGGTGGAGACATGGCCAGGACCCCCAGCCTCGCAGGGAAGAGGGGTGCTGGACCCCCACATTTGGCAGGACACAGGGCAGCTGGGAAATGGGCCCCTGGGGCTGTGCACAGTGGGGCTGGGCTGCCAGGGGAGTGAGGGGGCCACCAAGCTGGGTCCCTGAGGACTCTGCTCCCCCCACATTGGGGGTGTGCAGCAGCTGCCAGTGCAGGAAAGGGGCCCATGGGGCTGCAGCACTCTGGAGACTGCCCTGCCTGGAGGGAGGAGGTGACTCTGATGTTGGGGTATCCCTGAGCACATGGTGGTGAATGGTGCTCCCAGCCACGTAACCTGTAGGGTCTCTCAGCCCCTTCTCATCATGGAGGGGCTCTTGGTGCTACACCAGAGGGGCCCATCCTCAGACCCTGTGGTGCATCCTTGTGGTGTGAGCACAGTGCCAAGGAGGGGTCACGGAATTCCACTTTGGGGATGCAGACAGCAGAGCCCTCCTCTCTCCTGACTCCCCTTGGGGACAGCCGCACATTCGGTGCTGCCTAGCCAAAGGGAGCCTGAAGCACTGGCACTGCCAGCTGCTTGCCCAGCTCAGGGCTCACCCTGGGGGTGATGCTCACCCTTCCACAGGACACCGGGGCTGGGACATGACCATGATGGCACCCAGGATCTTTGCACGGCCCCACAGACACCACGGACACAGGGCTGAGCACGTCTCTCTTTAATCCCACACCTCGTCCCAGCGAGGTTCCCCCCCCCCCCCCCGGGTCCGACACTGCCAGCAGCATCCTGGAGGGCACTGCGAGCCCTTCCCCCGGGGAGCCACTAGCCCTGACCCCAGAGCAGGAACAGCTCATTCCCACGGGCTCAGCCCCACTACGGCAGCACCACAATCTTCTTCTCCAGCGTCTGCGGGGGGAACAGGACCCTCCTCATGGCGGTGTCCAGCTCCTCCAGCGCCAGCTGTGCGTGCAGCACGGTGGCAGCGTCGCTCTCGGCCGTGGCCACGTGCTTCAGCAGGCGGTACAGGTCCCGCAGCACGTCCCGCAGCACCTGGGCACGGGGCAGGGCAGCTCAGCACCCGCCGGCACCTCGCCCGCACCGCCCTCGGCAGGCGGGGCCGCCCCTTCCCTCCCCGACACCGCGGCCGCAGCCTCGGCTCCCCGGGACTCAGTTTCCCCACATGCCAGCAGCACGTTGTGGTGATCCCCCGGCACAGGGGCACCAGGGCATGCCGGGCTCCGGCTGCGGGGATTCCCGTGGGGAACTGGCTGTTTCCTCCACGGGAGCTGAGTCCCAGCATGCTTGTTACTGGGAACTGCGGAGGGAGGCCGCAGTGGTGGAAACACTGGGCATTTCCAAGTCAAATCAGCGAAGAACAACTCCCACGGCTCCCAAGAGCTGTCAATGCCCCCAGCATGGCATGGCACAGCCCAGCTGCTCGGAGAGACATCCCTGCAAAGCCCCCTTTCCCCAGGATCTATTTAGGGAACCCTTTAGTGGGGGATGCCCAAACTGAGTATCTCCCTCCCTTGGGACTCTCCCTGGAAGCTGCTTGGGAATGAGCCCTGCAGCCCCTATAGAGCAGAGGCCCACCCCAAGGGATGTCCAGGAGGCCCTTGGGGGCTGTCCCTGCCCCAGGGACAAGCAGGGACCCACCTCAGTGACCTTCTCACTCAGCCCCCGCAGCAGCAGCACCACGACGTGCACAGCGGCTCTTCGCACTTCAGCCTCGGGGTCTGTCCGAGCTATGGCTGTCACACAGCAGGTGACCTGTGGGGACAGGGCAGGGGGGCACCATCAAGGACTGAGAGATGCAGGGGATCCCATCGGAGCAGGCACTGAGGTGCTGGCAGTGTCCCAAGAACGAGGATGGGACCGCCATGCGCTGTGGGGTGCGAGCTCCGAGCAGCTCCCAGCAGGGCCAGGCGGCACATGGATGCCTCAGGAAGCTGTGGAGCAGTCTGTATGAAAATCAGGCAGAGCCAAAGGAATCTAATTAAATCCCGGCAGTGACAGCCGGGAGAATTAGCAGAGCTCGCACCTTCCCAAAATAGCAGCGTGTGGCTCACTGGCATCACATCAACTGCCGGGATCCACCGGTGCCGAGCGGGAACTGAGGGGAGCAGCCCCAGTGCCAAATCCATCACGGCTCGCTCCAGGAGCACCGGGGGGTGAAGCTCTGGCTCCCGCGGGGCACAGTCCCATGGGCTCCAGGGCCCCTGGGAGTCAGGCTCACCCCACTGGTGAACCCAGCAGTTCCCAAAGCCGTATCTCACCCACAGCCTGCAGCGGGGCAGGTGAGGGCCAGCTCCGTGATGATACCGATTATGATAATAAAGATAACGGGAGGGTAACAACGTGTCATTAAGCAGGAGGTGTCTCTGGCAGGCACCACTTGTGCCCCCAGGTCTCCTCTGGCTGCCATGGGTGGAGCAGGCACCTAAAAATCAGGGCTACAACCTCCCTAGTGTTTGCTTCAGGCCCTATGACTTTTACACTCCACAATATCAGCAATTATCACTCGGGTCTTTCATGGAAATGTCCCGTTTCCATATGGAAACGTCCCATTTCCCAGTCCTCAGCAGCCCAACCATGTGCTAACAAACACGCTCCTTAAGGAGAGATCCCCTGCTCCCCAGGCAGGGCCAGGAGGGAGCAGGTACCTCCTGGATGATGGATCCCAGCTGGAAGCCGAGGTGCTGGCAGAGCTCGCCCAGGTTGGAGAGGCTGCTGGCCCGCAGGGCACTGTCGGGATCCCGGGCACCCCGCAGGAAGGCACGGATCAGCGGCTCCCGGTGCTGGAACACCATGTCCCCTGAAGGGAGAGCAGAGCTGTGTGTCACCAGCAGGGAAAGCCCCACCCTTCCTGCCAAAGCCCTGGCTCCTTTGGAAACAGATGGGTTGGGCATCTGCCTTGCAACACCACTGAACAGCTGGATACAACATCTGGAGCGTGGCCTGTGCCCCTCAGCACACACCCCATGGCACAGACCTTGGGGCTCTTTGGCACGTTCCAGTCCTCCCATGGGGTCCCATGGTCCTGCAAGTGTGAATCTCAAATTCCCACATCACCCAGACCCAATCCCCTGCCCCAATTAGCACACAGAGGTGCTGTGGACTGTGGACGTGTGAACTGCTAATGAAAGCTCCAGCCCGTGCTCAGCATCCACAACTATCCCAGGAGTGTGGTGATCCCAGAGGAGTTGAGAAGCTGTGTGCCCCACGGTGTGGATACCCCTCCTAGCAGGCAGGGCCTTGAGGGGGTGAAAGAAAGCTCCAGAAGGTCAGCTAGCCTGTGAATTCTATGTTTTTCCAGCTCTCTCAAGCTGTGGACAATGGTGTCCTGCAGCAGATGGAGGCAGTGGGATGGATGCCTTGGGATGCCCCAGGGTGTGGAGACAGGAATGATCCCTGTGGGCAATGGGACCTCCCCATCACCCTGCACGTGGGGGTCAGGGCTGGCCACTGGAACAGGGTGGGGGAGCACAGGACAGTGCTGTGATGCCAAGGACTTGCTGGGAACGTGCCATGCTCTGTGCCTGCATCCCAGGACTTGGAATTACAGCAGTATGAGTAGTGCAGGGTGATCCGAGTGGGATCCCCTCCAAAGCCAGCAGTGCACCAGCCTCTGTGCCAGATGGCTACAGAAGGGGCATGCAACACTTCCTTTCCCCTCCTAGAAAGGGAAAGCTGCTCCAGTGGGACAGAAAACAGGGATGGGCAGGAGGGAGGCATGACAGCCTCTTGGCAGAGCAGGAGATCTCAGAACGAGAGAGCTGTGGAGCCATCCTGGAAGTGCTGGGTAAATCCTTGCTCTCAGATGCCGAAGCTTTGCAACAGAAACAACTCGGTGCAATTTGTTCTATAAATACGCCGGCGAGCCGGGACGCGCCGGGGCAGCCGCCCGCGGCAGCGGCACCGCAGCGAGCACGGAGGAGAATGTGCCAACATCCCCAGGGGGGCAGCTGCCAAGGGAAACCTGGACCTGACACTGGGTCAGGCACACGGACATGGCCCGGGGAGGCCTGAGACTGAGGGGCTCTGAGCTGATCACTGGAGCCCCACAGGACACAGTGGGATGCCCTGTCCCCATCCCAGCAGCGAGGACGGATGGTGGCACAGCCTGGCACTGATGGGATGCCACAGCTGGCAGAGCCCAGGGATGCCACTGGTGCCAGGGAATGTGGCACAGGACACAGGAGAGTCACAGTCTGAGGGCTCAGGGGGTCCTGGCTTCTCCGGGGCATCCCCAGCCAAGGCACACAGTGCCCACCTGATGACCAGGGATCTCTGCCCAGCTGCCCCAGCACTGCGGGGACCGGCTGCCACCTCCCCGGCCGTGTACAGCTCCAGCTGTGTGTTCCTGCTGGCCAGGCCTCCTCCACAGAGTCAGACAAGGCATTTTAGGACGTGTCCCAACAGCAGATGCCGGAAAGGCCTCATCCAGCTTCTACCTCCCAGCCCGGCATGTCCGGGCATTTCCCAGCAGTCTCCAAGCCTAGTACTGCCGACCAAGGGGATGGTGGGCTGCTGGCAGGACCCATCACCCTGCTCCTGCTGCTGGCAAACCCCAGCCACCTTCAGCTTTCAGACCCTGCCCACCTTCTGACAACAGAAGCCCCTGTGGGATCTCCCCTGGTGATGGTGAGGCTGAGCAGTGCAGTGGCTGCAGGCTCTGCAGTGCCATGCCCACGGCCAGGGACTCACCCAGTGCCTGGGTGACACGCATCAGCACCTCGCCCAGCTTCATCCTGGTGACAGCAGCCACAGCATCCTTTGTGCCCCGTGCTGGGCACTCGTACTGTGCCAGCAGGACGGGCAGAATCCGCTCTGGATACTCACTGGAGAGCAGGGCAATGCCTGGAGAGGAGAAAAACTGGAAGATCAGTCATTTAGCAGTTGGCAGCAGGTGTCCACTCGCTGCTGCTGGGTGATGTCCTTTGACCCAGTGGGGACTTGCTACACTGGGGGCAGCTGGGCATTGCAGGCAATGCTTGGGCATAGGGTCTGGACACTGCTCTCAGCTCTTGGCCATCAGCACATGGTGTCCTGCTGGATTTGCCTGGCCCAGCCTGGCAGCAGGAACCACTACATGCCTCATGCTCACTGCATCTCCCTGGTGGTGATGAGATCAGATGCCAGACACAGGGATCAGACCCTTCTCCATCTCCAATGCCCTCCCCTGAACACACTCCAGCCCCTCAACAACTGTCTTGTCATGAGGGGCCCAAAACTGACCCCAGGACTCCAGGTGTGATGTCCAATACATCAGGAATACATCAGTGGAGTCCTGCTCCTTGAAACCCAGCAGTGCCACAAGCACTGCTCAGCCCCAGGGAGCAAGGGGCACATGGGGACCCGTCTGGCACGGCCCCCAGCCCCATGGCACGGCTGGGCACAGCTGGGCACAGCTGGGCACGGCACAGGTGCCGCTGCCACGGGCCGGGTGAGTCAGTGCTGCGAGGAACCGCATCAGGGTTAATCACTGCTGCAGCCAAACATGCAGCAGCTGCAGCGGCGCATTAATCACCGGGACGGTTACAGCCTTTGTGCTCCAGCCGCGGGCAAGGACAGGCCCGTCCCTCTCAAGACCGTACAGGCAATGGGAAGCACGGCATGAACTCCTTTCCCAGCTGCTGCCAAAGGTTACCAACCCAACGGGAGTGGTGCCAGCATCGCTGTGGGCCAAGGGAATGGCAGCTCCCTCCCAGGGAGCCCAGGGGACTGTGACCATCACACGGGACATGTGTGTGCCGAGCGTGCTGGAGCAAGCACTGACCTGAGGGTTTCCTGGGAAGGGGTGTGAGTACTCGGGAATTGCCACCTTGGCTGTGCCCTGAGGGAGTACCAATGGGGTGCCCCATGTCCTGTTCCTCTGCCAGCCTCAGCTGAACAGCCCACTCTGTGGGTGCCAGCCTGGGGTGCTGGGGCTGTGCCCATGCTGGAACTGCAGCCCCAGCCTATGGCACAGATCTGGCTCCAGGGAATAAGAATAACTGGGAGATAAGTCTCCAGCTCTGGGAACTCGGCATGGAGCCCACATGTAGCCCCAGGCTTGATGGAACAGCACAAAGCCACAGTTTGGGAGGGCAGGAGATGCTGAGTCCTCAGCCTGGCCATGGATCTCCTGCTCTTCACTCCCAGGGCCCAGAGCCCCCACAGCACAAAACCCTCCCTGACAAAGTGCTGGCACTCGCCCCGACAGGCACTGCTCACCTTGGATGGCTGAGAGGTAGACAAAGGCGTCCTCATGCTGTACATTCTCCAGAAACACCTGGAAGGAAGGAAAGTACCATCAGCAGTGACCCTGGGCTGCGCCGGCAAGGCCTGAGGGCTCCAATTATTGTCACCATCTCCAGCCTGATAACACATCCAGCACCAGCTCTGCTGGTGGGGGACACAGCAGGGGACAGGGACCACAGCAGGAACCTGGTACCTGCAGCAGCTTCTCCTGCAGCTGCAGCGCCTGAGGATCCCGCTGGGTGACCAGGCTGGTGAGGCAGCGCAGGGCAGCGGCCCGGCTGGCGGGCTGGGGGTCGTAGGCTGACACCAGCAGCTCCTGGAGCCCCGCCGGGGCCGGGCCGTCGGCACGCGGGGCTGGACAGGCACCGGCAGCAGCGGGCTGCGTGCTCCGCTCCGAGCTCCTCTCCCTGCCAGCCTCGGGGCTGCCGTGCCCGTGCCGCGGCGGGGCGGGGCGGGGGGCTCTGCCGGGATGGCCAGCGGGGCTCTGTGCCCCCGTGCCAGGCTTCCTGCCCAGCACGCCGTGGGCAGCGGCGCCCACCGTGCCGGGGGAGCAGGCGCCGTGGGTGCAGATGGCGATGCGCAGGTCCGAGGCCAGCTCCTGGGTGAGGGGGTCGGGGTAGGTGCGGGACAGCTCCTCCAGCAGCGGCACCAGCCGCTTCAGCACCACGAAATCGCTGGATTTGAGCTGTGCAGGGAGGAGAGCAGCGCTGGCACCAGGGTTCACTCCCTTGGGATGCCCCCAGGAGGGTGGGCATGGGGGAGAGGAGCCCCCCCCAGAGCCCCATGCCCAGATCATGAGCTGGGCTCTGGGCACCACGAGCTCCTCTCGGCCCAGAGTCAATCCCAGCCCTGGCAGCAGCCACGGGAGAAGGTGGGAAGAGCATGAACCTGAAGAACAACAGTGTTCAAGCCAGGGACACCCCTCCCATCAGCACTGTGCCAGACTTTCCATCAGTCCTGCCTGGAAAGATGCTCCCAGCACAGCAGCCATGACCTGTCCTGAGCTGGAGAAGCTCTTGCCCTAACCTGGATTTAACTGCTAAAATCTGGGATGTGAAGTCTGAAAAAGGGTGCTTTAGCAGAGATTTTGGATGATTGCATAAAACCCCTTGCCTGCTGAAACCCAAACAGCTCTGCAGCTGCTTCCAAAACCTTTCACATTCCATTTTCCAAATTATGTCACTCCCATTCATGCAAAAGTGGGAGCAGGAGTTCGCCTGGGAGGGGCCCATTGCAGCCACAAGACTCTGGATTTAACTTGTCTTCAACTACAGTTCTTTTCCCAGTGTTAGAAATTTAGCAATAAGACACAACAAATTATATTTTTCTGTTAACAGCTGGATTATCCTTAGGGCAAATCCAAACATGAAGCAACCCCAGGAGCTCAGTGATGGCAGCAAATTTGTGCCATTGCTCCCCATGGCAGCTCCACTGAGTGACACAGAGCTCATATATATATATAGGTATTACAAGGTAACTGAGAGATATAAATAACAATATAAATATGTATAAAATGTAAATATAAAAATATAAGGGGATTTTCAAGGGTACAGCCCACATGGGAAGTTCACAATGCTCTGCAGCCAGAGTTTGTGACCGTGTGGGGATTCAGAGGGTGCAGTGCTTGTATTTAAGATGCTGTATGTCACTGCACTGCTCTGTCAGTGCCTTTTTAGGAGAGGTTATAAATCAGTTAATTGGGCTCTTGGGGGTGCCCTGCTCAGACTGAATCCTTGGTCAGCATCCTGGCACTGCCCCAAAGGAAAAAAAATATTAAAATTTATATATATATATATAGAGAGAGAGAGAGAGAGAGTTACAGGCTGTGACTGAGCAGCACCTCAAGCCAGGACACCCAGCTGTGCCACAGCACCCTCGGCCCCTGCCCCTCACCCAGTGAGGCCCCAGCTTTGCCCCTCACCTGCACGGCCCCGCCGAGCACGGCGGCCACGAGCCCCATGGCCATGGCGAGCGTCTGCGCCTCGGCCGCCGCGCCCGGGCCCTGCGCTGGGTGGGCACAGGCCCTCTGCAGCACGGCTGCCAGGAACTCCTGCACCTGCCAAGGGAACAGCTGTCAGCAGCAGGGACAGCCCAGCCACCTCCTGCAGCCCCCACGCAGCTCCCCTGCACCATCCCCGACAGAGCCGAGGAGCGCTCGGACAACGCTCCCAGGGGTGCTCAGGGTGGGATTGTGGGCTGGCTGTGCAGGGACAGGGGTTGGACTCAAGTGATTTCTGTGGGTCCCTTTTAATTCAGAATATTCTGTGATTCTGTCACTCTGTGAAACCCTTCCCGCTTTCCTCTTGGTGCCGCTACCCCAATCCCGGTGTGGGCTCAGCCAAGTCACGTCCACAGCTGGGACAAGGTGATGGTTAAACTGGTGGGGTCTCTCAGCAGCAGAAGCCCCTGAAGAGCTGGAGCAACAGAGGGATCCCAGCTCCATCTCTGCCTCCTGCCTGACTCCACCATGGGATGGAACCTGGGAAGGCAACTGGGATAGTCCCAAAGGGAAGCTCAAGGTTGATCTGTATGGAATTGCCCTAGGAAAAGGCTTGGAAATTCCAGAGCCAAGGAGCTCCAGCCCCTGTCCACAATTCTCCATACCAGCCTCCCCCTTATCCTGCACAGCTGACACTCCAGCTGGGCCATTTCCTGTGTTCTCACTTACTTTGTGATTTTTCCCACAATATTTTTATTCCACATGCAACAATCCTGCCTGGTTGGCATTGGCCTTCTCCACACTTGGCATCAACACCTTTGATCCCACAGGCTTCCTGCCTTCCTAACAGATCTTGAAATTAGGGAGCTGATGTTCTCCATGCCTTATCTTCTCCCAGATAAGCCTGGGAAGGGATTGGATCAGGGTCATTCCTACCTAACAGGTGCTGCAAAAGAGGAGGAACTATTGTTCCTATTCCAGAAAACAAAGTATGAGGGCAACAAGGTCCTATTGCACCGAATTCCAAACTTCCACCCCCAGGGCACTGGGTGCAGGCAGCACTTACTCCTCAGCTGCCAGATTCCTTAAGCACATCCCTTAAGCCAGGAGGGAGGCTGTGGAAAAAGGCTTTGGGAAAAGCTGCATAAAAGGCTCAGGTACCTGCTGGGATAATTATTACAGAGAAGAAATTCCATCCAACAGCAAGTAAGGAAAACAAACTGGAATCTTTGCTCTCACAACGCAGTGACACACAAGCTGGAGGGGTTGAAGTTATATTTAATATAAAAAAAAAAGAAAAACTGAATAAACAGCAGTAGATTGCAACTGAAAACATGAAAATTTAAAAAACTTTTTTAAATAATCTAGTAAAAAAAACATTTTAAAGTGGGAGGGAAAAAAAATTGAAAAATAAAACAGTGGGGCACAGTTGTGTCTCAGGCAGGAGGAGAGAATCCTTGGTGCAGTGAGGAAATCAAGTTGACCTTGGTTATGGAGGAGAATATGTAAATAAAATAATTGTGCAGTTGGGGGGGGCACAGCGGCTGCTGCTCCTGGGCTCTGGCTTTGGAAGGATGGATCCCACTTGCTCCCACCCCATTAGGGCCCCCCAAACGCCCCAGGGAACCCCACACTGCAGAACCTGCTCAAAGCCTGTCCCTGTCCCAGCCCGGGGCCTCCCTGAAACACAACCCCAGGCAGGAGGATAATGGATTTTTTGTCTGCATTTCTTTGGTGGTGGGTTTTTATCCCAGACTTCTGGCTGGACCCTGAAACCTGGCAGAACCCTTCCCCATTTCCCTGCCCCACTCTCTGGCCTGGTGGGTGGGTGTGATGGGGAGGCAGGTGGGGACAAAGCGCCCCTGGCTGTGTCCCCTCTGCTGCTGAGCACACAAAGGCTCCTTTGTCCCAAAGGAAACGTGAGGAAACCTGCCTGAGCCTGACCGCCCCTGCCCATGGCAGCACAGGGAGCTGGCACGGCTGGGGCACTGGGGGAAAAGCAGCAATAAAAAACAGGATGGGGAAGTTAAAAGACACCGGATCTGCAGGGGGGCCAAAAGGGAATGCCATGCTGCCCTCGGTGTCTAGCTGCCTTCCTGACCAGCACAGCCCACCCCATCCAGGGCAGGCTCAGGGGAAAGGATTAAAAAAAAAAAAACTCCTTTCTGGGACCAGGGTCAAGGGGTCCCAGTGGCCTTTGCAATTACAGTATTCAATAAATTTGGCACTGTCAGCTCATGAATGTAGGAGTGCTGTTATGCCAACCAGGTTGCTCCCATCCAACCTGGCCTTGGGCATTTCCAGGGATGGCACAGCCACAGCTTCTCTGGAAAACCTGTGCCAGGGTCTCACCACCCTGTCAGGAAGGAATTTCTTCACTATATCCCTTCTAACCCTGCCCTCTGTCAGGAGGAAGCCATTCCCCTTGGTCCTGTCACTCCAGGCCCTTGTACAAAGTCCCTTTCCATCCCTCTTTAGCTCCTTTAGGCACTGGAAGTCTCTCTAAAGGTCACTCTGGACCCTTCTCTTCCCCAGCTGAGCAATCCCACCTCCTTCAGCCTTTGCCCCTGGAAGTGCTCAGCCGATCCCCCCGGGCTCTGCCAGGACCAACCTGCACAATGTCAGTGAACACGGTGTCGGAGACGCCCTCGCACAGCGCGGCCACGAGCTGCAGGACCAGCAGCTTCCTCCCCTGCCTGGCCTGGGACTGCTCCAGCTCCAGCAAACTCCCTCCAGGCCCCACAGCCGGGTTTGGAGCCGCCTCGTCCTCCGCAGCCACCTGAGTCAGCTCCTGCCGGGAAGGGCACGGAGAGGCAGCGGTGAAACACCGGGAGCCAGCGCCAGGAGTGCCCCGTGACTCCTCACAGCTCCACCACCACCTTCCAGCTGCTAGATGAAGGGTTCTGAGAGCT
Source organism: Sitta carolinensis (assembly GCA_032173965.1). Lineage (NCBI taxonomy): Eukaryota > Metazoa > Chordata > Aves > Passeriformes > Sittidae > Sitta > Sitta carolinensis. The sequence goes on from CM063292.1 coordinate 1,032,065, forward strand.
GTCCACAGCTCCTGGGTGTCCCACCCCTGTCTCCTCCTGTGACTATGGGCTGGGGCACAGAATTCCAGTCCAACCCAGGCCTGGAGGGGACCGTGGGGGGCTCCAAGTGAGATCAAAGGATGCAGGTATGGGGCCCCTCTTCTACAGCCAAGAAAGCAACAGGGATTAATCCCAGCCTCCAACACACTTCAGACATGCTCCTGTTGCTAAAACAGCCCAGGGGGAGGGTGAGGGTTAACCCCTTCAGGAACAGAGCTGCTCCCACTCCTCAGCTTCCCACTGAGCACACAGGGCTGCTCCAGCAGATGCCATACCCCAGGACACACAGGGGGATGATCCCTCTTTTGCCTTCTGCTCGTCCATACCTTCCTGCAGGTATGCCCCAACCAGGGACTGGCTGCCCTCACCTTCAGGCAGTGGATGAAGAAGTCTCCAGCCAGCCCACTCTTCTGGCAGTGGGACAGGAGCTCCACCAAGCTCTCCACATGGCACTGCTCGGAGGAGATCTTCTGGTACAGGGCCTCATCTTCATCACTGGAACAGGTCACTGTATCACCAACACAAACACACCCCAAACCCCCTGACTCCCAGCCTCCGGGCCATGGTGAAATCCCAGTCTGCATTTCCCTGGAAGCCTTCCTTCCCAGCACTTCCCAGCAGAGCCTGGAGGCAACAAGCCAAACATTGCCCAGGTCATTTGGGCTCTGCTTATTAACTAACCTGCCCTCATTAACAGAAACCATGAGCCCAAAACATACATTTCATCCAGCCCATAAATAACAGGATTAGTGCTGGCTAAGTTAGGCAGTGGTCAGAGCTGTGGAAGCAGGGGTATGGGCAGAGCCAGGGCCAGTATGGAACAAGTTTAAAGTAGTCCCAGTTTAAGCAAGGCAGAGTTGCTTCTAATTCTGGCCTTCCAGTACCTAAAGAGAGCTTATAAAAAGGTTGGAGAGGGACTTTGAACAAGGGTGTGGAGTGACAGGACAAGGGGGAATGGCTTCCCACTGACAGAAGGTGAGTTAGATGGGATAATGGGAAAGAATTTTTCACTGTGAGGGTGGGGAGGCGCAGGGTGCCCAGAGCAGCTGTGGCTGCTTCATTCTTGGAAGTGCCCTAGTCCAGCTTGGACGAGACTTGGAGCAGCCTGGGAGAGTGGAAGGTGTCCCTGCCCAGGGCAGAAGGTGGAACAAAATGAGCTTTAAAGTCTTTTCCATCCCAAACCAGCCTGTAATTCTAACTCAGGCCAGGAATGGCTTGAAAAGAAGCCAAACCAAACGCATTTGTGGGGATTTTGCTGCAGGTGCTCCCAGCACACCCCTGGGCACAGCTGTGCCTCTGCCTGCCCCACAGTGCTGCCCTGGGCCCTCCTGCCAGCTCACAGCCCCTCTCCTTAAACCCAGCCTCCCGCTGCTGGGCATCTCAGCCTGCGTGGCTGGGGACTAAAGGCTGCAGTTAATTCCCAGCATGGCCAGCTCTGCCTCTACTCAGAGACCATCTGCCCACACCGAGAGCTCCGCGACGCTGGCACTGCCACAGTCTGTGCTGTGACTGTGCCACCTGTGCCCGAGGGACTCTGCTCACTGTGACACCAGGCAGGCTCGGGCTGGAGGAGGGAAGCTGAGTTTGGGGGGTGTTGAGATTGGAAATGCACACCCCATTCCCAGGCACTGAGCAGGCAGGGCTCAGGAGTCAGGAAAAGCAGGCAGGGAGTGAGCACCAACGCGCAGGTGGAGCGTGATGCTTTTTGGGGCTGGAAGTCAGAGATCTGCACCATGTCCAGGGTGCTTGGGGGCTGTGTGGAAGCATCACCTGCCTGAGCTCGAGGGATGAGACCTTGTGGGATGGCACTGGCAGCCCCCTGCTTGCCCAGGCTTCCCTGGAAAGCCCTGGGTGCCGAGTGACCCAGAGATTGTCCCACAGCACTCACCTGATGGTTTCCTTCATGACAATGGCCACACCGCCCTCGCTGCCCACACGGAGCTGGCACTGTGGGTGAAGGGTGGGCACATGGCTGCTCAGCCCAGCCAGGGCTTCCAGCACAGCCAGAGACTGCTCCCGCTCTGCCTTCTCCAGGAACCACAGCAGGATGTCCTGGCACAGGGAGCTGTCAAGGAGAGAGGAGCCAGTGGTGACATTGCTCTGCCCGCTGCACCTTCCCTGCAAGCCTTTTGGGATGAGGGACATGACAGGAGTGCTCCAGAGCAGCCACGGGCTCTCCTTGGGATGCTCCAGCTCCTGGCTCTGACAGCTGAAAGCATTTGTGCCTGTTTCTAAGGGGATCAGCAGTACATCCTGCCCTTCTGGCGTTCCCAGATGGAAGGATTTGGGTTCCTCCACACTTCAGGCTGGCAAGGAAGCACTGTGAACACCCCTGGCACGCCCTGCCTGCGCCTCACGCCGAGGTGAAAAAGGCTGGTGGCAGTGCCAAGGGAGAGGAGGAAGGAGATGGGAGCACTGAGGTGGCACGGGGAGCCCTGCCAAGGAAAGAAGCAGGTTAATGAGGTGAAGCAGCCACGCTGGGCTGTGCCAGGGGTCTGGAAACCTGAACACTTCCAGGCAGCTGTGGGCTCAGTCATCCCTGCCAAATTCCTTAGCAAAGGAAGCAGCGACTGCTGGCCCAGCAGCAGAGTGAACTTGGCGCGTTCCACCAACTTGTCACGGCACTCACTGCTCTTTGAAGTGATTAACAAGGCCTTTAATAACTGCAGAGGCCGTGTCTACACACACCTTTTAGGGAAAGCCTCCACACGCCAGGATCACCAGAGCACTCTGTAACCCCACCAGGAATGTTTTTATCAGGCTGGTCCTAACTCCAGGGAAAGCCTGGGGGAGCAAGGAGAGAGGACAGCCAGCACCTGGTCACCCCTGTCCCTGCCACCACTGGCACATCTAGTGCTTCCCACTGCACACCACTCATGGGGAGCTGGACATGGTGTGGGGGATCAGCTGCCACGAGGCAGGTCCTGATTGTACCAGAGGAGAGTGATCCCAGATTGGAGAATGGTCCTGTGCTTCCAAGAGGCAGTGCTGAAACTGGTTTTCCAGTTTTTATGCTATTTGTAGATCCCTCCATCCAGTTTCCAGCATCACTACCTCCATCCAGGGACAACCACCATCCCTGCTCCAGGCAGAGCCACCCTGCACCCCCGAGGGCACACTCACCTCTGCATGGAACATTCTGGCTTCAGGGAAGACAAAAACTAACGTGAGAACAGCTTCCCTGGGCACGGGCTGGCAGTGAGGTCGTGTGCCCTGCCTGTGGTTACTGCCTGCTTGGAAGGAGAGTGCTTTGGGATGAGAAGATGGATCTCTGCTCCTGCCTGTGCCCTGAGTGTGGCTGTTGGAGGTGGGCAGAGCCCGGCAGACGAAACCCCAGCAGAAGCTGAGTACAAATCCTCCCTTACCGTAAGTATGACACATTCTGCTTGGCGAAGGAATAGAGGGAAAAAACCACTCCCAGGACTGACTGCAAGGATCCCAGCAGCAGGCTCGAGCTGTCATTCCCAACCACATACACCTACGGAGAGAGGGGCACAGGGAGGGGAGTCACACACCTGCGTGGGGCAGAGGGGAGTTCGGAACACATCTGTGCACAGGGCACCCACCAGGGAGGATGGTGGAGGGTTCTCAGCCTCTTCCTTCAGTCTGGAGCCTGTCTCCCCTGATTATGCCACATTCCCTATTAAAACCCGCCTTCAGCACCATCATTCTCCAAGAATTTGCTTAACCACAGCAAGGCTCCAAGCTACAAGAAGGTTGCAGCCAGCTATTTGGGAAGTCTGCTGCTTAGGAGTAAAGTCCTGCCTTACCCAGGGATGCAACAGGCCCCCTGGAACAGGCAAATCTTCATTGAATTACTGTAAATGTCAAACACAGAGATCAGTCTCTGGAGATATTGTAGAGGCTCTGGGGCGACTGCAGAGGCTCTGGGAATGTTGTTGGTGCTCAGGGGGTATTGCAGGGGCTCTGGGGGTGTTGTAAAGGCTCTGGGGGAGTCGTAGAGGCTCGGAGGTGATTGCAGAGCCCTGCTCCTCTCCTCCATCTCATCCAGCACCCTCCCAAGAGGCTGAGATTTGGTCCCCATGGGGCCCTGCCCTGCTCCACTGATGCACACAGACCTGTTTCCCTGTGCTAATCCCCACGGAGCCATTCCTCCCCCCAGACCCTTGTGTACACAAAGACTCCCGAGGAAGCCCCAAGGATGGCTTCTCACTAAGCATCAAATGACACTTGCTAGGCAAGAAATCCCCCCCATTCCTGGGGTCCCCTCACTAATCTGGCTGCTGTCAGGCCCCCATCACTCTGCCATTAAGGAGGGACCCACCCCAACCCCCCCAGCACTGCTCTGGGAGGGAGCAGCCCTCCAGACCGGTCTCTGCCTGCCAGCCAGTTACAACAGATCATTACTGGGAAAATAGACAACAATCCCAGCATTTAAGAGCTTAGCCTGCCTCAGGGCATGCCAGGAAGCAAGTCACCAGCTTCTGAAATTTGAATTCCTGGACTGGAGATGTCCTTCTGGGTTGGAACGTGCAGCAGGAAGCTGCTGGAGCCTGCAGCGTGGCACTGGGGTTACTGGTGGGAATGGTAGGAAATGGAATTATGAGGGGAGGTGTTACAGGAGAGACCTCCACAAAAAGTCCTCATCCTTCACAAGAATGGACCTCACCAATCCCTGCTCCAAAGAAAGCTTAGAGCTCCTTACATTGCCAAAGGGGGCTCCAAGAGGGCTGGAGAGGGGCTTTGGACAAGGGCCTGGAGTGCCAGGACAAGGAGCAGTAACTTCCAACTGCAAGAGGGTGGCTTAAAAGGGATACTGGGAAGGAATCCTTCTCTGTGAGGGTGGTGAGGCCCTGACACAGCCCATGTGGAGGCTGGGGTACTCCTGCAGATGAAGACCAGACAACACTGCAGGAGACACTGGGTTTGAGTGGCCCAACACACACTGAGCTGCTCACCAGGTCTCAAAGCAGCTCTTTTTCTCACCCGAAGCAGACACTGTACCTTGAGCATATCTTCCACACAGCTGCCCAGCTCTGCCTCCGGCACCAGCACAGCCCCTGCTGTCAAATCCTCCAGTGCCAGCTCTGAAAACAAAGGGCAGAGACATGAGCCCCCAAAAGAGCCTAGAGCACCCAGCAGCAGAACTGCCCCACCATCCCCTGCACCCAAAAGCGTTTCCACAGCTCCCTTCCCTCCCCATGGGAACAGACCAGCCCTCATTAACTGTACTAATTGTGCTGCAGAGCTGTAAACCCCCAAGGACACACGGAAATCAACACAGACCACAACTCCATGATGGATGAATCCCCAGACTGCTGCTGGTCAGTGTGGGGAACCAGTGGCTTCCGTCAGGAAGCCCAGAACAAGGATGTCAGACTGGCAGAGGTTCCCAAGGAGCACAGGGCAGAGCCAAACTGCTCAGCTCCCACGCTGCAGTAACTGGATTCAGGTAGGAGTAAATACTGTGTCACCAGACACACTGACAGGGTCAGCACAGAGAGCTGGGCCCCCACACTGGTTGCTGGCCTGAGAAAATTCAGATGGGATGACAAAAACCAATGAGAAGCAAAAGCAGACCTTGCCCAGCCCAGGTACCTGCGGCCCTGGAGCAGCGGCAGAGCGGTGCCAGCAGGGGCTGGAGCAGGTGCCTCTCTGCCAGCTGTGGCTGCTCCCTGGCCATGGTCAGCAGCGTGGTGGTGGCCACATGCTGGAACTGCCGTGCTGCCACTTTGTCCCGGATGTGCAGCAAGTCCAGAATCTGCAAGGAAAAAGAAACAAGGATCAGCACCCCCTGAGAGGGCAGCCTGGCGCCTCGCAGCAATCAAGGAGCCGCCCATGTGCTGGTTTGCTGGGCAGCTGGCATGACATTCCATGTGTGGAAGAGCCAGTGTCCTCCCCAGGCACACATGATACCTTTCTGGGCTCAAACCAAGAGCCTGCACCACTCCCAGAGCCAAAGGCTGTAAGCGAGAGCTACACACAGAGCTCTGTGCAGCACTGTGCCAAGTACTTCTTGTGATCAGACAACATCATCCAGCATTTCAATAAAACATGGAAAATCAAGAGTGGAAACACCCTACTGCCAGAAAAACATGTCCACGTTGTGCTGGCTTCAGCCAGCCCACACTCAAGCAAAAGGAACAGCCCCAGCACTCTCCAAGCCAGGAGCTGGCTCTGCATTCCCCAGCAGAGGGGATGAGGGACTTACCTGGGGGCACACCTGTCTGTAATAGTCCTCGAGCGACAGGCACTGCTGTGGGCAGGCAGCCAGGATCTTCCCAACTGCATTGCACTTCCTCCAGTCCAGAGCTGCTGCTTCAGCACCAGCACCACCTACAACGGCAGCAGCAATCCTGGGTCAGCTCCAACCCACGGCCAGCTCTGGCTGAAGCCAGGTGTTCCTAGCCAAAAATTGGATTTTGAGTTTTATTGCTCTTGTTAAACCAAGCATCTTTCAGGAGACACCTGAACTTAAGGACAGACAGAGGAAAATTGCTGTTTAGGAGCTCTGAAAATGGAAAACAACTCCTGCAGCTAGGTGGGTGAGCCAAAAGGTGGGGAGAGGTTGTGGTTGGATGGCTGGAGTTGGCCAGATCAGATTTTGGCACTAAAAACTGTGGGATTCAGCCTGTAGAAAGCAACAGCTTCCCTCCCTGGCAGGTCATGGAGAGCAGGGGATGGGATGGGTATCACTGTCCCTACAGCTCTCACAGCCCAGTGCCCAGCACAGCTCCCACCACACTAGCACTGGGACAGGGCAATCCCCAGGACTGATCCCACTCTGGACACATATGAGGTGTGACCCCATTGAGGCACAGATAGGATAAATGGGCTTGAAGCCTTTCAGTGTGGCCCTCAAATATATGTGTACCCCAAATTAGAGCAGTTTGGGAGCTCAGTGCAGTCAAAGTCTCTGCGTTACACATCACGTGACTCAGCCCGGCACAAGCCCATTCCTACATCCAGCTCCTGTGGCTCTGCCCTTCTGGGCTGAACATGGGATGAACTGTCTCAAGACGCCTCTGAGGCTGTGATGCTAGGACTCAGAGCCCCCCACTCACCGTCTGTGCCCTCCAGGATACCCCGAACCACGGCCTGCACCCCGCCGGGCCGCAGCAGCCTCTCGGAGAGCAGGTGCCCGCAGAGCCGCCGCAGCCAGGCCAGAGCTGCCCCGGCACCCCCTGACCCCTGCAAGGCAGGAGCAAAGGAGCAGGGTCAGGAGCACACACCTGTGCCACCCCCACCGCTGGGCAAACAGCCTGACAGAGAGCACAGGACACACACAGGCTTTGAATTGCTGCTTCCTCCAGTGGCATAAAGCAAATCAGGAATTAATGAGAGAGGTCAGCCCTCAGGTGCTTAGCATGCTATTCCATCTCTGGAAGTGTCCAGTGCCAGGTTGTCTGGGGTTTGGAATAACCTGGGATAGTGGAAAGTGTCCCTGCCCATGATAAGGGGTGGAATGAGATGAACTTTGAGCTCCCTTCCAGCCCAAGCCATCCTGAGATTCTATGATTCTATTGAGGGCATTATCCCATGGGGACTTTCCTGAAACGACACTTCAGAGATTCCCCATCTCCTCCTCCCTCGGAGGCTTTGGGGCAGGCCCAAAGAGCAGCAGGTGCCCTGTCACCCCCCGAGTGGAAAGGGTGAGGTTTGGAGCAGAGGCTGTGCTTGGCCAGGCACGGCGGGTGTGGGTGCCAAGCCAAGGCAGCACGTGCTGCAATGACAGTCCCTGGCACACCCTCGACACACACACACCCAGCAGCGCTCAGGGACTGGTTTTTAAGGTGTAAGAACAATTCCAGAAGAGCAGCACCCTCGAAGTGTGGGAACCGCGGGGTACGGACCCTGCCGGGGACGGCCCCGGGTACCTGCTTGGCCTGTCCCTGCAGGACGAGCAGCTCCTGCACCGCCAGCGGCTGGTAAACACGGTCCAGGATGTCCCTCAGGGCTTCCCGGCACTGTGCCCGCTCCGCTTCCGAAACACCCTGGAACAAAACATACCAGGGCTGTTGAGAACAGCTTGGCTGGGCGCTACAGCCCCGGTCCCGCCGGTGTGCCGGTGCCCTGCAGCCCTCGCCGGGCCCCGTGCCTCCGGCCTCTCACACGGGGCACGGCAGGTCCGGCCTGAGGAGCGGGCTGGGGCTCGGCCGGACACCCACACCACCACCAGGAGCGGGCACACGGGCTGAGAGTGTCGCACGGACCTGGCAGAGGGCGGCGGGGCCGTGTCCCAGCCCGCAGAGCGCGGAGAGGAGCGGCCGGAGGTGCCGGGCGAGCAGCGGGGCGCCCAGCGCCGGCAGCCGGGCCAGCTCGGCCAGCGCGGCCACGGCGGCGAACAGCCGGGCCCCGCGGGTGCCGGGCGGCGGCCCCAGCCCCGGCCCCGGCCCGAGCCCCGGCGGCAGGAGCGGCAGCAGCCCCAGCCCCACGGCGGCCCGCAGCGCCCGCCGCACCGCCCGCTCCTGCCCCACGCTCAGCGTGTCGGCGCCGGGCGGCGGCGGCGCCCCGGGGGCAGCGGGGGCGGCGGAGGCGGCGGCGAGCGCGGCCAGGCGCTCCTTGAGGCACAGCAGCAGCGCCAGCAGCCCGCAGGCCGCCGCCCAGCCCGGCTCCGCGCCCGCCACCCCGGCCGCCAGCGCGGGCTCCCGGGACAGCACGGCCGCCCGGAGCTGGCGCAGCGCGGCCCAGCCCTCTGCCCGTGACAGCCGCTCCTCCAGCGCCGCCGCGTTCCTGCGCAGCGTCTCCGGGCACAGAGCGGGCTCCCGGCCGGCATCGGCAGCGCTGTCGCCAGCGCTGGGCGGCCCCAGCAGCAGCTCCAGCGCCTCCACCACACGGCCCGGCTCCGGGCCGCCCGCCATGCCAGGAGCGAGCGCCGCCATGCTGGGCAGGTGAGGGGAAGGGGCGGGGCGGCGGCCGGCCGCCATGCTGGGGAGGGCGCGTGAGGGGCGGGGCCGCGCTGCCTGCCGCCATCTTGGGGAGGTCGGGAGCGGCAAGGGAAGGACGCGGGAATGGCCCCGGGCATGGCCCCGGGAATGGCCTCGCTCTGCCGCAGCGGTAGGTGCGAAACTGGGGAGGAATCCTTCTCACCTGAGAGCGATGAGGCCCTGGCACCTGCCCAGAGCAGCTGTGGCTGCCCCATCCCTGGCAGTGTCCCAGGGCAGGTTGGACATCAGGGCTTGGGCCAACCTGGGCTAGTGGAAGGTGTCCCTGCCCATGCAGATGATCCTTAAGGTCTCTTCCAACTGCAACCCTTCCATGATAATGATTTCCCACTGGCCCTGTGGAGGGGGCCATAGCCACACCTGTGCAGCAGGTAAAGCCTTTGAGCAGCAGCAGAGCCTCACGCACGGAAAAGTGGTTTGGTTTTCTTAAAACAATTTATTATTTCAATTTTATATAAAAACCACGCAATCAACACTTGGCCACCGCTGGTTTCCCAGCTCGTGTCAGACCCTTTTCCCATGATAAAAAATACAAACCATGATGACAGCTAAACACAGCGGTCAGGATTTTGGGAAAGCTCTTTGATTTTGGAAAGCACCTTTCAGTGACTGCACTCTAATTACACCTAGCATGACGTGGGAGGAAATCAAGCCATAATATAGGATACAGAAAAATAGAAATCTGCCTGTACATAGTGTAGTAAATACAATTTTGTGTGATGGTGCATCTTTGGTCTTCATTGAGTTTCCTTAAATTTCTCCATCATTAGGTTCACACTCTGAACCTGTGTGGGGCTGGGAGCATGAGACTGCCATAGAAACCCGTTTTTTCCCATGGAAAAGGGAAGAAGGATCTGATACTGTCCCCCACAGCTGGGAACACTTCAATTCCAGGATAAAGTAATTAATTAAACTGTTCCATGCCCTGGAGCCAAGGGGGCCAGGAAAGACCCAGACGACCCCAAAACCCCCCATCCTCAGTGTGCCCAAGGGAGGGAGGCGTGGGCATGGGGTTCAGGAGATGTTGGAGGGGGTTCGGCCGGCCCGGACAGAGACCGATGTGAGTTCAGAGGGGTGAAATGAGGTGGCAGCAGCGGGCTGGGGGTCTCTAATCGTCCTCCTCGCCGCCGCCATAGAGCTCGGCCAGCTTGCGGAAGCGGCCGCCCCAGTCGTTGAGGTAGTCGTAGTCCTGGTCGCCGTCGGAGGCCGAGGAGTTGAGGGAGCTGAGCGAGGTGGCCTCCGAGCCGCTGCCCTCGTAGTCGAACACCAGCAGCGAGTCGTAGGGGGGGGCTGTGGGGTCTGTGTCGGCCGCCTTCAGGTTCTGGGGGAACAGAGGGCTCAGTACCTGTGTCCCCTGCGCTGTCACCCCGAGCTGCCCTGGGTCAGGACTCACCTCATCGATGAAGTTTCCGATCTCATCAGGGTTGGCGGGGCGGGGCCGGTACTGGGGGGCTGCCATGAGCGGGGGGGCCACGTCATTGCGGATCACCTCGGGCCGGGCGTCCAGCCCCCGGTGCAGCTGGCTCAGGTCATAGTCCTGGGGGGACACGAGGAGCCAAGGCTCGAGGGGCAGCCATGGGCACTGCCACCACCACATGGTGAGCAGGGTCCAGCAGGCACAGCCATCCCACCTGGTCCTCCTCGCCGCCGCCCTCCTCATCATAGTGGTACACATTGTCCCTCATGTCATCCTCGGGTGGGAGCAGCGGCTCCTTCACCACCTTCCTCCTCCTTGCAAAGAGCAGCAGCAGCAGCAGCAGGACTGCAGGCACAGGGATGGGGTGTCAGGGCAGCAGGGGGAGGGTGACCCGCACTCTGTCCCTCCATCCTCGTCCCCAGGTACTCACTGAGCAGTGCCAGGATGCCCCCCAGGATGCCCAGGATGGCGGGCACGCCCATGCCACCGGAGATGAACGCTCGCCGCTCACAGTTCTTGGCTGCCCCCTCGCAGCTGCAGACCTGGGCTCGCACCTGTGTGATCTGATCCTTGCCCTGTGCATCCAGCAGCTTCAGGAAGATGCTGTACTCGCCCGGCTCCAGCTCCTTCTTCATGCTCAGCTTCACCAGGTCTTGGTGAACCACAGAATCATTTGGGTTGGAAAAGGTCTCCAGGATTATTGAGTCCAGCCATCATCCCCCAGCACTGCCAAAGCCACCAGTGACACATTTCCCCAAGTACCATATTCACACAGCTCTTAAATCCCTCCAGGGATGGGGACTCCACTGCTGACCTGGGCAGCCTGTTCCAATGCCTGACCACTCTTTCCATGAATGAGTTTTTCCCAATCTCCAACCTAAATCTCTCCTGGCCCAACTCGAGGTTGTTTCCCCTTAGGAGCAGATCCTGACCCACACCTGTCTGCACCCTCCTGCTGGGGAGAGTGAGAAGGTCCCTCCTTAACCTCCCCAGCTCCTTCAGCCACTACTGATGCTCCAGCCCCTTTCCCAGCTCTGGTTTGGGAACACTCTTGGCACCAGCACAGGACTTTGCCTCACTGCAGGGCCCAGCACCAGAGCAGGTGGCACCCACCTGGTGGCTCCATCCTGGCAGTCCAGTTGCTGCTGGAGCCATACATCAGCTCTGCCTTGTAGGGGTGGGTATTGGGGGGCAGGTCCTTGTCGATGATGTTCAGCGTCTGCTCCTCGGGCTGCCGGTTGCAGATGTCGAAGCTCCGGGGCTCTGGCACGGGCGCGTTGTCGTTCACATCCTGAAGCACGAGGAGCAGCGTCCCCGTGCCAGTCATGCTGTTTGGTGACCCTGTGGGACTGAGAGTCAGCGAGGCACCCAGGGAGGGGCCTGGACCCCATTGGGACACATGGAGGTGGGCACAGGGGCAGTAGTTGGCCACCCTCACCGTTGTCCATGGCCAGGATGATGGCCTTGTAGGTGCTGTTGATGGCATGTGCCGACTCCCGGTCCAGTGGCTTGGCTGCCGTGATGATGCCATTCTCAGGGTCAATGTCCAACCACCCTGCGGGGTCACTGCCCATGCGATACCTGGGGGCAACCAGGGGTCAGCAGGGGGACAGGAAGGGACACACGGTGCAGTGCAGCCCCTCAGACATCCCAGCAAAGCCCCCCCCACCATCACCCTCCACTCACGTGATTTTCTGGCTCTGCTCCTTGTCGGGGTCCTGTGCTGTGTAGGAGGCGATCTGATATCCCTTTGGCACATCCTCCATCACCTCCATCCGCAACACCGGGGGCATGAAGATGGGGGATTCGTTCACATCCCTGACCAGCACCAGGACAGTGGCTGTGGCAGGAGTCAGGGACACGGTGAAGGGGGCCTCGTTCTCCACTGACACTATGAGCTTGTACCGTTTATGGGACTCATAATCCAGGCCCTGGGGATGGGAGAGAAGCCGGGTAGTGCCAGCAGGGAGTCAGCTGGTGCTGAGGCAGCCATGCAGCAGTGGGACCCACCCTGGCAGTTTTCAGGAGCCCGTCGTTTGTTTTGGGGTCAGTGGTGATCTCAAAGTCTCCCTGCGGGTCCCCGCTCTGGATGTGGTAGACAGCTCGCCAGGCCGGGGAGCCTGGCAGGTCCTGGTCTGTCACGTGCAGCCGGGCCACCAGCGCCCCCACCTCGTTCTCATCCACCGACTCCTCATACTGCAAGGTGGGACAGGCACAGTCACCTGTGCGGCCCCGGGCACCCCGGGTGGGGGCTTGTGCCACGATGGGCGGGGAGGGCAGCGGCTGGGCGGGGTGGTACCATGGTGGGGTCGAAGACAGGAGGGTTGTCGTTGGCATCAGTGACTTTGATGATGGCGGTGGCGGTGTTGGTCAGGCCAGTGCCCTCCTGGTCTGCAGCCTGGATGATCAGCGTGTAGTTGGGAGTGGTCTGCAGGGCAAAATCACCCCAGTTAGGGCTGGGGTGGGGACGGGGATGTTCCCTCCTCCAGGCATCACCTGCCTGCTCCTCCACCCCTCCCCAGCCTCGCTGTTCCCTGCTGGCACAGAGGCAGCCGATGTCCCAGCTGCCCACCCGAGGGGCTGGCACTGCACCCACTCCAGGGCTCAGCAAGGCTGGGGGTCCCTGGAGTGTCCCTAGCACAGCTCCTGCTGGGCTCGAGGCTGCAGACACCCCTCCAGCTAGGGACAGTGACCCGGGGATGGCACGTCCCAAAAGCAGATGGAGCCCAGGGCTCCAGTGCCCCTTCCTCCCCGTGGCACATCCCCTGTGGAGCGGCCGCAGGTTGCCCTGGGCCGTGGCAAGGTGCCCACCTCCCGGTCCAGCCCTGTGCCAATGACACTGATGATGCCCTTCTCGGCATTGATGGTGAACATCCGCTGGGCACCCTTGGGCTCCTCGCTGAGGATGGAGTAGCCGATGATGCCATTGTTCACATTGATGGCATCGTCTGCATCCGTAGCGTTCACGGTCATCACAGACGTGCCTGGGCATGGGGACAGGCCGGGGAGATTTTAGTGATGGCACAGAATGCCCCGGACACGCCGGCAGTGCTCCCGCTCAGGGCTCTGTGTGCTCCCGGCCCAGAGGCCCCCACGTACCCGGCTTTGCGTTCTCCTCAATGTAGCCCACAAACACTTGCTGTGTGAAGACGGGCCGGTTGTCGTTCTGGTCAGTGACGGTGATGATGATCTCCATGGGGTCTTCCACGGGCTGCCCGTTGGCTGACACAGCGTGGGAGTAGAGCTGCAGGGGCATGGTCAGAGTGTGTGCAGTCCCCAGGGCCGCCCCCATCCTGCAGCAGCCCCCCCTCACGTGGTGATAAATACTCACCACGTATTTATCCTTCTCCTCCCGGTCCAGGGGTTTGGTCACCTCCAGCCACCCCGTCTCCCGCTCGATGATGAAGACACCCACGGGGATGGTATCTGCTCCCTGCCCCGTGATGCTGTAGAAAACCTTGGTCTCCTTGTCCTTGTTGGATTTGATCTGGCAGGGAGACAGGAAGAAGCAGCTGGAGACGTGTCCCAGCACTCTGGGGATGCCCTGGACCCTGCCTGGTCCCTGTGGGGACACGTACCTGCACCAGCTTCTTGGGGAAGGGCCCCCGCTCATTCTCGGGGCAGTTGATGGGGGGAATGACCCAGTCCCTCTTCTGCCGCCGGAGGCCGTGTCCATGCTCTGGGAAGATCAGCATGTCGGGTGCTGTGTCCTGTTGGGACAGTGGCTCTGCTCAGTGCCAGCACCTCACTGAGCCCTCTGCACCAGAGGCAGGAGCTGCTGTGACCGTAGGGTGTGGGTCTGTGCTTTACCTGCTGCATCCGCTCGTGGTGTTGGTGCCGCCGCTGGCGCAGGGTCACCTTGGCTGAATGCTTCTTGCCCGTGGCATCCCAGGTATGCACAGCAAAGGTGATCTCCCGCCGCTGGAGCTGCAGGGGCCGGGTGGCAGAGACAATGCCATCCCTGCTCACCTTGAAGCGCGTGTCATCCAGGAGGAAGGGAGCACGCCGTGACTCGCCACAGTCCACAAAGCTCACTGGGGACAGGAGACTGAGTGGCAGAGGGTTGTGGCGACATGGGCACGTACAGCACAGCCACGCCACAGCAGCCTGGAGTCTGGGGTCACAGCAGTGGTGGGGATGTTCCACACACAGTGACACATGTCCTGCCAGGATTCCTTCCTGGGCACAACACATGGTGCATCCCTGCCCTGGCTTTGGTCCAGGCTGGGACATGGCAGGACCTACTGTGCCACAGGATCCCTGCTGGACAGTGACAACGGGGCAAGTGGCACCTGGCACAGCATGGTGTCACTGTCCCCAGCACCATGTATGGCATGGCACCAGGTATGGCACATCCCCATGTGGGATTATCCCTGTGGCATAACATCTCCCCAAGCGTGGCATGTCACCACCACTGTTTCCATGCTGTTCCAGCTGCTTTTCCAATAAAAACAAGGGCAGCAGTCACCCCCCTGGCAGGCAGGCCCTTCAACCTGCCCAGGTACCTCCGGGACCCCCAACCCCAGGGACAGCAGGCAGGCGGGGTCCCGATGTCACTGGCTTGGCACCCGGCTGGGCGCAGTGGGGCTGTGCCGCCTCGAGGCAGCGGTCAGCCGGCATCACATGAGCCGTGCCGCGCTCCCCAACAAACCCCCTTTGTCTGGGAGAGAGCTGCTGGAGCCAGCGGCACCCAGGCTCCGCAACCAGCACCGCCACCATCGCCCCGCCGTGACCCGCGCCTCGGCACGGGGCCGTGCCCGGGTGGTCTGGGGGCAGCGCCGAGCGGAACGGGGCCCGCGGGGCTCCGCCAGCCCACGAGCGGCCCAGGAACCCGGGGTGGCAGTGCGATGGAGAGGGGAGCAATCGCTGCCCCCCTGCCCAGCACGCTGCCCCCGACCCGGCCCAGCAGGACCCGCCGGCGCGATGCCAGCCCGGCTCAGCCCCACGGCGGGACCCCCGGCCAGGGCTGGGGGAGCCGGTGGGGCCGGCTGGGCAGGAACGTGCCGGGGCAGGCGGGGAAGGAGAGGCAGCCGCGGGCGCAGCCGCGGTGCTCGGCCCTGGCCCGGGGCCTGGCGGGTGCAGCAAGGGGCGGCAGGAGGTCCCCAGCCCCATGCCGGGTGCAAGGAGCGCTCAGCCCGCACTGGGTTCAAGGAGGGTGCTCAGAACCTGCTCCCCCTCCTCCCGCTCTCTCCCCCTTCCAACTCCCCCCCTTCCCACCTGGCCATGCACAACCTGTTTTTCCAGCTTGGCTGAAGGAGGGCTGGCCCCAGCCCTCCTCTCCCCGGGGCTGGGAGCAGGGGGGGTGGAAGGGGGGCCCTCTCCTGGGAATGATGGGGGTGGGAGAAAAGGAGAGCTCAGGGAGCCCTACAGAAGGATCCCCCCACTTCAGTCCCCCACCACCACCTACAAGCACTGGGATAACCAGACTGGTACAACCAGGTTGCCAAACAGGGTGTGGGGCTAAAACCCCACACGGGGGATCAGGGCAGCCCCACAAAAACACCTCATATCCTGTGAGGTCTCGATGGGCACAGGCAGAGCAGGGTGCCACCATCCCTGCGGTGCCACCACCCCATGCGTTGTGCACACACAGCTGTGCCAGGACAGGGGGCTCACCCCAGGTTGAAGGTGCTGCGGGTGACACATCCCACTGACGTCACCCCAGTTTCGCTGTGACTTCAGACTCTCGAGGTTTCTCCACCCAGGACTGACGGGGACTGTCCTGGTCCCCACCACATCCCCACCACCCCCGAGCCCCCCGACCCACGGAGCAGAGCCCTGGTGACGCTGCAGCCCCCACAAGGTGTTGCTGTTCGCCGCCCCGGCGCCGCGTGGGGCCTGTCTGGGCCTGTTGGAGGGAAAACACCGCGCTCAACTCATCAAGCTAATTACAGGCCGGCTCGTCAGCCTGGCCGCAAGTTTGGGGTGCTCTGTGGCCCAGCGTGGCCTGATGTCCACCAGGCTCGGCCACCCCATGGCCGGCATTGCCGTGGCACAGCTGTGAATCACTGGGTGCCGCACAGGCCTCAAGGGCAGATGGTCCCTTCCTTCCTCCCACGCCCTGGCTGTGCCCGGAACCCAGAACTGAAAGTACTGGTGCCAGGACAGAGGATTTCCAGCAACTCTCGGTGCTGCAGGGAAGTCACAGGGCTGCCATTCACCCTGGTATCAGGCCCAGCCCTGATGGACATCGCTTCTGCGCGTTAATGATCAACCACAAGGCAAACAAACATCATTCCTGGGGTATGGGGCAGGGTCCAATTCCTGGCTCTCCCAGGAAAAGCCGTTAGGGAGCTGAGGATGTTTGGGAACCCTTGGTGCACCACTGGGTGCTCAGTACCCCTCAGCTCTGTGCCCACCCAGCTACCCTGGCACACACTCTGTGTTGCCAGCACCACTCTCAGGCATGAACTGGTGTTGATGGTGGCAGCAACTGCACACAGCCCCAGAGCCCACAGAGTCCCTTTTGGGGGCCCCAGAGTGGCAGCAGGTGCCCAGCACATGGGTCCCCAGTGCCCCCTTGCCACACCAGAACAGGGCTTTAGTGCCAGCATAGTGGGACACCAACATCCAAAAAAGCCCAGGAGTCCATCCTGGTGCCCATTCCCATGCCAAGAGCTGCCCTGGGGGCCTACACTGTGGGTCCAAAGGGGGGCTCACCCTGGTGAACCCAGGGATCCAGGTGAGGCGTGGGGCAGGGCAGGCTCCTGCGCGCCCCACACCCCAACCTGCCGGCCCCGACAGGTCTGCGGTGCCTGAGTCAGCGCCGCCCGCGCCGGCGCACCCCGGGGAGCGGCTCCCGCTGCCCCCGCGCCACGGCCCGCCGTGCCAGGACCACTGGCTGCTGCTTGCTGGGACCACCAGTGCCCTCAGTGTGGCCCCACCGCTGCGTGTGCACACACCAGGCTCTGTCCCCCACGCCATCTGCCACCACAGCAAGCCAGTCTCCACCGTCACGGCACTGTCCCCACAGCCATAGGGCCATCCCCACTGCCACGGCACCGTCCCCACGGCGCCATCCCCGCGGCCGTGCCAGCACCACTCGGGCACGGGGACACGGCTTTATGCCTCCTATTGCCCACCCCTGTGTCACACACCCCCCCCGTACCCACCGTCCCGTCCTCCACACCCGGTTGTCCCCGTGTCCTTACCCCGTCCCAGTGCCCGTCCCGCCGCCACGCCGTCCCGCGGCACCGTCAGAGCGAAGGTCTCGGCGGCGAAACCAGGCTGGCACGACGCTGCCCGCTGGCACAGTCGCTGCCCGCTCTGCCCGGAGAGAGGCGTTAGCACCGGGCAGGGTCCCGGGCAAGGTCCCGCTGCCCCGGGCGGGGTCCCAGGCAGGGTCCTGCCGCCCCATTCCGTGGCTCACCTGGAGCAGGAGCAAGAGGAGACAGAGCGGGACCGAGCAACCCGCCCGCCGCCCCATGGCCGGTGCCGGTGCCGGTGCCGGTACCGGTTGGTGCCGCAGGGTTCGGGCGCTGCCACCACGGAGTCGCAGGTGCGTCCGGTCCCCTCCCGATCCCTCCCCGCAGGTGTCGACCCCGCCGAGAACCGCCCCGTCCCGCCCCGACGGAAGGCGGTCCCGCCCCGCCCGCTCTCGGAACCCCGGTATTCCCGGTACCCACGACGCCCGCAATCCCGGTACCTCCCACGGTCCCCGGTACCGCGGTACCCCCGTTGCCCCTTCGGCCCCTGGTGCCCCCAGTACCCTCAACACCCCTGGTGCTCTGCCTGTCCCGGGTATCCCCGGCTCCTCGTGCCCCTGATATTCTCAGCCCCAGCCACACAGCCCTCGTGCTTTCCATGCCTCTCCCGTCCAGGGCAGTGGGAGCAGGGGGTGTTGGTGGGTGACAGGAGCCAGGAGTACCCCAGGGTGTCCGCATGCCACGGCCCCACAGATCATGGCCCTGCAGTGGGGGACAAACATTGTACCCAGGGACGCCCCGAGCAGGTAGTGCCCCTCAGGATGCTGCAGTCTCCAGCTTCCCCCATACCCCTCTGTCCCAAAGCACAGCACAGCTAAGGGTGACCCTATGGAAGGGGACCCCTAGGGATCCACATTACCATCATCCGTCCCCATCCCATGCCTGTCAGGAGCTGATCCTGGAGCCAGTGGGAGATCACCAGTGCTTGAGGTCCTGCCAGGGCCAGAGGCTGCTGTGCCCACTCTTGCTGGCACCCACAGTCATCTCAGGGGGTTGGGGTGTCAGGACTCTGGCTGCCCAGGCCAGGAGGGATTTAGCACTAGGAATGCCTAATGCCACCAGTGTCGCTCCCATGAAGGACAGATTGGTGGTCAGAGCTCTGCCCATGCCCATCAGCACCCCTTGGAGACAAGGACACCCTGGCAGGTGGGGCATGGGCACTGCCCCTGCATGTGTGACACTGCAGCTGTACCATAGAATCCATGCTGCAATGGGCAAGGGGGGACAGGGCTGGGGAGGGGTCACTGCAGGGCTGGGGGCAGCGCCAATCTCCAGGGCACAAAATGACACGCAGCCTGGAACATCTAAAAAAACCAAATCCTTTATTAAAACTGACCCAGCTCCCATCCCCTTGTCCGCAGCATCACACGCCATCATTCCATACCTTAAAAAATAGATAATAACCACAAAAACGCAGGCGAGGAGGTGAGGGGACTGCGCTGGGGTGGGGGGCACAGCAGGGGGACCCCCCCAAGGCACAAAAGCAGCAATAAGGCAGGGGCAGCAGCGGGCTGGGGGTCTCTAATCGTCCTCCTCGCCGCCGCCATAGAGCTCGGCCAGCTTGCGGAAGCGGCCGCCCCAGTCGTTGAGGTAGTCGTAGTCCTGGTCGCCGTCGGAGGCCGAGGAGTTGAGGGAGCTGAGCGAGGTGGCCTCCGAGCCGCTGCCCTCGTAGTCGAACACCAGCAGCGAGTCGTAGGGGGGGGCTGTGGGGTCTGTGTCGGCCGCCTTCAGGTTCTGGGGGAACAGAGGGCTCGGTACCTGTGTCCCCTGCGCTGTCACCCCTGGGCTCTCCAGGTCAGGACTCACCTCCTCGATGAAGGTGCCAATGTCGTCGGGGTTGGCGGGGCGGGGCCGGTACTGGGGGGCTGGCAGGAGGGTGGGGGCCACATCATTGCGGATCACCTCGGGCCGGGCATCCAGCCCCCGGTGCAGCTGCCGCAGGTCATAGTCCTGGACACACACACAAAAACACACACACATGGAGAGGGGCAGTCAGGTTGCCCACGCTGTCACCAGAACCCCCCGACCCCCATACCCACCTGGTCCTCCTCGCCGCCACCCTCCTCCCCATAGTAAAAGATGTTGTCCCTTGTGTCATCTTCGGGCAGCAGCAGCGGCTCCTTTGTCACCTTCCTCCTCCTTGCAAAGAGCAGCAGCAGCAGCAGGATGACTGGGGGAAAGAGTGCCATCAGTGGGGTGTGGACATGTCCCCTGCTGTGCCCAGGACAGCCCCACAGCCCCAGGATCCCCACTCACGCAGCAGGGCCAGTAGCGCGCCCAGGGTGGCGAGGACGAAGGGCAGGGCGGTGACAGGCTGAGGTCTCTGGGGACAGCCCTGTGCCAGCCCCTCGCAGGCACAGACCCGGGCGGTGACAATGGTCACTTGGGCTCTGCCCGGCTGGTCCAGCAGCCGCAGGTAAATGCTGTAGGTGTCTGGCTCCAGCGGTGCCACCAGCTGCAGTGTCACAGTGTCACCTATGTGAGATTGGGGATGATGCACCAGGAATGCAGCCATGGCACAGCTGCCTCTGCCGAGGACCCTCCCCATTACGTTCAGTCCCACTGCAATACCTGTGTCCCCCACCTCCACAGCCCAGCTGTCCCCTGAGCCGTGGGTGAGCTCAGCGCGGAACGGGCCGGTGTTGGGGGGCAGGTCCCGGTCGGTGACGGTGAGGAGCTGGGGCTGGGGACTGCGCTGGCAGACAGTGATGTCCCGTGGCTCGGCCTCGGGGCCGTTGTCGTTCACATCGAGCAGGGTGAGGAGTAGCGTGCCCGTGCCCGTGGCTGGTGGTGAGCCTGGTGGGGACAATTCTAGAGGGGGGACCCCAAACCCAGGACTCTCTTGGGGACATGGGTGACTGAGGAGGCATGGGGATGGGGGAGCCTCAAAACCAAGAGTTTTCCAAGGACAGAAACTCTCTGGGCAAGGGTGGGAACAGTAAGGAGTGATGCTGGAGGGGGGAGTCCCAAACCCAGGATCCTCACGGGGCTGGGGTGCCCCGGGCAGGGGTGGGGCCAGGCAGCCTCCGCACTGCTCCATGCTGGAGCTGGGATGTGTTTCCTGGTGATGGCAGCACGTGGCTCTCAGGCGGGAGGGGGAACAAGGGCCCTTTCATGTCCCTCACCATCATCCACAGCCAGCAGCATGGCCATGTAGGTGCTGTTCTTGACGAAGGGGGACTCGCGGTCCAGGTGGTCCCGTGAGGTCACCAGGCCATTCTCGGGGTGCACAGCCAGCCAGCCCGCAGGGTCGTGCCCCACCAGGTACCTGGGGGCACAGGGGAGCTGCTGCTGCAGCAAGGGGCAGCAGAGACCCTCCAGACTTCCACTCCAACCCTGTCCCTGCTCACTTGATCCTCTGGTCCTGTGCCTTGTCAGGGTCCTGGGCTGTGCAGGCGGTGAGGGTCTGCCCCGGGGGCACATCCTCTGACACCGTGGCCAGCTGCACTGGGGGCACGAACACCGGGGCCTCATTGACATCCTCCACAGTGATTGTCACCGTAGCAGTGGCCATCGGCAGCTTCACAACGAAGGGGACCTCGTTGGCCACTGCCACGTGGAGCACAAACTGCTTCTTGGCCTCATAGTCCAGACCCTGGGAGAGGGAAAGACACGGGCAGTGAGAGCAGGACAGGCAGGACCCCACGGTGGGCAGCAGTGGGGTGACATGGGGTGACACAGACCTTGGCGGTGCTGAGGATGCCCTCGTTGGTGGCAGGGTCGGTGGTGATGGCAAAGGCACCCTCGTCGTTGCCACGCAGGATGGAGTAGACAGCTCGCCACGCTGGCGTGCCGGGCTCGTCCAGGTCGGTGACAGCCAGCCGGGCCACCTCCCGCCCAGCCATGTTCTCTGGCACGGCCGCCTCGTACTGCGGGTCAGGGGCACCATCAGCACCACGGCCCAGAGGGCACCAGGGGGGTCACACCCAGTGGGGGGGCCCACATCACCATTTTGGGGTCAAATTCGGGGGCATTGTCATTGACATCAGCGATCTCGATGACGGCCAGTGCTGTGGTGGTCAGTCCCTCCCCATCCAGGTCAGCTGCCTGCACGGTCAGTGTGTACTCCCGCACACGCTGTGTGGACAGACAGACGGACAGACAGACATCCTGTCAGCCCCTGCTTGGGGCTGGGACCCCTGCCCCATGGTGCTGCAGAGCCCACCTCCCGGTCGAGGCCACTGGCAATCACGCTGAGGGTGCCAGTGGCCCGGTTGACAGTGAACATTTGGGGATGGGGCTCCCGTGGCTCCTGGCTGAGGATGGAGTAGGCGATGACACCATTGTAGGTCTCCACTGCATCATCTGCATCCGTGGCTGTCACCTGCATGATGGAGGTGCCTGGGGATGTGGATGTGCAGGTCAGTGGGATGCTGGGGGGGACAGTGCCAAGGCTGTGCCCAAGGAACATGGCTGGTGGGATGCAGAGCTTCCCTAAGGCACGGGGTCCTACCTGGCAGAGCTCCCTCTGGCACAGAGCCCCTGAACACCTCCTGCGTGAACTGGGGCTTGTTGTCATTCTGGTCTGTCACTGTCACGATGATCTCCATCGGCTCCTCCACTGGTTTCCCGTTCTCGGACACGGCGTGGGAGAAGAGCTGCGGGGTGGGGTGTGAGTGAGAGCCTGGCAGAGCACCCCAACATCTCCCTGGTGTCCCCAGTCAAGGACCTACATGGTACTTGTCGATGTGCTCACGGTCCAGCGGCTGTGTCACTTTCATCCAGCCTGACTCCTTCTCAATGGTGAAGATGCCCTCGGGGGGAGCATCCGCTCCCTGCCCCGTGATGCTGTAGAAGATCTTGGTGTCTCTGTCCCGGTTGGATTTGATCTGGGAAGAGACACAGACCAAGGGTATGGGCACAGTATCCCCCACCCTGCCCCAATACAGTGGGGATGAACCCCCAGCACCCACCTCCATGCCCAGACTGACCAGCCTCATACCTGAACCAGCTTCTTGGGGAAGGGGCCCCTCTCATTTTCAGGAACCTTGATTGGGGGGATCACCCAGTCCCTCTTCTGCCTCCTGAGAGCAGGGCGAGCCCTGGGGAGCTCCTGTGGGAGGGGGTGAGTGAGGGCACAGCCGGCTGGGGGAGCAGGGGTGGGGGCCATGCAGTGCAGCATTACCTGGGGGGAGCGCCTGCTCTCTGCGGGAATTGGGGCAGGGTCCGGCTGGCCAGCGGCATACAGCGGGGAGCCAGCATCCCGGGAGGGTACGGCGAGCACACTGCCCACCTCCGGTAGCCGCACGGGGCTCCCATCCTCCTGCACCCCGACATCGGGCTCCTCCGTCCTGAATGGCCCCGCGCAGCCTCCAGAGCCCCCTGCGAGAGTGAGGGGTCAGGGGGATGGGGGGGGACCTCTCCCCCGACACCCGAGCTGCAACCACCAGCTCCAGGACCCCGCAATCCCCCAGAGGCCCGAGGCGGAGTGAGGCAGGGGGCGGTAGAAGAGGGGGAGAGGACCCCAGGAGAGGGGCAGGGAACACCGGGCGCCGTACGGGAGCGCAGTGGAAGTTTCGGTGGAAGTTTCGGCTTTGTTTCGCAGATGATGGGAAATTCCTGGGCGGGCAAAGCCCTGCCCCAGCCCCCTCCCGGTGTGTCACCCCCTCGGGGCTCCCAACCCCCCGTGGCCAGATCATTGGGCACTGAATCTCTCTCCCCCGCCTCCCATGCTGGACACAGCCCCGGCTCCGCGCCCCCCCGGGGGAAGGATTAGGGGATTAGCGGAGCTGAGCCAGCTCCGGGCGGCCGAGCGGGCCAGGGCGGGGCTGGGGGTCTGCGGCAGGCGTGGAATGGGGCAGGGAGAGCCGTGCCCCACGGCGGCTCCACACCGGAGGGAGCGAGCCCGGGGGCGACGGTGGGGCCATGTGGGGAGCAGCAACCGTGCCCCGAGGGCAGTACCGGGGCCACTCCCAGTCGCGATGGCGGCGATAAGAGATTTTAATGGGGCCGGAGGGGCATCAGTCCCCCTGGCAAGCGGGGCACGAGGAGCCCGGGAAGCCCCCGACCCCCATCACAGGGAGCCCTCAGCCCCGCTCCCCAGCTGTGGCAGGGTTGCTGTTCCCCCCGAAGGACCAGGCGGCTCAGGGGGTACCCCACCATGTCCTCGGGGGTCCCTCCACGGAGGGCCCACGGGGCACCGTGCCCGCTGGGTGCCAAGGCGGAGCCGCACGGTCGGTGCCGGGGCCATGTGCTGCCCACGGAGGGGGGTCGCAGTGGCATGGCCAGACCCCAGCCCGTGCCCACAGCGGGAGCCTGGCAGCGCCCACCTCCAGTCCTGGCAGGTTTAGCTGATGTTAACGGGATGTGGTATCCACAGGAGGCGGAGGTCGAGGCCCCTCCCTGGCACTTAACGCTAATAAGGAGAGCTTTTAGTGCTCCCGCGGCCATTAGCGCTGGCTCCGGCCGCGTTCCCGGGCAGCCCCATCTCCCGGGAGTCGCCGAGCGAAAAGGGCAGCGGGCCCGGGCCAAGCGGCGGCAGCGGGCCAAGAGCTGGCAGCAGCAAGACCCTGCCCAGCCGCGGGCCAGCCAGAGTCCGCACCCCACGGCCGGAGAAGGGCGGCCCTGGGGCACCCAGCCCCATTGCCAGCCTGGCGCCGGCCACCCACCCTGCGGGGACCCAGCCCCGCTCGCGGCGGGCGCCCCACGGCTGAGCCAAAGGCACTGGCATCAGCCGCCACCAGCCCAATGAGACCAGACGGGCACCGCAAGCCCCACGGGGCACAGCCAGCCCCACGGCCAAGCCCCACAGCCCGGGAGGGAAGCACAGCCCTAGACCCCTGGCGCAGCCCCACACTCAGGGACCCCCGCCAGCCCCGCAGCAGGGGCACTGCGAGGTCCTCCCGGAAAGCAGCGGCCCCACCATCGGGGCAAAGCGATCCTGATCCCGGCAGTGAGGGAGGCCCTGCCGCCCCCCCAGTGCTCGGAGCCCCGATCCCGGTGCCGATCGCGTCCCCAGCGCGTCCCCGAGGTGTTCCGGGGGTCCCGGTGCCGCCGCGCCCCGACGGTGCGAGTTACCTGGTGCGGGGAGCGGCCCGCGGCGCAGCCCCGGGAGAACGCACGGCGGGGCCGGGGAGAGGGCGGCCGTCGGCAGGAGCGGGGAGAGGAGGAGGATGATGAAGATGGAGAGCGGGCAGAGCCCGGAGCGCGGCCGCCGCATGGCCCGTCCGTTGCTGCCGCCGCCGCCGCCGCTCCGGTCGCCGCCCGCCGCGTCCCGCCCCGTCCCGCCCCGCAACGCCCCAGGTGAGGCGGTGGCCGCGCAGGTACCGCCCCGCCCGGAGAGCGGCCCCAGCTCGCTCCAGGCATCCCCCGGCAATACCGTGCACCCCTCCATTACGCCTGGGACCCTCCTACCGGGGGCTCACCTCCTATAACACAGCCGGCAATCCCCGTTACACTGCGGTACCCCTCTGGAAACTTCGGCAACCCCAGAATACCACCCGGGCACCCCCGGTATTCCTCTGGAACCCCACGGCAATCCCCCGTACCCCATGTAACCTCCCAGGTACCCACACGTCAAGATCCAGGCACGGCCCGGTACTGGAACCTTCAATACCCTCCGGGCACACCCGGCACCCCTCCGAAATCCTCCTGGCAATCCGCAATACTTCCCGAGAACCCTGGTGACCCCCAGTTACCCGTCGGGCACCTCCCCCGTCTGGACCCGTCGGTATGGCCTTGGAACCCCCTGGCACTTCCCGGTAGGGCCCGGCAATCCTCCCCGCCGGGCACCCCCGGTCTCTCAATGCCGCCCCCCGGTGCTCCCGGTCCCCCTCGCTGTCCCGGGGCCCTCAGCACAGCCCCGGGGACACGCCCGGGCATCCCGGTATCCCCAGCGCCTTCATGGTCCCTCCATTCGTCCCGCCCTGTGTTCCCACGAATCCTGGCACCTCCCACCATCGCCCCAGCAGGAGCAGCCCCCCTCCCCATTCCTCCGTGCCACCCCCGGGTGACCCCTCTCCCTTTGCCGCCTGTGGGTGCACTGGAACTCTCGGGGGGGTCCTGCGTGTGCCCCTCAGCCCCACTTGAGTGGGGGGTCCCATGGCCACCGAGGGATAGCCCTGGGGTGTTCCTGGGCTCCATCATTGCCCCCAGCCTGAAGCAGCATCTCATGTGCTGAATCCGTACATATGATGCCCCCAGACCCCCCCGGGGCTGGCAGCTCTGGAAATCCGGTTCTACTTCCTTGGCCAAGGTCACTGACGCAACAGGGAAAGTTCCCAGCAGGCACGTGGGGGGAACAGCCAGTGCAGCTGCAGCCATGGCACCTTGTACCTTCACCCTCCTCCTCCTCCTGCTGCTGGGACCATCGCAGTGGGGCTGGGGGTGCTGCATGGCCACCCCCCCAGAGGTTCAGGGAAAAGCTGTGTCGCTCCAAGGCCCTGCAGCCCCACTCTCCACCCCACAGGACATGCTGATCTTCCCGGAGCATGGCCATGGCCTCCGGCGGCAGAAGAGGGACTGGATCATCCCCCCCATCAACTGCCGCGAGAATGAGCGGGGGCCCTTCCCCAAGAAGCTGGTGCAGGTACGTGTCCCCACAGGGACCAGGCAGGGTCCAGGGCATCCCCAGAGTGCTGGGACACGTCTCCAGCTGCTTCTTCCTGTCTCCCTGCCAGATCAAATCCAACAAGGACAAGGAGACCAAGGTTTTCTACAGCATCACGGGGCAGGGAGCAGATACCATCCCCGTGGGTGTCTTCATCATCGAGCCGGAGACGGGGTGGCTGGAGGTGACCAAACCCCTGGACCGGGAGGAGAAGGATAAATACGTGGTGAGTATTTATCACCACATGAGGGGGGGGCTGCTGCAGGATGGGGGCGGCCCTGGGGACTGCACACACCTCTGACCGTGCCCCTGCAGCTCTACTCCCACGCCGTGTCAGCCAACGGGCAGCCCGTGGAAGACCCCATGGAGATCATCATCACCGTCACTGACCAGAACGACAACCGGCCCGTCTTCACACAGCAAGTGTTTGTGGGCTACATTGAGGAGAACGCAAAGCCGGGTACGTGGGGGCCTCTGGGCCGGGAGCACACAGAGCCCTGAGCGGGAGCACTGCCGGCGTGTCCGGGGCATTCTGTGCCATCACTAAAATCTCCCCGGCCTGTCCCCATGCCCAGGCACGTCTGTGATGACCGTGAACGCTACGGATGCAGACGATGCCATCAATGTGAACAATGGCATCATCGGCTACTCCATCCTCAGCGAGGAGCCCAAGGGTGCCCAGCAGATGTTCACCATCAATGCCGAGAAGGGCATCATCAGTGTCATTGGCACAGGGCTGGACCGGGAGGTGGGCACCTTGCCACGGCCCAGGGCAACCTGCGGCTGCTCCACAGGGGGATGTGCCACGGGGAGGAAGGGGCACTGGAGCCCTGGGCTCCATCTGCTTTTGGGACGTGCCATCCCCGGGTCACTGTCCCTAGCTGGAGGGGTGTCTGCAGCCTCGAGCCCAGCAGCAGCTGTGCTGGGGACACTCCAGGGACCCCCAGCCTTGCTGAGCCCTGGAGTGGGTGCAGTGCCAGCCCCTCGGGTGGGCAGCTGGGACATCGGCTGCCTCTGTGCCAGCAGGGAACAGCGAGGCTGGGGAGGGATGGAGGAGCAGGCAGGTGATGCCTGGAGGAGGGAACATCCCCGTCCCCACCCCAGCCCTAACTGGGGTGATTTTGCCCTGCAGACCACTCCCAACTACACGCTGATCATCCAGGCTGCAGACCAGGAGGGCACTGGCCTGACCAACACCGCCACCGCCATCATCAAAGTCACTGATGCCAACGACAACCCTCCTGTCTTCGACCCCACCATGGTACCACCCCGCCCAGCCGCTGCCCTCCCCGCCCATCGTGGCACAAGCCCCCACCTGGGGTGCCCGGGGCCGCACAGGTGACTGTGCCTGTCCCACCTTGCAGTATGAGGAGTCGGTGGATGAGAACGAGGTGGGGGCGCTGGTGGCCCGGCTGCACGTGACAGACCAGGACCTGCCAGGCTCCCCGGCCTGGCGAGCTGTCTACCACATCCAGAGCGGGGACCCGCAGGGAGACTTTGAGATCACCACTGACCCCAAAACAAACGACGGGCTCCTGAAAACTGCCAAGGTGGGTCCCACTGCTGCATGGCTGCCTCAGCACCAGCTGACTCCCTGCTGGCACTACCCGGCTTCTCTCCCATCCCCAGGGCCTGGATTATGAGACCCATAAACGGTACAAGCTCATAGTGTCAGTGGAGAACGAGGCCCCCTTCACCGTGGCACTGATACCATCTACTGCCACCGTTTTCATCACGGTGCAGGTGAGACGCTGAGCCCCCTGGTGCCCTGGCAGTGCAGAAGGACAGGGCGAGGCTGTGGTGAAGCCGGTGCTGGCTCCTGACAGCCCCACGTGCCCGGCTGCCTCAGCACCGATGCGCTCCAGGTGCTTTCCATGGTGGGAGGCGAGACTGGGATGGCAGCTGTGCTGTGATTCTTCCTGGCCCTGTGCCCCAACTTCCCACCGGGCTCTGGGCCACCAGCCTCAGGGCCACGGCACAGCCGGAGTGTTCCAGCGGGGCTCCTGTGCGCAGCTCCCAGCGGGAAGCCGCCCGGGCCGGCTCGGCCCAGACGGGGAGGAGCACCCGGTTCTGCGGGAGCCCCGTGCCAGGATAGCGGCACCCAGCCGTGCCAGCTCCACGGGGAGAGGCCGAGGCGCCAGGAAGGGAGGCCGGGGCTGGGGATGGCGTTTTGCACAGGGTCACCGGCCACAGGTCCCTGGCAGAGTGGGACAGAGGACAGCCAGGTAAGCTCGCTAGGGTGCCTCGGTGCTGGTGTCAGGCTGGCAGTGGGAGCTGGTCCGGCTCCAGGGAGGCCGCCTGGTCCTGCCGGCTGCTGGGACGCAGCCCCGAATCGTGCTCCCACCTTAGTGTGGGAGTTCCGGGAGAAGAAGGGGCCTGGCTGCCCCCAGCAGTGCTGACCTTGACACCAGACAGCTCCAGAGAGCTGGCAGGGTCAACGTCCATCTGCACGTGACACCGTGGGCAGGGATGAGGCTGCTGGGACGGGGCTGCTTCCTCGTTGGGTGCAGGCTGGCTGCCGTGCTGTGCTGAGGCCCACCAGGACAGGCAGGTGAGAAGGGAGCGTGGTGCTGCTGCAAGCACAGGGCTCTGCATCCTGGTGGGAACCAGCTGGCACCCACAGTGGCTGCGGTGCCTGGGCTGAGCACCGCGGCATGGGAAGGATGTGCGTTTCCATATCCCAGCTCTGGGGAAGAGCGAGGTGCAGGGGCTTGGCTGCAGCACAAGAAGGCAGATGTTGCTGCCAGGACAGGTCCCAGCCCTGCTTCCCCCCTGTGACACAGGCTGACGGCATGTCTGAGGTGGGGAAGGGCACGCTGACCACTCACGTGCTGAACACGGCCACGGGGCTGCCGGCAGCCGGCCTTGTCGTCCGCCTGGCCCAGCTGCAGGAGCCAGGGCTGCAGTGGATGGAGCTGGTGCAGAGGTAGGAGAGCTGGCAGCACCAGAACGGGGCAGGGACACTGCTGCCAGTGCTCTGTGAGCTTGGCCAAAGGCTCCCGGCACAACTGGCTGCCCAGCCTTCCCCTGGGGTTTGTTTGCTGGTGGCAGGGCTGGTGCTCGGGGGTATGGCCAGGGCAGGTTCTGGGGGTAGGGCTGTGTTTCGGGGTACAGCAGAACTGGCTTGCTCTGGTTTCAGGCACACGGATGCAGACGGGCGCTGCCAGCCCCTCCTGGCACCAGGACAGGCCAAGTCTGGCACCTACAAGCTGCACTTTGAGACAGCTGAGTACTGGAAGGGACTGGGGCACACCAGCTTCTACCCCTTTGTGGAGGTATGGAGTGTGGGGTGACTGGGAGAGGTGACACAGAAAGTCTGGGGGCTGGGGCCAGGCTTGAGGGGACTACACTCCCCAGAGCCTAACTACGGGAGGGGGATTCCCACTGCTGTCTCCTCACCCTCCCTCAGGTCGTCTTCATCATCACTGACCCAGCACAGAAGCTCCATATCCCACTGCTGATCAGCCCCTACTCCTACACAACATACCGGGGCAGTTAGAGGGGCACAGCCTTCCCCTGGGGACACAGGAATGACGCCACTGATGCCATTAAAAACTCCAAACAGCACCGTTTGTCTCAAAAAATCGCCTTCCACTTTTGTGGGGACAGAGGTAGCCCCAGGGGAAGCCTGGTGGGGTGGGTGGGATGCCTGGAGCCCTCCAGCTGTGGTCCCCCTTGGGAGGAGCAGTTCCTAAAGATCCTCA
Organism: Sitta carolinensis; assembly: GCA_032173965.1. Lineage (NCBI taxonomy): Eukaryota > Metazoa > Chordata > Aves > Passeriformes > Sittidae > Sitta > Sitta carolinensis. Next base: position 1,061,884 of record CM063292.1, read on the forward strand.
CTGGGGTCTGTTTAAAGGCATGGAGCAGGAAAAGGGCACAGCCCTATTGCCAGTGTGACCCTCAGTGCTGCTGATATCAGGTGGGCACTGCAACAAGTCCAGCAGGGCCCTGCCCCAGTTCCTGCCCCAGGAAGGGGAAAGACAGTGGCTGGAAACCCAGGTTGTCCAGGGGGATGCCAAAGGATGTCAGCTTTGCCTCGAAGGTCTGCAGCATGTCATTGTGTGCCTGTGAGGAAAGGGTCCCTGTCAGCCCCTCTGTCAGCAGAGGAGAGCTCCCTGCACCCCCAGTCTCATTTCCAACCCCGAAGCCAAAGCCATGGAATCACAGAATATTTTGGGTTGGAAATGCCTCTAATATCACCGAGTCCAACTGTTCCCCAAGGCCAGCACTAACCCACGTCCCCAAGTGCAACATCCATGCAGCTCTTAAACCTCCCCAGGATTCCTCCCCACCCTTACCTTGCAGACTCGGGCCAGCTGGAGCTGCAGGTCCTGGATGGTGGCATTCTTGGAATTGAGCACATCCTGCAAGGGGAGACTGGGATGAGGCTGCACTGCCCAGCCCTGGGGCACGATGGCCGTGGCGTGGCAGAGCACACGGAGCAGCCGGCAGCACGGCCTGGCAGGTGGCCACCACCCTGCCCCCTCTGAGTGGCACTGCCAGGGACAGCCAGCCCCAGGCAGGGACAGGGAGCTCCCACATGAACACCACAGCCATCCCAGTCTGCCCTCTGTGCAGGGAGTGCTGGCAGCACCTGCTCCAGCAGCACCACCCTGCTGCCGTGGCACCACGGGAATTACAGGGAGCCAGGCTCCCCGAGGCAGCTGAGAGGAGGAATTCAGGGACCCCAGCAGCTGCAGGAGAGCCTGACGCCAGTGATGCCATCCCAGGAATGTGTTTTCATACCACCTGCTGGGAGGTGACACATCTGCTGCCTGTCCCATAGGCCTGGTATGAATCCCAGAGCATCCCAGAGTTTCCCTGACTCCCCCTGCAGCAGGGACCTGGGAGGGGACAAGCAGGAGGGCACCAGATGGTGGAGCCCTCGTTCCCTGTGTCTATGCCCAACCCGCAGCAAGTGCTGCTCCCTGGCTCCAGCTGCAGCAGGCTGCAGGAATGTGGGTCTCCAGGCTCTCTGCAGAGGTATTTTTAGCACGGCAGACACCGCAGAGCCCAGGGATCCTGTCTGCACTGTCCCCATGGCCAGGTGAGGCTCACCAGGTGCGACACCCTCCTGCACAGAGCCCCTGAGTACCACTGGACCTGCTGTCAGGCAGCTATGTGGCAGCACAGGGTGCTGGCAGTGCCATGGAGCCTGTGACCATGCTCCTCAAAGCAGGCCCCACCTGAGGGACAGATCAGTGCCAAACTCTGACACCCACACGCTCCCCTCTCGAGGCAGAGCTGAGTGCCCTGTGGCACCCCATGTGGCCCTGGGAGTGCCAGGAGTGAGTGATGTGCCACCTACAGCCATGTAGGATGGGGACTGGTGCGTTCCAGTGGCAGCAGCCACCCCACAGTAGGCTCTGCCCCCCAAACCCAGCCCTTGCCAGGCCCCAGTACCTCCAGCTTGTTTGAGACCAAGGAGAGAGCGCTGGGGTCGAGGTTGGAGGCTGCGAGGACCTCGCTGAGCTCCACCTCCTTCTGCTCCAGGACGTTGAGGAGTCCCTGCAACTTCCGTTCCAGGAGCAGATTCTTGAACCCCGTTTTTTGCTGCACCTCGTTAATGGCTTTGGTGAACTTCTGATAGAGCTCATCTCGCTCTGCCTGGACCTGCTCCGGGAGACAGCACCGTGTCACAGCACCCTCAGGACCCCGGGGCACATGGGGGCCTGCACAAGGCTGGCTGAGGTCTGTGTAGTGGTGTGGAGCACAATCGGGGAAGAAAACTGGTCCAGCAGCTCAGCCCGGCCGTTCCCCGCGGCACCTGCAGCCCACAGGGGAGGCAGGTGCTGCAGCACAGCTTCCCCCCCTCCCTCCTTCCCTCCCTCTCTCCCTCCCTCCATGGCGCAGCACCTGCGCTTCTCCCTCCTCCTCCTCCCCTCCAAGCACGGAATGCCCCAAGGAGCTCCCTGCAGCACTAATTCAGACCCCAGCGAGGGCCCCCAGCACATGGGGGTCTCTGCTCTCCTCCCCACAGCTGGCAGCAGTCCCTGGCTCACAGCTAGTTAATAAGTGTCCTAATTAGGACACAGTCTCTCCTCCAAAGCCTATTTCTGAACGCTCCGAATCTGGCGCTGTCTTAATGATGGATTGTTAATGAGGCCTCGGATCAATGTTCATATTCCTGGGGATTTCTACGAATTGCAAATGAGCTCTCTCCTGCCTCAAAAGATTTATCTGGGTTAGTGGGGGGAGCACTCGCTCTGCAGGGCTCTTCCCGAGCACCCCAGACCGACAAGAGGGAGCGACCCTGGAACACTGGCAGAAGGAGGGGCCCGTGGCAATCCCCCCTAGCCCAGCTCTGCCCCAGGCAGCCCCGGCAGCCCGGGGGCCCCGCTGGAGCGTGCATGATTGCTTAGCAAAGGACAAGGCCAGGCCTGTCTGCTGACCGTGGGAGAGGCTGGAGCTGGGAGCAGCTTTGCTGGGAGCAGCGGTTATCACCCGACTCTGGATTAGCTTTGGAAAGCCCCAGGCTAAGCACAAGCTCTGCTAAGCCCCACGCCCTATCGTCTGCAGAGGGTTTGGAGAAGGTTTGGAGAGGGAATGGGATGTCCAGCCCTGCCTGCAGGTCTCACCTTACTGAACCGCTGCTCCAGCACCTCGTGTTCCCACTGAAGGTCCTTCAGTTCCTTCTGGGTGACTTTCAGATGGGCTTTGGAGTTCTGTGAATGGGAAGGGAGGGTTAAGGAGCACAGGATTGTCTGGGAAGTGTTGGAGACGTGTTCTGGGAAGGGAGGAGAGTGAGAAGCAGAGAGAAAACCAGGCAGCACCCACACCAACCTGCCTGCAGTGGTCTCCCTTCCAGTCTCTCTTTGTATCCCCATCTGAGATCCCACAAATTCACAATAAGCAGAACAGGACTTGCTTTGCCCAGCAATCACAGCACACCAAGTAGCAGAGGTCTGTGTTTTTCCTCTAGGAACGAGCCCGTGAAAGAACAGGGCTGGCCACTCACCATCAGGGCCTCCTTGTCCCTGTTATAGTGAATCAACTTCTTTTGCAGCTCAGCCACCAGCTCCTTGGCCTCCTGCAGCGGCTCTGTCAGCTCCTTGTTCTGCAGCAGCACCTCTGCCTTCTCCTTTTCCAAGGCAGCCTCCTTCTTCTTCAGGTCTTCCACCTGCTCCTGTGCTTGGGAACACAAGTGCTGGCTCCAGGGAGCTGCCCAGCCCCTGAGAGGCCCCCACGCCCTCAGAACACCCTCCCCACTCATGTGCTGGTGTACAGGCCACCAGCAGCACCCACACTGACACCTGGGAACTGCCAGATGCAGCTGACACCCAGGCAGGAGCAGTCCCTGGGTGGAGGGGTGACACAGGGACGGCCAATACCTTCAGGAGGTTGATGAGTGTCAGGTTTTTGGCAGTGATATCGTTGTAGTAGTTCTTGATGGCACCAAAAGCCCCCTCATGGTTCCCCACCAGCTCGCTGATCTGGGTGTTCTTCCTCTCCTCCAGCTTGTGGATCTCTGTCTTCCTCCGCAGGTCCATCTCATCCCGCAGTGCCTGCATCTTCCTGGTGTACTTGGCCTCCATCTCTGGGGGAAAATGGTCAGAGCTGGGGGAAAACTGGCTGAAACTGGGGAGGAAAAGTGACCAGAATGGGGAAGGGAGAAAAAACAGCCATAACTGAGGGAATACTCGCCAGAACAGTGTGGGTTGGGACCAGCTGGAATTGGGAGGAAAAAACAGCCAGAACTGGAGGGCAAACTAGATAGATCTGGGGAGGAAAACCAGCTGGAACTTGTGGGGGAAAGTGGCCAGAACCTCGGGTGGGAGAGATCAGCCAGAACTGGGATGGGAAGCTGACCAGAACTGGGAAGGGAAAAATGGCCAGAACTGGGGAGAACCTGTCCCCACATGCTCAAGGTGCTGCTTGGGAACCAGAAGCAGTTCTGCCTGTCATGCTCCTGTGGGATCTGCCACATGCCCTGACCTTTGGTCTGCAGCTCGAAGTCTCTGCGTAGCCGGGCCATCTCCTCCTCATGTTTCTGTGAGGAAAAAACTCCGTGTTGGAATAAACAACCAAATCCCAAGCCAGCCCATCCCCAGGGATTCCCTCCTGCTCTTTGGGAAAGGATTCTGATCCCATGTCGATGCAAACAGTGGCTTGTAGGTTTTCCAGCTGCTCTCACAGCTCCCCAGTGTGGGAATTCCTTCTCCCCATTCCTGCATTGGAAATCCCATCCCACCCCACAGAGAGAGTCAGGGAGGCAAGATCCCACTCCTGCTCCCACCCTGGGAATGAGGCACCTCACAGGTGGCTCCAGCTCAGCCAGGGACATACCAGGCAGAGGTTTGTAATGGCTGCCTCACTGGCCAACTCCTGCTCCTTCAGCCTTATGTTCAAGGAGCGCTTCTCCTTCCACAACTCCTGCTCCTGGTCCCAGTGATCCTTCTGGGCCCGCCTCAGGGACAGGACTCCCTCTGCCTTCAGCTCTGTCAGGTTCTCCTGCTGCTCGTGCAACAGGTGCTTCACCTTCTGCTTGTACACCTAAGGGCAGGCCAGAGAGCAGGTGAGGGGCTCTGCAGGAGACACACGAACTGGGATGCTGATGAGACATTCCTGGATTGCATCCTGACCAGCTCCTCCTCCTCCTCAGAGCTGCCCAAGGCTCCCCTGGAGCCCTCCAGCCCCACCTTGATCTCCAGCTGGTGCCGCTCCTCCGCCTCCTCCATCTCCCGGTCCCGGTTCCGCAGCTCTGCTTTCGTCTCCTCCAGCTCCCGGCGGGTGATTTCCCAGTAGCTCTGAATCCTGCTACACTCCAGCTGGAACGAGTTCCGCTCCTGCCGCTCCCGGTCCAGCTCCTCCCGGACACGTGCGACGTGCTCCAGCAGCTGCCAAGCCAGGAGGAAGGGACAGCTAAGGCAGGCCTTTGGAGACTCCATGTCCCAAACCTGGCAGGACATGGAGCTTGTCCTGGTGTGGAGCTGTGGAGGTCCCTGACTGAACCCAGCAGCTTCTGGAAAAGTCCTCACAAAACCTCATCTGACTGGGATGGGGCTCTGGCCTGCAGGGTCCAGTAACACCATTCTCAGGTGCTTAGGTACTTCTGGTTCATGGAATTGTTTGAGTTGGAAAAGCCTCTAAGATCAAGTATAACTGTTCCTCCAGCACTGCCAAGGCCACCCCTAACCCATGTCCCCAAGTGCCACATCCACATGATTCTTAGATCCCTCCAGGCATGGAGACTACACCACTGCCCAAGGCAGCCTGGGCCCAGGCTGGACAACCCTTTCCAGGAAGAAATTTTCCCAATATCCAACTTGATCCTTCCCTGGCACAGCTGGAGGCCATTCCCTCTCCTTCTGTCCCTGTTCCCTGGGAGCAGAGCCCAACCCCTGCACTGCCCCCTCCTGTCAGAGAGCTGTTCAGAGCCAGAGGGTCCCTTCTGAGCCTCCTTTTCTCCAGGCTGAGCCCCTTTCCCAGCTCCCTCAGCCACTCTGTGCTCTGAGCCCTTCCCCAGCTTTATTCCCTTCTCTGGGCATGCTCCTGCACCTCAAGGTCTCTCTTGTCCTGAGGGGCCCCAAGGTTCCAGGTGTGGCCCCAGCAGAGCACAGGGCTGGAGAGCAGAGGGTGGGATGAGGAGGCTGCTCCCTCCAGAACGGCCCAGCCCGGCCCCAGCCCGGCCCCAGGGACACACCCCCCGGCTGCTCGTCCCTGTCACCCTCTGCACCTGTTGTCCCCGGAGCTGGGGCCACGCAGGGGTGCCCAGAGCTGTTCTTACATGTTCTTACATGTTCCTGCCCCTCCTCCCCAGGGGTGACCCGGGGCACTTCTCACCTGCTCCCTGCTCATGTCCTCCAGGGCCAAGCCATCCACCACCGCCGGGCCCCCTTTCCCTTTTTTCCCTCCTTTCTTTTTGGGTGCCTGAGGACAGAAAGACAACCACGGCAGTCGAATGGGTGAGGAGGAAACTGTGCTGCTCAGGGCCCCCGTGCTGGCCCCGGAGCATCCCTGCTGTCACGGCAGGGATGGGGCGACAACGGCGACACGGAGCCGGGGAGCAGCCTGGGAGAGGCTCATGCGGTGCCACTGCCGACTCAGCTCCGTGCTGAATCCCTGGGCACAAAGCACCTGTTCCCAAAATACCGCCTGCGAAGCATCACCGCAGCGCAGGGAACGGCGCCGAGGCGCTCCGCACCTTCCGCGGGAGCGGCCCGGGACAGGACGGGGCTCGCAGACATCGGGGCGCGGGGCTCCACCGCCCTCCCCTGCCCGCACACCGCGGCTGCAGCACACCCTTCAGCAGCCGCCGCAGTTCCCCCCCGGCCCCGGTTCTCCTCCCGGGCCCGGGCCTCGTTCCGCTCTCACCATGGCGGCGGCACCGGCGTCTCCGGGCAACGGACGGCAGATCCCGCGAGAGGACGGCCAAATATCGCGAGAGCGGCGTGGCGGGAGGACGCGCCCCCTAGCAACGCCACGCTCCGCCCTGGCAACGGAGGCGGGGCCAGCGGGACCGGCGGGGGCCGGGGGGGCCCGGAGGGGACGGGAGGGACACCGGGAGAAGGGGGGGCACATCGCGGGGACCGGGCCGGGAGCGAGCGGCGGGGGGCGGTGTGAGGGACCGGGGGAACCGAGCGGTTCGGGAGGCACCGGGGAGTTCGGGGAGGACTGGAGGGACAAACCCGGGGGTTCCCGCTGTGTGTCCCGGCACGGGCTTTTCCCACGCGCCCGCCGCTGTGACTCGGGCTGGCCCCACAGCTGGGGTCCCCCGGCTCAGCTCCCGCACGCCCCGGTCCCCGCTGCACCCCCGGTCCCACTCTTCCCGGTCCCCTCCGCGCCCTCTCTTGTCCCCCGGTGCCTCCCGCCCCTCCGCTCCGCCCATCCCGGTGTCCCCGCCCCCGGTGTCCCCGCCCCCGCCGCGGCGGGCAGGACCGTGCGGGCTGCGGGCTGGCACCGGGCCCGCCCAGCACCGGACCGGCACCGGCATCAGCCCCGGCACCGGCCCATGGCGGCTCCGGCAGCGGCCGCCACCGCAGGTAAGGGCGGGGGGCGGTGGGGGCACGGACCGGCACGCCCATCCCCGTGGAACCGGGCCGGGCCCCGCGGGGCGCACAAGGAGATGTAGGGCGGGGGTGCACGGGAAGAGGGGCATGGGGGGCGCATTGGGGTGCGAAGGGGGCGTGGGGCCGTGCTGGGGGTGCCCGGCTGCTGGGGAAGGGGGATGTTGGGGGGGCGGGGACATCGGGGAGGGGGGGATCTGTGCAGGGAGAATCGGGGATGGAGGGAGAGAGCAGTGGGGTACCCAGAGAATGGGGGGTCACAGGGGTGTTCAGGGGTCTGAGGGAGCACTGGGGACTTGGGGGGCAGTGGGATGCTCGCAGGAGGCGGGGGTGCAGTGGGGAGACAAGGGGGAGGCGGTGGGGTGGCCAGGTGGTCAGACGGAGCAGGGGAGTGCGCTGGGGACTTGGGGTTGCCACGGGGTGCCCAGGGAATGTTGGGGGACAGTGGGGTGCCCGGGGGTGTAGAGGAGCAGTAGGGTGCTCACGGGACCTGAAGGAACTCTGGGGTACCCAGGGGACGTGGGGAGCAGTGGGGCACCTTGCAGACATCCCGCACAGCTGTGCCGGTGCCGGTGTGTGCTTGAGCACCGGGAGGTGGCCATGCTGGTGCAGCTGAGAGGGGCCCGGTATTCGGGGGGGCTGCACCTGGAGGCACACGCGGTGCCAGGGCTCCCCTGCTCGCCCGTCCCTCCCGTGTGTGGCCCGCACAGGACGGTGCCGCTCTGCCGTCGCCGCCAGCACGGGGCAGCCCCGCCGTGGCACCGGGGGAACGGCGGGACACCGGGCCCTTGAGGGGACAGTGCCGCTGGGGCGGGTTGCGGGTGCCGTGGGGTGACCGGCGCCGTGCGGTGCCGGTACCGGCGGCTGCCCGGCTCTGCGGTTGCCGTGAGTCAGCACACGTCGTGCGGGAGAGAGCCCTGATCCGGCCCCGCTCCCGCCAGGCAGCCGGTGAGCCCAGGCCGCAGCGGGCGGTGTGGCTGGTGACACTGCCGGTGACACGGCCGGTGGCACGGCGGGACCATGCAGGCGGAGGCCAGAGGGGAATTCTGCAGCCGGGACCAGCGCCCTGGTGGGTGGGGGCGTGGTGCGGGCAGGGGGGCCGCGCTCCTTACGGTGACACGGCGCGGTGTCACCCACCGGGGCTGGGCACTGCCCGGGGCGAGGCGGCGGGAGCGGGCGGGAGCAGGCTGCCCCGTGTCCGCCCCAGGGGGATCTTCTCTGCTCCGGAGCGGGATGGGGACCCCATTTCCCGGCCCGAGGGAACGTACCGCCAGCGCGAGGTGCCTGCTCCCCCCTGCGGGGTCAGGATGTGGCAGAGCCAGTGTCGGGGCAGAGGGATGGTGTCCCGCTGGTGTCCTGCCGATGTCCCGCAGCTCCACGTGCCATCAGCAGGAACAGCCCGTAACATCCCTTTCCCCATTAGGTTGAAGGTCTCTGTCCCTGCCCCGCTGTCACCATCCCGGTGGGAGGGAGGTGATGCCCGTGCTGTGTCACCCGGTACCTCAGTGGTGGCATGGTTGGGTGGGGACAGGGTGCTGTGTCCCCCCGTGCTGCCCTGGGCACATAGGGCCTCCTCCCACCCCCAGTGCCCGCTCAGCCCCGAGACACGGCTGTGCCCCCTCTGTGTGCCACAGCCACGGGCTGTACCACCACCGTGTGCCATGACCTGTGCCATGACCGTGGCCGTGTGCCACGGCCGCCGTGTCCCTCCGGCTCTTCCCGGGGACAGTCCCAGCACAATCCGCCCTTGTCCGGGCCCCGGCACAGGCTGCGCTTTGTCTCGCCGACACAAAGGGGCTGCGCGGGGAGGGGGGAGGGGTCTGCCAGCTTCCGACACGAGCGAGGGTCTCGGGCAGCTCTGCCCATCCCCTCGGTCCTCCCTGGGGGTCCTGCTGTCCCCAGCCCCTTAGCTGGGCACCCCGTGAGTGCTGGGGGGCCCCGAGAGGAGCTGCCCTCACTGACACAGAAGGTGCTGATGTGGCAGAGCTTGGCAAGGAGCCACTGGTCCCGGAGCGCCCTGCAGGGACCCCCACCCACGGGCCGGCCCAGGAGACCCCCCGAGTCCCCACGGAGGAGCAGGGGGGCATCCCCATCCCCAGCGCCGGCCTGCTGCAGGTCACCGAGCGCCGACGTGAGTGTGGCCCGGAGCTGGGGTCCCTGCCTGTCCCTGCCAGCTCCTGGGATCCCCTGCCTGTGCCTGAAGTCCCCTGCTTTGTCCCTGGGATGTCTGTCTGCCCATAGCAGCACCTGCCTGTCCCCGAGAGTCCTCTGCCAGCCCTTGAGGTCTTCTGCCTGTCCCTGGGTTCCCCTGACACCCCTAGGGTCCCCTCCTAGCCCCCAGCCAGTCATGTCCCTCCCCCCCAAGCCCCTCATATCCCCCAGCTCCCCGGGCCCCAAGCACCAGACCCCCGCCCCCCTCAGTGGGGACAGCGGAGGGTCCCCAGCGTGTCCCGATGCCCGCAGAGCCCCTGAGCAGCGTGTCTTCGCTGGAGGTGCACTTCGACCTGCTGGACCTGACGGAGCTGACGGATATGTCGGACCAGGAGCTGGCAGAGGTGTTCGCCGATTCCGACGAGGAGAACGTGGCCGGAGAGACGCCCGGCGGTGAGCGAGGGTCCGGGGCCGCCGGTCCCGGTCTGTCCTCCCGTCCCGGTGCGTCGCTGACCGCGCACCCGCCCGTGCGTCCCGCAGGGCTGCAGCCGCCGGCGGTGCCGCGGGCCGGGTACCTGCGCTCGCCTTCCTGGACCCGCGCGCGGGAGCAGGGCCGGGACAAGAAGCACCTGAGTGACCCTGAGCTGCCGCCGGGACCCCCGGGACCCCCCGACGCCTTCCTGCCCGCCGAGCGCCCGCGGGAGCCGTAGGGACAAAAGCCGCCGGGGGACACCGGGATACGCCGGTGCCGTTCCCGTCGGTACTGATGGAGCCCGTCCCCGGGCGCAGGACTCCCGTTAGCCCGCCCGGAGGGCAGAGGCGGCCCCAGCCCCGCGGCGGGGACGTACCGGGGCTGCCCTCAGCCGGTGGCCCGCGGCCCCGGGGGGAAACCGGGCCGGCCCCGCCGGCCCCCGGGAGCGGCACGGCCTTGGTTGCCGGGAGCGGCGGGTGGGGCAGGACGGGACGGGACGGGTCGCACGGCTCAGCGCGGCCCGACGGAGCGCGGCCGGTGCCGGTGCCCGCCCGGTTCTGATGTAGCAGTGCTGTGATCCGGTAAAACCGACCGACCGACCCACCGCCGGCCTCTGCCCGTCTGCGCCGCCGCGTCGGGGAGCGGGACAAGCTGGGGGCACGGAACACCTCGGGAGCAGCGGGAAGGGGGTGCCCGGCCGGTACCGGGGCAGCGCGGCCGCGGCCACTCTCGATGGGCCGGAGACCGACGGTGACTGCGGCACATCCCCGATAACGATAAGCGCAGCGGAATTCCGTCCCGCGGGGACCTCCCGGGCTGCCACCCCGGGCATTCGCACATCCTGCCCCCGGTGCCTCCCGCCGCCGCCCGAAGCAGGGACACGAGTGCTGGGTTGCGCAAAGAGGCTCGTTAATGCTACAGGAAACACCGGGGAGAAGGGAGGCAGCGGCGCCACACCGCACCCGGTCCCGCGTCCCGTACTGTGTGTGGGAGGGACTCGGTCCCATCCCGGTGCCAGGGCTGAGCCCTCCCGACAGCAGCTGCACTCCAGGACAGCGCAGCACCAGCCCTGGCCTGTGCCCCAGCCCTGCCCGCACCCCCGTTCCAGGCAGGGACGGCAGGAGCCGCTGTGGGACCTTAACCGGATCCCAGTTAACCCGATCCTGGCCCCTCCGCTGAGACTCTCCACGCTCCCGGGAATGGCTGGGGCCCCGTGATTCCCTCCCGGCAGCGCTACCATTTCCATGAGCAGAGGATCCCAGAGCCAGGGCCACCCGAGTCCCCAGACCACCACTGGGTTGATTGTGTCCATCCCAGGGCCCTGTGGTGGGTGGGGGGCAGTCTGTGGCCTGAGACCCCACAATGGGGCCAAACCCCCCTCAGGGCTCTGCCTCCGTGCCGGAGTCCTGGAACAAGGATTGCTTCCGCAGGCTCAGCCGGGCGCACCGGGGGCAGGTGGTGGAGTTGTCGTAGTAGCAGTCCCTGGAGGGGTGGGGACAGTGTTGGGTCACCCCCTGCCACCCCGGTGTCCCCATATCCCGCCCCAGCACGCGATACCTGTGGAAGACAGCGGAGCAGTCGGCACAGACCGAGGTGTGGCTGTCGAAGGGGAAGAGCACATCACCCTCCCGGCACAGCTCGCAGACGAAGCCCTTGGCCTGGCATCGCTGGGGGGGCAGGCAGGAGGCGACAGTGGTGACCCTGGCAGCCCTCCACTGGCCCCACGGGGGTCCCCCCACGGCTCTGCCCCATGGGCTCACCTCGCAGTCCAGCTTGATGTGCTTGGCAAAGAGCGTGTGGATCTCGGTGAGGGAGCAGCCGAGGCGCCCGGCCTCAATGTCGATCAGGTCCTGCAGCGAGTACATCTCGTCGTTCTCCACAAAGTGCTGCCTGTCCTGCAGCTGTGGGCAAACGGTGGCACTGTGACTGCCACTGCTGTGTGACTGCCACTGCTGCGTGACTGCCACTGCTGCGTGAATGTCACCACCACCACCACGCCCGGCCCCGGCCCCCAGTCTGACCTGCAGCAGCAGCCGCGCCTCCATCGCCTCCTTGCAGGTGATGAAGTAGGGCTTCATCAGCAGGATGTCCTGGCGCAGCTTCTGCAGGGCACAGGATGGCATGGGGTGGGAATAGGGGTAGGAATGGGAACAGGGATGAGACAGGGACGGGAAAACGGGCAGTGGCAGGAGCAGGATGGGGACAAGGATAAGGATGAGATGGAGACAGTGTAAGAACGGGACAGGATGGGGATGGGATAGAAATACAGAGAAATGGGAACAGGAATGGGAGTAGGAATGAGGACAGGGAGGGAATGGGAACGGGGACAGGAATGGGAACAGGAATAGGACCATAGGGCAAAGAGCAATGGCAGGTGCAGGGTGGGGATGAGGACAGGGTTGTTAATGGAATGGAGACAGGACCATGACAAGAAAAAAGACCAGATTGGGTCAAGTTCATCCCGACTACAGTCTGGGCACCCTCTGCCCCAAACCCCCCACCTCACCTTGGTCCCACTCTATGGGACCCAGTGGGTGCCACTGGGGTCTCCCCCACCTCCCGGTCACCCCACAGCCCCTCTACAGCATCCCCTGCCCTTGCAGGGTGTCCTCCCCAGATCCAGCACTCACCCGGATCTCCACCAGCTCCTCCACGTAGTTGAAGAGCAGTGGGTTGATCTCCTTCAGCTTCAGCACTGGCCGTGACACCATCAGTGCCAGGTACCTCATGCTGCACCGTGACACCTGCCCGGCACCACCAGGGCCACTGTCACCTGCCAGCCCTGCCACCACCCACAGGCCCTCCAGGGACCCACCACAGACACACGGCCCTGGGACATGGCTTCCCTCAAGTGATCGCCACCCAGGGACCCCCATAACCAGGGACATGGCCCCCATGACCAAGGATGTGGACCCCCAGGTGACATCTACACAAGGCCATGGTCCCCAGGGACAGGCAAGATCAGGGATGGGATCCCCCAGGTGATCTCTACCAAGGGACATGCCCCCCAGGGACCCCCAGGACCAAAGACATGGCCCCCCAGGTGGCCTCTCCCCAGGGCCACTGTCCCAAGGGACTTCTGTGCCCCCACCCCACGCGAGGGGCACCTTGCGTGGCTCGAAGTCCCAGTTGTGGATGGCACGGGCGGGCACCACGGCCAGGTCGTTCCAGTGGCAGCTGGAGCAGTAGTAGAGGCCGGTGTAGTCGCACTGCCGGGCCTCGCTGGGCACCCCCCCTGTGGTGGCACAGGGCTGGCACGGGGCTGGCACTAGAACTGCCCTGCTCTCTGCTCACCCCACACCCTAGGTGTGCCCCCAGCACACCCAGCAACACCTGGGGACACGTGGTGTCCCAATGTCACCTTCCCCAGATGCCCAAACCTTCAGCTCCTACCAGCCCCTCACACCTCCCAGCCCATGAGCCCACACCCAGCCCCAGCAGCTTCCCCCCAGCCTCACAGAGCCCCCCAAGGGAGCCCAGCCCAACTTCCCCTTAGCTTCACAACCCCTCAATCCCACAGAGCTTCAGGAAGCCCCCAGCCCCACATCCCCCAACCCCACAGAGCCAGAGCTCCCAGCTCATCCCAGCCCCACAGAGCCCCTAACTACCAGCTCCCCCCAGCCCCTGCAGCCCCCCAGCCCCTGCAGCCCCCCAGCCCTAGTTTCCTGACGCCCCACAGAGCCCCATTACCCACAGGCCCCCCAGCTCCCCCCAGCAGCAGCAGGGCTCACGCAGGGAGATGGGGGCGCGGCACTCGGCACAGCGGTAGTCCTGGCTGTCCAGCCCGCTCTCGGGGCAGATGCTGAGCTGGTACTCGGCCTGGTGGCTCACCTGGGCCCGCACGCACGGCCGGCTCACCAGCGGCAGGCACTTGCTGTGGCACCGGTAGTAACAGCCTGGGGGGCACAGGTGGGTGTCAGCGTGGGGACGGGGAAACAGGGACGTGGAGGGGGTGTCCCAGACCCACCTGTGCAGGTGTACCAGGTCTGGATGAGCCCCCAGATGATGGTGCTGCACTTGTCACACATCTGCTTGACGCTCTTACTCTTCTCCTTGTAGAAGCGATGCTCCAGGACCACCCGGATGTTGGGCTCATCCTCACCAGGGTCCTGCAGGGGGAAAGGGGGGTTCAGAGAACTAAGAAATCATGGAATGGCTTGAGTTGAACATTAAAACTCATCCTATTCCACCCCCTGCCATGGGCAAGGATACTTTCCACTAGTGCAGGCTGCTCCAAGACCTGTCCAACCTGGCCTTGGACACTTCTAAGCCCTACCTTCAGCTCCTGCAGCTTGAGGCGGAGGTGGATGAGCCGAACCACGGCGTCCTTCTGCTGCTCCGAGTGCTCGGGCAGCGCCAGGATCACCCGCTTGCACTCCTCGATGGCCCGGCGCAGCTGCGGCACGTCCGACGCCAGGATCAGCCCCTGCCGCCGCCACCAGGGGAGGAGGAGGAGGGTGAGCTGAGCCTCCCACAATCCCCCCGTTCCCACAACACCCGCTCCACTCACCACGGGCCGGGAGAAGTGATCCTCGGCCAGCCCCAGGTCCAGGGCGCCCTCGGGGTCCCCTGGGGTGGGATCCGGCTGCTGGGCTGCAAAGGGGGGGGTCTCAGGGGGGGCTGAACCCACCCCCAGAACAGGGGGTACCATGGAGGGGCTGGGCCTGGCTGCCCACTCCGGAGTGTGGAATCAGCACCCACCTGGGGCAGGGGGCTCTCCGTCGGGGCGCTCCAGCTGCTCGGGGGGTTTGTTGAACGGGTTCAGGTGGGCCTGGCGGAAGCGGGCCAGCCGCTCGTCCGACGCCATTGCCACCGTCCTGCTGGGGGATGGACACTGCCTCGGTTAGCCCGGCACCGGCACCGGCACCCTGGCATCGACACGCCAGCACTGGCATCAGCACCAGCACCCACACCCTGGCACCAGCACAATCACCCCATCACAGGAACCAATAGCACCTCAGCAGCACCGACACTGCCATAACACCCTATCGCGGCACCGACTCTCCAGCATTGGCACTGATGTCCCAGCACCAGCCACACTGTCACCAACCCCTTGTTACCAGCACAGACACCCCGGCAACAACACCCTGGCACTGCCACCTCAGCACTGACACTGCCTCAGCAGCAGAACACCCCGGTACAACCACCGGGGTACCAGCACCGACACCCCAACGCCAACGCTGAAACCCTGTCACCGGCACTGCCACCCCTACACCGACACCTCCCCACTGTCACTGACACCCCGGTACGCCCACAGAAACCCCAGCACGGGCACTGACACCGACACACCGGCACTGACACTGACACCGACACACCGGCACTGACATAAACACCGGCACACCGGCACTGACACAAACACCGGCACACCGGCACTGACACAAACACTGACACACCGGCACACCGGCACTGACACCGACACACCGGCACTGACACTGACACCGACACACCGGCACTGACACAAACACCGGCACACCGGCACTGACACACCGGCACACCGGCACTGACACTGACACCGACACACCGGCACCGACATAAACACCGGCACACCGGCACTGACACAAACACCGGCACACCGGCACTGACACCGGCACACCGGCACTGACACTGACACCGACACACCGGCACTGACACCGGCACACCGGCACTGACACTGACACCGACACACCGGCACCGGCATTCTGTCAGAAGCACCAACACCCCAGCACCGTCCCCGACACCCCGGTCCTGGCACCATACCCCGTCTCCGCTCCCGTCCCTGGCCCCGTCTCCGTCCCCGCGGACCGACGCGTCTCTCCGCCTCCCACGCCCGTGCCCCCGCCCTGCCCCGCCGCCACCGCCGTTTTGGCCCACGGTCACCACGTACCGGCACCGGCCTCCTAACCCGGCCGGCCGAGGGCCCCGCTCTCCGCTCCCTGTCCGCTCCCTGTCCCCTCTCTGTCCCTTTCCTATCCCTTTTCTGTCCCCTCCCTGTCCCCCCCCGCCCCTGCCGCACGCCCGCCAGGGGGCAGCGCCCCCGCCCCGCTCACCGCGCGCGCCGCCGCGCCCGCCCGTGAGACCACGCCCCTCGTTAGGGCACGCCCCTCGGTCCCTGCCTGCTGCTGCCCCCTGGCGGCCGGCAGACCGCGCTGCAGCGCGCCGCGCCCACCGCACAGCCCCCGACCCACGGCGACACCCGCACCCTGCCCGCCGCACAGCCCCCGACCCACGGCGACACCCGCACCCTGCCCGCCGCACAGCCCCCGACCCACGGCGACACCCGCACCCTGCCCGCCGCACAGCCCCCGACCCACGGCGACACCCGCACCCTGCCCGCCGCACAGCCCCCGACCCACGGCGACACCCGCACCCTGCCCGCCGCACAGCCGCCCCGCGAACCGCACGCGCGACACCCACCCCGCACCCACCCTGCCCGCCGCACAGCCCCCGACCCACGGCGACACCCGCACCCTGCCCGCCGCACAGCCCCCGACCCACGGCGACACCCGCACCCTGCCCGCCGCACAGCCCCGACCCACGGCGACACCCGCATTGTCCCCACAGCTGCGGCCCCCGGTTCCAGAACTCCCAGCCCTACCATAACTTGTCCCTTCAGCCCCCATCCCCACTGTCTCCACGCCTACAGACCCCACCCCTACAGGCTTCATCTCCGGTGTCCCCATCTCCACAGTCCCCAGCCTCACTGTCCCCATTCCTACAGTCCCTTGTTCCTATAGCCCACAGCCCTACCGGCCAATGGCCTCCAAAATCGGAGGCTCAGATCCAGGAGTGTCCTGGGTCCTCCACGACTGGGCTCACACCCAGCCCTGGGGAAACCCCCTGGGGTCCCTGGGCTCTGAGCTACCGCCTCAGTTTGGGGAACAAAGGGCCAACTGTGTCCTGGCACAGGGAGGTGGCTGCCACACCCCCCAGCACGGAGAAGGGTGACAGTGGGGACAAAGGCACAGCCTGCCTGGGACAGCTGGATCTGAGGGGCGAAAGGGGAGGGCAGTGCATGGGGGCTTCCCAAACGCCTCCCCTGGCTGGGAATGGCTGGGGGTGGGCCGAACCGTGTGGGTGTCCCCGGTCCCTCCCACCCAGCAGCCATAGACAGGTAAGTACCTGGACAGCAATAAATTTATTAAGTATTCAAAAAAAATAATAAGACACAAACCAGTAAAAAACGAAAAGAGGGGAGGTAGGAAGGTGGGGCGAGGGGCCGAGCCGGCTCAGGGGGGAATGGGGTCAGGAGACACTGAGGGGATGGCGGGGGGAGCAGCACCTGGGCGGTGCAGCAGCGCGAAGCCGGGGGGGCTGCGGGCAGTGTCGGGGGGCGGCGCCGGGCATCACTTGGCGCCCTGCGCCTCCGACTCCTCCTCGTCGTCCTCGTACATCTCGCCCTCCTCCTCGGCGGTGGCGTCCTGGTACTGCTGGTACTCGGACACCAGGTCATTCATGTTGCTCTCGGCCTCGGTGAACTCCATCTCGTCCATGCCCTCGCCCGTGTACCAGTGCAGGAAGGCTTTGCGGCGGAACATGGCTGTGAACTGCTCTGAGATGCGCTTGAAGAGCTCCTGGATGGCCGTGCTGTTCCCGATGAAGGTCGAGGACATCTTCAGCCCCCGTGGCGGGATGTCACACACGGCCACCTTGACATTGTTGGGGATCCACTCTACAAAGTAGGAGCTGTTCTTGCTCTGGATGGCCAACATCTGTTCATCCACCTCCTTCATGGACATGCGGCCACGGAAGACAGTGGCCACGGTGAGGTAGCGGCCATGGCGGGGGTCACAGGCGGCCATCATGTTCTTGGCATCAAACATCTGCTGGGTGAGCTCGGGCACGGTGAGGGCGCGGTACTGCTGGCTGCCCCGAGCTGTCAGCGGGGCGAAGCCGGGCATGAAGAAGTGCAGCCGTGGGAAGGGCACCATGTTCACTGCCAGCTTGCGCAGGTCGGCGTTGAGCTGGCCCGGGAAGCGCAGGGAGGTGGTGACACCACTCATGGTGGCCGACACCAGGTGGTTGAGGTCGCCGTAGGTGGGGGTGGCCAGTTTGAGGGTGCGGAAGCAGATGTCGTAGAGCGCCTCGTTGTCGATGCAGTAGGTCTCATCCGTGTTCTCCACCAGCTGGTGGATGGAGAGCGTGGCGTTGTAGGGCTCCACCACCGTGTCCGACACCTTGGGGGACGGCACCACGCTGAAGGTGTTCATGATGCGGTCGGGGTACTCCTCCCGCACCTTGCTGATCAGCAGCGTGCCCATGCCCGAGCCGGTGCCCCCGCCCAGCGA
Source organism: Sitta carolinensis (assembly GCA_032173965.1). Classification (NCBI taxonomy): domain Eukaryota; kingdom Metazoa; phylum Chordata; class Aves; order Passeriformes; family Sittidae; genus Sitta; species Sitta carolinensis. Next base: position 1,079,938 of record CM063292.1, read on the forward strand.
GTGGGTCAGCTGGAAGCCCTGCAGGCAGTCGCAGTTCTCACATTCCTTCCGAACCACATCCAGCACCGAGTCCACCAGCTCGGCCCCCTCTGTGTAGTGCCCCTTGGCCCAGTTGTTCCCAGCACCGCTCTGCCCTGGGAAAAAAAAAACAAACAGGCTCCGATGGCCGCTGGCCCCCCACGCCCACGGCCCGAGGGGACCGGGGAGAGGATCAGGGCTGGGACCAGCCGCTGCCGCCGGCAACACCACGGAGATCTGACGCCGGGGCGGGGTGGGAAGCAGGAACCGCAGAGGTTTGGCGGCGTGCCGGCAGCGCCGGGCCCGGCGGCACGGGAGGGGTGTGCCCGCCGAGTGCCCCGGGGATGGAGACTGGCCGGGCGGGTCCGAGGGTGCAGGGGCTGGGGGGAACATCTGGGGACGGTGCACCCCTCCCTGCCCGGGGACCTACCGAAGATGAAGTTGTCAGGGCGGAAGAGGTGGCCGAAGGCACCCGAGCGCACGCTGTCCATCGTCCCCGGCTCCAGGTCCACCAGGATGGCGCGAGGCACGTACTTGTGAGCTGAGAGAGACCCCATGATGGGAGGGGACCTGCTGCCGCCCCCCCATGCCGCCCCCAGAGGTGTTTCCTGGCACCCTGCAGGGTTCTACGGGGCTGGGTCCACAGGTTGTGTCCCCCAAATCCCAGGGGCTCATGGCGTGGGTGCACATCTCGTGCCCCCCAAACAATGGGCTGGGTGCACATGTCTGCCCCCCATTCTCACTCCGGGTCCCGTGGGCTGGGTGGATGTTCGTGTTTTGTCCCTCCCACACCTCAGGATCCTGCAGGGCGAGTCCAGGTGCCCCTCTCTCCCCAGACCACAGGGTCCCATGGGACTGGGCACATGTGTGGTGTCCCCCCCACACCACAGTGTCCCATGGGGTGGGTGCAGGTGTCAAACTACAGGGTCCCATGAACTTGGTGGCACGCGTGCTCCCTGCCCCCCCAAACTGCAGGGTCTGAGGGGGTGGGTGCCCCTGTCCGTCCTCCCGGGGTCCAACAGGTCTGGGGTGCAGGTGTGGTGTGTGACCCCTCCCAAACCGCAGGGTCCCACGGAACCGGGGGTACATGATTTCCCCCTGCCCCAAACTAAACGGTCCGGCGGGGTGGGTGCGCGTGCCTGCCCGCCCCACACCTCCGTGGGGTGGGTGTGTCTATGTGCCCCCTCCCCACCCCAGCAGACCCAGCTCCTCCTGCACTGGGGGGGCAGACTGGGCCCCCCCCCAGCCCAGGGTGGGGGTCCCAGGCTACCCCGCCGGGGGAGGTTCCGAGGGGGGGGGGTCGCTTACAAGAGGCCTCATTGTAGTAGACACTGATGCGTTCAAGCTGCAGGTCCGAGTCCCCCACGTAGTTGCCGCTGGGGTCGATGCCGTGTTCGTCGCTGATCACCTCCCAGAACTGGGGAGGACGGGGAGCTCAGCAGGGCGGGAGGCACTGGAACACCCGCAGGCCCCCGGGCGAGGCGCGGGGCACCAGGATCCTCCCATCCCTAGGCAGGGCTGGGTGGGGCAAGAGGCGCTGGGATCCCCCAAACACTGAAATCCCCAAGGCAGGGAGGGGCGGGGGGCACCGGGACTCCCCAAACCGCTGGGCAGGGCTCGGCGGGGCGGGGGCACGGGGATCCCCCAAACACCCGAAATCCAGAGCAGGGCAGGGGGGACCCCCAAAGCCCGCGCGGGGCTCAGCGGGGCGGGGGCACCGGGACCCCCCGAGCGGCGGGCGGGGCGCGGCGCGGGCGCTGTCCGCGGTGCTGACGGACAAAGGCGGGGGGCGGGGGGCGCGGGGGGGGGGCGGGGCGCTTTGTCCTCCCGGTGCTGCGGCGGTGGGGGGGGAGGGGAGCGCAGGGGAGGGGGGAGCGGGTCTGTCTTTGTCCGCCGCCCGGCTCCGCCGCGGCGGGCGGGGCGGGGAGGTGCCGCCGTTACCTTGGCGCCGATCTGGTTGCCGCATTGCCCCGCCTGGATGTGGACGATCTCCCTCATGGTGCGGCCGGGCCGGAGCGGAGCGGGACGGGAGCGGGCTGGGGCCGGGAGCGGAGCGGCACCGGAGCGGAGCGGCACCGGGAGCGCGGGGGGCGGCGCGGCCGCCGCCGCATCCTTTATAGGCTCCCGCCGCCGCACCGGGCCGGCCGCTGACGTCACCGCCGCCCGCAGCCAATCAGCGGCCGCCGCCGCAGCGCCGCAACAGCCCTGCGGCACCGGCACCGCCCGGCCACGCCCCGCCCGGCCACGCCCCGGCCACGCCCCGGCCACGCCCCGCCGCGGCGGAGCGGGGACCCCCGACACCCGCGGGGGGCACGGCCGGGGGGCACCCCCGGCGCCCGCGGGCAGCGCGGACACCCCGGCACCCGCGCTGGGACCCTGGGACCACCCGCCCGCGGCGGGAGCATCCCGGCGCGGCGGCGGCGGCGGGGCGGGGGGGCACACACGGGACACCCCTCCGAACAGCGTCCCGGAACGGGGAGGGGTAGGGACAGGGTGCGGGAGGGCCACCCTGGGGGGTCCCGGTCGCCGGTCGCCCCCGCGGGACCGGGAACAGTGCCGGTGACAGTGACGAGGTGGGCGGCGGCGGGCGCGGCCCGAGAACAAAGGCGACGATGATGGGCCCTTTGTCCAGGGGAGGCCGGGGCCGCCCCCGGTGGGGTTCAGCCTCCCGCCGCCCAGCCGGTCCTTCCCGGTTCCCGCCGGGAGCAAGCGACCCTTGACCGGCCGGCGGGACCGGGAGGGACCTCTCCCCCCGGGGCTCCCCGGGGCTGCCCGATGCCAGCCACAGCGCCACTGCAAAGAGCCTTTATTGGGAACCGTGAGTCCCTCGCCCGAACTGGGCGCCCCGCGGCTCGTCCTGTCCATCCGTCAGTCCATCCATCTGTCCATTTTTGGTACCAGTACCGTGTCCCCCTGCCTAGCAGGAGCACGTCACCACCTCCCGCAGCGTCCGCCGGAGCTCCTGGCTCCGGAAGGCGTAGATGAGGGGGTCAATCACCGAGTTACAGATGATGAGGATGAGGAAGAGGTTGAAGTAGCTGAAGAAGCAGGTGCAGAAGGGGTTGGTGGGACAGGTGACGATGAGGATGAGGTGGAAGAAGAAGGGCCCCCAGCAGATAAAGAAGACTCCCAGGAGGATGGTGAGGGTGACGGCACCCTTCAGGCTGCCCCCACGGTGGGCAGCGGGTGGCTTCTGTTGGCTGGAGATGCTGTGGAGGTGGTGGCGGGCCAGGGCAAACATGTGGATGTAGAGCACCAGCATGAGGACCAGCATGAAGAGGAAGAAGACAATGAGGCAGAGGAGGATGGTGTTGCTGCGGTAGTAGGTGATCAAGACGGTGCTGGAGACTGTGCTGGCCAGCCAGACGCTGGCCATGGTGACCACGGCCCGCTGCAGGGTCATGATGCTGTGGTAGCGCAGGGCGTAGAAGATGGTGATGTAGCGGTCCACGGCGATGACCCCCAGGAAGGAGAGGGAGGACAGTACGGAGCTGCAGATGAGCATGTCGATGACGCTGTCCATGTGGCGGACGATGCTGGGGCGAATCACCAGCACCCCGTGCTCCAGCAGCAGCATGAAGAGCATCTCTGCCAGGTTGCTGATGCTCACCAGCATGTCGGACACCGCCAGGCAGCAGATGAAGTAGTAGGTGGGCGAGTGCAGGTTCCTGTTCTTCAGGATGGCGGCCACCACCAGCAGGTTCTCCACCAGGCTCACCAGCCCCAGCGCCAGGAAGAGCTCGTTGGGAATGTCCAGCCCCTGGCACCAGCCACCACTGGCCCCGAGCGTGGCATTGCTCTGGTTGCCCTCGCTGGCATTCGAGGGCTCGCGCAGCAGACGCAGGGGGGCCAGCGTCGACATCGCCCCCTCCTCAGCCCCCACCCCCGTGGCACCCGCACAGCCCCCGAGCCCCCGTTGTGCCCCGCCAGTTCTCCCGCGGCGCCCGGCGGCGAGGCCGTGGGGATGCCGAGGAATTGGGGACGGGAGGCGTGGGATGTGCTGGGGGGTCGTGTACCCGCCGGGACCCTCCGGGGTGGCGGCTGCTCTCTGTGCCAGCACTGCCCGCCGGCCCAGGGTGCTGGGGAAGAAAGGGCCCTTTCTCTGCCCCACTTTAAAGCCGGCTCCCGCAGCTCCTCCTCCGAGGAGGGTGGGCACCTGCATGAGGGAGGGACCCTGGCATTGAGGGGGGCCGCTGCCGAGGCCAGGGCTGAGAGACCCCCAGGATGACCCTGGGGAACCCGATTGCTTGGGATCACTCTTTGCCCAGGGGTCTCAATTGCCCTGGGGTGGTCCATGCGCCCCTGGGGTCATGCACCCTGGGGACACTGCCTTGGGGTCCTCTGTGCCCTGGGGACCACAGGATCCCCACGTCCTGAGGGGCCGCATCTGCTGAGGGGGGACCCCTAAACCCTGGGGGCCTGTGTATCTTGAGGGGTCCCCTGTGCCCTGCAGGCCTCTGTGTCCAGTGGGGGTCAACATTCCCCAGGGGACTTGTGTCTTGGGGGGTCCCATCTGCTGCGGGGGTCACCCACACAGCCTGAGCTATCCATGCATTTTGGGGTCCCTGCAGGACCCTCTTCACTGCATGATCCAAGCTGTCCCCCGTGCTGGGACTGTGAGGGGTCCCGTTCCCACGGCCCCAGGGAAGATGTTGTACAATGGGGCAGGCATGAGATGCGATAGGAATCGTCAAAGGCACGATTAAATGGGATGGATGCTGCAGAGCCCGGCGCCGGAGGGATCCCGGGCAGGCGGGGTGGGGACAGGCCCCATCTGACCATCATGTGCCTTAGGTCCGTGTTGATGCCTGGAGCCGCGGCTGCCAAAGAGCCATTCACAGCTCCTCGAGAAGGCTGATCCCACGGTTATCCACTTCCGATGGGAAGCCCTTCCCTCTGGCATGGATGGAAACGGCTCAGCTGCTCACACTGGACATGGGGTCCCAGGCTGCCTCAGTGCCAAATTACAGGGATGGGATCCCATGGGATTTGGATACACAGCGGGGAATGGAGCCCAGGGTGGGCTGGCTTGAGACTCAGGGTCTGCACACCCAGCCAACCCACCCCAGCTACAGCCCCCAGGGAGGCAATACAGCAGAAACAGGGATTTATTCCATGTATTCACCATTACTCAGCAAAAAAAAAAAAAAAGGAAAAAAAGCTTTACAAGAACAAGGATGAGTTAAGGTTTGACTGTGGCTTACCTTGATCCTGGCTCTAGAAAGTGAAGGTGAGGGAATAAAGGATAGACAAAGAGGAGGGGAAAGATTTCTCCTCCAAACATAATTAAAGGCTGAAAAAGCTGCTCCATGCACAATTCTAGTGGCACAGGGGACTCTGACACCTTTGGAAGGTTCAGTGTAGTGAGGGTGCAGAGCATTTTGTGAAGGGAAGGAAGCCCCAGGCTCAGGGAAGCACAAAGGAGCTGAAGAAGAGGGCAGTAAAACCCCTCCGGGAATTAAGGACAAGAGCCAGGAGAAGAACAGGGAGGGAAATAGGATGGAAATTGAGTGTAGAGGAGGCCAGAAGGGGACTAAGCTGCCATGGGGACAAGGGACAGCTGCTGTCGATTAGCTCGGACATGCTCAGACAGCCCTTGTCCCCTGCTCAGAGAGGGGCCCTGGACAAGGCTGTGGGTTCAGCCCCCCCTCCCTGGATGGAGACCGTGCCACAGCTGCAGCCCCTCCTCCTCAGAACAGCCCATTCCCACAGCGAGTCCATTTGTGTGACTTTATTGGAGTGCGACACGACTCGGGCGGTGATGCCGGCGGGTTTGGGCAGAGACCCCCGGGCTCAATCCCAGTCACCGTCGCCCTCGGGATTGTCCTCCCGGGGCGGCTCCTGGAACTGGATGTTGGCCAGCATATCCCGCATGGCCGCCATCAGGCGGTTCACCCCCTGGTTCAGGTCCTGCGCTGCCCGGCCTCGTCGTCCCCGTCGTGCCGGACGTCCCCCTGGGAGAGAGCAGCACCGTGGTGGCAGGGACAGGGCCAGCACTGGTGCCAAACCAGCACCGAGCTGCTGCCAGCAGTGGCTCCAGGAGCAGGAACACCGTGGGGGCACGGTGCACCAAACCCCAGTGTGTGCTCACCTGCAAGTTAAAATTTGGCAACAGCGAGCGGAAGAAGAGGGATAAAGTGCTTTCGTTGGAGGGATGGCTCGTCCTGGAAGACACAAGTGGCACCATGGTGAAGGTACAGCTCAGTCTGTGACTCCTCAATGGGATGTGGCAGCACTGGGAGAACAGTGGTGCTGCTGGAACCAGCCCTGAGGGAGGGAACTGAGGGGTTTCAATGGGATTCTGGAGTCAGGCAAGCCCGAGCAGCAACTCAGAGCAAACCAGTCACTAAGAGCACGACCGAGGCCAGTTTGGAAAGGGCTTGGAGCAACCTGGTCTAGTGGAAGGTGTCCCTGCCCATAGCAGGGGGTGGAATGAGATGAGCTTTAAGGTCCTTCCAACCCAAACCATTCCAGGATTCCATGATTCTACCAGCTCTGCTCTGGGGGGGTTGGTGTGGAACACATACATGGCATCACCCCAATACCAGGACTGGCTGTGTTTAAATTTCCATTTACCCCAAACCCTCCCAGTCAGCCGTGGCCTGGGTTTTCCCTGGCTTTTGCCCCATGGCTGGGAATGGCCAGAGGTGACCATCACGGGAAGCAGCAGGACCAGTCCAGCCTGTAGCTCTGCCTGCCTGGAGCAGCACAGCTCTTCCTGTGCCATGGAGGAGGATGTGCAGGCTGGCCTGGGGCTGAGGGCATTCCGGGAACACGGCCGGTTGTGCCAGCACAGGCACCCCCGGGGGAGGTGGTACCTTTCTGGTCGGGTGTAGGAAACAATGGAATCCAGAGGAGGGAGGGGGTCAAAGCCCATCACTGGCTGTGAAGTCACCTCCTGCAGGGGAAGGAGAAAGGAGGGATGAAGGAGAAAAGAAGGGAGGAAGGCTGTGCATCCAGCAGCAGCAAACAGAAGCTGTGAGTGACAGGGGTTAGGATGGGCCCAGCAGGGACACAAGTGCCACCACAACACTGCAGCCACAGCCCCTGTATCCCAGCAGGCTCCTCACCAGAGGCAGGGCTGCCGTGGCCTCCTTCATCTCCGAGAGGATGATGTGCCTGTAGATGTTCCTAGGAGCACTCTGGTACCGGATCTTCCTCCTGAGGCGGGGAGGGGACACAGCAGTGAGCCCTGAGCAGGCACATTCCCATTTCTGCTGCTCCAGGCACAGTGTCAGCAGCTTCCCTGGCTCTGGGGGACAAGGCCATATTGGACAGAGCTGGCTTAGAGCGAGCCAAAGCGGGTGGCAGCTGCTGAGCTCCACCTCAGAGAAAGCAGACAGCTCAGGAATGAGCAGATTGACCTTGGTTTAGGACATCTGATGGCTCTCTCCTGTTTCTCTGCCCTGAGAAATGTTTCTAAGCTCTCACCTGCCCTGTGTGGCCATGCCTGCCCTTCCAGGCCACCCCTCCACCCTCTCCAGCATGTTTCCAGGGGACAGGTGACAGCCAAGCCTGGGGAAGGCAGTGCAGGATATGCAGTGCAGGTTCATCTGTACATTCCCATTTGTGAAAAACATAGAAGAGCCACTGCCTTCCTGGCCCCATGCTGTGGCCTTCAGCATCAGACCAGCAACTGAGGGGCTCTGAGCCCTGTCCCAGACACTCGAACTGCTGCTGCTGCCCAGGACACAGCTTCTGTCCCACCCTGTCCCAGGAACCCTGCCCTCCACCCTCTGTGCTCACTTGTGCTCGGCCTCCTGCACCAGCGCATCCTGGGCCTCCACCATGCGCAGAACCTCGTGGGCGTGGGGCTCCAGCCAGGCCATGACGGCCGGGTCCTTCCACAGGGCGTGTGTCCTGCCCACGTACAGGGATGTCAGCTGGTTCAGGGCGGGTGACTGGCTATGGGAGACAGCTGTTACTCACGGCACCCTCCTCTTGCTCCTGCTGCTCCTTGTGGGATGGTGGAGGCTCAGCTCTGCACTGGCATTTGGCGTGGGAACACGAGAGGACTCACGGGCTCCTGCCTGGATATTGCCATCCACCTTCACCAGAACTTCTACCTCCATCTATTTTTAGGCTAAGCAGAGCCATGAAATGAGGGAACACTGCCCTGGCCTGAGGGAGAGCCCTCTCACGTTGAGGAAGACCACGTGTCAAGGGGACGCAGACTGGTTGGAGACAGCCTGCCCTGGGAGGACACGAGCGTCGCTCCCCCTGCCCACACACACCAACAACAACAGTCTGGGGTGAACTTCTGACCCATCCACCTTGAGGTGAGCTGGCTCTGTCAGCCTGATCCAGAGACCATTATGGAAATCCATTATCAAAAGGATTATCAAATGAGCCATTATCAAATGAGCCTACTCAGGGAACCCAAACAAGCTCCTCCATTAGCTGTCTGAGCACGCAAGATCCCCGCCGCAGGCAAAATCGATCCCTTCCTTCTGCTGAGAACATCTCCAGGCCTTACCTGATCTGGGCATTCAGCCCAAAGAAGGGGTGGGAGGCAACCCTGGCATCAGGCTGCACACTGCAGTGATCCAACAGCGGCATCAGAACTACAAGACAAAGGCAGAGAACTGGTCTGGACCTGTTGGTGAGGGGCAGTGTGGGGTGGGGTCACACTGCAGAGTCACTCCCCTCCTCAGGGCCAACACCCCCTGGGGCACCAACCAGGACACAAAGAGGTGGTGAGGACACTGCTGGTCCTTGTGCTCACATGGGTGTTATTTCAGTCACCCCAGTGAGCAGCCTAAAAGATGTTTCCAGCCCCCACAAACTGAATCTCTGTTGGAGAGCTGGTTCTGCCTGCTGCACACACCCTCCCCTGGGCCTGAGGGCTTCGTGCTCTTTTCATGGACAGCATGGGATGAAAGAGAGAGTGATGGGCACCCATGGGGAGAGCACATCCAAAACAGAGCTGTGCCTCGGAGGGAGAGCTGAGGAGACTGGCTTGTCCCTTCTCTGGGCAGCCCTGAGGAGGTGAGACATCTCCCTGCTCCGAGATTCCAGCTCTCACCCTCCCCCAGCCTGCTCACCCCTGACCACTGCTGGTGGAGGAGCATCGGCTGCTCTGGGGAGGGAGGACAGAATCATGGGATCACAGAATTGTAAGGCTGGAAAAGCCTCTCAGATCATTGAGCCCAACCATTCCCAGAGCACTGCCAAGGCCACCCCTAACCCACGTCCTCAGGTGCCATGTCCACATGGCTTATAAGTCACTCCCTCCAGGACTGGGGACTCCACCACTGCCCTGGGCAGACTGGGCCAGGGCTGGACAACACTTCTGGAGTTGGAATTATTCCCAACATCGAATTTTGAGGCTATTTCTTCTTTTCCTGTCCCAGTTCCCTGACAGCAGAGCCCGACCCTGCCCTGGCTGTCCCCTCCTGTCAAGGAGTTGTGCAGAGCCAGAAGGTCCCCCCTGAGGCCCCTTTTCTCCAGGCTGAGCCCCCAGCTGCCTCAGCTGCTCCAGTCCCTTCCCCAGACACGCTCCAGCCCCTCAGGGTCTCTGCTAGGGTGAGGAGCCCAGACTGCTTTCCCCCCACCACGCTGGTCACAGGCACTGGGACCGCTTCCGCTCTGACTCAGGGCTCCCTCCTCGAAGGCCCCCGGCAAATTCCTGCCTCTGCATCAGCCTGGGGAATGCAGCCCGGCTCTCCCGGAGCAGGGCAGTGACAAAGCCCGCGGGGATGGCTCACGGTGGGGACAGACTCACCGCTTGGGAACATGATGAGTGCGAGCTGGATGAGCCGGGCCGCTCGCTCCCGGGCCTGGCTCCGCTCCAGCTCCGGGCGCTCTTCCTGCTGGCTCAGGAAGAAATAGGCCAGTGGCACCGAGAAGGCAAAATTGGGCAGCTGGGAGAGATTCCGGTGACTCTGCAGGATCAGAGAGTTACTGAGAAATGATGCTGTGCAGTAAAGCTGGCTGCACGGGGTTGGGGCTCTGCCTGCTGGGGTTAGGTGAGTTCCCAGCCACTGGCTCGGTGCCCCCACAGCTGAGTGAGCAATTTTGAGCTTTTACAACTATTTGCAGGACCCAAGGATTACAGGAACCAACAGCTCAGCCTTCATGGATCATTCCAATGCTGCTGGGATGCCAGGTGGGCTGTGAGATCCCCTGCAAAGGGCTCACCTGGTGGGGAGCAGCCCAGGCACCCCTCCCTCACCTGCTGGCCACTCACCTCCCACTCCTGGAAGAGGCGGGTCAGGAAGGTGTATTCCCTGGCCCGGAGGGACAGGAAGTCGATCAGTAGCAGCACACAGAGCGGGTCATTCTCAGGATCAAGGCTTGGCAGCAGGGGGAGAGAACAAACTCAGTGTCACAGAGCTGCAAGAGCTGCCCTGATTTCTGAGTCCAACAGCCTCTCCCAGTGACATCCAGTGACTCAGCAAGTGGAGAGAACAGGAACGTGGCCTCTCCTGCATGGCCAGTGGGATGACAGTGCAGTGTTCCGTGTCACTACAGAGGGGACAGTCCCCTGCCACCACCCGGGGAGGATCAGTGGCCACAAACTGAGTGGGTTGAAGCTGCTGCCACACTTGGCTCTGCTGAGCCTCCAAGCTCAGGCCACAGTTTGGCAGTCACAGGCCACCCAGGACCCCTCCTCACCCATCACCTCTCCAGGGGCACCAGCACATCCCTGTGCAGCTCTAAGGGGTGGGAATGAGCCCACACCAAGCCCAGGAGCAGCAGGACCCCTCTGGGCTGACCATCCCCTCAAACCCAGACACTCCACCCTCAGTGGAGGCACCTACCTCAGGATGAGCTTGCAGAACTCCAGGGCTGTGCGGGGACAGCCCCTCTTCTCCAGGAACATCAGGTGCTTGAAGAGAGCCAGGAAGAAAGCCCTGCATGGGGAACAGCAGCAGGACTCAGAGGCCAGATGTGGAAAGCAGCATTTTGTGCCACTCAAAAAAAGGGTCAGCAAGAGCTCCTCACAGGGTGCCACAGACCCATACCCATGCTCCCATCTCTTGTTTTTCTTATCTTTTTGTGAAAGAACAGGGACAGAAAACTCATGACCTGCTCTGGAGACTGGGACCAAGACAGGTAAATCCCCCAAGTCCACATCCCACCTTGCCTCAGTGGTGTGGGGACAGTGACACAGAGCAGGGAGGCCCAACATCCAAACTGGTGATACAGGTCACTGATAGCACAAAGCATGTCAGCCAGAGGGTCTGAAATGTGAGCACCCTCCAGGTACAGCAGTTTGGGAGAGATGGCTTGGGTCAGCTGACTGGAAAATTCCCAGAATAAAGTCACCTTTCCCAGCAGCTGCAGAGCTGGTGTTATATAAAGACCCAGGCTAGGAGGAGTGTGAGTGCTGGGGTGATGGCTGGAAACACACAGCAAGGATTTTTGTGACCACTTTGGGCCAAGGGGTACTAACTGCATGAGAAGGATATGACAGGGAGGGACAGGAAGGTATCCCTTGGGAGAAGGGATATTTTGGGCAGAAGCTTCCATGCATGAGCTGCCTGTGCTCCAGCACCATCCCAGGAGCCCCCAGCAGAAAGGGACACTCAGGGGTCTCCCTGGCTGAGCAGCAGTGGTCAGTCTGGGTGAAGCTGTGGCCAGAGGGGGCCAGGAGCTCCAGCTGAGCCCCCCTGCTGCCCAGCCCTGCTCACCTGTTCTCTGGCCGCCGGTAGTCCAGCCTGCAGGTGCCACTGGTGAGGCTGAACACGGGGTGGAAGGCGCACTCCAGGCTGTACAGGGCCCGCTCTGGGGACAGCAAGCTCAGTGTCAGGGACAGGACAGGGACACCAGCCCAGCACAGCACTGCCCAGCACTCGGTTTAGCCCAAAAGACAGGAAACCAGCTCACTCCCAGCCCAGCAAGGAACAAAGTTACTTCACACAATGTGATGGTAGCAGGGACCAGGGTAGTGAGTGCTTCCACAACAGATCACACTCTGGGTGGGAAAAGGAACCACTCTGGGATAGAGGCTGGTCCAGGAAAAGCCAAGCTCCTGCCCTCCACTGCCCTCCCCACAGCCTGCCAGGGAAGGATTTCACACCAACACATCTGCTCCTCACCTCACTCTTACCTATGAGATCCCGGGCCATCTCCTGGTCCTCCTGCATCCGGCACACGTCGCTGAGCTGCAGGAGGGAGTCCACGTGGTAGGGGTTCATCTGGAGCAGCAGCTGCACAGGAGCATTGCAAACATTCTGTGTCACTGACCCAGGTACCCTCCACCACCCAGCTCTGTGACACACAATGCCAAGAGCTTCCTTAATCCTGCCCTGCCAGATCCTTCCCCAAGCTGGAAGGGCACAGGGAGCTCTGTCCCCACCCTTGAGCAGCTCCCTCCCAGCTTTTCCAGCAGAGGCCATGCCAGGCCTTTGTTCATGTTCACTGTCCTCCTCCAGATCTCTCCCAGCTCCTCCATTTCCTTGGAAAGGAGAGAATGAGATGGAGGCACTGTTACAGTTTGGGGGTTTTTATCTATCCCTCAAAAGTTCTGAGCATTTCATCAGGGTTTTGCATCCTCTGGATACTGAGAGGACATTTGGACATATCTATTACAAATCCAGGAATCAGCAATGCTAATGAATAATAACAAAAAATAAATATTTACTTCCAGGCTTCGGAAGAGAAGTTTAATCTAAAAACTTTCTCAATTCACTTATTATAAATAGGCTACTTTTCTCAAGTACTTAAGCCCCTGTTCACTAAAAAATACTGAGGCTACTACACATCATCTCACAGTTTAGATCAGGGAATTTTTTTTCTCCTAAACAACCCCCCCCCCAAAATAAAAAAAAAAAGCTTCGAAAGCTCCAGATGTTTTCCTCTGCAGGCTAAGGATCCATGGGACCACCTACAGCACAAAGACTGGATGTTCCAGGCTGGCCCAGCCCAGCCTGGAGCCTCTTGCCTGATGCTTAACCTCTTCCTTAAAAAGTAAAACTCTTAACTTCCCTTCTAGTCCACTTTTTTTGGGGACATTGAGAACTCAGGGTCACTATGATGGGGAAAAGCCAAGAAAAGGTCACCAAGACCCTTTTAACCTACCAGCAAGTGCAGAAAAAACACTCACTGAACAAAAGGCTCCCCAAAAGTAATGTTTTATGTGCTGAAGCCAGAGTAACAAGACAGAACCGGGCTCCAGCTATGCCAGGACTGTGGTGACCATGGACAAACTGTCTGGAATTGTCAAATCCATCTCTTAGATCTTACCCTTGATGGCAAAGGGGAAGACTTCAAGCTGTATCAATGTCCTCAAATTTAGCCAGACCCCAGAGAGGGTCAGAGCATCCAGATTAAAGTGCCATGGAAAGCCTGTTCTGTGTGGGGGACACTCACTGCTGCACAGGAATTACCTTGGCTCACTTAATCCAAATCCCTCAATCCAGGCAGAACTGCTGAGCTGGAGAGAGCCCTGCAGCCCTGAGCCGAGGGTGGGAAAGCAGAAGGAAGTAAACTTTATTTAGCAGACAATGGGCTCTTTAAAGAATGTCTCCAGGGCATTTATCCCAGCTCATGTGGCCAGACCTTTCAGAGAAACATCCCTCAGTTATGGTTTAGTTGGGTGCAGAGCAATTTTGCTGTTGCTTATCACTCCAAACTATAAATGTTACCATACAGCTTAATGAACTCGGACACGCATGAAGGACTCCCAACACAAAAGCCTGTTTTGCTGAAATACCAAGAAAAGGCACATTTTTCATCCTTGCAGGAGTTTATAAATAGAACAGCTGTTAGTTTGGATTCCCAGTTCACGATGGGTTTATACAATATTCCCCCTTTCCCAGCTAAGAGCTGAGACAAGGGAGCTTTGTTCCCCCCCTTCCAGCCAAAGGGACAGTTCCTGTGGGTTCCTCTCTCAGAAGGTGACCTGGCACGTGCTTGGCAGAGCCACCAAGGCTCCACCAGACCTCCTCTGCACCAAGGAGGTCACTGGTTAACAAGGTGACAGCACAGCTCAGCACTGAGTGCTGCCTCTCTCCACACAGGGCTCTGCTGTCCAAATGAGTCCTAGCAGTCCAAACAAGGCTGGGAATAAATAAGCCAAGGCTCTGCTGAGGGATCTGGACAGGATGGACCAAGGGGATGAGGCCAATGGCATGAAGAACAACATGGTGACATGTTGGGTTCTGCTTGTGGGTCACACCAACCCCATGAATGCAACAGGCTGGGGGAAAAGTGGCTGGAAAAGGACCTGGGAGTACAGGAGACAGTGGATGGACACGAGCCCAGGTGGGCAGGAAAGCCACTGGCACCTGGCCTGTGTCAGCAGTGGTGTGGCCACAGGGCCAGGGCAGTGCTCATCCCCTGTGCTGGCACTGCTGGGGCACTGCCAGTCCTGGGGTCAGTTCTGGGCCCCTCACCCCAACACAAACATCAAGGGGCTGGAGAATGTCCAGGGATGGGCAACGGAGCTGGAAAAGGGTCTGGAGGAGCAGAAACAGCCTAGGGAGGGCTCAGCCTGGAGCAAAGGAGGCTCAGGGGGCCCTTCTGGCTCTGCACAACTCCTTGACAGGAGGGGTGTGTCAGGCTCTGCTCCCAGGGAACAGGGACAGGAAAAGGGGAAATGGCCTCAAGCTGTGGCAGAGGAGATTCAGGTTGAGTATTTGGAACTATTCCTTCCCCAGAAGCCCTGTCCCCAGCCTGCCCAGAGCAAGGGTGAATTCCCCACCCTTGGAGGGATTTAAAATCTGATGTGGCACCTGAGGACATGGGATAGGGATGGCCTTGCCAATGCTGGGGGAACATTTTGGATTTGAGGCTTTTCCAACCCAAACGATTCCACTGGAATGCACCAGCCCAGCCTCCCAGGGAAAGGGGCTGCAGGAACACGGAGGGAACAGCATGACCAGCCCAACATACCACGATGTTGTTGGGGTCCATGGACTCCACAGCATCCAGGAACTTGAACTGGACCTGCTGGTACTCACGGTGGTGCTCGAAGGTGAAGTGCTGCACCCCCCTCCGGGTGTCCAGCAGCTGCATGGTGATACCTGCAGGGTGCAGGGGAGACCTGGGTACCCCAAGAGAACCTCCTCTGCTCTCTCACAGCATCAAAAGCTCACTCCCATTGCTGGATCCAGAGACACATGCAATTTTGGAGGCTCCCAGAGAATTTCACTCTTTTCCCCCCTCTCATGAGTCTAAGTCCCAAGCCCATCCAAAAAGCCCAGGCTGCTCACTCTCCCCAGGGATACTTCTCATTATCCAGCAATTCTGCTACTAAGATGGGAAACACCCATGCCCTGCTACCTCCAAAAGAGGGGAAAACAAACCCAAATCAAATCATAAGATACAACTCCACAGAGCTCTCTGTTGAGGCAGGAGGTGTATTTCCACCAGCTGAGGAGCAGCTCCCTCTTAGTCCCCATGCCCTGAGCAGCATCCATGTCACATGGGCCAAGGGCTAAGAGGGCAGGAGGCAGCCCCAAAAGCCTCACCTGTCTTGCTGTAGCGTGGCCAGGTGTTCTTGGGAGCTGTCAGCCACATGCTGCGGACGTACTGCCGCTGCCTCTGCCTCGGCCTGGGGAGGGAACACACAGCTCACAACTCCTCTGCACTCCCAGGAGGAGCAGGCATGGAACCATGGCAAGGGGAAAAATGAGATCCAATTTCTTTCCCACAGAGCTCTGAGTTTGCCTTCAACACACAACATACCTGTGCTCAGGCTTTGCCTTACGTGCACCATCTAGGCCAGCCAGTGCCTCCAGCAGCTCCACTTCCAGAGCTTCTCTCCCTGTTTTTATCCCTGCCAACTCTCAGCTGCCTCTGTGCTTCACACAGTATCCCAGGTCCAATTAGGAGAGCCCCACATCTCTCTGACTCATCCCTCTTCCCAGCAAGGCCTTCAAATGTCAACTGGATTAGTTTAAGCTGTGCTCAAAAATGCACAATTTATTGGTTCAGGAGCAATTCAGGATCAAGGCTACTCTGAGGGAGTCATGCCTCCTCAGAAAGGGATCAAAGACTATCCTGAGTTGGAAAAGACCCACATGGATTATTAAGTCCAACTCCTGGCCCTGCACAGGGCAATCCCAAGGGACTGCAGTTTCTTCCTCAAGCACCAAATGCTCTTCCACAGACTCTCTCCCTCCTTCCACCTGCACTGCTCCAAGCTCAGACCATTCTTGGTTTTTCAAGCAGTTCATTGAAGTGGGGATTTTGTGGATGACAGTGAGCACAGTGCACTGGATAAAAGCAGAGACATCACAGCCAGGGAGCAACAGGTTCCCTGGACCCCTGGAAGCAAGTGCATGAGACATACTGAAAGTATTCAGGGTCACTTTCTGTCCAGAGGCTCTGGAATGGCAACAAGGGATGAATGGTGGGAAAGAAACAAAATCTCTGCACTCTGTGAACTTGAGTGAAAGGACCTTGAAGGGTGGATTGGAAATAAATGAGAGGGAAAAGGAGCAAAAGAAAAAGCAAATGCCAGTAAAATCCTGAAGAAGTCTTTCCCCACCTTGTACATATTGCAGAAAATATTCCTCTGTCCCAATAAGCAACTACTAAATGAGTAACACACCCTGAGCTGGGGATTACCTGCCTGGGTGTGGTGCTAGGGACTCTATGGGTTCTGCCAAGGGCAGGACAGACACACCTCCTCAGATTTGGAAAGGGTTTAATATCAAATTCTGGACTAACCTCTGGTCCCCGAGCACAGCACGAGCCCCAAAGTATCTCTTCAACTCATTCTCTGGATTCAAGTTTCTGAGAAGGTGGAAAGAAGAAAGAAAAGCTCCATCAGTTAAAGAGTGCCACACTCAAGTTCCTCCAATAACACCCAGCACCCCAAAGTGCCCCTGGAAAATCCCAAACTGTCACACACTCCCCACTGAGCAGATACAGCATGAAGAAAGGAGACTGAAAGTGCCAGAATGGAAGGGAAGGCCCTGCTCCATCAGACTGGCTTTCTTCCTAATCTGCTCCAGAGCTGGGAAAACTGCTGCTGCCCTCTGCAGGGCAGCTGCAGCCTTGGCTGGGATGCTCCTGGGAGAAGCCTGGGCTCGGGAGCACAAGTGAATCCCATGTCTAGCTTTACACACCAGAGCTATTAGCACCTCTGCAGAGTTTCCCACAGAGGATTTGAGACTGGAAGGTCCCTCTGCAGACTAATCTGGTCCTGCCATCACTGCAGGCAGGCCTGGCAGCAGAGAATCCCCATCAGAACCAAACACAGCTTCCAGAGAAGCCGACAGGAGCAGGGATGTGCACAACCATCCCAACCCTTTCAATCAAGGTGCAGAGTTCCTGGCCAGATCCCACTGGGAAGCTCCCAAGTCCTCCCTCAGGAGCAGATATCCTGTCCCACCATGGCCAGAGGCAGGGGGAGCCAGCAGTACCTGTGCTCCACATAGAGCAGAGGCCGGCTGTCAGCAGTGATGCCACCCTGGCTCTGTGGTGCCAGCCTGGGGTCCTCGATCCTCTCCAAAAGGCTGTCGATGTCTTCCAGGTCGTTGTCTTCCTTCAGAAAGCAAAGCCAAGGCGTTTATTACAGGCTGAGTCACAGCAGCCTGCAGGTCACCCAGCACAGATCACACCCAGCTGCCTCCAGCGCACCCCTATCCCACGGGCTTGGGCTCTTCAGAGAATCCCAGAATGGTTTGGGTTGGAAGGGACCTTAAAGCTCATCATGTTCCACCCCCTGGCACAGGCAGGGACACCTTCCACTGGCCCAGGGTGCTCCAAGCCCTGGCCTGGCCAACCTGGCCTTGGACACTGCCAGGGATCCAGGGGCAGCCACGGCTGCTCTGGGCACCCTGTGCCAGGGCATCACCACCCTCCTTCACAGGGAAGAATTATCTCCCAATAGTCCATCTATCCCTGCCCTCTGATAGTGGGAAGACATTTCCCCTTGTCCTGACACTCCGGGCTCTTGTCCAAAGACATTTTAAATATTTAAATAACCAGCCTTCACCCTCTGCTTTCCACAGAAACACCAAGTTACTGCTGTGAGCCTCATGACATGGTCTCAAACACTCACATGATTTTAATTCAACTCTTCCATTCCCCATTTTCCAACCACCACAGGAATCCATCCAGCTGCTCACATCCAACAGTTATATAACACTTTAACCCTGATTTCCCTCTATTTTCCCCCAATAAACAACAAGTGACACATTTCTTACGTGCCTGTTTCACATCCCCCTCATGATGTCCATGGGTGGAACACAGAATCCATTCAGGACACCCAAGCACTGCCAGCCTGCCTTTTCAAGTTAAATTTAGCCCCTGTGCATGGAGTGCACACAGGCAAGGGATAATGTGCTCTGCATGGAAGTGCTGGAACAGAGGTTGTACTATCCCTCGTTGGCAAATCAAAGTGCCTGTGTCTGACTATTCCCCCAGCCTCCAGCTGCCACATGTCCCCCTGCTGCTCAATATTCTTGGATTGGGAAAGGAAACAGGCTCTCCAAGAGGGTTCTCCAACTCAGAAGCTCCCTCCAGAGAGGCATTCCCAGGGAGGAGGTGGCCAGCTGGGTGCTGGCGCTGCTGCCACAGTGCTGTCACTTTGCCAATCACTCCAGAACCCGGTGGCTCAGGATGTTGAGCAAAGAATCTCCCTGGGGTGAACAGGGGGGTTGGACTCCATGATCTGGGAGGTCTTTTCCCACCTTAAGGATTCTGTAATTCTGTGGACAGTTCAGACTCAAACCTCACCAGAAAACCAGCTCCCACCTCAATCTCACTCCTACTGAATTAAGAAGATCAGTGTCTTTAATCCATCTGCTACTTCCAGCTCTGGGGTCCCCAGCACAGGAAGGATGTGGAGCTGCTGGAATGAGTCCAGAAAAGGCCACGGAGATGTCCCAAGGGCTGGAGCCTCTCTGCTCTGGAGACAGCTTAGAGCCCCTTTCAGAGCCTGAAGGGGCTCCAGGAGAGCTGGAGAGGGACTTTGGACAGGGGATAAAATGACAGAACAGGGCTTGGAGCACCCTGGTCTGATGGACCATGAGAGGGAATGAGATGAGTTTTAAAGTCCCTTCCAATCTAAACCATTCCAGGATTCCACGATTCTAAAGAGGCCTCTTTAACTTCAAATTCTGAAATGGCTTTTTTGCCTTGAATCTCTCCTACAGTCACCTCAGAATTCCCACTTTGCCAACCCTGCTGGAAGAGCCAGCCTGGTCCCAGACTCAGAACAGACATACCACAGGCTCTCCTGCTGAATTTTTCTTGGTTTTCCTTTTCTTCTTTTTCTTCCGTGGCTTGTTACTCGTTGCCAGCTGCAAATACAAAGGGAAGAGCTGTCAGCATTCCCATGAACTGCAGGGGTGCCAGCTCCATGGGAAGAAGAGCATCTCCCACAGGGATCAGCACAATAACTGCCCTTAAATGAAACCAAAATTCACCCTTTAGTGTTTGTTAGTGGGCAGAAGACATACGGAGAAAATGGAGGAAAGCCCAAAGGGTTAAAGCTCAGCTGACTTTCACATCAATGTCTGAGGCTACAAAATCAGGACACAGACAACTTTAGCTGTGCCAGGTGTGGAAGTAATGCTTCAGCATCTTTCAGTCCCCAGCATAAGCTGCATTTCTGCTTTTTGGGGGTGCAGGACAGTTCCAAATTTCACTCCCATTTCCACAGAAACCAACACCTGACAAAGGTCCCAGTGCCAGAGTGCCTCTCCCCACAGATGCAACTGATTCATCTCAAGATGCTGGGGAATTCCCTAACCTGACTGGCACAGTTGGATCTGACCACAGCTGGGAAGCACATTTCCAGGATCCAGCAGGTAACTCAGCACAGAATCACAGCATCATGGAATTGTTTAGGGTGGAAGTGACCTCAAAGTTTATCCAGTTCCTAGCTCCTGTATGGGCAGGGACACCTTCCACTAGACCAAGCCTCGTCCTGGCTCTACCCAAGAGCAGCAGCTGCCTGCTCAGGGCTCCCATGTCCTACCTGGAGCTTTGGGAGCAGGCACAAGTGTGTCCTGCAGTGCTGGCACAGCAAACTCACCAGGTCAGGATCCCTGGAGCCACTGCTCTCACACAGGGACCCACCACCAGAGCACTCAGAGCCCCTGGGCTGGCAGAGGCCACCGAGCAGCTGGAATGCACAGAGGCAGTGGACTTTGCTCCTCTGCCACCCAAACCAGGGACACAAACCCCAAATGCACAGCAAGCAAGTGAGACCAGGGGCCAACCCCCTTTGCTCCCCCAGCCTTCTTTTCTGGTGAGATCTGGGCTGCACTTGCCATGGAAAATTGTTAATTAAATGCTCCTTTCCTTAGAAAATCCTGCAAGGAGACACTTCTGGGCTGATACAGACCACAGGAGGAATCTTGATATCCAATAACAACAAATCACAAGGGGAAGAAAAGGTTCAGTGTTCAGGTGACACTGCTTGAAGTCTTCACATCCCCTGCTCCAAAACAAATCCCTCCTTGAGACCACTCCTCCCTGGCCCGACCTCGGTGCTCATGTGGACACAGCACAACGTCTTCCTTGGGTGCCTCCTCTCTGCAGCTGGAAAATCCCTCTGGATCCTCCACACAAACCCAACCCTCAGCACCAAACTGCTCATCCTCCCCCAGGTACGAGTTCCCAGGTCTGAGTGTGTGTCCCTGCCCTGCACCCCTGGAGCAGTCACCGTTCGGTCCGGCTGCTCGGCCTCCTGCCCCTCTCTCTGCCCATCACCGTCCGTCTCCTGGGCCACAGCCCCCTCCTTGCTCCTGTCCTTGCTCCCCTCGTGCTCCCCTCCTGCCGGCTCCTGCTCGCTGAGCCGCGTGTCCAGTCGCTCCTCTCCGGCTGCCGGCTCATCCTCCGACTCCTCAGCTGGGATCTGCGAACAGAGGGACAAGCTGCAGGGCCAGCCCAGGGATGCAATTCCCCACGGATCTGATTCAACACCTGCAAACAGATGGAGTTTTGGACACCCCTCGTATCAAGCATGTCACCCAGTGGCTGCCCGGGCAGTCCCATGCACATGGAGGGGAGCACAGGGCACCGTGATGTGTCCCCTCACACCACGGACTCTGCTCTGCCCTTGCAAGAGCTTCCAAACCCAGCCTTGCCAAAGCTCACACAGCCAGGCCTCGGGGAAGGACAGGGAATGGCTGGGGCTGGATGAGGTGTCTGGAGAGCAGGACCAGGCTCTGTCACCCCAGGGACCCGGCAGTGCCACCCGACATCCAGCACTGGGATCCTGCAGTGCTGGGAGGGTGGCAGGGATGTTCCTAAAAACAGTTTTACCAGTCCAGCTCTGACAACATCCAAACCTCTCCCATTATCTCCTAGTTCAGCCCCAGTTGCTGTCCCCCACTCTTCCCACTCACCCACACCAATCACTCCCACCCTAGTCACTGACCCCAAACCACTGCCACACACACTGTCACCTCTGCCCTCCCCACTGTGAGCCCCTCTCAGACACTGCCCCCCCGCTCCCTCCAGTCACCCCCAAACCCCGCCAGCCTCTGCCCCCGGTCACTGTCACTGCAGCCACCCCCAGTTACTGTCACGTCAGCTGTCCCCCACGTAAGTGTCCCCAGCAATGTCCCCGACTGCCCCCACAGCTGTCACCCACTCGCTGCCCCCCAGTTATCCCCCCACGAGCTGTCCCCCCGAGTCCCTGCACCCCAGCTGCCCCCCAGCAACCGCCCCCCAGCCGCTGCACGCCGGGGCCCCCCGGCTTTGCCCCCCTCACCAGCTCGAAGCGGTTGCTGACGCCGGCGCGGGGCGGCCCGCGGGGCCCCTTCCCGGGGGCTGGCGGCGGCCCCCCCTCACGGGCACGCTCCGGGCAGGGGTCTAGGCCCAGCTCGCCCAGCCCCGGCCCCTCCTGGCCCCGCTGCTCCCCCCGCAGCCGCCTCAGGGCCCGGCGCGACATCGCCCCCGCCCGCTGCGCGCCTGCGCCCGGACTGCGCCTGCGCGCCCGCCCCGCCCGCTACCACCGCGCTCACCCATTGGCTGATGCCGGTCAGGCCACGCCCCCTGCGCCCCGCGACCTCCGTCGCGCTCCGGGCGTGAAATACGTCCCGGGCTGGGGGCGTGGGAACGGCGGAATGGGCGCGGGACACGGCCCGGGACACGGGGGGCGAGCGGGGGACGGGACGGGCTGGGAGCGCGCGGGGAGTGCGGAGGGCGGCGTGGGCACGGGCAGCGCGGTGTTCCCACGGCGCCATGTGCGGGGTCACGGGTGGGCACGGCCCGGGGAGGAAGAGGGATGGCGGTGGGAGATGTGCGCGATGAAACGGAGCGCCCCCCGTCCCCGATGCCCTCACCCCTCGGCACCCCTCAGCACCCCTCAGCACCCCTCAGCCCGCTCCCACATCCACTGAGCACCAGGCACGCGGCCCCAGGGCAGCCCAGCGGGTTTATTATGGAGGGGACATACAGAACAGCCATGCCAGCCCGGGGCACCGGGCACCCCGGCACAGCCAGGGCTTGGCACAGAAGCGGGGCCGGGGGGCGAACGCAGGGGCTGTGGGTGTTCCCACAGCAGGATCCATCCCCCAAGAGCTGCCCCGCAGCGGGATCCGTCCTCCCGGGGGCTGCAGGTGTCCCCCAGCAGAATCCATCCCCTCGGGGGCTGGTGGCGGGGACAGAAGGGGGCGGCAGGGACAGCGGGGACGGGTCCTTTTGCCCCCTGGTCCATAACGTATATAAATATAGAAGCTGTGTGTATCCGTCCTATGTATATATGTACATCGGGGGGCTGTGCCGGGGTGACCGGCACCCCCGTGGCGACCATCACCGGGGCGCCCGGCCCTTCACTTGAGCCACGCGTCGCTGTAGAGGGAGCGAGCCTTGGCGTGGCGCCGGGACGCGGCGCTGGCGTTGAGCACGGCCACGCTGCGGCGGCTGGAGCTGACCACGTCGGTGACGAAGCCGGCGCAGTCGGAGCAGACGTCGCGCAGGACCGAGCCCTGGGCGTAGATGTGCGGGAATTCCTCCTCCACCCGGCGCCAGCACTGACCCGAGAGCGAGCTGCGGCACAGGGCACGCCGTCAGCCCCGCTGGAGGAGGAGGAGGAGGGGAGCGGGGAGGAAGGCTCAGGGACTCACTGGAAGGGCTCCCTCCGGCGCAGCGGCGGGGCTTTGGGCGGCAGCGAGCCCGGCAGGCTCTCGAAGCCCAGGGCGTAGACGGGGATGTGAGCCAGCTTCTTGGAAGGCATCTTCATCTGCCGGAATGCGGGAGTCAGGGCGGGATGGGACAAGGACAGGGATGGGGTAGGACAGGGTTGGGATAGGGACCGGGCACACAGGGATAGGGATGGGTCAGAGGTTGGGACAGGGACAAGGCAGGACAGGAGTGGAGTGTGCGATGGGACAGTAACAGGGACAAGAGATTGGGACAGGGCAAGGGGCAGGGACAGGGACACAGTGGCACTGCCCAGAGCCAGTCCCTTACCTTTAGGCTGCAGGAGCTACAGACAGACCTGGGGACACAGAGAGAGGTGGGTGAGAGGGGCCACTGTGGGGACCCTGCTGCTGCCCTCCCAGCCCTGTGACACAGCACAGCATGGCACAGTGCTCACCGCTTGCAGAAGAAACATGACGTGGGCCAGGAGAAGAGAGGAAACTTGGCCCTGCAGCAGCAGCAGACCTGTGGGCAGAGTAGGGTGAGCTGGGGGTGGGTGGTTGGGGACATGTGGCCACCAGTCCCTGCAGCCCCCTGTCCCCATTCCCACCTTCCCCCTCCGCAGGCTGCTGTACAGCTCCTTGCTCTGCAGGAACTTCTCCATCTCAGCCTTGACCAGCACCCTGCGCACGTTGATCATCTCCTCCACAGTCAGGGCCAGACTCTCCACAGGGTGGCTGAACTCCTGTGGGGCAGGGGTGGGATGTCACACTGGGCTGTGGCATGGTCCAGAGCACTTGGTCTGTGCCAGGGCAGAGCCTCCGAATATGGGCAGAGCAACGCTGGCATTGGCAGAGTGACCCAGGACAGGCAGAGTATCTCTCTGCCTGTGTCGTTGTGCCAGGCTGCCATGTGCCCGTGGTCATGCTTGCCTGGTGTCCCCAGCCCCACTGTTCCCAGCTGGTGTCCCCAGAACCCACCAGCCAGAGGTGCTTGGAGCTGCTGGCAGGGGCAGCACTGGATCCATCCTCTGGCCTCTCCTCCACAGCACCGAGAGCAGCCCGGGTCAGTGCTGGGCCATCTGGCAGTGGGTGGCAGCTGGCAGGGACAGAGCCTGCAGGGAGGGACAGGGAGGCTGTGGCAAGGACATGTTGCCCAGTGCCACCACTGCTGAAAGGCAGGGCGCAGACCCCCTGGAGCCAGGGACATGGGGACCCCTGGCAGTACCTGAGCGGGGCCGGGGCTCGGGCTGCAACGGCTCCGGGTCCTGGGGCACAGCCTGGTCACCCCCCAGCTGGCTCTGCAGCTGTGCCAGGTCCTGCTCTGAGAAGGAGCGATCCCGCTTCAGCGGCACCTCCGTGGCCGGGGAGTCCTCGTCCTGCAAGGCCATGGCCACCGCGTCACCAAGGACACCCTGGCACCTGCCGTGTCTCCCCACCTCTGTAGGTTCCCCCTTGCCTCGGAGAGGTTCATCTCCTCCATCTCGGCCAGGGTGGGCGCCTTGAGCAGGACGCGTGGCCGTGGGCGCACGGGCAGGGCGCTGGCCGGGCACCGGGACAGCTCGAGGCAGGAGCTGGAGGTCAGGCGGCCGGCGCAGGCGTGTGGGATGCAGGGCAAGGAGCTGTAGCCTGCGGAGGGACGGGCTCAGCGCCGCGGGGATGGACACACAGGGGGCGGAGCACAGCGGGGAGGGGACACCGGTACCTTTCTGCTCCACGGGCCGGAGCTTCCGCTCCTGCCTGATCTCCTCCAGGATCTTCTCATGGAGCGTCCTCTGCTTCTGGGGCAGCGGCCGCAGCCGCCGCTCTGATGCCTGCGGGATGCACAGATGGGACCTCAGGTGGTGGCCAAGGCCCGGGGATGGCATCCATGGGACCCACCAACACTGTCATGCCAGGGAGGTGGCCCTGTGCTGGCACTCACCTGCTTCAGGGGCGGCCGGGAGCGGATGAAATCGAGTATGAGCTCGTGGGCATCTTTCTTCACCCGCGGGGGGATGTCTCCATCCACCTGGGGAGGGAAGGGGGCCAGTGCTGTGTTGGAGAGTGGCAGGATGGAGGGCGAGGGGCTGGCACGGTGGCCACGCTCACCATGACCTTGCGGAGTTTGTAGTTGCGGGCACGGATGTCCTGCATGAGCATCTCGAAGGGCGTGAGCTGGTACTCGGTGGGCAGAGGGTTGAACTGCTTCTCCTGCACCTTCTTCAGCTTCACACCGTGCCGCAGCTCCCTCATCAGCTGCACCCACAGCCGGGCCTGGGGGGGACACACGGGCACGGCGTCAGCACCCACCCGTGCCCCGCACAGCCCCCATGCCCGGCCACGCTGCCCTACCCAGTCTGTGTTGCGCAGGTTGCCCAGCTCCGCCGCCGGCCGCTCCTCCTCTTCCTCATCCTCCTTCAGCTTCTGCAGTAGCTGTTGAGGCACAAGATCATGTCACCCCGGCCTGGTGGCACTGAAGGTGCAGCCGGGACTGTGCCATGGGGCTGCAGCACTGAGGTGCATCCCCAATCCCTGATTCCCAGCCAGCATAAGTCTGAGAGAGGCTGTACGGCCAAACGCCGGCACCAGCAGCGCTGGTTGGGATGGGCAGAGAGGGCACTGCAGCCACCCTTGTCCCTTGTCACTGCAGGTGGGTTCCCCCGCAGGGCAGTGGTGCCAGCGGGCACCCGTGCTCACCTCCTTGGCGTCGCGGATCTTGGCGAGGAAGGCCATGAGCTCCACGGTCTCTGCGAAGAGGGCGCGGCAGACAGCCTGGTAGTGCGCCGGGGCGCCGGCGGGGTCGGCCAGGCGGGCGGCACAGCAGCGCATGGCCTGCCCGAAGGTGCGCACGGAGCGGGGCGGCCCCTCGCCCCCCTCCTCCTCCTCCTCCTGCCCCCCATAGCCCTCGTCGGCCGTGGCGCAGCCGCTGTCATCGGAGTCGCTGTTGGTCATCAGGTCGATGAGCTGCTCCAGGCGCGGGCTCAGCTCCCGCTCCTCGTTCTCGTCCAGCCCCCAGTCCAGCGCCCGGTACACGGCGAAGCCCAGCGACTGCACCATCTGCGGGCACAGCACCGGCTGGGCACCGCATGCACTCTGGCACCAGCTGTCCCTGCCCCCTCCTTGGTGCTGGGTCCCGTCCTAGGACCTGTGACCCCCGGGCAAGGGGGGCAGGCGGCCGTGCCCACCCCGCACCGGGCTGTGATGGCAGACGGGGCAGCTCACCGGCCCCCACGTACCTGGGCTTCGGCGGAGGGCGTCAGCAGCGCGGGCAGGTCTGGGGGAGGAGGGCAGAGTCACCACCGGTACCCATGGCCCCGTGCTGAGTACCCCACCCCGCATCACACAGGGATGTGGTACCACCCCCCCCCCCTCCGGCCGTGGGCCCCCACCCTGAGCTGCTCACACCCCCAGCTGCTCCTCCCCAGCTGGATCCCTTCCCCGGCTCCTCCTGTGCTGTCCTTGTCCTAGGACATGGCTCCAAGGGACAGTGGGCACCTGCATGTTGAGCTCTGCTATTAGGCAGTGCTGGCATGGCCTCCCAAAGGGCACATTGAGGGGGTGCAAGCACCCATGTACCCCTCACCTCCAGGGCTGAAGGGAGCTCAGGGCTCTGCATCCATGTGGAGCTGCCCCCTGCACCCCTCTGGGATGTGGGCACTGGCAGTGTGGATACCAGGAGTGTGGGCACCGGCAGTTTGGGGACTGGCAGCCACGGCTGGAGCGTGGCACACATGGGCAGCCCAGGACATGCTTGTGGGCAGGCTGAATCCTCCTGGCAGCTGCAGGAAAAGGAGCACAAGTGGCCTCTGCAGTGTCCCCAGGGCTCCCGGCTCTGCTTCCCTCATCATTAGCTCTGCATTGAGCTGATCAATGCGGCAGCCACCAGGATGTGCCAGTCGTATGCCAGCCGTGTGCAAGCCAGGAATGGACAGGAAAGGCAGCATAAGTGGTGGTCCTCCCATGGTGCCACACACAAGCCCATCGAAAAATCATGCCCTGGACTGTGCCCAGCTCCCACTGCAGTGCCAACCCCCGGGATGTCACCTAGTGGGTCCCAGCAGCTCCTGCCAGTCACTGGGGCACTGCTGAGGGGGGAATTCCCACAGGACACGGGACTGGAGTGGGTCCAGAGGGTGCTTCTGGCTCACCCAGCCCGGATCCAGCCCTGTGCCCTGGCAGAGCTGCAAAGCCATGTGCAACCACCTGCAGTGGCACTCGGGGGCACTTGGAGCCCTCGCAGCCTCGGGCTTCACTGGTTCATCCCTGGAGAGATGGCTCAGGTTGGCACAGAAGCAGCCTGGGAGCAGGAGGTGGCACAGCAGCACTGATAGGTGGCACGGGCAGGTGACACTGGCTGCAGCCCTGTGGTGGCTCAGAGCAGGGCGTGGGGCCATTCCCATGCAGGACCAGTGGAGCCAGTGTGACCACGCCATGCCTGGCTGCCACGGGCACGTGCTATGCCTGTGCGTGTCCCTGGGCATGGAGCCACCTGATGCACCCTGGTGTCTGCTCAGCCACCACCACCGAGGCCACGCAGTGACACTGGCCATGCTTCAAGCGCTCCTCGTGGCACAGAGCCACCAGTGTCACTGCTGGCAGCCAGCCTGGTGACACCCCGGAACCGTCACAGCCATACCTGGTGCCTGTGGAAGGGTGGCTGGGAGGCCAAAGGTCGGGGATGGGGCTGTCCCGTGTGCCACTCCCAGGACCTGGAATGGGGGACAAGGTCCCTCTGGTGCAGATGTGGGTCACGGGTTCCCAGGGATGTGTTGTGTGGGTGTCCATGTGTTGGGCCATCTGTCCTTGCTGTGTGTCCTGCAGCCCCATGGTGGGTGCCAGGACCACACAAACACCTACACCTGGTTCCAGCTTCACTGAGTCACCTGGGACACCTCAGTGCTAGTGACCTTGTTGGTGCCAGTGTCAGTACCAGTCCCAGACCCCCAAGTCTCCAGCCCACCCCCAGGTCCCCCTTCCAGCGATACCAGCAGTGTTGGTGCCAGCCCCCCTTGCAAGGGCCGGGGCTTGGCCCTTCATCCCTCCGGTGCCGGCTTCCTTCTCCCCGGGAAGGGGAGCTGGGACCGGCCCTTCTTCCCGCCCTCACAGACTCTCTGGTGAGCCCCTGCACTGCTCCCCTGCTGCCGGTGCCTCAATGCTTGCTCCCCCTCTCTCCGGTGCCACTTCTCCTGCCCATCTGCCGCTCCGGTACCGGTCCTTCCCTCCGGGGCCTCTGCGGGTGCCCCCCGCTGCCGATACCCCCGGTCCCTCCGCGTCCCCGGCGCTGATGCGGCACCCCCTGCCGGTACCGGTAAGTCCCGGTGCCGGTAAGTCCCAGGTCCCCGCTCTTTGTGCTGCTAAGTCCCGATGCCCCTCGGGTCCCGGTGCCAGTAAGCACCGTAGGCTGCTCCCGGTGCCAGCAAGTACCGGTGGGGGTAAATCCCGGCGCCTCGCTCCTGGTGCCAGAAAGCCCCGGTGCCGGTAAGTCCCGATATCCCGGATCCCGGTGCTAGTTAGCCCTGGTTCCTGTAAGCTCTGGTGTCCCCGTGCCGGTAAGTCCCAGTTCCCCGTTCCTTGTGCTGCTAAGCTCCGGAGCAGGAAAGCCCCGGTGCCGGATCCCAGTGCCGACAAGCTCCGGTGCCCCGCTCCCGGTGGCTCGCTTTCGGTGCCGGCAAGCCCCGGTGCCCCGCTCACAGTGTCGGAAAGCTCCGATAAGCCACATTCACAGTGTCCGGGTGTCGGTGCCGGTAAACCACGCTAAACCCCGGTGCTCCGCACCCGCGATGCCGATAATTCCCAGTGCCGCCAAACCCTGGCGCCCCGCTCCCGATGCCTGTAAGCTCCGGTGCCCCGGTGGCGCCCGGTAAGCCCCAGCAAGTCCTGGTGCCCGTAAGCCCCGGTAAGCCCCGCTTGGCGAAGCCGTCCCGTCCCCCCCGCCCCCGCGCGGGCGCCGCCCGCTCCCGCCCCCCCCGGCGGCGGCGGCCCTCACCGTGCGGCGGGGCGGGCAGGCGGAGGGAGCCGTCGGCGCGGAGGCGGATGTCGGCGGTGCGGAGCGGCGCGGGGGCGACGGGGGCGGCGGCGGCGGCGCGGCAGCCCTGGAAGCAGAGCGCCCAGGCCTGCTCCTCGTTCAGCGGCTGCTCGTAGCACTTCAGCACCTCCTCCAGGGACAGCTCCCGCGGCGGCCCCGCGCCCGCCCGCGCCATCGCCCCATCCCGCACCGCCGAGCGCGGGCGGGGCGCGCCTGGCGGGGGAGACGGGGCGAGGCCGCGCGGGGCCACGCCCCAACAGGCCACGCCCCAACAGGCCACGCCCCCGCCACCTCTCCAGCCCGCACCGCCGGGGCGCGCGCCGGGGGCGGGGCCACGACGGGGAGGGGCGGGGCGATGGGAGAGACTCCGCCCCGGCACCGGCACCGACACCGACACCGACACCGACACCGACACCGGCACCGACACCGACACCGGCACCGGCACTGCCGCAGGCGCCCGCCCGGAGAGCACGGTACGGTGGGGCACGGCACGGCACGGCGAGCTCGGTACGGTCTGGCACGGCTCGGTGTGGTGCGGCACGTTACAGCATGGCTCGGCACGGCGCGACATGGCTCGGTATTGTTTAGCATAGATTGGGACGGGGCAGCAGAGTGTGGCATGGCACAGCACGGCCCCGTACAGTATGGTATGGCTCAGGATGGCACAGCTCGGCATGGCACGACACAGCTTGGCTCTGCATGGCTCAGCAGGGCACGTCGGAGCTCAGTGCTTGGCACGGCATGGCTCAGCACAGTACAGAACAGCTCAGCACTGGTGGCATGGCTTGGCATGGCATGGCAAAGTACAGCACAGCGTGGCACAGCGTGGCACAGCGTGGCACAGCGTGGCACAGCTCGGCCCAGGCTGCAGGGCTGTGAGCAGGGAGTTGTTGCCCTGGGCTAACAGGGTGCAGAGTGCAGGGTTCAGGGCACGCAGCTGGGCACAGGGTGTGGATTGCGGGGTTTGTGACGGTGGGCAGTGCCCAGCACGGGTGCGGAGCAGTGCTGGGTGACAAACCCGAGGGACACGAGACTCCCCTGAGCCCCGAGAGGAGCAGGGTGGCCACGGTGATGGCTCAGCCCCAGCCCTGGCTCTTGCCTCATTGGGCCCACATGCCACATGTGGGGCAGCACATGCAGGGACACGATGGCCTTGGCACCGGGGTCACCTGGGGACACACGAGCAGGAATCAGGGCAGGAACACAGGGTCCAGTGCCCACGGGGACTCCTGCCACGAGGCACCTGCCTCGTGGGGTGCTGGGGGAGCCCTGGGGCACTCGGCTGGGATGAGGAGCTGGCACAGGGAAGGGGCCAGGCTGGGGCAGGAGAACTTCCTGGAGAGAAGGACAAGAGCTCCAGATGTCAGAGTGTGGTTTGGGCATGGCTAAGAGCAGCAGGAGCTGGGTGAGGTGCCAGGATGAGCTGGAGTGTCTAGGGAGGCAATATCCCATGGGAATATGGTGTTGTGAGGCTGGCATCCTGCAGCCACTGTGAAAGTCTGGCATGAGAGCAGGATCACCTTTGGGCACCAGCTGGTCCCTTTAGACACATGGGGAGGGCAGGATTGTGCTGACAGAGCAGAAAGGACAACCAGTGCATGGGAAAGGTCAGAGGGAGCAAATGAACACTCTTGTCATTATGAGCTTCCCATTTCCTAGATGGAAGGAGAATAAAACCCTGTCTCAGCTCCATTAACCCATGAGCATAAACTGGGATCAATCCCAGAGCTGACACACGGCTGCTCATCTGCCCCACATGGCCAAAGAGCTCCTCCAGGGCTGGAGCTGTCTGTTATAGAGCCTGGGATGGGAGCAGAAAAGTCCTTCAGCGCCCATCCCAGAGAACCTGAACAGTGCCAGCTCCATCTTTGGGGAAGGAACTGGGTTAATAGAGCTGGGTTACTGAGAAACACAGCCCTGCGTGGTGCCCTGGAGTTTGAGAAAGGGGGAGAAGGGACACGGGCGATCCAAGTTGTCCATGCATCTCTGGGAATGCCCAAATGCACCGCGGGCGGGTGGGACCATTGCTGGGAGTCGGGAGCACGGTGCCAGCTCCATCTCCAGCTGTGTCCACACGGGATCCTGCACAGCTGCAGCCCCCGGAGCAGCTCGTGGCTGCGGCGCCCATATCTGGGGCTGAACGGAGAGGCTCGAGAGCCCCGTTTGCCCCGTACTCAGCCGCTTTGGAGCCGCTTTGGAGCCGGGGGGAGAGCCGCCCGTGCTGCCCAGCGGAGCCGGGCCGTGCCGTGCCGGCTGCCAGCTTTCCAGCGCCTCCGGACACAGCCGGGGCGGCACCGTCGGGGATGGGAGCGGGAGGACGTGCGGCGTTTGAAGGAAAACCCACCCTGCAGGATTCATGGGAAGGCATTTGCATGATAAAGCACGGAGCTCTTTGCTTTGGGTAAATCTGTAATTAATACGGAATCGTGGTGTAATTAAAAGCTACCGGCATGGAAAACTCAAACAGAAGCCAAGCGTGTGTGTGGATGAGGGAAATAGAATTAAAGCCGAAAGAAGCAGGGGGGGAAGAAGAAAGATGAAGTGTTTGGGAAATGGTGTCAGAGCATTTTGGGCGGGTTGGAATTCCCGGCTCCCGCAGTGTGGAAGCAGGATAAGGCAGGGAGCTGGCATGGAGAGCAGACAGAGCCCTTCCCCAGCCACCTGCAGCAGGGCTGTGCCCCTGTTTCCTCGTGGATAATTCATCCCCGTGGGTTTCAGCTCTCATATGCAAAAAAATTCCTTACAAAGCCACAGGAACCCGGGATGAGCACATGGAGCACCTGTGGATGTGCCTCTCCTGCTTTTCCCTCATGCTGCAATAAACTGGGAACATGGAAGGAGGGAGCATTTTACTGGGTGGTTTGCTCCTGCTGTATGCTGGCCTCGGATATGGCAGAGTTTGAGGGGGGACACTCTGAGAGACACCTTGGGGATGTTTGTGACCACTCCAGAGGCATTCAAAACACCTTTGAGCTCAGGGGCACCCTGGGGACCTTGGGGACAACACGAAGACCTTGGGAATAAACTCCAAGAGCACTCTGGAATGCCAAGCTCCCAGTTGGATGCCTGCTGGGGCTGGTCGTGATGGGGATCCCAAAATCTGGGGCCGACACAAATTTGCAGATGGCATTGGGGGTTAAAGCGACTCAGGAATGTGACTGTGGCAAGGGCTCCCAGACTCGGTGGGATCCCATGGCACTGTCCCTGCTGGACACCATGCTGGATCTGCTGGCACTGCTGGGAAGTTCTCCTAGCTCCTGGCATCATGTGCTGCTGACTCACACCCGCAATAAACCATCCACAGCCAACCCCAGCAGGAGCTGCTTCCTGATGGTGGACACACCCCGGGGACTTCATCTTTCCATCAAGAGCCACCACTGCTGCTTCAAGCCATGGTGGCCAACAGCAGCGGTTCATCATCACGAAGTGATCAGAGCAGAGGGAAAAAATCCCTCTGGGAATTCTGCTCTGCTCCCTGTGAGACTCTGCAGCCATCCAGGACCTAAAGGGATCTGAGGGAAGAGAGGGAGAGGGGTTTTGGATCAGAGCCTGAAGTGCCCCGACAAGGGGAACAGCTTCCCACTGCCAGAGGGCAGGGTTAGATGGGATATTGGGAAGGATTCCTGGCTGTGACTGAGGCCCTGGCACAGCTGTGGCTGCCCCTGGATCCCTGGCAGTGCCCAAGACCAGCTTGGACACTGGGGCGGGGAGCAGCCTGGGATAGCGGAAAGTGTGGAACAAGATGGGCTGTAAGGTCCCTTCCAATCCAAACCATTCCGTGATTCCATGATTTATTCTCCCAGCAATGCTGGTGACTCTTCCTCTTGGGAATTCCAGCCGCTCTTGTCCCCTTCCCTTGGTGGGATCGGGGTCAGCAGCATCCTCACCGCTCAGAACTGACGGGAGCGGAGTCCCGCCCCTCACCGTGCCCCGCACACTCCGGGCTCCCAGCCGGGGCGGAGCGGTCCCCTCACCGTGCCCCGCACACTCCGGGCTCCCAGCCGGGGCGGAGCGGTCCCCTCACCGTGCCCGTTCCCCCGTGTTTCCCCACATCCCTCCCCGCCCCTCTCCCGCCGCTCCCGCCGCCCTTCCCAACATGGCAGCGCCCACCTCAGCCACCGCCGAGAGGGCGGCAGGGGGCGGGACCGCGCCGCGCTTCCAGCCAATGGACAGAGGCGGCGGGACGGGAGCGCGGCGGCCGCTCCTCCCTTCCAGCCAATGGGCGGGGCGGGCCCGGCCGGCGGGAGCCAATGGGGGCGCGGGCTGGCGCGGCGGGAAGCGGCGGCCCCGATGGCGGGCGCGGGCGGGCGGAGCTGGAGGGACCTGCTCGGTACGTGTGGGCTGAGGCGGCCCCGGGGCGCGCTGCGCGCCGGGCGCTGCCCGCGGGGACAGCGGAGGGGACGGGGGGGCGTGAATGTCCCCCTCTGCCTTCGTACAGCCCTTCTCTCTGTCCGCACGCACCCCTCTCTCTGCCCCCGCGTCCTGCTGCATAAGCCGCGCTCTGCTCTCCTCATGGCCCCCGTGCCCCGGTGCACCACACCTGCCCTCGTACACTCTGCTCTGCTCTCCTCACGGCCCGCTGTGGGAACCCAGGCTGTCTCTGACACTCCTGGATGATCCCAGCTCCAGCCAGGGGGATTCAAAGCCCTGGCAGGGGGGTCACAGACCCTGGCATGCAGACAGGGACTCCTGCGGCTTTGAGTTTGATCCATGGAACAAATTACCACCTGTGAATGAAGAACTAAAATTCACAAAATTTTAGACATCATGATAGTAGTAGTTGTAGAGTGAAAAGGGAAATTTTGTGGATTTTTACCATGGGGGCTCAGGGGGTAAGATGGAGAGACTTGGGCATTGTCCTGTCCTCCTTCCTTCTTCTTCCTAACCTCATCTTCTTGGGGATGGTGGCACTTGGGGATTGGATTGGAGTAGAATGGAACTGTCTAACACAGGTGATAGGCATTGGATCATAACTGTAAATAACTAACAGGGAATTTGTAGTATAAAATCAGTGCCTGCCCAGGGGCAGAGAGTGTGCCTGGGGCTGCCCTGCTGAACAGACCTGGGCAGCCCAGACAGAAAATATCTGAGATAAGAAACAATAAAGCAACCTTGAGAGCATCAGCTGAAGACTTTTGACTCATTCTTCCACAGCTGGGTTGGGAGAACAGCGATTTTTTTATATCTTGGGGTCATCCTGACCAAAGCAACCCCCGAGAGCCCGTGTGCCCCGGTACACCCCACCTGCCCTCGTACACTCCCCTGTCCCTGCCCTCATGGCCCGCCGTGCTCTCCTCACACCCCACTCTGCCCTCACCCAGCAGCGGGAGGTGATCTCGGGGTGCCCTGGGAGCACACCGGTGAATAAACCCAAACTTCTCAGCAGGGAGAGCCAGGAAGAGGAAAAGCCCCTTTGGGAGCGAAGCGGAGCTCCAGGAAGCGGCTCTGCGGCTGCTGGATCAGCACCAGAACCTGGCTGACCTCCTCCTGGAGGTAGGAACGGGGCAGCTCAGGGTGGGACAGCGGGAGATCCCAGCTGGAGGTGGGTGCTGCTGGCTGTGGAGTCAGTGTCCCAGGAACACAGTTTTCCATGATACGTGGAAAGAAAAACCAACACCGTGGGAGTAAGATGAAGCTGGAAGCTCTGTGTTGCAGAAATGAGGTGGTTGTTCCTTGTCCATCAATGCTTTACAGACTAAAAATCGTCAAGTGTGGTTTGGATTTGGGACAAAGGGAGATGCAGTACATTTTCCTTCAAGCCAGGACTGGCTTCTTGTGCATCTAGGGAAAACAACTTAGGAGAGATTTGGCTTTTCTCTGAGTTACCAACCACGTCTGACTGACATGACTGTCTTCATGACAACCTTATCTTGAGCCAGTGTTTTGATTTGGCCACATTCTCCCTCTCCTTACACACTGATTTCACAGCTACAACAGATGATGCAAATATCTCCCATAGTTCAGGATCATTCTCTACAGAATATTTCCCTTTATAAACAGAAACAGATGATGTAACTAGAAAATTATCCAACATTTGGACATGTTTCATCAATTATTTATGGCCTCATGGCTTCACAGAAAGAACTTGAAAGATAAGGATTATAGAAATTCTGCTCCTGGTGCTGCTGGGCCATTTGGTCCCTGGGGATGAGGAACTTTGACCTGTGTCTCTTTTTTTTTTTCTACATAAACTGCAATAACTAAACACACATCTCTTCTAAGGTGAGATCCTACTTTTCCATTCCCATGTGGGAGCTCTGTGTGAATTTCACTTCAGTTGCTCCAGCAGTGCAGGGATAGGTTTTTAAATGTGTGTAACACACATCTGAGAGTTCTATGGTTTTCTTTGGTTTCCAGGTGGGAGATTTAGCCAAGCCAGGTGTGCAGGATGGGGCAGAGCACCAGGGAGTGTCACCAGAGTCATTTATAGGTGAGCATCTACAGGCCAAACGTGGGGAAGAACTCTTCCTCAATATTGAATTTTTGCCTTTACGTGCAACCCCTGTTATTCTTTTCATTGTTCTGGTCTTGTTTCTTACTTGCCTGGTGATGACAGTCCTCTGCTCTGCTGTTTTGTTCAGTCTCTGTTCTGCAGGAACAGGCCTCAAAGCTGGGGGTGCCCACAGCGACCTTGGCAGCCAAAAATGCCATTGCCAACATGGAGCGGATCTGCCAGGGTTCTGCCAGCCCCTCAAGAGTCCAGCT
The DNA here is from genome assembly GCA_032173965.1 of Sitta carolinensis. Lineage (NCBI taxonomy): Eukaryota > Metazoa > Chordata > Aves > Passeriformes > Sittidae > Sitta > Sitta carolinensis. Next base: position 1,115,668 of record CM063292.1, read on the forward strand.
GCTGAACTCTGACCAGAGAGTAAGGGGAGAGCTTTATCTTTAATTTATCAACAGAATAGCACTGTTAGGTTTGACTTTAAGTCCAGTTTATCTGCTCTGATTAAGCCCCAAACACTTGTTATTCACTGAGGCGTTCGATTTGCTTGCAGCAGTACAAGATATATAAGAAGAGAAGTTTAGGCCTTTCCCCTGAATTCTCTCCATCATTTCACCTTTTAAAAAGCAGCAAACAGGGCAAAGCAACAAATTGTTTTTCTGAGTGTGTTGTTCACAAAGGGAAATATTTCTGTTTCATTTCTGGGGTGATGTCAGAAGAGGTTGTCCTGCTTGCTTCAGACTGTGAAGGATTTGCTGGCAAACAACATGTTCTGTCGCTCCCTCTTCTGCCAGGAAATGTGGAAAATGAAGGTGAGAACTCATGGAGAAACACTGTGGTGTTACAGACCATGGGGTTTCATCCATGGGATGTGGCATCTCTGAACTCCTAAGAATGATTGGTTTTCCTGACCTTCCAAAAGCAAGAGCTGAATTACAGATGGTGGGGTTTTTTGGTTGTTCTGTTTATTTTAGAGCAAGTTCTGTGGGAACTTCCTTGTCTCTACAGTGGGATTTGCTTTTTTGACTCAGTCGAGGTTTGGAATTATTTTAATTATTGGGAACTGCCACAAAAGGTCATTAACAGCACTGTGGGGATCAGGTGCTGTGTTTGGGGTGCTCTCCTGGTCCAGTGCAGAAACTCCCAGCTGATTGTGGGTTGCACAGCCCCAGAGCCCTCCATGTGCTTTGCCAGCAATATTCCAAGTGATTTTGGCATCCTGATTCTCCACTTTGTTTACCTGGGAGTAGTGATAAGACAAAGTGAGGTCACAGAGAAAGAAACCAGATAGCAGATAACAGCTTGTGCTGCCTCACAAATGGGATATCTTGATTTTATTTGGGTGTATTTTGTGGAGACAAGTGGTGCTGTGAGTGGAGTTAAGGGCTTTTTATGAGTGGGACAGTTCTGATTCCTCACTGCTCTCATGGGAAAGGAGGAAAAGGCTGATCTGCCCAGATAAAGGGCTGTGCTCTGGTCTCAAATATCCACTCCTGAGCTGAAAATAGAACCTGTGTGTTTCACAGGCTGATTAAGATCTCCTGGTCCTGGGGCAGACGGGATAAGTGAGAGATAACTGTAACTGAGGGTGTTACAGTAAGAATTAGGTTGTGAAGACAAAGTATGTGGGCGAGTTTGGGGTCAGGGTGTGAGGCAGCTGCTGGTCACCCAGAAAGCTCCTGGGGCTTTGGCTTTTCCCTGTGCCCAAGGCTCCCAAATGCCTCTTCCTTCTCAAGGTGGGAAGGTTTTGTGAAGGTGTTGGTTCTGCCTGGAATGATCAGAGGCTGCTGCTGCTGCACCTCTCCCTGCCAGGTGCACTCTGCAGTGCTGTTTTGCTGGCTCAGGGCTCTCCTGGACCTGCTGTCCTTGGCAGGAGCTGGAAGGGAGTTTAAAGGGCAGCAAGTTGATCCACACAGGAGTGATGCCTGGTGCAGATTTTTGTTCATTTTCCTTTGTGTTCATCAGCCTTTCTGCCTGGGTGATTGCAGAGCCTCTCCCTGTAGTCTCCTGCAATCCCAGCTCTGTTGGGATATGGACTTGAGAGTGGCAACCTTGTTCCACAGAGACAAATAAAGAGTTAACAGGCTAAAAGACAATTCTCTAATCTGGATCTGCATTGTCTGGATCTCAGCTGTGTTACCTGTTTCCTGGGATACCCCTGCTCCTTTAAACCTGCAGAACCAGCTTTATTCCAGGGGGAAAAGATGAACATATCCATTGCTTGTCCATAAAAATTAAAAATGATGACATCTCTGCAACCCTAAACCACCCAAAATTTCTAGGAAATACAATCTTTCATCACCAGGCATTTCCTGTGTCGCCCGCTTTAAATGTTAACAACCTCTGGATAGCTGGAATGAACTAGAATTCAGCTTTGGTTTTTATGTCTCATCTGCAATGGCCAGATGTTAACTGGACAGTGCAGGCTGTGAGCTGATGGTGTCCTCTCCTCAGGAGCCCCTGGTGCTGGAAGCTGTGTGGCACCTGCACAGCAGTGACATCGCTGGCCTGGCAGAGCTGCTGGAGAGGTGAGCAGGGCTCAGGGGGCTGCAGATGTAGCTAGTCTCCTAAAGCCTATTGAAACATAATCAGGGATTAGTCATGAGTATTCTGGACTGAGGATATAGTCAGGTGCTGGCAAAGGATCAGATTAGCAGGATTTAGGAGCTGCTCTGGGTTTTGGGGGGTTACTGTGGGGTAATTAGCCCAGTTTAGGTGTGGTGGCTCCTTGGTGTCCACCAGCTGGACTCGAGAGAAAGTCTTGCTCTGCAGAAGGTGGGTGTTTCCATCTTCACAAAGTCTAACACTTTTTTGGTTTGGCAGTTAATCTTCAGAGAATTTTTAGTCTAAGAATGTTGGGTTTTTGGTTTTTGCCACCCGACAAGTGTCCAGGACTGAGTTGGGCAGGGCTTGGAGCAGCCTGGTCTAGTGAAAGGTGTCCTGCCCAAGCAGGGGCTGAGCCAAGATGATCTTTAAGGTCCCTTTGAACCCAAAGCATTCCATTATTCCATGCTACAGAGCTAGCAACTCACCCATTTGTGAAGTTCAGGTTGTCTCCTTATTGTGCCAAAGGAATGTCCCAGTGATCTTCCAGGCTTCTGATATTGGTTTACTTGTCTGTTCACAATGACAGTGATTTAAGGGAACCAAAGGCATAGATTAAGAATTTAATTGCTTTTTTGAAGCATTTTTTATCCAAGTGCCTTAAGAATTGGAACTGAAATTCTTCTAGTAGAGGCTTTTCAATGGAAGCTTTCATGTCAGGGATGAGGAAATACACGGATGCACAATTTCACACACATTTTTCCTTTGCATGTGTGTGTTGCGGGATCTTTTTATAAAGCAAATAATATAAAAAGCAACTGTTTGTAAAGCAAACGTGCTGGCTCAAATTAAATAAATGAAGTGGCACATTTAGGGCAGAGTGCACAGGTGGCTCTTCCCTGGGCCCAGAGGGTGGTGGTGGGGACAGCCAAGCCTTACAGAAAGCAGGAGGGATGGAAGTGAAGGTGCTTTTGTGTGTTGCAGGAGCCCAGCAGTCCCAGCAGCAGTGGAGTGGCTCTGCAGCAGCCTCTGTGGCCTCTGTGAGCAGGCTGGGGACATCACCTGTGGGGACACAGAGCTGGCACAGCAAATTCTCTCAGGCAAGACCCTGGGCTGGGGACAGGGCAGAACCTCAGAGGTGTAACAATCACTTTGTGTTTCCTCACCTCATTTCTCTGGGGAATGTATTTTTTTATACGTTTGGCAAATTTAGCAAATTTTCTTCCTTTAAAAAAAATAATTGGTTTGAATTTTTCTATCCCTTGGAGTTCTGGTGACTCAAGAAAGTGCAGTTGTGAGGGGTGTGGTTCAGGGATGGCATGCTGGCACTGTGACACTCTGCAAAGTCTCAGAGAGATTTTGGGCCAGAAATATTTCACAGTTCCATTTCCCCCCTGTCAATTTCTGTTATTTATTTTCTTAGTTTACTTAGGAAAAAATCCCTCCAGTGTCTGAGTGTGCAGCTGATCAAGTACAGCCCCTCTGAGTTCTGCAGAGGTCGTGGAGCATAACTGCAAATTCTTTAGTCTTTATAATCCTTGCAGTTCTGGATTCTTTCTCCTGGGGATAATTTTACTCCAAGACAGTCAATGATTCCTTCTGAGTGGAGGCTTTTCAGAGCCTGTTGGGACATGTGGGAGGGGAAGGAGCAGGTGACCTGTGTGCACAGGGGATGCTGCAACACCAATTCCTTCTTGATTTGCAGACTTTGCCATCGTGCTTCTTCAGAAAGGCTTTGAGCAGGCTTTGGAGCTGGGAGGGAAGGTGGAATCCCAGAAGGTTGCCTACGTAAGGACAAAATGAACCTGGTTGCAAATGATGCTTTAACAAAGCAATTCCATTAACCTCTGGCTCTTGCTGAGTACAAATAAATCAGAGCTTGGAGCTGCAAAGAGCGGGGGGTGGTACAGGTGCTGGAGTGGGGGAAATGGTGAAACCAGAATTGAGACTTTTTGTATGGAGAATTGCTCCAAGGTGGCACATCAGGGGGGTTTAAACTTCCTTTCACCTGGATTATTTGTGTGTTCCATTTGAATATGAGACATGGAATGCTGTAAGGTTGGAAGATGCTTGCCCTTCTGTCTATTTTATCTGTTCTGCTGCAGAGCCTAAGGTCAAAGCTTTAAGAGGGACAAAACTCTTTGAGTCAGTTTATTTTTTCTGCATTGAACTGCAGCTCTTTAAAACTCTAAATCCCTGAATCTGTCAATTTTGAACAGATCTGCCGTGCTGTCTTACAGAGAATGCTGGCATGTAAGTATTGCTGTGATCCCAGCTTTGTGCAGCCACTGCTGTTCCCAAGACTTCTATTCCTTGCTCACTGCTGAATCCCTAAGGAGAATTCCTTTGCCTGGCTGCTTTGTCTGTGCTGTTGTGCATAATATTTATGTCACTGGTTTTATTTTTCTTTGCTTTCCCTGTCGTTCTCCTAAAGTGTCTCCAGACACTGCAGATAATTTCTTGCCTTTTATGCTACTTTTTTTTTTTCCTGCTCCCAGCTGTAACATATGGATGCCTGACCCGATTTCATGATTTTTAACACGTTTGATTGGAAGCAGGTGGAGCACAGAGGTTAGGTCAGGATCAGCTTTGCTGCTTAGCTTTCTTTTTTCTGCTTTGTAAATTAAACCTCGAATTGACGGCGTTGAGCGATTTTGCTGTCTCACTGTTTGGACTTGCAGGGTAATGTTTTCTGAAACCTCTATTTTTGTGCTGAGCACAGACATCTAGTGTAGGTGTGTAGTCTTTAAACACCAATGTTCACGAGCTGCAACGTGGCTGCCCTGGCCTGAGCTGCCCTGGTGCCTCTGCTGAGGGCTCAATGCAGCGGCGCCTGATTTACCAGCAAATCCTGAGGCAGAAAGACTAAACACACTCACACCGGGGTTATTTTGGTCCTGTGTCACAGCTGAGCCTCACGGGGAGGTGCTGTACCTGCTGTTGTCACGTTCCTTACACCCCTGGCTGGTGTCACCTGACGGTGCAGCTGCTGTCACTGCTGTCTCCTTAGTGATGGCGCTTCCCCGCTTTCCCTGCTGGCTCGGTGCTGCTGCAGAGCCTGCTGCTCTCTCTCTGCTGTAAGGTGACCCCAGCCCAGGCCAGGCCACCTTCCCTCCATCCCCGTGGGCACTGCCAGCCCCATCCCTTGCCCCAGGTCTCTGCAGGCAGCGCTGTCTGTACGCAGAGATGCCTCGCAGACCTTGTGAGTTCTTCTAAAAAGGGAAAGCTGCAAAGAGAAGTGCTTTATTATTTAGTAGGTATGAATCCCGTCTCAGGTGGCCCTTTAACAGTTGAAAACCAACCCTCCTCAGCAGAGGAGCAGGGATTTTGGAGGAGGAGGAGGAGCAGGCTGTTGGCAGGCAGACAGGAGTCTGCATCCTGCTCTTCATTTGCCCTTCCCGTTTGCGCAGCCCGCACTGCCACACTCGCAGTCTGCGTGCCTGCAAAATGCATTAACTGAGCTTTATATAAGATATTTTATTAGTCCATACTTTTGGGTCACCTTTGAGGGGTCTCGCTTCATTAGTCTTTGGAGAACATTAGGATTTTTAATGCAAAATAATTCCCTGTTACTGAAGACCTTCACAGGAGGAGAAGGACAGGCTGGGAGTAGCATGGGAGCAGTGTGTTCACTGTAATGATCTGGCAGTGTTGAACTGCTGTGCCTGAAGATAAGCTGAGTTTATCTCCTTTGCTTTATTCTCCCCTACTTAACCTTAAAGCATTCCTCAGCAGGAGAGGAGAGTGTTACATCCTAAAGCCCCGGTGGCATGTGAGGGATGTCTGGTTCACCGCCCCTGCTCAGTAGATTTTCTTTTCAGGGTTCTTTTCTCAGCGAAATGATTTGAATACACAAACCAAGCTCCTTTAACAGTTGAAAGAGGAGGGCTTTCAAGGCAGGGTGGCACAGAGCAGAAGTGCTGCTGCAGCAGACTGCAATGCAAAGGGTTTCCCAGTCTGTGGGCTCGCAGTGGTGTGGGCTGATCGTCAAGACAACGCGCTGCGCAAGCTGCCAACCTGTTTGATCTCCGCCCGTCGTTTTGGGGCAGATCGAGCTTTTAAAGGAATTCCTGCTATGCAAATGACACATTACAAACGCGTGGCCCTCCCCCAGCCTGCTCTTTGTTCGGACCGGGGTTTGCAGGGTGGTTAATTCAGCATGTGCAAATCCCTGCCTCCAGACAGCCCTCACGGTGCTCACACTCACGGATGCATGAGGGTTGGGTTTGGAAATGAAATACTGATTTACATGCGTTTTTAGGTGGCTTCATTATTAGCATGTTCTTGGGAACATTTTTGAATTGGTTCAAGGTCAGTGGTAATAGTTTCTGAGTCTCTGTGTCACTCTGGAGAAAATCTGGTGAGAATTTAGAACTGCTGAGTGGCTTTGCACATTTCCCTAGCGGGGTCACCTTTGTAAAGGGGCAGAAATTGCTCATTCCTGTCAGTTCCCAAGTGGGCTTTAGTGTCACAGTTCTTTTCTCATTGGGTTTTTGTGTGTTTTGGGGTCCAGGGTTGCTTGATGCTGTTGGTAAAGAGAAGCAGGAAGATGTTTCCATGGTGCAAGCTGGGAGGTTCTGGTAAGAAACGTTCCAAACAGTGTCAGGAGGAGGTTTTTATCCACTGTTGCACTTCTTACTGAAATTGGAGGAGTGTTGTGGGGTGTTTTTTACTTATTTACATATCCCACACCCCTCCCAGTGCTACTCGTGCTTGGTATTCTCCTCTAATAAAATATGTACAGACAAAAGTGCTTGTAAAATAGATAAGGGCCAGGTAGGAAAGTGGGTTCTGGCAGTGCTGGAGCCAACCCTCATGCCAAAAATTCCCATCAAAATTTCTCACTGCTTCTGAGCAGGAACACCTGAAAAGCAAAATCATCACCAATTTCTTCTTCCAAACTTATTTTATATAACCACTTTGTGCATGTCACCTTCAGCCACATGCAGGGACACCTCTTAGCTCACATTTGTAAATCTGATGGCTACATAGTGTTGAATAACCATGAGTTGTTTTTTTGTTTTTGTTTTTTTTTAAATACAAACAAAAAAAGTATATATTTGTGGTAATTTGAGAAGATAGATGTAGAATAAAAATCAGTCATTCACCCTAAGCTGCACGTGGTTGTTCCTGTTTTCATCAGCAGCTGGTGGATCATATATTATCAGTACCTGGCTGATCATAATTAATCAGTACCTGGCTGATTATGTTTAATCAGTACCTAGCTGATCACCTGGCTGACATTGTTTCTGGTATTTCCTTGTCCTTTGCAGGCTGAATGTCTTCAATATGTCACTTTATGGAAGTGTGGCTCACCCAGATTCCTTGATGCAGTTTTTCAGACACACCCTGACTGAGGTTCTCACCTACAACCCTGTGCTGAAAGGTGGGAATAGGCTAGGATGGGGTCTCCAGGGATCTCCAGGTGTGTCCAGAGCTCTGTCCCACACTGAGTGGGGCCCAGCCTGGAGGACCCAGAGCCAGAGCAGCCTCCAGGCTTTTCAGCTCCTTCCCAGGGTCTGTTTAAGCAGGGTGCCAAATCAGGCAAAAAAAGCCATCTGAGGGTCATAGTTCAGGAAAGAATTTTGGGCAGGAAGATTCTAATCCCAGATCTAATCCCAGTAATTGTGAAGCTTGATGTTTTTAGGAAGAAGTGTGTTTGAGCTATGAAATCTCTGGTCAAATCCCCATGAGCTGTGATCTGGAGCTGCTTGTCTGTTGTGTGGGAGAGCTGTGTCATTGCTGGCTCCCAGATGAGAGAGGTTGATGAGGGAAAAGCTGATTCCTTGCTGGTTCTCTGTGCATGTGCCATGTCAGCCCACACACGTGTGATCACCAAAACAGCTCTGGGGTGACAGTGCCATAATGGAATGGCCCAGTCCTTGTGCCACAGCCCATGCTCCAGAGACAAATGGGAGACAGAATTCCACTGGGCAGCTTTTAATGGCTGCACAAGGGAAGCTTATGTGTTTTGGGTGTATTTTAAAACCTGCTGCTGAGGTTTTCTCTTTGTGGGTGCAGTGTCTGATGCCATCCAGATGCAGAAGGAGTGGAGCTTCACCAGGACTTCTCCCCTGCTCACTGCTCTGTATCGCAAGGTACATCTACCTGGTGTCACTCAGAGAACTTTGTTATGTTGGGTTTATGTCCACTGAAACACCTGAAATCAGATTATTGGAAGTTAGTGCAACATTATTCAGTTACAGAATCCAAACCAATCGCCAGAAACTGTGAGGAGGGAGCCTGAAGCAAAAGAACTACAGTGGTTTTGGCAAGTGCAAAGCTCTTAATGAGAACAAAGATGCTGACTGGAGATGTGAATTTTCACTGGTACAGAATAAGACATGAGTTCTGAAAGAATGAGAATTGTACTGTTTGTTGTGGCTGGTGCTGGTTCCAGTCCAGGCTGATATTTGGGCCTGGGAAGCTGATCAAAAGCTGCAGGATAGCTTGAATATTCAAAGAAAGGCTATCTGCCTGTCAATCTTGTCTGTATGCCCTCTCTTGTGGCTGTGTGTCCCAGCTAACAGGAGCTGCCCTCTCTCCTCCAGCTGCTGGTGGCATTCAGTGTGAAGGAATCCATCTGCCAGCTGCAGCAGGTGCTGGAGACCCACGAGGTGAACTGGCAGCACGTCCTGTCCTGTGTGTCCACGCTGGTGGTGTGCCAGGCTGAGGCTGAGCAGCTCTTCAGGGGTAGGTGGGCACTGCCAGCCCCTGCAGGGAGCAGGGGACTCATGCACAGGGGCTGGCTGGGGTTCCTGCATGGGAAAGAGCAGCAGCACTTCTGCTTTTCCACTCAGAGTGCCCATGTCCGTGGTGATGTGAATGCCAGGCCTCCTGCCTGCCACTTCTCAAAGGTTGTGTGCAGCCCAGGGTGGTTGTTTGATAATTGCCTTCATCATTAATTGGCATAGTGATTACTGAACCTTAGTTCTAGCTCACCTTTGCTAGCAGAGCTTGTTTGTGAGAATTCCTTACTAATTATCCCAGTGCTGGACTCCCTGCAGGGAATCCAAGTGTGCTTGACAGTTGAAAGTGCATAAAAAAATAAAATCAGACCCCAGAGGTTCTCCAGGCTGCAATACATGTCCTGCCTTATGTTTTATCACAGATACTTGTCTTCATTTACTGCAGAAAATACAGCACTTGTCAGGAGCAAAGTGTGAGCTTATTGTTTTATGTTCCTAGATCTACTGAGCCATCTCCTGCTTAAGGCCTTTGGGAATTATGACATGGAAAATATGATCACTGCGTTCCTGATCGCTCGTCAGGCTGCTCTGGAGGGCCCTGCTGTCTTCATGCCTTACTCTGAGTGGTTTAAGGTGAGACTAAGTGAGGCCTGACTGGTGAGCTTGGTTTTAATTGTGTGAGCAACATAGGGAATGTGGAGAAAGCCTTGTTCCAGACAGGATAGCCAGGAATGAGAAAGGGGAAGAAAAATAAAAAAAGAAGAAAAGTACAAGTGATTGTGTTGATATTAGGAATGACTGAATATTTATTACTGCCTTTGTGTCTGCAAAGAATAAATATATTTGGCTTTCCCCAGTTTTCCCTCCTTTCATCTTTTAGGTCCACCTTGCCTGTTCTAGTTATTTGCTAGGAATGCAGACATGTAATTCCTGTTATTATCATCATCTTGGACGGATTTCAGTATCTTGATAAGCAGCACTGTTGTTGTTGCATAAGTTGGGGGTTATGGCAGAGGAAGCATTCCTGTTTCCTGGAGGTTTGCATGCAGCTGTAATTGCTGTGTTTGACCTTACAGATAATGGGTTGTTGCTTTTAACTGTAAGCAGGTGGGTATTTCAGGGATGCAAATCTCCACCTAAATTCAACCTGGAAACTCCTTTGTTATGAGTTTGCAAATCTAAGCTTAGCTTTGGCTGACAGAGTGTCCAGGAGGTATCAGAAGGTAAACTGGTTGTGTTCTCTGTAGTCCCAGACTGGTTGTTTTCCTTAGAATGCCCAGATAAACCTGTGTAGAAACCTGCAGATTTGTCTTTCCCTCATGAATCTCAATCTTTTGGTGCATCTCAGAGTTGCCTTGTTTAACTGTTCTCATGGCAACAAACTTCCACAGATATTTCTGTAATTCCCATGGTCCACGGGAGCCCCTCTGCTCTGGAGCCAGGCTGGGAGAGCTCACCTGGACAAGGGAAGGCTCCAGGGAGAGCTCAGAGCCCCTTCCAGCACCTAAAGGGGCTCCAGGAGAGCTGGAGAGGGGCTGGGGACGAGGGATGGAGGGACAGGACACAGGGAGTAGCTTTCACTGCCAGAGGGCAGGGATGGATGGGATACTGGGAAGGAATTCCTGGCTGTGAGGGTGGGCAGGCCCTGGCACAGGGTGCCCAGAGCAGCTGTGGCTGCCCCTGGATCCCTGGCAGTGCCCAAGGCCAGGCTGGACAGGGCTTGGAGTACTCTGGGACAGTGGAAGGTGTGGCAGGGGATTGGACTAGGTGGTCTTTAAGGTCCCTCCCACCCAAACCATTCCATGGGTCTATAAACTTTCTCTGGAGACTTCTCTCCAGGAAGATTCTCCTGACAGAAATGGGACGTTTGGGATCGGTGTGCTCGGTTATGGCACTGCTTGGATGAGGATTCTCTCCACTCTGCAAGGCTGTCTTGCCATTTTCCCCTGTTTCAGGCTTCCTTTGGCAGTGCTGGTGGCCAGCACGGGAGCAGTAAGAAAACTCTGGTCTTCCTCTTCGAGTTCCTGTCAGAGCTGGTGCCCTTTGAAGCTGCACCATACCTGAAGGTGAGAAGCTGCTGGCAGAGATGGTTTTCAGGTCCAGAGCTGCCCCAAAGTGTCTGTACTTGTGCCTTTCAGTAGGTTCAGCTCATTATAAATGTTGTTATAGTAATTACATTACTTCTGGTTCATTATCCAAACCCTTTTCTTCCTGAAATAAGGAAGGACGAGATTCTTTTATTGATGGGAAAATTCCTTTCATGGAATTAAGTTTAAGCACTTCACTAATTTTGTTTGTTTGTTGTTGGAAAAAATTATGTCAGTTGCCATGAAAATGATTGATCCTTAACCAAGCAATAATGCCTTCTTTGGGGAATATTTGAGGTAAACTTTAGTCAGGATTAGTCAGTTAGAATTTTATCTGTAACAATAGTGATGCCTTCTAAAGGCTGTCCTGGAACAGACCAGACAGAGCAAAAGGATAAAGCTGGGATTTATTAAAAGGCCTCAATGAACACACCTGGGCAGCACAAGAGCCCGGCTGCCACAGCCAAGATGAACCCCAAAAATGGTCACAAAATGGACAACTGATCATGAGGGCTCACACTTTGATAAGTTCTGGTTCATCAGCACATTGGAGTTAATTGTCCAATTATAGTTTCAGGTTATGAAGCTCCATCCCCCTTGTTGTTCCTTCTCACTTCACCATTACTTTTGTTCTTGGGCCTGAAAGTTGTATCAGCTGTCCTTGGTCCCAAGCTGGAGAAGGAATTGGTTTGTCTCCCTGCTCTGTGAAGAGAGCTCAGTAGCACTCAATGTGAAACCCAGAACTGCTCACCAAAACAGCACAGAACCTGAAAAATATAAAAGCTAAACCTTAAGGCATCACTGGCTAAATCTCAGTGTGATTTCCACGTTTCAGGTGCACATCATGTACCCCCCCTTTGTGCCCACGAAGCACCGGGCCCTGCTCTTGGAGTACATCACTCTGGCTAAAACCCGGCTGGCCGACCTCAAGGTCAGGAAAGATTGTCTCTTTTGGGAAGAATTCTCCCTGGCTCTGTCACACCCTGCTGTGTGTGACCACCTGCACCTTTGTCCTCACACAGGTGGCCATAGAGGACATGGGGCTCTATGAAGACCTCTCTGCCACCGAGGAGGCTGTGCAGGTACTGCTGCTCTCTCTCCCAGGTTTCTCATCAGCCACGTCCCTTCTCCTCTGGAGAAGCACTGAGGTGATCAACCTCCCTGCCATTCCAAAGCTGAGCATGCTGCCAAGCCTCCAGCTTTAAGCCAGAGGGTTTTAGTGGCTATAAATACAGGATCTCCCCAGTTCTTATGAAAACTGGAGTCATATTTTATAGGTAACTTGATTCTTTTCTGTGGAGCACTCCATCTCTGTGGTGTGGGTATTCAAAGGAGATTTGGGGGTGGAATCTACACTCTGCAGCTTCACTGTGGTGCATGATAATTTTTGGGTAACAACAGTAATTGATAAGGAGTGTTTGGCTTTATTATTCCTTCCTACATTTTGATCAGAGGATCATTTACATGATTACATGAAATACAGGCTGGAGGCAGCATAGCTGAATATAATACAAGAAACCCAGTCCTGTGCTGAGCTCACAGGCATAAGCAAAGATTTAATTTAATTTTTTCAAGTCTGGTCTGGTTTTCAGTTTAGAAACTTGTTGCAGCTTGAGGTGTCTTACAACTCAAGCAAGAGAAACCCGAGGTGTCAGTGCCTCTGCCTGCAGGCACAGGCTGCAAGTGGACATGATGTGTCATTTAATTCCACACCTACAACTAAAATAGAATCCCAATAAAGCAAATTCAGAACAGAAGAGGTAAGTTTATCATCACCCTCGATTCCTCACATTTTTCTCTTGTTCCTTGTGTGAGGCAGCCCCAGGCCCAGGCACTCCGGGATGTGGAAAAAGCCCTTCAGATATTTGAAAACACCAGGAAGATCCCAACCTCTGTGATAGAAGCCAGGTACTGTATGCTTTTCAGCTCCTCCTGGGCTTAACTAGAATAATGATAATAATGACAATAGTTGTAGAAGCCAAGTCTGAATCAAAGGGAGGAAACAAGAAAAATTGAGGATGTGAGCAAGGGAGGTTTGGGGAAGTTCTTCCCACTTCCTGAGGAGTCATGCTAATAGAGGATATTTGTGGGGAGAGTGAAAAGGCACACTCCCCTGTGCAAAAGAAGTCCAAAAGTATTCCAATACAAAGCAAAATGAAAGAAATTTGAGACCACTGGCTAATCTGAATCTGGTTTGTCTGTGGTTATTCATGTTACTATGAATGTTTTATATTTGCAGGAGGCAAGTTAACTCCTGAGGTGCAGAGATGGCACTTTGGACCTTTGGCATTGTTAATACTTTGCTCTGTTTATTTTCCCAGCATTTTCAGACGACCATATTACACTTCCTGGTTCCTTCCAGCTTTGCTCAAGCCTCGTGTGGTCAGTATTTGGCTTTTTTCTCTGCCCCTCCCTTCACCTGTGTGTTTGTACACAGATAATTTGCCCCTGACCTGCCTCTTCCTCTCTTGCAGCTCCCTAAAACCCCAGATGGACTCATGGCTTTTATAGACTCCTTAAAGAGGTACTCACACGTCCCAGAGTTGTTTTCTGTGCTGCTGGGCTTTCTTTTTGGGGCATTTGAGATCAAATTATCAGAGGCTTTGGCACTTTGGTTACAACCAACCTCTTGGCAGGCCTTGGTGGCCTTGTGGCTTGCAGGCTGTGCGTGGAGAGGCTTATCTGTGTAGTCTTCAGGTCTGTAATTAGTCCTCTGGCCACTGTGAAATCATTATTTACAAGTCCCTCAGGCTCCAGGCCAGGTACATTTTTATGCAAATCTTGAAGGATACAGCTGAATATGAAATTTCCCCGGGAATATGAGCTCCCCCTGTGGAAGGCTTTTTGGGAGGGGATAAGGGGGGAGCGAAAGATGAGACTTAAATGTCTGTTAATGCTCAAGGGGCACGAGGATGATGCCCCAGGAGGACACAGCTCCTCTCAGGACTCAAGCTTGCATGTTTAAAAGTGCTTTTCTGCACTGCAGGAGACACCTTTAGTTTACATCCAGCAGTTCCTCTGTAACCTCCCATGAAGGAAGAATGTTTGCAACACTGCCTGCAAATGAGGTGCTTGGTCCTGCCTTGTCATTCCAGTCTGGCTCTAAAATTAGAGACTGGATCACTGAAATTAAAGTTGCAAGAAATTAAAGCTGAGTTCTGGGGAGCCTCGTGGGACGCGTCCTTAGCAGCGAGTGCCTGCCCTGCAGAGAGGAGGTCACACCTTGCTCTCAGCATGTTTTTACATCTGTGAATGCTGCATCTCACAGCTCACACTCTTATGGCACCTTAGACACCAACTATGATATGAAGTAGGCATTAAAACATTCATTAATGACATATACAGGATTGGGTTTGTGTGTGCTACACGTGTGCAATGCTTGCTGTGAAAGCCTCGGGTAGAAACAGCTTCCATTTTAATCATCTGCCCCTCATGTCAGATGATTAAAAAATGCTTCAGATGCTCTTTATGCTTCAGAGTCCCTCTAATTACATTTCATAGAAGGGCTGTTGTTTGTGCTTATTTAATAAAGCTGCAGTTTGTGGTTATGCAGGATAATAAATCTCTTCTTTTTCACAGAGCTGACAAAATACCTTCAAACTTGTATTCCACATATCTGCAAGCCTGTCATGCTATGAAAGAGAAGGTGCTACAAGGTAAAAAATGCAACATTTACTTATGGATCAACATGAAATGGTAATTTTTCCACTGCTGCCCTCTGGAATTGAAAATTTTCAAAGATTTATGGCTGAATAGCTATTTAATCCATACAAATAAGTGTTATGTCCTTTATGTTGTATTGAGGTGTTAAATTCTTACTCCTGCAATGACTTCTCCTGCCAGCCCTGCTTGGGTGGGATTTTTGCAGTGCTTGGGAGCCCTGTGCTGTGCTGAGGCTGCAGATGATGCCTGAGCTGGCTGAATTCCCCCCAGAGATCTTTCCATGAATCAGCATTTGCAGCCTGAGCTGCTCAGCCCGGGCTGGGAGCCTGCTGTGCTGGGAGCCTGCTGTGCTGATCCCCTGTGCAATGACACTTGTGCTCTCTGAACTCCTGACATCCTCTTTGAAGGGGGGATTAGGGAGATCTGGGGGTCAGGAGGGGCTGACATTGCAGGTTTATAGAGTTTATAGGTGTTGGGAGGGAGGTGGTTTTGGGTCCCATCGCTGCAGCTTTACTGGGGCAGGATTATGGATATTTAATGAGGCTCTTTAATGAGCTCTGCTGTCTCTGTCAGCAGTGGGTGTTTCAAACACACCTTCCAGTGGTTTGCACACAATGAAAAGGTCAGGCTGGGGAGCAGAGCCTGTTCCCAGAGCCTGGTGGGGATAAGTTACAGATGCACGCTCTGACCGTGGGGATAAATCTGCAGCCAAGCCTTGCTCGGGGCCTTTGGAGCTTTCTGGAGATGCTGTGGCTGGAGAGGCGTGGCAGGGCCATCCCTGGGCACTGGGGATCAGCAGCAGGCCGGGCTGGCACGGGCTGGGCTGGGGTAATGGCTGGGATGGGACAGATCCCGGCGGGATTCCGGCAGCTCCGGGGTCTCCCCGCGCTGCCACTGACCTCTAGTGGCACTGCCCGGGCCGTGTGCCACCCTCCTGAGCAGCCCAGCCCTGTCCCCGGCTGTCCCCTCTGCTCTCAGCCCGTCCTCCGTTCCCTACCCCACCCCGGGCTCGGCACCCAGCCGGGGTTCAGGGCAGGGCTGAGCTCTGGGCAGCCCCAAACCCCGTTTGTCAGTGCTCACTCTGGCACAGCAGTGGCTCAGGGGGCTCCAAACACCTTCTCTGACAGCGTGTTTGCAACCAGGAGCAATTTCCCCCTCTGTTACTTGCTGCTCTTGCTCCTGGCTGATTTTTTGCTGGCCCCCTACAAGAGCTGTTCCTGCCTAAGGAACTCTGGGGGATTTGGGGCTGTGGCAGTCGCTGCTGGCATCTCCTTCTAGTGGTAAAAGGGATTTCCTTTTATTCCTTCTCTTAAACAAAAGGCCATAGCATCGTGGGACATCTGGAGAAGCTGGTGGTGTATCCATGCTGTAACGTCTGCCTCTGCATTCTGAGCCTGACTCCAGTCTTGAGGACAGCAAGTGCTGCTGTGAGGGGCAGAGCTAAAGGAAGTGGGGAGAAAACTCTGAAAACAGAACTTTTTTGCCTCTCTTCTTTAAAAACTGAATTCTTTTTTGCAACTAGGCATAAATCCGTAAATTATTAATTAAGTAGCACATCCTGAGTGTAAAAACAAAGCTCTCTGTGTGGCAGACTGACAGTTTGGGGTTTTGTTAGAGCTTCAGGAAAAGTAAATCCTGCTCCTAGAGAAAGTGCACACAGAGATTGCTGAATGCTTTTCCTCTCCTCCTCATCTAGATGACTCCAAAGCAGAGCCCAGCCATTCCAAAGAGCCTTTTGAGCAGCTGAAGGCTGAACTAGCTGAGCTCAGGACTCTGGTGGTGGACCAGGCTCAGTGGGAAGGTATGAGGGAGCTGCTTCTCTTTGTCTGTCCTAAAAGCTGCCTGAATAAAGTGTGGCTGGTGCTGGCCTTGGCACAGCAGGAGTTGCTGCCACTGGTACCTGAAGCTGGTAATCCTTCAGAGCTGATAATCCTTCCAGCTATGAATATGTACATTTGAATGTCTGATGCATTCCCATGCTTAATTTGGGGCTTGTCTTTGTGATAATCACAGCAATCTCTGCAGCCCCACACCTGGTGACTGGGATCCCTTTGGAAAGCATTTTCCTCTCTGGTGTGAAAACTCTTCCCGGGGTGTGTTGGTAATATGGGAAAAAATAATGCTGCTGGTGCTGATCCGCTGGCTCCCAGCCAACACTTTTTGCTTATTAAAACTTTTCCTAACATACTTTTGACTCTGACTGTTTAAAGTTTGCATTTTGCTGGTTCTTGCTGCTGTGGGGGGTTGTAAATGCTTCATGCCTGCTGCCCTGGTGCCCGTGTCCCCTCCCTGCAGATGTGGCAGCTCAGGTCGCTGTGGTTTCGGACAGACTGCGCGCGGTCCTGGGGACAGCAGGGAGGAGGAGGAGGCTGCTCCTCTGAATTCCCCAGTCCCAGTGGCTGTCCCTGCCCCCAGGCTGGCACCCTGCCACCAGAGCGTGAGTACCATCTGCCTTGGGCTGAGGAGCAGTGGGGCTGGGCAGGGAAAATGCATCTGGACAGAAAGGCTGCTCTGTCTGCCCAGAGCAGGAAATACACTCCTCCTTTTGTCTCCCTCATCCTGCCCTGCACAGACTATTCCTGTGTTTTAACCACCTGGAAGTTGATCTGGAGATATTTTCTACCAGAGCAGTCCTGTGTTGAGCAGGGCTTTCCTCAACAGCCATGTCTAGGTGCTTGTTGTGTGCTGGGGTCATTCCTGGGCTTAATTTTCCATCCTTAGTGGCAGTGGATCTGTACAACTTGTAGTGAACCTCATTAACCAGTTGGTTTCCTTGTTTTAATGTCAGGAACTGTAATATTACAGTTTATAATAATACAAAGCAGAAAAATATAATAACACAAAGCAGAAAACTAGGTATCCAGCCTGACAAGCAGGAGTTAGCAGTGTGGGTTTCATTCCAGCTTTATTCCTGGTGCTTTTTATTTCAGGTTGTTGATCTTCTTCTGACATCATTCTGCCAAACCCTACTAGCTGCTTCCTCTTTTAACCCTCCTGACAGGTAAGATGGGAGTCAAAGAGTAGGAGAACCAAAACTGGGTGATAACCAGAATTCCAGCACCTGTGCAGGGCTGAGGAGGGACTTGGGGTATTCTCACCCCTGGTGCCAGGCTGGCAGCTGCAGGTGGAGTGTCTGCACTCCCAGAACTGATGCACTCTGAGCTACATCACTCAATCAGACACGTTTCCCCTGTGTTGTTACAGATCCCTTCAGCAGAGTGGCCTCTGGCTCTGCTTTGTGCTCTGGCAGGGATTAACCCTCCCCAAACAGTGCCCCAGCCCAGCAGTGGGGGATGGCACTGAAGCCAATCCCTTTTGTCCTTGGAATTCCTTCCCCAGGGTGGGTTCTGGCCGGGCAGCAGAGACAGCACTGCCCTGCCCCTGGGAGCTCTGCTGGTGCTCAGCTCCTCCTGTGAACACCATGGGCAGTGTGTCAGTGGAAAAC
Source organism: Sitta carolinensis (assembly GCA_032173965.1). Lineage (NCBI taxonomy): Eukaryota > Metazoa > Chordata > Aves > Passeriformes > Sittidae > Sitta > Sitta carolinensis. The sequence goes on from CM063292.1 coordinate 1,133,692, forward strand.
CATTTTGTTGGGCAACACGGTCCTGCTGGGGAGCTGGCTGGGATCCCAGCTGCATCCTGCCCTCTCTTGCACTGCTCTGCCCTGGAGCTGGTGAATCACTGTTAAAAACCTGGCTGAACAGTCGTTGTGACAAGCAGGAGTCCCAGGAAGTGGTGTCTAAACACAGCTCCCACCTGGTCTCCTCTGAGGATGGGTTTTTGTTACCTGGGTGGGAAAAATCCCTCCCTGACCCTGCTTTACAGCAGGGCCTTGCCGTAGGGATTCCTTCTTGCTTTGCTTTTTGATCCCATTTATTGCTCTGCCTCTGTTTACCCTGTGCCCCAGGCAGCTCCTCCTCAACTTACTGTCACCTCAGGGGCTACTGTGGCCTCCTGAGGTGACAACAAGTGTTTGAGATGCCATCCCTTGTGTGGGGCAGGGCACTGGGGGGTGTCTGTAGGGGTTCTCTGCTCAGGTACCCCAGGAGTGCCCCTTCCTCTGAGCCTGTGAATGGAATGATAATTGTGCTGTGTTTACAGACAAGCAGGGATCAGCTCCGGGCTGCTAAAGCACTTTTAATGACCTGTTCCTGTGTTGGGGATGAATTTAATGAGCCTGTGGTTTCACCTTCTGCAGGCAGGGCCCGTGCCTCTCCTTGGTGGTGAAGATGATGTGTGGGCACAGGAATCTCCTGCCTGCACTCCTGGGCAGGCTCTGCCAGCTTATTTATCATCAGGTCAGTGTTCCAGCCAGGAATCCTGGGGTGCTAAAGGCCATCCTACTCCATTTCCTGGGCTGGGGGGCACGGGCCTGTCTGGACTCCACTGCCCTCCAGGCTTCCAAAAAATACCCTGCTTTGCTCAAAGAGTTTGAGGTCGCCCTCAGTAATGTGAGGAGAATTTTTCCCTGCAGAAATACTGCTTGTGGCAGGTTAATGCATTCTGAGCCAAGTTTAGGAAAGAGACAAAAGAAAAATGGTAGAATGCTTCATTCCTAGGCTTCCACGTTGAATAATTCAGTTGTAAAAGTTTAAAAATAAAATTAAGGTACTCCTATCTGGGCTGCAGCAGTGCATGGTTTTGTTATTAAAGAATTCCTTGGTTTATTTCCTCTACCCTGTGATATTGCAAGGGTGGAAATAAGAGGCTGATAGACTAAATTAGCTGTCAGAGAAGCTAAGAAGCCTTGAGAATCCCAAAATCTGAATTTACAGTGAGTTATTTCAAGTTGCTCTATTACAGAAGCCTCCAGTTCTGCTGTGGGCTGTTTCTCATCTGCTCAATTTTTGCAGCACTACTGGTGATCAGAAACAGTGTTCTGCTCCTTCACCAAGTCTGAGTTTTTTCCCCTCAGAAAGGTGTTTTGGTACAAAATATTACAATAACACAAGTGAAGTATTACAGTATCAAATATGAAATATTAAACTGTTACAGTGAGAAAAAAAATGTAAGAATATTACAAATTAAATGTTATAAAGTTACCAAAAATATCTTTCTTGCCCTTCACTTATTTTACCTTCCAGGGTCCTTCCCTCGGTGCTGCTCATATTTTAGGACTGGCAGCTTTTGTGATCCACTTAAGTGAATGCAGAGCTTTAATTCCTGGAGTGGAAGCCAATTTTGGGCTTTCTCAGGCTGTTCCTGGAAAGGCCCTTTCTGTTTCAGAGTACTGGAGCTCCTTGCTCGTGTGCAGCACACAAGAGTCATTTGCCTTCTGCTTGAGGTGAGATGGGGCATGCCCCCCTCCCTGCTCCCCCAGGTTTTTGGGATGCTGGGGAGGCTCCCATGGAGGATTTCCAGAGTCTGGGGGGGGCTCTTGAGCCAACCAGACAATGGAGTTCTTTCCTTTTCTCTCCCAGGTTTTGCACTGCAGCAGCAGCTTATCTGCTGTGCAAGTTTTCATCCTGTTCCCATGAAGAATTTTATGCCTTGGTTCCTCCTGGCCTGATTAAAAAGGTAAAAGGGAAAAAAGTTTTGCTATAACTTATGAGAAACTTCAGTCTCAGCCCAACTTTCTGCTGCAGGTCCTGGTGCAAATATCACTTAACACCAAGAAAACAGTGTGGAAATACATCTGTTGCTATAGGATACAAAAAAAAAATTACACCAACACACACAGGTGTCAGTTTATTTCTTGATTTCAATATTTATAGATTTCTGGACAATGACTAGGGTTTGGACAATGAGGTTATCACTTTTCTAACCCTACAGGTTAAACTAGAAGCCTATCAAATGACATCCCTCTAATGAGGAATGTGGAAAACAATCTTTGCTTATATTACAACTTATAAAAAAGCTGTACTGCAGTTATTTAAACAATCAGAAGGCTGAATTTCAAAGTAACATACATCTCTGTGCCCTCCCCTCTTAGCTGGTGGTGCCTCTGCTCCTTGGGCAGTCCCACCCCAGCAGAGGTGGCCCTAGGCCCGTGCCAGCCACTGCAGGATGTGCTGGTTTTGTTCCAGCTGCAGCACCTCGTGCCAAGGCTGAGCCTGGAGGCTCGGGGGGTCCTGTGTGAGGAGGCCAAAAGTGCCCTGAGCTGGAGTTCCCTGTCCTGCCCCTCTCTGGACTCCAGGAGAGCCAGCCTGTGCTTATGGAGGCAAGCAGGCTTCCAAGAGCTCTTGAAGGAAAAGGCATTCCAGGTACAAATCTTTTCCATCACCCAAATTCACCCTCTAATTCTCCCTTTTTTTAGATCTGCCCTTTGCAATTTCCTTATTGGTGATCAAAAGCTTCTTGTAAGAACTTAGTGCCTGAAAGTAAGGACTAAATGCCTGAAAAGTTGTCTGGCAGCTGAGTTGTGTGGGTTGGGATGGGTGCTGGTGTTATTTGATGGGGATGATAAGGTAGAAAGGGAAAACCAAAGGTAAAACTTTTGTGTCCTACTTCTTGGGAAAGCAGGAAGCTTGGCAAGCTGTAGAAGCTCAGGAACTGCAGAGCAAAGGCCTGCCCATCACCCTGGCTCCCTGCTGTGCTCTCTGTGAAGTGATGGAGAGGCAAATAACTGGAAATCCTTGCTTTTCTGGTGCTTTGTCTAAATGCCAGCGTTCCCCTGAGCCACCTGTGCACCTTGGGTTGCCTGGCTCAGCCTCGCTCAAACCATCTCAGCTCTTCCCTTTGTACCACCCTTGCAAAGCCTCTGATTTGACAGACTCTCTTTTTTTAACCTACTTCCTCTAAAACCAGTTTGTGGTGTTCCTAGAATGACTCCTTGTGCTTGGCTGGCTCAGTGTCCAGGGCTGGAGCAACCCTGTGTTAAAACCTCTCTTTGATGCTCACACTGCCTGTCTGACTGAGCTGCTTGGCTCATTTTGCCTTGATTTCTAATAGCACACGTTCCTCCTGGAGTCTGGGCTTGGAGGTGATGAGTGTGTTTGGAAATGTCAAAGGGGTGGGGGTGTGTGAGACAGGCTTTATGGGATTTCCATGAATTTTTGAAGGCCAGCAGGGTTTTAACTTGAAATTTTTTTACAAGAGGAACAGCACAGGAATTTCCTTGGGTTGGTGTCTCTTGTTTCAGGTCTCTTAATCCACATGGGATTGTGTCTGGAGATGAAGTGAAAGTGGGTTTTATGCTGGGCAGTAGGTGGCTGTTCTGCACAAGTGCTTTCCCTTGCTGTTCTTCCCTGCTCCTAAATCCTGGCTTTTCCCAGCTATCTTTCAGAGAGTGGCTGCTGATGGAGCTGGAAGTGTGCCCTGAAAAGGACATTCTCTCTGCTTCAGAGAGGTAAGGGCCAAGGGGCTCTGTTGGAAAGGGAAGAGTCCAAGAGTCTCCCATCAAAATTAGGGAAAAGCACTGGGGATCAGGAAGTAAATAAACAGTTGCTGCAGGATACAAATGCCTGTTGGCTGCTGTGCTTTGTCCTGAGTTCAAGCACTACTGGAGTGAGGTGTGTGTGTTTTTTTACTTGAGGAAGGCCAGGCTGGGGCTTGGAGCAACCTGGTCTGGTGGAAGGTGTCCCTGCCCATGACAAGGGGTGGGACTGGATGGACCTTTAAGGCCATTTCCAACCCAAACCATCCCTTGGTTCTGTGAGGCTCACCCTGCTTGTGCAGCCCTTCCAAATCACTGTCACAAACCCTCCCTGTTTCTGGAAGCCAGATTTGGGTGGGGTCTGCTGGAGGACTCCTCATGTCTGTGCTTACCTGGTGCTTTTATCTGAGCACTCATCACTCTTGATGTGTGAGCTTCTGTTTGCATCAAGGGAAGGGCACCATTCCAGCAGATTTCCCATCTCCTCCTTTTCCATACTGCAGACAGGATTTCCATTACTGGGCCATCTATCAGAGGTACCTTCCTGCACCTTCTGCTGCTGGTGGCTGTGATGGAGACCTGGAGAAGGCATGTGGAGTCATCATCAATGCCATCCTGGATTCCTCCCAGAGGTATTCTGTGACTTCCCTTTCTGCTGGCCCTGAGGCTGTGCACTGGGAGCCTGTCCCTTCCGTGGGGCTGGGGCAGCCGTTCCCTCCTGGTCTGGCTGGAAGGGGGAGCTGGGAGGTGGCCCTGTGTGACTCACCAGTCTGTGCATCTTGCTTTAGGTGGCAGAGGTCTGGGGCTGCAGCCCTCAGTCTGGCTGTCTTCTCTAAGCTCTCTTTGTACTCAGCTTTGTGTGGCCAGACAAGCACCAGTGCCCCGGGGGACTGGCTGGAGCTGGAAAATGAGGAGGGAGGTTGGAGGAGAGCTGCTGTCTCAGCTACAGCTTATCTAAGGCACAATGTGTGAGCTCTGTGTTCAACTGAAGCATCTGACTGTGTTTGAACTGGGCTTTCCCATGGGCTAGCAGGGTGAGTTTCCTCCTGTGTCCCCAATTTCAGGCTGGACCGGGGTGGCTGTGGCCAGTCGAAGATGTCGGTCAGCCCCGAGATTCTCTGCAGGCTGCAGGTGATTTCAGACTCTGTGAGGTGGATGTTTGCTCCTTGCCCTTGACCAGGGCAGTCCCTCACTCCTCACTGTTGGCTCCCTTTGGCTCTCATGTCTGAGCTGAGCTGTGGGGGTTGGGAGGGGTTTTCCTTGTTCATCTCTGGCTGCTTCAGAGAAACAGAGGGGGGGTTTGAGAGCAGGCTGGTGTGTGGCCCTCACTGGTTTCCCCACCACCCTGTTCAGGAGCTGGTGCTGGAGCTGAGGTGCAGGCCCAAGCTGCTTCCCAGCTCCTCAGCTGCCCAGAGACACTTCGTGTTTGAGATTCTCCAGGCAAGACTGGCAGGCCAGCACGGATCTGCTCTGGGAGAGCAGCTGTGGAGGCAGCAGGAGCTGCTGCTGCACAGGAGGTGAGTGCAGGCCTGAGCAGCTGGCAGTGCCTCCAGCAGCACTGGTGTGTGCAGTGTCCTCCCTCTGATGCCACAGCAAGTGACAGTGACACTGACTGTCGTGGGGACAGCTGTGCGGGGGGTGTTCATTCCCTGGCACCCACTGGAATTAGCTGTGTTTCCAGGTGCCAGCTTGGGCTACCAATGGCCCCTGCCAGGCTGCGTGTCCCACATCTTCATGGGGAGGCTGATTGTCTCCCTGACACTAACCTCAGTTTTCATTCTTCCCTGCCTAAGGATTCTGGTCGGGCTCCCTGCATCCACCCTGATCACCACCCGTTGGAGAGGGAACAAAACAGTGTTGGACTGTGGCAGCTTCTTTTGTTTTGTGAACTCTGAGCTGGTAAGTGTTGTCAGCCAAATGGTGATTGCTTATTGGTAAATGCTCTAGATAAAGACCTTAAATCTGAGTTTAGGGAAGGAGGTTGCATCCAAACTAATCAGAAAAGCTGTGGCTGCCCCAGCCCTGGAAGTGTTCAAGGGCAGGTTGGAACAACCTGGTCTATGGAACGTGTTCCTGCCCATGGTCCCTTCCAACCCAAATCATTCCATGATTCTGTGACTTTTGGGTTCATTCATTTGGAATCATGTCCATGGCCTCTTCCAACCCAAATCATTCCATGATTCCGTGACCTTTGTGTTCATGCATTTGGAGTTGTGGTGGCATTGGACACTATTAAGAGCAAATCCTTGGGAGTCACTTTGTTTGGTGAAGTGGGTTACAGACAAACCTCCAGCATTTCTGTGGAGGCCTGGAAGGGGCTGAGCATGAGCCCTTCTCCAATCCCTCTGTCATGCCAGGGCCTTGAACTGTTTTGCTGTGGAATGAGATCCTTCTCATCCTCCTGAGAAACATCCAGGCACATCCCTGCAGCTCTCTGGGAGAAGGTCATTTGACTTGCAGGTCCCTCAGGACATGGAGAGCTGATTTCTATTTATTCCTCCTGACTGGCCTTTCCTGCCCCTTCTGGGCTGTCATGTTAGGCACAGGAGAAACCTCTGTTCCCCCCAAGGCTGTTAATCCATCAGCTGCTGCCATCCCGGCCTCGTGGGTGCAGGGGCTGCAGCTCAGGTCTGGGGGGTTCCTCACACAGAAACCTGATCCTGCCATCTGAGCTGGTGTTCAGCATTCACTGGGGGGTTCTGTGCTCTCTGAGCCCTGAAATGCTCTTAGGAAATCAGATCCCAAAGGCAAGGACTGATGATTTTGTTTCCCTCTCCATGTCTTCCTGCAGAAGAACGTCTGTTCCAGGGGTTATGCGCTCTCCTACGACATCACAGCTCACTTCTTCAGGGTAATGCTGCTTTTGTCCCCCTGCTCCCTTTGGGAGCTCTTGATGGAATTCCAAGAAGAGCAGTAACCAGGCAAATGTGGGGGAGCAGCAGGAGGAAGCAGTGGTGGAGGTGGATTTTAATACAATGCAGCAGAGCTGCTGGAGGGAGCTGTTGGCAGATGTTCCTTTTGCTGAGCCGTGCTGACCCCTGCAGTTCTCTCTGATTAGTTCACACAGGCTCAGCGAGGGACTTGGAGCAGCAGGGATGGGTGTTTGGAGCCATCCTGTCGTTTGTCCTCTTCCAGGGGCTGCTGGATGCCAGCCTGGCCTGTGAGGATGCAGCAGAAGGGGTCAACGAGGCTCTGGCCACGTGTCAAACCCAGTGTCCCGTGGTGCTCCTCTCTGCAGCGGTGACTGATCTCATTTGGGGTCTCTGATCTGGGGAGGAATCCAGCACTGGCTCAGAGAGCTTGTGCTAAACACTGTGCAAGTGTGTAACATTCAGCAGAAGCTCTGAAAGCTTTGGGAAATTTTGCAGGGTGTTTTTGAGCCCTTGGTATCACTGATCCCAGCTCTGGGCTCCTTGGGGTGTTCACAGGGGCTGTGTCAGAGTGGGGAGCTGGGAGGCTTGTCCTGGTCTCTGATGCACTGTGTGGGCTGGATGTTACATCACAGGCAGCCAAAATGCCCCAAAATCCCAGGTGCTGTGCTCTCTCCTGTGGTCACTCCCTGTGTGCAGTTTTACTCAGGGATGCACGTTTTGGTGCACGTGCTGAGCGTGGCCATCACCTTTGGGGAACAGTTCTTTCATTCTGGCCCTGCCAGAGGAGTCCCAGGGCACCATGGGGTGAGCACAGTCACAAGTGACCCTCTGCATTTCCAGGACGTGAAATTTCTCCCTTTTCTGCTGTGTGCATGTACAGCTGGGGCTTTTTCACTAAGGACAAGGGAAAAACCCCCTTTCTCTGAGTACTGGCTGTACCTGACTCCAACCAAGCACCCCACCACTAATGCTGCTGGTTTCCATCTTTGTCTCCAGCTCTGGTGGCCAAGGCTGGATCCAGTACTTTGCTCTCAGTGGAAGAGACTCTGTGGGGCTCCCTTGCAGAAGAACTGGACAGACTGAGGGGCTGGCATGGCTCAAGCACCAGGTGTGTGTGAGGGCTGGAGCAGGGAGCTGCTGTCCTGGAGGATGGAATGCTCATGGGGGGCTGAGGCTTGCAGGACAGCTCTACACAGGCTCCTCTGTCAGGCTTAACTCAAAATGGGTTGTGATAATGGTTTGGTCTAGCCCTGTGTGCAATGCGGGTCAGAGTGCTCCCCCATAAAGAAAAGGGAATCTCTGCAGAGGAGTCCTGGTTAGGCAAAGCCTGGGCACGGTTTCGAGTCATTCCCAGGAGCTGCCACACCCTTTGCTCCCTGGATTTGGGGAATCTGGGCTCCTGAAGCTGCTCGCTGGCTGCGTGCTTCCTTCTTTGCCTCTCCTTACATTGTCTGTCAGTGCCCTGCAGCTTTTTTCCAGAAGCTGGGAATTTATGTAAGGATCTCCTGGCAGGTTATGGCAGGTGATAATCACATGCTTCTGTAGTATAGAGTTACTGCCTGTCCAACTGCTGATAAAAGAGATTTGACAATGCTTCTGTCTGTTTCTAGACTTTGCCTTTTTTACAGCTATCTCCATGTAGCATCCAACTACAAGGAAAACAAAGTGGAGAGAATGATTTATTTTCTTGTCCCAGTCACAGAATTGCACCTTTGCCCAAGTCCCAGTCTCCTCCTCATTCACAGCAGTACTTTTCCCCCTTTTTTATGTCCAAACACATAACATGTTTGTTCTGTTTCCCAGGTTCCTTAGCTCAGGAGCAGTTTTCCCTGTCTCTGACTCCTCCTGGCTCTCAGCTGCCTTCCTCCATGGTGCCATCCTGCAGCAGCCACCACGAGGGCGAGGGAGAGAGGCACTGGAGAGGCTGGGGACTGACGCAGAGCAGGCAAGGCTTGGGTGCATTTTATGTGTCTGCTCTTCCCAGCACCTGAAAAGCAGAAATAGGAGGTCTTTAACTGGGAGAAGCTGTCCTGAGATAGTGCTGCATCCCTGATAATGCCTGTTGGGAAATCTTGCTGGTGGATGGTTGATAAAAGGTGGCTGTAAATTGCCAGTTGCTAAATTGTTATCCTGAAGGGAAAGTTGTTCCAAGTTTAAACTTTTACCTCAGACTCTGGCTGCTGTGAAGTCTGGGAGGGCTGTTCAACAGCTGCTCTGGAAACTGAAGCTGGAGAGAGCCTTGCAGAGATGGAGAGTGTCCTGGTGATCCGTGGCGTGCCAGGATTCCCTCTCCCTCCAACAACAGCAGTCCTGAAGGATTTTAGCTCGGGCAACTTGGCTGGAAAGTTAAGGAGATGCAGGCAGTTTTTGAGACAGCAGTGCAGGCATTTTAAGGTCTCTGGGAAGTTGTGCTGGGATTCCCAGAGACAGATTTCCTGAGGGTTTTCCCAAGTCTGGTCCAGGAAACATCTCTGCCTGTCACCTCAGTGCAAGGGGAATTCTCTGGAGGGCTCTGCTGAGGAGGAAGCTGGGCTGCTGCTTCCAGTTCTGGCTGTTGATTTTCCAGGGAAGGGCCAAGGTCAGAGCTCAGCATTGGGAGTGTTCCTTTGCCAGAGGCTCACAGGTGACAGTGCTGAAGTGGAACCTGGGCCGTGTGTTTTAATAAATAACCTCTGGAGGTTTTAGTGCTCCAGGCAGCAGCTCCTTTTCCTGTGGGGTTGACTCCTCCACTGTCTGTCCTGGTCTGGAGCCAGGAGCTGCCAGTCAGCACCCGGTGCCACTGAGCACTTGGCACAACTGCAGCTTTCACCTCAGAATTCCTGGAGGGTGCCAGGGGGAGCAAGAACTGTGGGAGGGCTGGGGGTGACCGGGGTCCCAGCAGGTGAAACCCTCAGTGCTTCACCCAGCTCCAGTCTGGGAATGTACCTGCTGAAATGTTTCTATTCCCTGGCTGCAAAGGCCAAGTTCCAAGTCACCACTACAGGCACAGCTAACAGGCAGCCTCTTGTCCTTGCAGCTCCTCATTGCTCTGCTGTTCTTCTCACTCCTGGATCTCATCTCAGCCAGAATAGCACCAAAGGTGAGTTCAGCCCCGGGGGAATTCTCATGACACTGGATGTGTCTGATCAGCTTGGTTTGCTGCCCAAAAATGCTTTATAGCAGCACTGGGAAGGCTGGGAGCTTGTTCTGCCAGGAGGAAGGGATTAGCAACACCCCAGACAAGCCTGCTGAAAGTCCTTCTGTTCCCATCAGATTAAACCTGTGTTTTCCTCTCACTGTTATCTCCCCTTTCACTGCTTTTATTTCTCCTCCTGGATGATTTACTATTTTCAGTTTCCTGGGCAGACTTTACACCTCCCAGGTAGTGCAGGCACCTGTGTCTCACTCAGCTTTTGTGTAGCATCTCACAATTGTCAGATGATGTTTTCCCTTAGGGTGGAATGTGGTACTGCATGGGAGAAGGGCTGCTCAGGAAGCAGGAACATTAGTTTCCAAATGGTTTAATGCTATTTAGTGAAGGAGCAAAGATGACAGGCTGCTTCCAGCAGCTGCCTGCCCTGAGCAGCCTGCTGCCTGTGAAGGCTTGTTTCTGTCCCTTTGCTGTCACCTCAGCTTTGAAGTGCAGCCATTTGGGGAGTCACCTCACAGATGGGATCAGGGAGCAGATTCAAGGCAAAAATAACCATTTGCCCGTGGGAGAGTCTGGGGGAAGAGCCAGGGAGGAGAGAAACATCTTGAGCAGACAGAGCTGGGAGGTAAATCCATGGGAAATGAGTAATAAAAGAAGAAATCCCACATTAATCCCAAGACATGTTGTCACTAGGAAGGCTAGAGGGGACAGGAGCTGCTCCAGTGGGAAGGGTGCAGGATGTGCAGTGGTTTGTTGGTTAATCCAGGCTGGAGGGGGCTTGGAGCAACCTGGTCTAGTGGAAGGTGTCCCTGCCCATGGCAGAGGGGTGGAATTGGATGGTCTGCAAGGTCCCTTCCAACCCAAACCATTCCACGATGCATCTTTCCCCTCTCTCAGAGGTGGCCTGGTTTGGTGAGGCAGACACTGCCTTGCTCTGGTTCCTCTGGGGGAATCCAGGCTGCCAGGTGAGGGGAGACCCTTGGGGTAAATTCCTGAGGTCCTTCAGCAGAGCACTTCACGTGCAGCCTCTTGTGGAGGTTCCTTCCTGCTTTGAGCAACCACAGCCCAGGAGAAACAAGGTCTCCTTTCTGACACCCAGGAAGGAGTGGATTTTCAGACATCTCTGGAATGGTCCCTGGAGATCCTGCAGTGCCTGGAAGAGAGGGGCACATCCTGGCCACTTCTCCTCCATTCAGCAGAGAGAGGTGAGTCCTGTCCCCAAGGGGTGGAAGGATGGGTGACCATCCCTTGGGTTGGAGTGCCCCTATGAGAAGGGGCTGCTGGGCCTTTGGAAGCAGCACAAAAAACACTTGTGTGAAAGCTGAGCCCATCCTGCTTCTACCCCAGAGTGTGGCAGACCCAGCTGATGATCAGGAATGACTGAACTCAGTCATTCTGGTAATGAGAAAGCCTGAGGGGACAACTTACTCCTCTTGCTGGTCACCACCCCCAAGCACCCGTGTTTATTGTGGCCTGGAAGGAAACTCTGCAGCCCCAGGAGTGTGAAAGGTGCCCTGAGGCCCTCTGAAGGTGCTCAGGGCTCTCCCTGTCCTTGCAGAGCCTGGGAAGTGCCGTGTCCTGCACAGCGCGGCCTCGGACCGGCACATGCGGCTCCTGCCCCTGGCATTCTACAGGTACAGTCCTGCTGGGCTGGGAAGGGGCTGAGGGGGGCTCTGGGGATGGTTGGCACCCACAGCAGCTGGCACAGAGGCCACAGCACTGCTGGCCTGTAGGTGAGCACAGTTACCTCTTACCTGGGCAGAACAGCTCATCAGGGCACGGTGCGTTTGGGGAGCCCTGTGCCTTGAGCTGATTTGCCAGAAGTTCCATTCAGCCTCGTGCTCCAAACACGAGGCTTGGGAGCCAACTTTGCTTCCTGGGATGGCCCTGCAGGCCACGGGACTCAAATCATCCAGGGAAGAGCAGCAGCTGTGTTTGCCTTGTGCCTGAGTGTGTCCCATGGAGCCCGAGCTAACAGAGCCCGTGTGTGACCCCTCCAGCCTCAGCCCCTGCTTCCCCCGGGGACTGCTCCGGCGGGAGCCCACCTTCCTCAGCGTGGCACTCCAGATGTACACCCAGCTGCTCCAGCTCTTTGTGGAAGGGGAAGTCCTGCCCCACTCTGGTCAAGACCCCACAGAGCACGTAAGCAAAGCCTGGATTCTTTTTCTTATCCTATCAAAGACTCCCAGAATGGTTTGGGTTGGAAACCACCTTAAACCTCATCCTGTTCCACCTCCTGCCATGGCAGGGACACCTTCCATTATCCCAGGGTGCTCCAAGCCCTGTCCAAGCTGGCCTTGGGCACTTCCAGGGATGTGGCAGCCACAGCGTCTCTGGGCACCCTGTCCCAGGGCCTCCCCACCCGCTCAGGGAACAATTCCTGCCTAATATCCAGTCTAAATCTACCTCTCTCCAGCTTAAAACCTCTTGTAACTGATCCTGTTTTTTAGCTCTTCCCCTGCAGCAGCACTTGCAGCATCCCTCCTGTTCCCACCTTCCCGTGCAGAGCAGAGGGAGCTCATGCAGCTCCCTCATCCCCTGGGGCACAGAGGAATGCCAGGGCTGCTCCCAAACCCCCAGCACCCTCCTGCCCTCTGAGCTGTGCCAGCCTCGGGTGTGGGCCTGTGGCTCCTGGGCCGAGGGTGACCTTTTGCTCCATGGCCGTGTCTCTCCCGTGTGGTGCAGGATCCCTTGGAGCTGATCTCTGCAGCCCGGCGGTTCCTGCTGGGAGCCATCCCCCACTGCCCCGCCCAGAGCTTTGGGAACATACAGCCGGTACGTGCAGCTTCTCCCTTTCCTCCAGGGTGTGAGTACTGATCCTGTACCTGTGCCGAGCCCTGTGCCTCCCTGCCCCACCTGGGAATGCCCCGTGCCTCCCTGACTCACCTGGAGCAGGGGGACACCTGCTGCTCGGCCGGTGCCACGGCCACGTCCTCCACGGTTCCCAGCACACCGGACCCTGCCCTCCTGTGGCCATTCCCGCTCGCTCCGAGGGAATTGTCAGGCGCAGGAACTTTCCCCCGGCTCTGCCTGTGCTGGGCTGGGAAGGCAGCAAAATGCCCCGGTGCTGCTGGAACTGGCTTTGAGGAAGCAGGAGCAGATCGAAACTGGCTCCCTGCCCTCTCCCCAGCTCCTGCGCACCTGTGAAGAGCTCGACCCCGAGCTGGGAGCCACCCTTCTGCACTTCTCACGGCCTGCTGCAGCCATGGAGCTGGAGGAAGAGCCGGAACTGTTCTGAGGGATGGACTCGGCCCAGCACCTCGATTACACCTAACACAAAGAGCCACCTTTCTCACCTGGGCCATTTTTTTCAAATTACTTTGTAAATAATTTATTACAAGCATAACCATGAAGCTCTTGTTACAATAAAAAGTAGGTTACAAATTTTCAGTTTAGACTCGCTTTGGGAATCGTAATTATGGTGGGGTTTTTTTTTTGTTTGTTTGTTTGTTTGTTTTACTTCTTTTCCAAAACGAAATGTCTCCTTAAAGTTGTCCCACTGTCCTCTGTCCCCCTCGAGTCCCCGGGGGCACCTCTGTGCAGGCAGGGAACAGTTGTGGCCAACTTGGTTTCTACAACGTGTGCGTGGGGCTGGGACACGAGGGGTGCTGCCAGCATCCCCTCCCCTGGGATTAGACACTCTTAGTACAACACTGCTGAATCAGATGTGAGCATGGAAATCACTGCATGAGAACAAGCCTTTTCTGAGCAAGCTGAAGCTAATTCCACGGAGTTCTTTGGGAGACTAAAACGTAGATTAAAACTCTCCTGTGCCACACGGCTTCTACGGGGCTGGGCAGGGAAGGCGGCCCCGGCCCCTCAGGTGGGCTCGGGCTCTGCAGTCACTTCTGGCTTCACGGCCTGGCCTTCCGCAGTCCCTGACGTGGTGAGCAGGAGCAGGGGCTCCGGCTCCAGCGGCCTGGCTTTGTCCTGAGTCTGGGTCAGAGGGTGCACCATGGACATGTGGACGTTGAGGTTGTGGGCCTTCTCGAAGCGCTTCCCGCACTGGTCGCAGGCGAACTCCAGCTCGGCCTCGGCTTTGTGTTTGGTCATGTGGTACTTGAGGGACGCGCGCTGGCGGCACTGGAACCCACAGATCTCACACCTGCCGAGGGCAGAGGGGGCTCAGCACCAGGGGAGGGTGCTGGGGCTGCAGCAGGGCTGGGAACGGACGTTTCATTGAATCACAGAACCCTTGGGCTGGTTCGGGTCGGAAGGGATCCTAAAGCACAGCCCAGCCCAGCCCCTGCCATGGGCAGGGACACCTTGCACCATGTCAGGTTTCTCCAAGCCCTGTACAACTTGGCCTCAAACACTTGCAGGGATGGGGAGTCCACAACCTGTGCCAGAGCCTCACTATCATCACAGGAAAGATTATCTTTCCAATATCCCACTTAACCCTGCCCTTTGGCAGTGGGAAGCCATTCCTCCTTGTCCTGTTACTCCAGGACCTTGTCCCAAGTGCCTCTCCAGCTCTCCTGGAGCCCTTTAAGGCACTGCAAGGGACTCTAAAGTCTCCCTGGAATTTTCTCCAGGCTGAACACACCCAGCACTCTGAGCCTTTCCTCACAGCAGAGGTGTCTTGTGACCCACTCCTCATTCATTCTGTTTAAAGTGATCCAGCCAGGATGCTCCCAGCTCCAGGCAGGGTTTGTATCCCAGAATTACAGTGCCAGGGCCACTGACCCATCCCTCTGCTCCCCACTGGAATCACTTACTGCAGGGGCTTGGCTCCTGAGTGCCGCATCTGATGGACCGAGAGGTGTTTGCGTTGCTTGAAGGTCTGCCCACACTCATCACAGATGTAGTTCCGTACCTCTGCCAACAAACAGGAGAGTCACGGGCTCTGCCCAGCTCCTGGGATGTGCCCTGCACACGCAGCTGCCCACGCTCCCTGCAGCAGCCTGAACCCTCCGTGCCTCGTGCCCCCTGCACCACAGCTTGTTCCGTGTTCGCAGGCACACATCCCCCCTCCCCAGAGCCCCAGCGCCCCAAGCAGGGTGGGTGCCACGGGGCACGGGGTGTCTGTGACCTGCCAGCTGCTGGACACACCTGTGTGGATGAGCTTGACGTGCCGCTGCAGGTACCGGTCGATCATGAACACCTTGTTGCAGCCAGGGTGAGGGCAGGGCCTCTCCCGCACCTCCTCGTGGTGCTCTTTGATGTGTTTCTGCAGAGCAAGGACAGAGCTGCTGGCAGGGAACAAGCTGGATCCCCAAACACCGAGAGCACCATGTGCAAAACCAGGAACTGCGCCCCAATCCAGCCCTGGCAGCTGGGGCTTTGGCCAGACACAGTGGAGCCTGCTGTGAGCCAGCAGCAGCCTTCCAGGACAGGAGAAACAGGGAGAGGCAGAGCAGATTGCAAAAGGCCAGGACTCCCAGCAGGCTGGGCTCGCTGCCTCCTGCAGAGCAGGGTGGGGAACTGAACCCATCAGGGATCCTCTGCTCACATGGAAGTGGCTCCAGAGTAGTGGGAGCCACTGGTGTGGGACAGGAGCAGAGCCCGAGCTCACCTTCATGCCATCGGCCCCTCTGTAGACAGCGGTGCAGCCCTGGTAAGGACACTTGTAGATGGTGGGCAGCTCCTCCCTGCAAGCAGAGGGGTGTGAGGTGTTGTGGCCTGGGGCTGCAGCCCAGCCCAGCCCTAACAGATCCTCCTTACCGTTCACATTTGATTTTTTTTTTCCAGCCTGGCTTAGGCCCCGGCTTCTTCCTTATTTTGGGCTCTTCTGCCTTCTTTGCTTCTTTACTGTCGCTTTTCTTGCCAGAAACCCTCCAAGAAAGAACCAGGACAGTGGTTTAAGACTGGATCTTGGCTTTAGACCCACCAAAGTGTCCCCAGCTGTTACACCTGACTGTGACCTGGCAGAGCAGGAGCACGCACAGCCCCAGGCACATGAGCCAGGCTGTGGCTGTGCCAGGCTGGGGATGAGGGCCCAGCCAGTTTAACCCAGTGGGGAGCTTGGGGGCATCTCTGTGACCCCCAGGCAGGAATGTGTAGGGAACAAAGCCATAAGGAAAGACATATTGGCCCCATGGGGGTGGGCACTAGCCCCCCACCCACCCTGAGAGCCCCTTACTTCTTCTCGGGGTAAGGCTCGAAGGAGTCATCTGAAGATTGCACGTTTCTCTTCTCGCTTTCATCGTCGCTCAAGAAGTCCCTGAGAGAGAGAAGGTGCCCTTTACCAAGGTGACCTCGGGCTGACCCTCAGCACCAGCAGTTCCCCATTCCCAGCACGTCCATCTCCCCCAGGGCACAGCACTGTGCCCGCTCCATGTGTTCTCCTCCCCATCCTCTCCCCAAGCAAACACAGCGCCGGTGAACACAGCAAAGACCCAAACCAGGTCCTTTCAGGGCTAAATCTCTGCGAGAATAATCAAACCACTGTCAGGAGAACAAAAAAACGGCTGTTACTGAAAGGATCTATTCATGGGTGAGGGATGTGGCTGCCGCTTCCTCTACTGGGAAAAGGAACTTTGTGGAACAAGAATGTCACACAATTGTCTGGTGCAGGTTAACAAAGCTGCTGGTCGTTCTGTATTCCCTCAAATGCAACAGCCACATTTGGATTTCTCTTTTTCCTCCTTTTAGGCCTTAAGCCACACAAGAAGCAATTCATTCCTGAAGACAGGAAATAGGCCATAAATTGCTGCGGCCCTTTTAATGTGACAGCTGACAGGCTCAGCTGACACTGGAGTCACTCTGCACTCAGCCCTTTAGACTCAGAACGCCTGCATTTGTGTATTTACAGCCCCACTCCAAACACCTGTGTTGGACCGAGCCAAATCCTTGCTCACAACAGACTGTGGAGCTGCCAGGTCCCTCCCGCTCCCATCTCCCAGTTTATGGCTCTCCCCGGGAGCACACAGGGTGGTTTCGCCACGTGCCACCCCGTGCCTGCAATCCCGCTCCCGCTGCTCTCCCACAGCCCCGGCAGAGGGAACTGCCCCGAGGCTGAGGGCTGGAAGAGCAGCACAGCTCCTTCCCCAGACAGAGAGAGGACAAAACAGGGCCAGGGGTGCTGGCAGCAGCCCACAAGCACGGGGCACAGGTGTGTGCAAACCCCCCAGAGCAGAGGAGGGGGCTCAGAGCCACTGCTCTGAGACCCCGGTGCTGGTGGAGAAAGAGCTCTCAGGGCTGGGGAGTTCCCACTGGCAAAGAAGACATTTAGGCTATTTTAAACCCACTCTTCTCTCACCCCTCAGAAAGGTCACTGAACTCGTCTTTTACCCGCTCATCCGACGTTGCAGACAGAACCTGCTTCCCACTCAACTGTCCTAGGGAAGGAAGGAGAACACGGTGTGTTACAAGGAAAAGCAGCAGACCCACGGCGGCCGAGCAGGAGCGACTGCTCCAGGGGAACACGTGCTCCACAGCAATCAGTGACTGTTCAAACCAAACTGGCCCCTCTGCCCACAAACAGCTCTCCCTGTGCTCCACCCTGACACTGCAGCTCCCAGGAGCAGCTTTTGGTTCCTCCTGTGACACCTGTAGCTAAAAGACTTGTCCCCAGGCAAGTCCCAGCCGTCATTCTTGTGTCCAGCAGCAAGACATCTCCTGTGGGTGCTGGAGCTAACCACGGCCCCACTTCTGGAACTCAAAATGGGTGTTAATTCCTCACTTCTGGAAGTGGTGTTCGGGGCAGTGCACCCAGTCCAAATCGCTCAGCAGTTTTCCTTGAGGGACAGAAGGGCCTCCTGGGATTTAGCATCAGCTGCTGTGCAGCAGGGAAACCCAACTTCAGGGCAGAGCCAAAAGAGACAGCTGGCAAACATGGTGCTGAGGAGCCAGTGACCATTCCATATCCCCAGGAAGAGCCTGGCAGCAGTGTACCCCCTCTGTCACGGGGGAACAGCACACAGGGCCAGCAGCATGACCCTGTGTTCCCTGTCCCTTCTGCACGGCTCAGTGTCCTCCTCCACAATCAGAGGCCAATCTCTGAGCACTTCCCAGAAGGATCTGTGCCCTCCTTGAGGAACAGCAGTCTCCAAGGAGAGGGCCCAGCCTCTTGTCGCTTCCTGGGCCATCTCTCCAGCTCCCTGTCCTTCCCCTGAGGCCGGGAGGCACGTCAGGAGGCAAATCCCTTACCTGTGGCAGAGCTCAGTGGGAGAGCGGGCTGCGGCAGGGGCTGCTCCCGGACGGAGGCCGCGCCATCCAGCTGCGAGGGAGACGGATCCCTGTCCTGTGGCATCTCACTCTCCACAGTCAGTGGCACCGCCATGGTCCCTTTGTTGGCGGGCTGCTGGCAAGGAGCTGTCCTTACTGGAGCATGCTGGGCTTTGGGAGCGGGAACAGCCTCGGCACCCTCTGCCCCGTTGTCAGTCAGGCGCTGCTGCGCCGTGCCCTTGGCCCACTCGCGCTTGCCAGACAGGGCACTGTCGAGCAGCAGGGAGCTGCAGTCCGAGTCTGTGTCCATGACGTAGTCGTGGCCGTCGCCGCAGCCCCAGACGGCGCGGATGATGCCGCAGTACTCGGAGGAGAGCACGCTGCGCAGCCCGGGCACCGAGGCGCAGCCGCCGGCGTGCGCGTGCGTCCACGTCACCAGGCTGTGCAGGCACTGCGGGCTGGACGTGATCAGGTCAACTGGCCAGGGGAGAGGCAGCACAGTCAGGCCTGGCCACGGAGGGGACGGGCATGTGGCTCTGCTCCCCCCAGGGCTGTCCCAGAAGGCAGGTGGGAGCCGCCCCAAAGGGCTGCACCCAGAGGGCTGGAGCGGGGCAGTGCCAGCGCCTGCCAGGATCACGGAACTACTGAGGTTGGAAATGACTCTGAGATCACCGAGCCAAACCCATGACCAAACACCACCCTGCCAGCCAGACCAGAGCACCGAGGGTCCAGTCTTTCCTTAAGCACCTCCAGGGACACTAGCTACACCACCTCCCTCCATCATTCAGAGATGAAAGGGTTTTTTCAACTGTCCCCAGTGTCCAACAGCAGCTGGGACAGGCCTGGCACTGCCACCCAAATCTGCTCAGCCTGCCCTTCCCACCCCCAGGTGAGCCTCTGCCTGTTTGGCCCAGCTCAGGAAGGTGAAGATTCTCCTGGGAAGCCAGAGGGAGGAAGAAGAACCTTAACCAGCTGTGCTGAGGGACACCACAACCCCGCTGGACGTGGTCGTTTCTCACCACCCATCAGCCCCAGCCCTCCGCTGGTGGTGTGGCAGAAGGAAAAGGGGCGTGGGCACTCACCCAGGCAGGAGGCACCTCCTTCCATACCCGGCTGCGCCTGGACCCCGCTGCTCCTGCAAAAACCAGAGCGGCACAGTGGGATTTGGGGGTCGCGGAGGGGCCGCGCGGCACGGCGCTGCTCCCGGGAGGCAACAAAGGCCACGTACTTTCCTTTGGACTTGGCGTGGCCCGTGGGCGAGGCGTTCACCCTCTGGATGAAGGTGCGGAGGACGCTGCGGCACTTGTAGAACTGGGCATGGCATTTCTTGCAGACGAACTGTGGCAGCGCGGGGTCCTGCCGCACCGCCACGCCCACCAGCCGCTGGAAGTCGGCGAAGAACACCTGGTCCACACGCCGCTGCTTCTCCGAGTTCTCCCCCAGCACGGGCACCTTCCCGAAGGCATTGCGCAGGCTCCGCGAGGAGAACTTGCCGTGGCACAGGCGGCAGTAGCCGGTGCTCAGGGCTCTGCCGATTCCTGCCGGGGAGGAGCGAAGGATGCTGAGGGATGGCACTGATGCACGCAAAGGTGTTCCCCTCCATCCCAGCTGCATCCCATCTTTAGCAAAGCACGGAAAATCCAGGCAGGGAATGACCCGCTGAGTCCAAATCAGCCCTTGTGGCCCCACTGCTGTGGTGACCCCAGCACTCTGCCAATGCCATCCTTTGGGTTCAGCAGTTCTTCCCCCGCGTTTATCTCCCAACTATTTACAGCTGGCACTGTGTCCCTTGGCTGTCCCATTCCTCAGCTCCCCAGCAGTGCCCTGGAGCGGGGCAGCTCCTGACCCAGAATAGCAGGGCAGGTTGCAAAGTGTCACCCAGGTCACAGACCTGCGGCATTCCCACCCTGTGGAATGATCTCCGTCCCTCCCAACAGCGTGAAGGGAGCCCTGAGCACAGCCTCCTCCCGGCCCTGATCCAGCCCAGTGTGCTCCGAGCCCTGCGGTGGGAGCGAGCTCCCCTGCCGGGACCACCTGGGCGGCCTTGGGAGCGATGGGGGTCCCACCACACCCCGCAGGTGTGGGGACAGTGGTGGGACAGGGCAGCAGCTGCTGGGGCAGTGTCCTGGGGGGCTGAACCCCCCGTTTGTGAGAGCCCCGCGGTCCCGGGGCAGCGCCGGAGTCTCAGCACCCATCGGAGCCGTTGGAGATCCCGCTTATCTCCTGCCCCAGCTGCAACACACCCGGATATCGGCAACCCTGAACCGGGATGGCGGAGGGTCCCAGTCACCCCAAACCCCAAACAGGACGGCGGAAATGTCCCGACCACACTCAAAGCGTGATGGAGGGAGGGTCCCGGTCACCACCAAACCCGACGGGCAGCGGCCGAGCACCCCGAGATAGCGAGAGGTTCCCCGGCTCTCCCTCCCCATGTCCAGAACTCCTCCTAACCGTGCCGTTATCTGCACCTTCGGTGTTGCGGGGGGAAGAAACTCCACACAAACGGGCAAATTGTGACCTGCCTCCCGCTCGGCACCGCGCCCCGGGACGGGGGGTCAGACCCCGGCCATACCGAGGGCTCGCCCCTACCCGGTCCCTGCAGCCCGTCCCGGTGCCGGCCGCTCCCGCCGGTGGCCCCGCAGCCGCTCCGGCCCCGGGGAAGCGACCCCGGCCGTGCCCCCGCTCCCCCCGCCCCGGTCCCCGCGCTCGGGCCTCACCTGCCTCCGGTGCGCAGGCGGCGGCTGCGGGCGGCTCGGCGGGCTCGGTGCCGCGGGCGGCCGTGCCGGGGGTCCGGCGGGGTGCGGGGGGGGCCCGGGGGCCGCCCGGGGCCGCCAGGAACCGCCCGCGCCGATCGCGCTTCATCGTCCCCGCCGGGCCCGGCGGCTCCGCCCGCCCGCAGCGCCCCCGCCGGCCGGGGGGACCCGCCGCGCCCGGTCCGTCCCGCCGCGCTCCGGGCGGGCCCGCGGCCCCAGCGCGCCGTTCCGGGCGGCCCCGCGGCCATGGCCGCGCCGGGGGGCGGCGAGGGGCCGGCGGCGGGCCGGGTGGGCCGCGGGCTGCAGGGAGCCATGAGGGCGGCGAGCGGCGCCCTGGGCATGGACAGCGCCGGGCGGACCAGGGTGAGCGCGGGCACGGCCGGGGAGGGACCCCCGCGCTCAGCCGCATCCCCGGGGCTGCGCCCCCGGCGCTCCCCCCGCGTTCCCGGGCTCTACCCCCATCGCCGGGGCTGCGTCCCCGGCCTCCTCCTGTGTCCCTGGGCTGCCCCCGCATCCACGGCTTCTCCTGCATCCCTGCGCTTCCCCCGCATCCCCCGGCTTCGTCCCCCGGCCTCCCCCCCAGCCGCGGGGCAGCACCCCCGGTCTCATCCTGCACCCCGGGGATCATCCGCATCCCGGGGCTCTCCCCGCATCCCCGGACTCCCGCCCCACTCCCGGGACTGCATGCCCGGTCTGACCCAGCATCCCCGGGCTACCCCCGCACCCCGTTCGGACCCGGAGCTGCGGTGCCCCGAGGCCGGGGGGGTTCCCGAGCTCCCCCCGCCCGCGGGGTCCCCGCTCAGCCCCCACTTTGGCAGGAGGCCTACGTGGAGTACCTGAAGAGCATCACCCTCATCGCCCAGGCCCTGCAGGAGGAGGCGGCAGGCACAGGTAAGGCAGGACTCCCCGTTCCCCCCCCGCGGAACCAAGGCGGTGGCTGGAAGTCTTGCAGTGACCTCAACACACCCTCCCCACAGAGGACAGCGAGGGGGTCACCCCTGACACCCCAAAGCTGCTGAAGCTGGCTGAGCAGTGCCTGGAGAGGGTCAAATCCATCGCAGCAGCGCTGGGTAAGTGAGGGGTGGGGGTCCCGTTTTGGGGAGCTGGGTGCCCCTGCAGGGCCAGGCTGGGGGTGAGGCACAGCTGACCTGTGCTGCCCCCTCCCCAGGGAAAGCCCAGGTGAAACCAGCTGCCCAGGAGCGGGGTGGGGGCCCTGCACCCCTCCCCAGGCACCGCCGGGTCTGCTCGGATGAGGGGGGGAAGCTGTCGCCCTTCCTGCCCCCGGAGATCTTCCAGAAGCTGCAGATCGCTGAGGCACAGAGCGCACGGAAGTACGGGGGGCTGGGACACAGGGACTGGGACACGGGGCTGAGACAGCGTGGTGGAGCATGAGGGGCTGACGTGGACTGGGATGGAGGGGCTGGGACATGGGAGGCTCAAGCACAGCGGGTAGGACATGGGGGGCTCAAACACGAGGGGTTTGGGACATGGGCTCTGGCAAGAACTGAGACTCGAGGACTGGCGGTGGCCCCATGTCCGCCTGGGGGGTCAAGGAGCAGGATGTGGTCCTGGCACGTGTCCTGTGCCCTGTGGCGGGTGCTGAGGCTGTTCCTACAGGGAGCTGACCCCGCTGGAGGAGGCCTCCCTGCAGAACCAGAAGCTGAAGGCGGCCTACGAGGCACGGGTGGCGCGGCTGAACCCAAGCCAGGCCGTGCAGAAGACATCCCTGGCAAGTGGGAGCTGGGGAGGAGCTGGGAGCTGGATGGAACCGGGCAGCCAGGCGGAGAGGGTCCCTGTGGGACCTCTGCTCCCCACTGGTGGCTGTGGGGTGTGGGTGGATGTGCCCAACTCTCCTCCTGCCCCACAGACACTGTCCCTGCAGCGGCAGATGATGGAGAACCTGGTGATCGCCAAGGCCCGGGAGGAGACTGTATCCTTCCCAGTGGCATTGCTCCAAGAGCCTCTGCCCTGTGCTGGTGTCACCGATCCAGGCAGGCCCTTAGGGTCCCAGCTGGGGATTGAGGAGGGTGAAGGGCAGTGGGTGAGCACAGTGCTGCCTCTGGACCCTTAACTGTGCCTGGCCTAGCTGCAGCGCAAGATGGAAGAGCGGCGGCTGCGGCTGCAGGAGGCGGCCAACCGGTGAGTGGGGATGTCACCATAGGGACCCTGAGCTCTGGGGACACCCTGCAGCGCTCTCACTGGCCCGGGGTGTCCCCAGGAGGTTCTCCAGCAGTGTGGCCCTCACCCCCGAGGAGCAGGAGCAGCGAGCACTCTACGCTGCCATCCTCGAGTATGAACAGGACCACGTGAGTGTGTGCCAGGGGCTGTGCCATGGGGCTGGGGGCTGTGCCATGGGGCTGGGGGCTGTGCCATGGGGCTGGGGGCCGCGCCATCCCCATGACCAACCCTGGACGCTCCCCAGGACTGGCCAAGGCAGTGGAAGGCACAGCTGAAGCGGAGCCCAGCGGATCTCTCAGTGGTCTCAGGGCTCTTCTCCTGCCTCCTGAGGTACTGCTGGGGTGGGCACGGCCCTGCCAGAGCGAGTGGGCTGCAGCTGCTGCCGGTGCCCCGTGCCCACGCCGTCCCTCTGCCCGCAGCTGCCCCGAGCACCCCATCACGCAGCTGCTGCGGCGGCTGCAGTGTGCGGTGTACGCCCGGCTCTACCCCGCCGTCAGCCGCGGCCCCGCCGACGCCTCCCCCGCCGGCCCCTCGGCCCTGTCCTTCCTGTCGCTGGACGCGGGGGGCTCCTCGCTGCCCGCCGAGCCGGGGGGCCGCCGGCTCCGCGCGTCCCGCAGCCTGCACTGCATGTTCTCGGTGCCCGAGCACGGCCCGGCCGCGCTGCGGCACAGCCGCTCCAGCACCCCCCTCGCCGACAGCAGCGCCCCGGGGCCCGCCGAGCCCCCCGAGACTCCCCGGGAAAGCTCCTTCGAGGACCTGGAGCGGTTCCTGGCGTCCCCCGAGGGCTGGGCCCCCGCAGAGCCCCCGGCCAGCTGCGGGCAGGACGCGGGGCTGCCGGAGCTGCTGAAGGGCGTAGTGAGGGACATCCACAACGCCATCGGTGAGGGACACCGGGGGGCGGCCGGGGGGCTCTCCTGCGCTCCGTTTTGACTCGGGGCGCAGGCTGGGCAGGATGGGGGGCGGGTCCCAGTGTGGGTAGGACGGGGGTCCCAACGTGCTGCGTGACTCGCCCTTCCCAGACAGGCTGCTGGCTCTGACTCTGCTGGCCTTCGAGGGGCTCGGCACCGCCGCCGGCAAGGACCAGTGCCTGGCCTGCCTGGAGGAGGCTTTCTTCCCCCCGCTCTGGGCCCCGCTCCTGGCCCTCTACAGGTACCAAGAGCCGCTTTGGAGGGTCCCAGACCCACTGACCCTTTCCTGGCACATCCTCCGCCGTCCCCTCCGTGCCCGCAGGACCGTGCAGCAGCCCCGCGAGGCGGCCCTGGCGCGCAGCATGGAGCGGCACCGGCACGCCAGCCCCGCCGACATGGGGCTGGCCTCACGCCTCTTCCCACCCGGCCCCGGGCGCCCCGCGTACGCCTCGGCCGTGCAGGACCTGCGCCTCATCCCGCTGGAGAGCTGTCCCCGCAGGAAGCTGGAGTGCATCGGTGAGCGGCGCTGGGGGCGCGGGGCCGGGGCCCGCCGGCGGCCGCGGCCCTGACGCCCGCCCTGTGCCGCAGTGCGAGCCCTGCGCGGCATCTGCGAGTGTGCCGAGGAGTACTGCGGCACCCGGGAGGCGCGGAGCCTCGCCACGGCCGCCATGTGAGTGCGGGAACAACGTCCGACCCTCGGCCACACGGAGCGGGACGGGGAGCGGGGGCAGTGTGGGGCTGGGGGCTCCTGTGGCCACCGTGGGTGACGGCCCCTGTTGTGACAGCGGGGCCGACGACCTGCTGCCCATCCTGTCCTACGTGGTGCTGCAGACGGCGCTGCCCCAGCTGCTCTCCGAGTGTGCCGCCCTGGAGGAGTTCATCCATGAGGGGTACGTGCCGGGCCGTGCGGGCACCCCTGGGCTCAGGGCGGGAGGTGGCTCGGAACGGCAGCGGCGCTGAGGGGCGGCGGCTGTGATGATGTCGTGCGGTGGTGACAGTGTGACGGGTGTGGGCACAGGTACCTGATCGGAGAGGAGGGGTACTGCCTGACATCCCTGCAGAGCGCGCTGTCCTACGTGGAGTCCCTGCAGTGAGGAGGGGGCGGCGCGGGACCCCCACGCCCCGGGCAGGTGCTGACCCTCCCTCTGTCCCTCCGCGGGTCCTCCCGGCCCGCAGGGGGCGCTGTGGCGCGGGCTCGGGGCCGCCCCGGGGGCGGGGCTACGGGCGGCGCGTGCCTTCCGGCCCGGAGGGAGCGCGCGCGGCCGGGACCGGCAGGTGGGGCGGGAACCGGGACCGGGCGGGAACACCGGGAGGCCGCGAGGGGTGAGAAACGAGGGGAACCAGGGCCGGGGAGTGACACCGCGGGGACTGGGACCGGGGAGGTGCCGGGGGGGCCTCGGGCGAGCGGAGTTCCGGAGCGGAGGCTTTCGCGGGGGGAATCTTCGCAGGTTCGGGAGCGGGGTGCCAGGGTGGGGTCTCACGCTGCTGTACCCGCAGGATGTGTGCAGGCTCGGCGCCGCGGCAGGAGCACCAGCAGGATTACGGGCAGGAGTTCCGGCAGGAGTTCCATCGGGAGTACCGCCGCTCGCTGGAGCGGGAGTTCGGCCCCGCCGGGCCCTGCCCCGGCCCCGCCGTGGCGGAGCAGCTGCGGCAGCGGCTGCAGCAGGAGCCGGCGCTGCTGGGGGCCCTGCAGGAGGATGCCCTGGCACTGCTGGCCCGGGGGCTGCGGGACCACCCCGACCCCGGGCTGGCGCTGCGAGGCCTGGCCGGCGCCTTCGGGCTGCTGGAGCTGGCGGCCGTCAACCTCTACCTCTTCCCGTGGCGCCGGGAGTTCGGGACCATCCAGGTGAGGCCCGGAGGTGGTACGGGAATGTCGTGGGGGTACCCATACACCTCCAGCCACGCTCCCCACTCTCCTTGCAGACCTTCTCCGGCGCCTACGTGCACATGCTGCGCCCAGCGCTCCCCGAAGCCGACCTGGTGCAGAGTTTGGGCCGACTGGGCTACGAGCAGCGGGACCGGCACCGCCTGGCTGTGGGCCGGCTGCCCCCGGGGCCCGCGCTGATCGCCGCCGCTGTCGGCTTCCTCGCCTGCCGCCTGGAGTGTGAGATCCTGGCAGAGCTGGCACCGCGGCTGCAGCGGCCCCGCGCCGAGGAGCTGCTGGAGGCACGGCACCGGGCCGGGGGTGCCAAGGGGTGCCTGGGGCTGCTGCAGGACCTGGGGACGCAGCGCAGGGCGGCTGCCGACTGCGGAGATGGAGTGGATCTCTACCAGGAGATCCCAGACAGCCCTGAGGACACGGCGGGCAAGGCCACAGCCCCCCCAGCGCTGTGGAGGGACCCTCAGGATGTGCCCACGAAGGGCTGGGGACGCTGCGATGGCACGCTTGGGCCAGAGCCTGTGGGCAGCACTGACCTGGACCCCTCTCACCTCCTCCAGGAGCAGGAGCTGGCAGGCACCGGCATAAGGCCCCAGGTGCTGGGGGAGCCCCGGGGTTCCTCCCAGGACACACCAGAGCTGCCGTGCTACCAGCTGCACTCGTGCCTGCGCCGGGGCATGCTGCCATCGTACTGCTGCAGCACCTGCCGGCAGCTGCACGCCGGCGGCTGCGCCGTGAGCCGCGCCTGCCGCAGCCGGCACCGCGGGCAGGAGCTGCGCGGGGAGCGGCAGCAGCGCCTCTGGCTGCAGCGCACGGAGCTGGACATGCTGCTGGCCCAGGGCTCTGCACCCCGCTCCTGACACGGCTGCTGCTGCCCAGCGGGGAGGGATGGGCACGGCTGCTGCCTGGCACAAGGACCCGGACTCGCCAGCCCCTGAGACAGCAGTGCCTGGGCCCTGCTCCAGCCTGGGCACTGCTGCTGTAAATTACTCAGTGCATCAGTAAAGTGGCTGCCTCAGCATGGGGTGTTCTGTCCTGGGGAGGGGGACCGAGTTGCTTGGGGCAGGGGCTGCAGTGATACCTGACAGCACTTCACCCTGCAGGAGCAGCTTCTGCCTCTTTGAGAGTGGGGGCCAGGATCCACTTAAAGGGGGCAGAACCTGGGGAGTCATGGAGATACCCTTGTGCCCAGGGTGACAGAGGAACGAAAGCAGAGCCACAGCTTCTCCCAGTCCTACTGGCACCAAAGAATGAGGTCACTCCTCAATGTTGCCACTGCCAAATGCTTTTATTGAGGGCAAAATCGGGGTTCCCCCCCACAAACAGCACAAGCCAGGACCCCTATGGGACAGGACTCAGCCTGCCAAGCCTGGGCATCCCTGGGCCCATCTTCTCTCCTGGCTCCGGGACCATGCTCACCCAGCCCCAGACTGGAGCCTGCCCCATCCCACACAGGGAGATGGATTTGGGAGCCATCCTGGGAACGGATGGAGCCCATGGCACTGCTGGGCTGAAGGAATCCCCTCAGCCAGGACATGTCACACCTGTTGCCATGGGACAGCTCAGGGCTTGCTGCGCTTGGCCTGGCTCTCTGTTGCTGTGCTGGCCGCCCGCTTGTTGCGGTGGTGTGGGAAGGTGGGCATCAGCTCTGGCTCACAGGCTGTGGGGCACAGAGCAGGGTCAGCAGGGCCCCAAAGCCTCGCAGTCCTGCCCTGCCCTAGGATGGAGAATACTTACGTAAGGGCTTCTCCTTAAAGTAGGAACTCTCCAGGCAGTCTTTGGCCGTGGCCCTGCAGGGACAAGGACAAGTGGCAGGGACTACCCCAGCCTGGGGGACAGGGTGGGGCAGATTCCCTGCACTACCCGCCCCGCATCCTGCCTGGCTCTTACCTTTTCTTGGGGTCGTACATGAAGAGGAAGTTGAGCAGTCGCAGCCCAGCCTCCGAGAGCCAGGGAAACCTGTGCTTCAGGTTGTTGTAGGGCTGCTTGCGCAGGGTGTACTGGGTGGCCAGTGGCAGCTTGGAGAAGCCCTGGGGGAAACGGACTGTGAGGAAGGGCCAGGGGAGCAGCCAGAGAGAAAGGACAGGGCAAACAGGCAGGGAGCTCTCACTGGCCAGATGTTCTCGTTGGGTGTCCCCAGGAGCTGCACGATGAGGTCGATCTGGTGGATCTCAGAGGTGCCTGGCAGCAGCGGTTTGTGTGCCAGCAGCTCGGCCAGGATGCAGCCAGCAGCCCTGTGGAGCACAGGAGCCTCTCCAGTGAGCCCCCTGCAGTTTGCAGCCCCCCAGCCCCATCCAGGCAGCCTCAGTGCCCCCCCTTACCACATGTCGATGCTTGTGGTCTGGGTAGTCATGCCCAGCAGCAGCTCTGGGGCACGGTACCTGCACAGGGGACACTGGGTGGCAGAGCTGGCACGAGCCCAGCCCGCTGGGAGGACCCATCCCAGCACCAGGCACTCACCAAAGAGTCACCACTTTGGGGGTCATGGGCTTTGGGGGCATCCCGTAGGTTCGTGCCAGGCCAAAATCAGCTGCAACAGAGAGGCACAGTCAGGAGGGAGCCCAGCCCTGAGCTGGGTCATGGCACAGAGCAGCCACAGCCCGATGCAGGTGCTGGGACTCACCTATCTTCACACAGCCTTTGTCAGTCATCAGCAGGTTGGAGACCTTCAGGTCCCTGTGGGAAATGGAGCAGGTGGAGGTGAGAGACTGCAAGGAAAATCCAGTCCTTCATTCCATGGCCTCCCTGCCCTGCTGGTGCTCCCACACTGAAGAGCACCAAAGGTCCACCCAGAGCTGCTCCTGATGGTGCAGCCTGCTCCCAGGACATGGGAGGTGTCCCCAGACAGCCCTTTGTCCCCCAGCTCCATCCTGCCACTCCCACCTGTGGATGATGTAGTTCTCATGGAGGTACTGAAGGCCTTTGAGCACCTGCAGGATGATGCACTTCACCTGGGGACAGAGAACAGGAGCTGTGACCTCAGTGGGAGCAGCACTGACTGAACAAACACCCACAGGCCAAACCCACCAGGGTGTCCTGCAGTCCCTCGATCCCCGTGTCCTCCCAGGCGGTTCTGGGTGGGCATTTTCCCCCAGCTGTTTTCCTGTTTCCCACCCTGTACCTGAGCCTCTGAGAAGGGTGTCTGCATGTTCTCCAGGAGACTGGCCAGGTCCTGCTCGCAGTATCCCATCACCAGGAAAATGCTGTTGGAGACAAGCTAAGGTCAGAGCCTCCCCCAGGACAGGTTTGTCTGCTGAGGTGGCTCAGGGCTCCAAGGAAGGTTTGGAAAGCAGAGGGAGGACACACAGGGGACTCTCACCTCTCCAGGTGGTTTCCCACAACCACCTCCTTCAGTTCCACAATGTTGGGGTGCTGGAGCTGCAGGAGCAGGGTGATCTCCCTCAGGCTGCTGATGGGCATTCCTGGGGGAGGCAGGAACAGCCATGCTGCAGGAATGGCCTGGAGCCAGAGCCAGGACACAGCAGCCCCCATTTCCCCATTACCATCTTTCTCGTTGTCCATCCGCACCTTCTTCAGTGCCACTGTCTCGTCGGTCAGCGTGTCCCGGGCACGGTCTGGGGACAGCACAGGACACCTTGGCACCAGGACACACACCTGGCTTTGTCCCGACCTCGCCTCGGCTCTGGGTGAGCTTCAGGCGCCTCCCGACCCAAACCGTGCTGGGATTCTACACGGGACAAGGGCTTCCCACTGGCAGAGGGCAGGGTTAGGTGGGACATCCGTACAGAATTCTTCCCTGTGGGGATGGGGAGGCCCTGGCACGGGTTCCCGGAGAAGTTGTGGCTACTCCATCAAGTAGAAGTGACCAAGGCCAGACTGGACAGAACACCGTGATCTAGTGGAAGCGTCCCTACCCCCGGTAGGGAGTGTAACGGAATTGACTCTGAGCTCCTCTCCCGGTCCCGCAAGGCCGCAGCGTCCCGGGAGCCGCCCCCGCCCGGGAGGCGCTGCCCGCACTCACACACGATACCGTAGGTGCCCTCTCCGATCCGGTTCAGCTTCTCAAACTCCTTCACGCTGCGGCACCGGCCCAGCTGAAAGCAAAGAGCAGGATCCAGGCGGTGCCGCTTCCACGGTTCCTCACCGGGAACCCCCGCCGGCCCCCAGCCCTCTCACATCCCGGGCACCCGCCGCACTCACCCGATCGGCTGCCGGAACCTCGAAGAAGCCGTCGCCCCGCAGTCGCCGCAGCCGCAGGGGCTCCAGCTCTGGCTCTGCCGGTCCCGATCCCGGTCCCGCCTGCCGGTCCCGGTCCCGTCCCGGTCCCGTCCGGTCCCGGTCCCGGTCCCGCCTCAGCCGCGGCCATATCCGCGACGCGAATGCCGCCCTGCGCACGCGTGATATTAGCCTGCCGCAGGCCCCGCCCACACACAGGCCCCGCCCACATGCATTATGCTGCTGGCAACCGTTGCTAGAGAGGGACCAATAGCGACCCTGTCCCGTTAGAGCCCCGCCCCCTTTAGCCCCGCCTCCTCTCGACCCCGCCTCTCCACGGATTTCTGGCCCCGCCCCCTCGCTTGCGACGCCCCCCAGGCTTTCCCGTTGCCCACGTGACTTCCCCCTCACCCCTGGCGTCGCTCTCGCGAGACTCAGCGCGCGCACCCCGGAAGCGGCGGCGGCCCCCGGAAGCGGCGGCGGCAGGATGGACGGTACCGGGGGCTGGGCGGTACCGGGGGGTTGGATGGTACCGGGGGCTGGGCGGTACCGGGGGGTTGGATGGTACCGGGGGGTTGGATGGTACCGGGGGCTGGGCGGTACCGGGGGCTGGGCGGTACCGGGGGGTTGGATGGTACCGGGGGCTGGGCGGTACCGGCGGGTTGGATGGTACCGGCCCCTCCCGGGGGGGCTGGGGCGGGCCGTGAGGGGTGAGGCTGGGAGTGAGGGTCGGACCCGGCATTGGTGGTCGGGACGTGTGGGCGGGGTCCGCGGTCTCCCGGTCCCGGTCGTGTCGCTGAGAGTGCTTTCCTTCCTTTCCAGACACGCTGTTCCAGCTGAAGGTGCGAGCAGCGGAGCCCCTTCCGCCTCCTTTCCGTCCCGTATCGCCGGGGCCGGGAGAGTCCCGGGGCCGGTTCCCCCTCAGGCTCGGCCTCATCGGGGCTTCTCCTGACAGGAGGAGGCCCCGGGCCGCGGGGGTGACCGGAGGGGCCGCGGGGGTGACCGGAGGGGCCGCGGGCAGAGGGTCGGGCAGCCGTGGCCAGTGAGAGGTGGCTGGGGTGGGACAGGTGGGCACTGGCACGGTGGCACGGAAGGGAACGGCTTCCCAGTGCCAGAGGGCAGGGTGGGGTGGGATACTGGGAAGGGATTCCGGGCTGGGAGGGTGGGCAGGGCCTGGCACAGGTGCCCAGGGTGGCCGTCCCATCCCTGGAAGTGTCCAAGGCCAGACTGGATGGGCTCGGAGCCACCTGGGCTGGTGGAAGATGTCCCTGCCATGGCAGGGGCGGGATGAGATGGGCTGTGAGGCCCCTCCAGCCCCAACCACCCCATGACTGTCCCTGGTCCTGCCCCACCGGATCCCGGTGCTGTCCCGCTCCCTCCCGCAGTTCACAGCGAAGCAGCTGGAGAAACTCTCCAAGAAGGCCGAGAAGGACTCCAAGGCTGAGCAAGCCAAAGTCAAAAAGGTGCGTGGGGCTCATCCCACTGCTGCTCAGCACTGTGGGCAGCTGGAATTCCCTCCTCTCACTGTGGGGGAGCGGGAAAGGGGCAGATCCCCTCCTGGATCTGCTGGGGGAACGTGACACCCCCAGCCACACTAGGCGGGTTTGTTCATGCTCTGGGGCACTCCCAGCCCTGGGGGTGCAGCACAGCTGTTCCAGCGGGGCCAGCGTGAGCTGCTGTCACCCCGGGGGCTCTTGGTGGGCTGCTGTGATCCTATGGGCTCTTGGTGGGCTGCTGTGATCCTGTGGGCTCTTGGTGAGCTGCTGTCACCCTGTGGGTTCTCTGTGGGCTGCTGTGACCCCGTGGGCTCTTGGTGGGCTGCTGTCACCCTGTGGGTTCTCTGTGGGCTGCTGTGATCCTGTGGGTTCTCTGTGGGCTGCTGTGACCCCATGGGCTCTCGCTGGGCTGCTGTCACCCCGTGGGCTCTTGGTGGGCTGCTGTGACCCCGCGGGCTCTCGGTGTGGCAGGCCCTGCAGCAGAAGAATGTGGAGTGTGCCCGGGTGTACGCTGAGAATGCCATCCGCAAGAAGAACGAGGGGCTCAACTGGCTGCGGATGGCGTCCCGGGTGGACGCCGTGGCCTCCAAGGTGCAGACAGCCGTCACCATGAAGGGGGTAAGAGCCTCCAGCAGGGATTTGGGAGCTCCACCCCCACCTGGAGCTTCTCCTCTCACCACCTCCTGATGCCTTCTGGAGGCTGACCTGGCGCAGGGACCAGACAGAGCAAAAGGACAAAGCAGGGATTTATTTAAAGACCTCAGTGGGCACAGCTGGGCAGTGCAAGAGCCCAGCTGGGCCACACCAAAAGTGGTCACAAAATGGATGGCTGATCACGAGGTCTTACACTTTGATAAGTTCTGGTTCATCAGCACATTGGAGTTAATTGTCCAATTATAGTTTCAGGTTATGAAGCTCCATCCCCCTTGGTTTTCCTTCTCACTTCACCATTATTTTTGTTCTTGGGCCTGAAAGTTGTATCAGCTGTCCTTGGTCCCAAGCTGGAGAAGGAATTGTTTTGTCTCCCTGCTCTGTGAAGAGAGCTCAGTAGCACTTAATATGAAACCCAAAACTTACCCACTAAACCAGCACAGAACCTGGAGAATATAAAAGCTGAAACTTAAGGCATCACAACCACCCTCCTGTCCCCCAAAATAACCCCAGCAGGGCTCCTGGTGGTGTCAGACCCCCTCAGAGGGGTTCATCCTACCCGGGATGACATCAGGACAGTGCTTGGATTCCTCTGTAACCCTCAGAGCCTTCCTGAGGCAATCTCCTCTTGCAGGTGACGAAAAACATGGCACAGGTGACCAAGGCTCTGGACAAGGCCCTGAGCTCCATGGACCTGCAGAAGGTGTCAGCAGTGATGGATAAATTCGAGCAGCAAGTGCAGAATTTGGATGTTCACACGTCGGTGAGTGCCAGGCATGCGGGAGAGAGAGGGTGGGCTGAGGCTGGGCTCCCTGCCGGGTCCCTGGGCCGGGCAGGGTGACAGGGCCGTGTCTGTCCCAGGTCATGGAGGACTCCATGAGCTCGGCCACCACGCTGAGCACGCCGCAGGAGCAGGTGGACAGCCTGATCGTCCAGATCGCCGAGGAGAACGGGCTGGAGATCATGGACCAGCTCAGCCAGCTGCCCGAGGGGGCCTCGGCCGTGGGGGAGAGCTCAGTCCGCTCCCAGGAGGACCAGCTGTCCCGGAGGTTGGTGCTCTCCCGTTCCTGGGCAGCTCCAGCCTTCCCCGGATCCCTGCATGCCAGGGAAAGAGCTGGCCCTGCCCGGGGGGCTCAGAGGAGTCCCTGGACGCTCTGGCTGCAGCTGCTGCCGGGCTGAGGCTGTTCCTGCTGCCCTGACCCGGCTCCCTGTCCTGCTCTCCCCTCCAGGCTGGCTGCCCTGCGGAACTGAGCGCTCCTGGGCACGGCACCGGGGAGTGGAGCCAGGACCACCCCCCGCAGCCCCCCCTGCCTCGGGACTCTTCTGGGGGGGGTGACAGCCCCTCCCTGAGCAGGTGGGAATGTGGCTGCTCCCGTGGCCTGTGCTGGACTGTGGGGGTGCTGCTGGGGGGGCTGGCAGAGCCCCGCGTCCCGCTGCTGACGGAACACTACAAGGATTTTCCTGGTCTCGGGATGCTGCTCCCCAGCTCCTCTGTTGTTCCCTGTCCTTGCCCAGAGCTGAGCTGTGGGCTGAGTTCCTCGGGAGCTGTTCCGGAGGAGCAGGAGAGCCCGCGGGGTTCCCAGTCTCCGGCAGAGCTGTGGGAGGGGCCGTGTGCCCGGCTGTGGATCTGGGGAGGTCGGTGCCTTGCAGGAAGGGGCGGTGACACCGGGGTGTCCCCTCCCTCGCTGTCACTGTCCCTGTGCCCTTTGCTGCTCGTGTCCCGCCGGGCCGACGCCCCCAGCCCTGAACCACGAAGTGCCCTTTGGAACAGCCCCCCTGCCCAGCCCTGTGCGTGTCAATCCACACATTCCCCAGGCACTGCCAGCTGGAAATGGTTATCCCGGCCCTGACTGCCAGTTTGGACCAGTGAGGACCAGTGTCCAGCACTGGGAGCGGATTGCAGCAGCTGTGGTGGCTGCAGACACGTCCCCAAATGTCCCCCTGCTGGGTGGGTGTGACAGGGAATGCAAAACCATCCCAGGAGCAGCTCTGCCTCGATCCCTGTGCCTCATTCCTGGATATCCTCTGTCCCCTCGCTGCTGGCACTGGGCTGGGGGCTGCTTGTCCCTGTCCCTTGTCACCTTCCCCTGGGCTGGAGCTGTTTGTGCTCCTCCCGTGTGATCCCCGGCCCCCGGAGCTGCTGGATTGCTGGAAGCTCTCCAGGAAGGAAGTGCTGTTTCCTTTGGGTCTCCCTGGAGGAACTTTCACCTCTGGGGGATGTCATGGGGGCCACCTCCCCAGCACAAACACTTCCCGCTGCGTTGATTATTTTTCCTGAGCTCAGTGGCCTTGGAGCGTGTGGCTGGTGACACAGAGCCCTCCTCACTGCCAAGGAGGAGGAGGAGGGGGCAGCTTTGACTAGAGCAGAGCACTGGCTCTTGTGCCACCTCCCGATGGGCCAGGTGGGAAGCTGGGGGACCCTGGAGGTTTGTGCCTGGCTCCTGGCTCCCTGCACGGTGTCCCTGTGGCACTGGGGGCTCCAGACCTGTCCCTCTCCCTGGACTCTCTCTGTGTGGTTTCATTGGTGTTTGTTTTTTTTATGCTTGTCTTATTTGCCTTCTTTTTCCCCCAACAGTGTCCATGCCCTTCTGTGGGTTTAAATAAACAATCTCTGAACACCCCGGTGTGTGTGGGTGCAGATGGGGGTCTGTGGTCCCGGGTGTCTCACCAGCACAGGACCTGGTACCCGGGGGCTGCCCTGGAGCTGAGGAGGAGAAAAGGACTGCTCTTGTTCCCAGAGCCTCTACCCATCCAGGAGCTGGGAAGTGGCTCAGGGTGCCCACTCTGAGGATTCCAGAGGGTGAGGGCCCCCCCTTTCCCCCACTGTCACCACTGCTGCAGGGACCCCTCCCTTTCACATGGCTGAACAGGAGCCCCAGAGTGAGCCGGAGCTCGGAGCAGCTGGAGCCCAGCTCCCTCATCCGCTAGGGCTGGGCCAGCCCCGCTCCCTGCACCGTTCCCAGCCCTCGTGGGGACAAGCTGTGCCCCCCGAGGGGAGACCCGGGTTTGGCACCGCAGCCATCCTGCCATCAGCACCTGCCCACAGCAGCCTCACTGCCAGGGACGGGGCTGCGGCGAGGAGGGTGCAGCCTTCCCTTCCCTCTTCCCTTACCCGACCCCTTCGCCATACCTGTCCCTTCCCTGTTCCAGCCCTTCCCTGTCCCCACTCCCTTCCCCGTGCCCGGCTGGCAGACAGGCACCGTGCCTCAGCCAAATCCCGAATGTCACAGGAAGATGGCTCTCCTTCTCCTGCCTGTCCTCCCGCCCCCGCTCCGAAGACAGGCTGTTCCTGAATGCCAGAGGAAATTGCTAAGGAGATAATTAGGTAGCCAATTAATTAGCTAATGATTAATGGAAGCATCCTGCGGAGGCCGCGCTGCAGCCGCCCTGGCCAGGTGTTGCCGGGATGTGTCACTCCCGGTGCGGTTACAGCTCCCCGGTGTGCCGGGGCGGGCGCCGCCGGGACCCTGCTGCTGTGCCCCGCCGCTGACATGCCCGGGTGGCCAGTGACATGCCCGGGTGGCCGGTAACATGCCGTGGTAGCCCAGCATCTCCAGCCAGGAGCCGGCGCGGGGTCCCGCAGGGCTCCACACGGACGCTCGCTGCCGGCACTGCTAGAGCCACGGTTTTATTTTGCCAGGGGCGGGATCGTGCCCCGCTCGGCAGCCCAGGGCGCGGTGCCAGGGCCACGGTGTCAGCCGGGTGCTAGGAGAGCAGGGTGAGGAGCAGGGCCAGTGCCAGCGCCAGCGCCAGTGCCAGGGCTGCCGGCGGGCGCAGGGCAGAGCCGCCGTCGTTGGGGTACCCGTAGCTGGTTCTGCACGTCCCCTCCAGCTCCTCGAAGGCGATGGGGGTTTCGTGGGCAGCTGTGCTCTTCAGGCTCACCTTCACCTGCCGTGGGGACAGGGTGGGGTCCCGCTGTGGGCGGCGCCGGCACAGAGCCCCTGCCCTGCCCTGTGCCACCCCGCATCATCCCACGCACGTCCCGCTGCCCCAAGTGCCCTGTGCTTCCCCTTGTCCCCAGAAATTCCCGAGTGCCACATGCCCTGATGCTCCACCTGTGTCTGCTGCCCCGAGTGTCCCTGTGCCACGTGTCCCCAAGTCACATACACCCCATTCCCAATGCCCCCAGTGCCACTCGTGTCCCCACGGTCTGAGTGTCCCCTTGCCCTGTCCATCCCTGTGCCCCGTGCTTCCCACTCACCTCCTCCACTTTGCTGAAGACCCGGAGCAGGTTCTCAGCCAGGGCCCCCTTCACCTCCTGCTCGGTCCAGCCCCTCGCCAGCAGCTCGGCCACCAGCGCAGGATATTTGGAGACATCCTCCAGGCCAGTGGGGACCCTGTGCCACACTGGGTCACAGCTGGGCCGCTCCCAGCACCCCCAGCTGCCCACACAGGGGGCAGGGGGCCGCCCCCACCCTCAGGAAGTCCCCATCCGTGGTGGGGACACACTGTCCCGCCCCATCCTGCCCCATCACCCCCTTTACCCTGTGACCCCGTCATAGTCCCCACCGAAGCCGACAGCCTGGGCACCGGCCACCTTCTTCACGTAGTCCATGTGGTCTGGGGGGGACACGGGGGTCAGCAGGGCAGGGGAGGGTCATTGGCACCCCCCCATCCACCTGGGCACCCCCTCACCTGCCACATCAGACAGCTTGGCCTTGTCGCTGCAGGTCACGTAGGCGTTGTAGAAGTTGACCATCACCAAACTGCCTGTGGCGGCCTGGGGGGAACAGCCCTGAGCCCCCAGCCCCCCCAAAGCCCCCCACTGGCCCTGCCCTGCCCTGGCTCTGCCCCACACTCACCACCAGCTGCAGCACGTTGTCGGGCACGTTGCGGCGGTGCTGGCAGATGCCGTAGGCAGAGGAGTGGCTGAAGATGACAGGGGCTTTGGAGATGTTCAGCACGACCTTCATCGTGTCCACAGAGACGTGGGCCAGGTCCACGATCATGCCCAGGCGGTTCATCTCCTCCACCACCATCTACAGGGACAGGGATGGGGCAGGAGGGCTGAGGGGGGCGTGGGAGGGATCCCCTATGGGCATGTCTGGAGCTGCTGGGGTGGCTTTTGGGCGATTGGATGGATGGATGGATGGATGGATGGATGGATGGATGGATGGATGGATGGATGGATGATGATGGATGGATGGGAACACTGCACCCAGCACGGAGCCAGAGGGTGCCAGTATCACATTCCACCAATGCCACTGCTCCTGGACACCACTGCTGATGCTGTTCCTCACCTTTCCAAAGGGTGAGAGGCCATGGTGCACAGGTTTTTCATCCTTGGTGTCCACCAGCCAGTTGTCAGCCCTGCAGAGCAGGGAGAGCATCAGAGTGGCCACACCTGTGACCACATCCCCCCATGCCAGCACTGCCACCCTCTGTGTGCCCCCCGGGGGCCCTACCAGGGGGTGTTGCAGCTGTGGGTGAGGGTCATGTAGCGGGCACCCAGGCGGTAGAGGGTGCGCAGGACGCCCAGGCTGCTGTCGATGGAGTGGCCTCCCTCCACCCCGATGAGGCTGGCCACCTTCCCGCTCTGGAACGCCTCCCGGATGCCTGCGGGAGGTTATCCCATCAGCTGGGCTGGGCAGGGCCTGTCAGCACCTCGGGGGTGCCTCGGGGGGCGCTCACCCTGGCTGTCGGTGACGCAGACGAAGGTCTCGGGGTACAGGTCGCACATGCGCTGCACCACGTCCATCTGCTCCAGCGTGCGCCTCACCGCGTCCTTGTTCTGCGTCTCGCAGGGCACGTACACCGACCAGAACTGCCAGGGCACTTGGTCAGCACTGCCTGCCCCACTGCCCACCCTGCTGCCCACCCCAGTGCCCACCCATGTCCAACCTGCTGCTCATCCCACTGCCCACCCCACTGTCCACCCCAGTGTCTCCGCCAGTCCTGGTGCTGTCCCAAGAGCCCCAGTGCTCACCCTGGTGTCCCTGCCCACCCCAGTGCCCCCCACCCTCCGTGGTATCCTCACTGGTGCCCCTGCCCACCCCAACGCTCCCTGCCCTCCCCAGAGCCCTCCCCAGTGCCCACCCCGGGGCTCCCACCTGCCCGCCCACGTGGCCCTGGCGCAGTTTGGGGATGTTGGTGTGGGTGTCGTTCAGCAGTGTCAGGTTGGCTTCTGGCAGCCTCAGCTGGTTGTTGAACTTCCGGAGGAGCTGCCAGGGCAGGTCATTGTGCCTGGGCAGGGACAGGATGGGCACTGAGGAGTGGCCTGACCCTCTGCCCACTCGCCCTCAGGCTGCCCACTCCCTGGCTGGCCTCACACACAGTCCCTTCATCTGACTGTCATTCCATCCATCCATCCATCCCATCCATCCATCCATCCATCCATCCATCCATCCATCCATCCATCCATCCCATCCACCTCCATCCTCCACCCCTGCCTCTGTCCATCCATCCACCCACCTATCCGCTCAGCCAAAAGCCACCCAAGCAGTTCCACCCAGGAGCTGGAGACAGGCCACTCCCAGGGGACAGTGCTACGTGGAACCCCCGGGGGACCCTCCCGTGCATCTTTCCAAGCCTTCATCAGCCCCCACACCCAGGGGAGCCAGCCCAGCATCCTTTTGACAGAGATGTCACCTCGGGACATCCTGGCACGCACGTCCCACATCCAGCGGTGCCGCTGAGGAAGTGGCAGGATCCGGGCTGGGCGCCGCTTCCTGCTCCTGTCACAGCCCCACATCCCCTGCTCCCCCTGCCCTGCTCCCCATCCCAGCGGCTCGGCACTGATCCACAGGGGAACGCTGCAGGGGCCCGGAGCCTCCTGAGGGTCCCGAGAAGGGACCAGGGACAGCACTCAGCACTGAGCAGGAACTTCCCCCAGGGCAGCCTAAACCCGGCTTCCCGGTACCCTGCCCAATCCCGCCGGGCTGCGGCGCCGGGGATTCCCTCGGCTGCAGGGAAGGTCCCGTGGGATCCCCGGGAAAGCTGTCCCCAGTTCCCGCACAGCCCTGGGGTGCCCGGCCCGGGGATCCCCTGGGAAAGCTGTCCCCTGTTCCCGGACAGCCCTGGGGTGCCTGGCATGGGGATCCCCTGGGAAAGCTGTGCCCTGTTCCCGCACAGCCCTGGGGTGCCTGGCATGGGGATCCCCTGGGAAAGCTGTGCCCTGTTCCCGCACAGCCCTGGGGTGCCCGGCCCGGGGATCCCCCCCCGGGCAGTCCCAGTAGGGTTTCCCAGGTGGGGTTTTCCCACAGTGAGGGAGCAGCTGTGCATGCCGCGGGGCCAGGTGACCTTTGCTCACCCGTCGATGACCGGCGTGGTGCTCATGATGCGCTCGGCCTCCTCCAGGTGCTGCTGTCCAGTGCTGGGCAGTGCCAGCGCCAGCGCCAGCACCAGCACCCACACGCTCCCGCCTGGCATCTTCTCCTGCTGGGTGCTGCTGGGGACAAGGGGGGACCTGTCACCACCGTGTGAGCTCATGCACTGGGATGGCTGCCCCGCGCTCCTCTGTCCCCTCCCGCGGTCAATGAATAACCAGGAGTGCAGCGTTGCCCTTCCCCGATGCCCTGTGCCCGCCTGGCAGTGCCAGAGCTCCACATCCACGGCCTCCCCCTGTCCAGCCCCGGTGGCTGTGCCGTGCCAGGGCCTCTCCTCCGAGCCGCGGTGACGCTCCCAACCCGTCTAATGAAGCCCAGACTTCTTTCGGTTGGGAAAGTGCCAGTCCCATCCGCGCCTTAGCCTCCCCGACACTGGCATCCATCGGCACCCCCGGTTCATCCCCAGCATCCCCGGCACCCCCAGCCCCGCTCACCCCGGCCCTGGGACACTTGGGCAGTCCCTGCCTGCGACGGCTGTGAATTAAAGTTTTCCGGCTTGCGTGCGGTGACGGGGCTGGGATGGGCTCCAGCCACCCCAGGGCCACCCCCGCCCTGGCGCCGCAGCAGCCTCCTGCCCGGGGCAGGCAGCCGGGGTGGCAGGGCCGTGCTGCGGGGCTGCTGCTGCTCCTCCAGGTGTGCTTGGATCCCCCACACTCCGCTCCCGCTGCAGCGTCCCGAGGGGAAACTGAGGCATCGTTGTCCTGCGGATACTGCGCATCCCTGCTGGCTCCGGCTGTGGTGTCCTTCCCAGC
Organism: Sitta carolinensis; assembly: GCA_032173965.1. Lineage (NCBI taxonomy): Eukaryota > Metazoa > Chordata > Aves > Passeriformes > Sittidae > Sitta > Sitta carolinensis. The sequence continues at coordinate 1,173,654 of CM063292.1, forward strand.
AAGAGGCCTTGGTCGGGCTTCTGGGAATGGCATGGAGCCACGTGGAGATGGCTGCTCCAACTGGACACCTCATCCCGGGGTGCGCTGCGATGGGAACCCCCTGCTCCGGTGCCAGCCATGGGGCGCTCGGGGTGCGGACGCTGTGGGGCCGGCATCCCTCGGCCTTCCTGGCCCCCTCCCCGAGGTGACGCGGTCCCCGCGTTTCTGCCGGCTGCGGCGGCGGGCCTGGGAAGAGAGCACTCCCATCCCACCCATCCCGTCCCGTCCCATCCCATCCCGGGTGCCTCCAGCCCCTGCCAGCAGCGCTCTCCCGGCGCTGGCCCCAGAGCGGCCGGATCCCGGCTCCCCGGCAGGAATGTGCCGGGGGGTTCCGGCCCCCCGCCCGCCGGGGCCGCTTCCTCTTTCAGCGCTATATAAGCGGCTCCCGGCTCGTCCCGGCTGGCCGGGCCATGGATCGCATGAAGGTGACCGAGACCTTTGCGGGCATCGCCCTGCCCGGCCACCTCCACACCCAGGAATCCCTCGGCTTCGCCGCCGCCTTCACCTTCAGCCCCACCGACGTGCTGATCGCCACCTACCCCAAATCGGGTGAGGGGATGGGAGGGACACGGGGACAACGAGGGAAGGCGGTGGGACAGGGCTGGGACCCCGAGCTGGAGGGAGGGGTCTCTTCTGGAGCTGCTGGCGGGGCTGGGAGGCGGCCGCGCTTGGAGACACCCGGAGCTGGTCTGTCCCGCTGCCGTACTGTCCCCAGCCCTGCACTGGTGTCCCTGGGGGCTCAGGGAGGGGGGACACGGCGCTGCCAGCCCAGCTGGGATGGGATGGAATGGGACAGGGCAGGACAGGCTGAGCCGTGCTCCCTGTGCCATGCCATGTCGTGGTGCCCCGAGACCCTGCCCTGACCCCCACCTCTGCAGGCACCACCTGGATGCAGGAGATCCTGACGCTGCTGTTCAGCCTCGGAGATGCCCGCCCGGCCAAGACCATTCCCAACTGGGAGCGGGCGCCCTGGCTGGAGCAGATCTACTGCCGGGACGCGCTGCGGGACACCCAGACCCCGCGGCTCCTCACCACCCACCTGCCCGCCCACGTCCTGGCCCCCGCCCTGCAGCGCAGCAAGGCCAAGGTGCGAGGGGTCCCCAGTGGGCTGGGGGGGTCCCTGCAGGGACATCCCACACCCACGGGGCTTCCCACAGCCGGGGAAAGCCTGTAGGCTTTCTGAGCAGGGTGGAGAGGAATCCCCCCAGCTGCAGGGGTGACACTGTGTCCCACCAGGTGATCTATGTGGTCAGGAACCCCAAAGATGTCGCCGTCTCCTTCTACCACTTCCACCACCTGGCCAAGTTCCTGCCCGACCCCAGCTCCTTTGATGCCTTCCTGACGCAGTTCCTCGAGGGCACAGGTAGGGAGGGACTGGGGGATTGTGAGGGGAGGGAACTCAGCCTCAGGGCCCCCCATCATCCCCCACCTCCCCCCAGTGCACTACGGCTCCTGGTTTGACCACGTCAAGGGCTGGCTGGGCCAGCGGCACCTCCTGGACATCCTGTACGTCACCTACGAGGAGCTGCACCAGGTGAGCCCCGCCGGGTCCCCATCCCCGTCCCTGTCCCTGCTGGGGCCCGGTGCTGACCGTGCTCCTGCCCCAGGACCTGCGCGGCACGGCACAGCGCCTCAGCACCTTCCTGGGGTGCCCGCTGGCCCCGAGCACGCTGGCAGCCCTGGAGCAGCACTGCAGCTTCTCCGCCATGCGGGACAACGCCATGGCCAACTACTCGCTGATCCCCGCCGAGATCATGGACCACAGCCAGGGCCGCTTCATGCGCAAAGGTGGGGCAGTCGGGCTGGGGGGGTGGGCGTGGGGGGCGGCATCCCTGACTGCCTGTGCCCTCTGTCCCACAGGGGTAGTGGGGGACTGGCGCAGCCACTTCTCCCCCGAGCAAAATGCCCTCTTCAATCGTCGCTACCAGGAGGAGATGGGGGACACGGAGCTGCCCTCGCAGTGGCCCATGGCCTGAAGGACCCGGGTTTGGGGGGACACTGAGCCCTCACGGGCTTAGACCCGCCGCATGGAGACCATGCACGGGCCCCCTCAGGCACCCACAGAACACCCCCCGTGCCACCCCGGCACCAGGGGCGGGGGTCTGCTGGGGAGCAGTGGCCCCCTCCCACCTCCTGCGGACGGGGAACTGTTCCGGCCATGCATTGTGGCCATCCCCGTGGCCTTGCTCCCCCCGGCCAGGGGCGTGCGGCCGTGACCCCCCCTTTCCGCCCATCCCGCCCTGCGGAAATAAATATTTATTGCTGTTCCCGTGCTGTTCCCACGGGTGCGGGGCGGGAAGCAGCGCCGGCAGCGGGAAGAGCGGCTGTTATCAGCAACACATCGGGGCGGGGACGCAGCCCCGGGGACCTTATCAAGGGCCGGGGGCAATGACCGTGTGGGCAGCATGGCCCGGGCCGGGGTCACGGCATGGCGACAGAGCTGGAGGCAAGGAGCTGGCTCCTCCAGCAGGACCCAGGGCCCTCCATCCCTGGGGTCTCCCTCCCACGGATCCCCTTCCAGTGCCCCCTGCCCCGACTGCCCTGGTTGGATGCTCCCCCTGCCCGTCTCCCCTCCTGGGGTGTTGGCACCGAGGGGTTTGTTCCACCCCCTAGCACCCTGGGGTCTCCCGGGCAGGCAGCACCCTGAGCTCCCCAGCTCCTCTTCGAGGAATTGCTCCATGGAGCCCCCGGCAAGCAGAGGCTCAGTCAATAATTAACTGGCTTCCGTAGCCTGCCCCTGCAGGGCGAGCAGAGTGGGAGCTTGGCCTTGGCACCAGTGGGACCCCTGGCTAGAGCTGGCTGAGAGGGGCAGCTGGTGAGACCCTCCTTGGGGTCTGTGGCACTGTGGGACAGTGGCACCTGTGTCCCTCTGCCAGCCTCGTCAACCCTGCCACCTCTGCTAGCCCCTCCTGCCCGTGGGGACAACCCAGTGTGGTGTCTCTGGACGCTCCCAGCCCCGCGGGGTCCCTCTGCAGCCACCCCGGGGTACCCATCTGTCCCCAGGGCAGGACTGGCCCCTGCTGCAGCCTCCCGGGTTTGGGTTTCCACGGCAACATCCGTGATCCCGCCTTAAAGGGGATGAATCAAGAGCTATAAATAGGCACTGAATGAGGGTGCAGGTACTGCACCCCTGCCTTGTGCTGCCAGCAGTGCCCAAGGGCCAGCAGAGCCATCCCAGAGAGTGGCACCCACGTGGGACAGCCTGGCACCTGTACCTGCAGCCAGGGAGGTGGCAGCGCCCTGGAGCCCAGCTCGGTGGACCCTGCACGGTGGCTCTGGGGTGGCCCCGACCCCGGGAGGCTGTGCCAGGCCCCCATTTCCACCCCGTGGTGGCCTTGGGCACACCCTGCCCAAGGGCATCACCTCGCCAGGAGCATCTGCTGGCACTGTGCTGGCAGCATCAGCACACAGCCCGTGGCAGCAGCGTGGCACTGTGCCCAGCATGTGGCACAGCGTGGTGCATGGCACGAGGCGCGTGGAACATGGCACACGGCATGTGGCACAGGGAACATGGCACAGGGCTCAGAGAATATGGCACAGGGCACATGGAACATGGCACAGGGCACATGGAACATGGCACAGGGAACAGGGCACAGGGTACATGGAACATGGCACAGGGCATGTAGCACAGGGCACACAGAACATGGCACAGGGAACATGGAACAGGGTACAGGGCACATGGAACATGGCACGGGGCACACAGAACATGGCACATGACAAATGGCACATGACAAACAGCACACGGGCACAGGGCACATGGAACATGGCACATGCCAAATGGCACATGGCACAGGGTATATGGCACATGCCAAATGGCACAGGGTATATGGCACATGCCAAATGGCACATGGCACAGGCCACATGACAAGGCACACGGCAAGTGGCACATCACAATGCTCATGTCACATGGAACAGATACATGGAGCATGCCACACAGGACATGGCAGAGCATGTGGCACAGACAGCACGTGGAAAAGACACGTGGGACGTGGCACAAAGTGCATGACACATGGCACACAACACACAGGGTGGCACACAGCACACGGTACATGGCACAGGCACACAGCATGTGGCACAGAGCACACGGTACATGGCACAGGGCACACAGCACATGGTATAGGGCACCTGGCACACAGCACGTGGCCGTGGCCGTGTGCCGGGCAGCAGGCCCCGCTCCGTTGCCGCCTCTCCCCGCTCCGTGCCCTGGATTCGGGGCCGCGGCACCGCGGGGCGAGCGCCCGCCCCGGCACATCAAAGCCACGGCTGCTCCGGCGCTGCCGGCCGCGGACACTCGGAATGCGGGGGCTGCGGCTGTCCCCGGCTCTTGTCACCGCGTAGGGCAGCGTGAGGGGACACGGCAGCACCCAGAGAGCAGGAGGATGGGCACAGGGGTGGTGCTTTATTGGGGGATCATGCAGCCTCCAAATATCACAGTGACAGAGAAGCGAGGACCGAGGGGACCGTGGGGACAGCAGGGGGGATCCGGGCCACAGGGCACTGACCAGCAGGAGCGAGCAGCGCTGGGGGAGTCCTGCAGTGGGGGGCCGGGACTTTCCCCATGTCCCAGCCGAGGGGGGGGCTGTGGCAGGGCAGGGCCTGGCGGGGACCCTCCTGTCCCCTCGCCACGCCGGGACAGTGGGGGGGTCTCACTGGGGCACGTTGAGACTGGGGGGGGGGGCTTCATTGGGGCAACCCAAGGCTGGGGACACTGAGAGTCTCTCACTGGGGGAACCGAGGCCGGAGCCGGGGGTTCCCTCGCTAGGGCAAACTGAGGTTGGGCTCCGGGGGTGCCTCACTGCGGGGAGCCCAGGCTGGGGTCGGGGGTGGGGGGCCGGGGGCAGCGCGGGGGGAAGGCCTTGTAGCTGTAGTACTCCACCACCTGCTTGGGCACCTCCGCCAGCACGCACTTGGCCAGGGCTGTGGGGGACGCCTGCGGGACACCGGGGACACCGGGGACACCGGGCTGAGCCGCGGGCAGCGGCTGCCGGCGCCGCCAGGTGCGGCTGTGGGGAGGGGAGGGCACGGAGGGGGACGGGAGGAGATGGATGGGACGGGAGAGAGGGGACAGGACAAATCGGGGACGGGACGGGCGGGGATGGGAGGGTACGGGAGTGCCGGGAAGAGCAGGGAAGGGCAGGCAGGACCTCGTCGCTGCCCCACTCACGTTCTTGAACTCGCGGAAGGGGACGAACTGGACGATGTCGCGCAGCACGGGCTCGCCCTTGGGGGAGCGCAGGACGCCGTCGTCCCCGTCCAGGATCTGCATGTCCGTGAAGTCGGCGTTGCCCACGCCGACGATGATGATGGACATGGGCAAGTAGGAGGCCCGGACGATGGCCTCCCGCGTGTCTGCCATGTCCGTCACCACGCCATCCGTCAGGATCAGCAGGATGAAGTATTGCTGCGGGCACAGGGATGCTCGGGGGCTGCCCGACCCCACTGCCAGCCCCACGCCGGAGCAGGCACCGGTGTCAGGAGTGTGCAGGGTCTGAGCCCAGCCCGGGCGGGGGCACAGGGACCCACCGAGGCCTCCTTGGTCCGCTCCTCGTCGGCCGCCACACGAGCCACCTTGGAGATGATGGGAGCCACGTTGGTGGGCCCGTAGAGCTGGATTTTGGGCAGGCAGCTCTGGTAGGACTCCACGACGCCCTGGATGCCTGTGGGGTGTGCAAGATGTGAGGGGTGTCCCAGCCGTGGATCCGGCCCCCCTGGAGCAGGACTCACCTTCACACTCATCATTGTCGGGGTTGAAGTTGATGGCAAAGTCGTGGGAGACCTGGGGGGAGGGAGGGAGGGGAGGGGGCAGCTGGTGCACCCCCTGCCACAGCCCCTGGCATCTGCCAAGCTCCACCAGTGCCACAGCCAAGGGTACCCAGAGGGACGAACACATCCCTGGGGTCCCACAGGGCCCTGGCCACCTGAGACCCCCTCACCTCATACTTGGGAGGGATCCTGGCACCAAAGCCCAGAGCCGAGAATTTCTTATCGCTGCAAGGGAAGGGGCGTGAGGAGCTCTGGTGCCATCACTGAGTGCCTGTCACCAGCAGATCTGACCCCAGGGTGGATGTCACCAGTGTGGGTGGCCCTGGGGGACCCACCAGAGCCACGAACCTGTCATAGTCCTGGCAGATCTCGCCCACAGCCACCAGTGCCTTGAGGTACTCGTTGGGCTGGTAGGGGTTGATGTAGTGCAGGGAGCAGCTGTTTCGGGGGTCCCCGTTGGAGGCCGTGAAGTCAATGGCCACCTGGTGAGAGGACAGTGAGGGTCACCCAGGGTGGGCAGGGCCACGGGTGTGTCCCTGCTGGGTGGGGAGGGGACGCTGCTCACCGTGAAATGGATCTGGCAGCCGCCCATGATGTAATCCAGGAAGGAGTAAACCCTGTGGATCTTCCGGAGGCACCTGCGTCAGGCAGCCCTGCCCCAGGAGCTGGGCACAGCCTGGCACGGCCTGGCACAGCTGCCAGGCACTCACCTTCAGGTCCAGCAGCACCACGACCCCCGAATTCTTGTAGTTGCGCTTTTTGATCTTGTACTTGGGGTTTATGCAGTCCCACTGCACCTGTGGCACCGGCACCGACGCTGCCCCCGGCCCCCACCCGGCACACGGCCCAGCCCTGGCACCCCAGCCTGGTGCCACTCTGCACCGTGGGGACCCCACGGCCCCAGAACACTGCAGCCCAACCACCCTGCACCCCCAGAGCCCCGGGTGCAGCTGCCTTCCCCCACTCCCAGCCACCCCACCCATCACTGATTCCCCAGAAGACCCCAAATCCCAAACCCACCATCTCTTCCCCAAACAGGAGGGCAGCGAGAAGGAAAGGACACCAAACCCAGAGGAGGAGCTGGAAGGTGGCTGCTAGGACAGGCTCTGCTGGCAGCACACAGAGTGACCCCCAGGCCATCCCCGCGCCCCCGTGTCCCACCTTGTTCTCCCCCATCGCCTTCTGCATCTCCTCGAAGGTGGTGAAGAACTCCCCGATGAAGTCGTGCTTGCCCCGCGAGTCGTAGTCCCACACCACGCACTGTGATGGGCACAGCTCAGCCCCGGCTCCAGGGGGTCCTCACCCTGTCCCCAGCACTGTGGGGTCCCCAGCACACCCCCAGGGAAGCTGGGGTACACATGCCCCCCGGACAGGAATAGAGCTCCCCATCATTCTTCCTCACCCTCAGCTTCCTCTTCTCCTCACAGCTGCAGAGCGAGTTGAGGGAGACTTTGAAGGGCTCCCAGACAGGGCTCAGGTTGTTCTTCACCACCTGCAGGATGGGGGGCTCAGCGGGGCCGGGAGCCCCCGGGGGGCAGCCGAGGGCCGGTGCCGCCGTGGCCTCACCTCGGTGCGGTACACCAGCTGCTCGCTGCGGTCGTCGTCGATGCGGTAGATCTCCAGGAAGGGATCTGACTTGCTGAAGAGATCCTGGGGGAGAAGGACGAGAGAGAGCACTGCCCACCCTGCCCACCCGGCCTCATTTCCCCCTGGCACCCGGCTCACCTTGTCGTCCAGTTTCTTGGCACGGAAGGCAAGCTCCACGTAGCCGTTGTTCCCCGAGATCTCCTCCGAGATGATCTGAGAGGTGGCCGTGGGGTGCTCAGTGCCTGGCATAGCTCTGCCCCCCAGCCACCACCTCCCTGTGGTGCCCTGGGAGGGGACAGGGTCCCACGTGCCTCCCCGGCACAGCAGGGACCTTCAGGATGGCCAGGAGATGCCATGGGGGTCTGTGCCACCCGGCTGATCCAGTCCAGTGCCACCTAGATGTCCCAGTACCCCAGTCCAGTGCCACCCATGTGTCCTGTCCGCTGCTATCCCAGGATTCCAGCCCCATCCCGGCGCCACCCATGAGCCTGGGTTTGGTGCCACCCCCGTGTCCCTGCTCAGTGTCACCCACCCCACTGTCACCCCCAGCTCGGTGCTCACCGTGATCGTGGATTTGCCCGCGAACTTCCCGTACTTGAGGAACAGCGGCTTCGTCACCCGTTTCTGTGCCACGATCTGCGAGAGCCCAGGGCTGGTGAGGGGCCACCACTGCGGGGTCCCTGGGGGAGGGTCCCCAGCCTCACCTGCCCCACGGTGCACTCCATGCCCCCCAGGAAGTCATCATCGTGCGTGCCCACGCCGGCCTGGCCGTGGCTGTCGTACACCTCGAACCGCAGCTTCTGCACCTCCTCAAAGTAGTAATCGACCGTGAAGATCTTGGCGAACACGGGGTTCAGGTTGCTCTTGATCACCTCGCTGCGATCCACCTGCGTGGCGTTGGCACAGGGCTTTGGGGTGCCAGAGCCCACCCAGGGGAGTGGGGAGATAAGGATGTGGATGTTGTGATGGGGGATGAAAGGATGAGACATGCCAGGCTCAGGGGTACAGGGATGAGGGAATGAAGGATGAAGGGATAGGGGTGCAGGAACAGGGAATGCAGGGAAGGACCAGCTGTGCCCGAGTGAATGAATTTGGAGGAGCCCCTTGTGCCCACTGTGGTCATTCAGGGGATACTCTGCCTCTGGTTATGCCCTGCCACAGCTCCGCTGGAGCAGGAGCAATGGGTTGGTGCCAGGACAAGCCGCTGTGCCCGCCCTGGGGTGGCCATGCCCGGGGACACCATCCCTGGCCCTGGTGGCCCCAGTGGGCAGTGGGTGCCCTGCATCTCCCGGCCGTGCTGGCAGCGGGTGCTGAGCAGTTCCGGAGCCTCCCCCGCGCCCGTCCCTGCCAGTGTTGACTCAAGGGGACACATCCTGGCCAGGGCACCCAGCCAGCCCCTGGCCTCTGCCCACTGCCTGCTCAGTCCGGTATCATCTGTCGAGCCCGCACTGCTGCCACCCTGCTTGTGGCCACCCGTGTCCCTCCTGCGCAGGCACTGCCAGCCCCTCTGCTGCTCTCCTCTGGGAGTGTGGGTGGTGGGTGCCCGGGACCCTCTGGGCTCAGCAGGTCCAGGGCCACCTTAGCTCTTAGAGCCTACAGCAGAGCCAGATTCAGGGACCCCCTCCTCTGGGGGGACACAGGCTGGCTGGGACAGGAGTCACTCCAAAAGGTGGCTCAGGAGGGACCCTCTTGCCTCTGGGAGTTGGCTGGTGTCTGGCACGGCACGGCCCAGCACACAGAGCGTGGCACGGGGCGCCGTGGCACAGCCGGGTACAAGTGCCTGGCATGGCACAGCACACCGCGGCTGGCACCGGGCCCTGTCCCCCCCGGCTCCGCGCTGACTCGAGCGGAGTCGATGACACGCCGAGGGATTTAGCGCTAAATCCGCCGGCTGAGCGGCCGCGATTAGAGCGGAGCTGCCGGAGCCAGCCCAGAGCTCAGCATGGGGAGGGATGAAGGAGCCGCGACAGCCCCAGTGCCATCCGTGTCTGCCAGCCCCACTGCTAGCACCAGTGTCAGCACCAGCCCTCCAGCCCTGAGCCACCCCAGGCGGGGCTGAGGTGTCCCTTGTCCCTGTCCCGGGGCAGTGGAGACACTCCAGAGCCTGCTCCGGTAGGCACCACGCCCCTCCCCGCCCCGCTCCCCGGCCCCACAGCAGCCCCAGTGGGCTGGGGGTGACCCGGTGTTAGCACCATCCCCACAGGTGCCCCACAGCGCCCTGCCCACCCTGCGTCAACCCCTGGACCCCGTTCTGCACCCTGGAACCTGTCTTGCACCATGCACCCTACTCTGCATCATCTCCTGCACCCCATCCTGCACCTCGTACCCTGGTCTGAGCCCTGCATCCCGTTCTGCACCTTGCACCCCACTCTGAACCCTGCACCCCATTCTTCATTATCTCCTGCACCCTGCCCTGCACCCTGTACCTTGCTCTGAACCCTGCACACTGTTCTTTACCTTGCACCCCACTCTGAAACCTGCACCTTGCACCCCATTCTTCATTATCTCCTGCACCCTGGTCTGAACCCTGCAACCTGTCTTGCACCATGCACCCTACCATGCATCATCTCCTGCATCCCACCCTGCATTCCTGCTCTGATCCCTGCACCCCAGTCTCCCTTACCTCCTGTACCCTGCTCTGTACCCTGCACTCTGCTCCCCTCCATCTCCTGCACCCTGACCCCTGCTCTGCCCCCAAACCCCTTTTTGCACCCTGCACTTTGCCCCCCACATCCACCCCGCTGTGCCAGCCCCACCACATCCCCGGGTCCCGCCCGGCTCGGTGGGCGCCAGCAGTGCCCCCCACTCTCCTACCTCCATCCACTGGCCCTGGGACTGCATCAGCAGCAGGACGCAGGGGTCCGACTTGTTGAGGGTGTCGCGGTCCAGGAGGTGTTTACAGCTGACCCGCAGCTCCACCTTGGAGAGCACGGCCAGCGGGGCCTGCGGGCTCGGCTCGGGCACGCCGCCCATGCCGGCCGGGCGCGGCGGGGCCCCGGCGGCGCCGTGGGCGAAGGGCATGGGGGGCGAGCGGGGCGGCCGCGGCCTCGGGCGCCGTCAGGGAGCCGGGCGGGTGCCCCTCATGCCCGGGGCACCCCAGGCACGGCCCCGCTGGCAGGACAGGGGTGGGACGCAGGCACCCCTTCCGAGGCGAGGTGGCCGCTTGCAGTCCCGACGGCTCCGCGGGGCCCTGCAAGGCGTCAAAGCACAATGGGGTGAGCGGGAGCTGGGGCACCCCCGCGGCACCGCCCGTGTGTCCCCAGCCCCGTGCGCACAGCTGGGGGGGGGTTCGCATGGTCCCGCAGGGCCGTGCCCGGCTCTGTCCCCACCCAGGATGTGTCCCGAGGGGAAAGGGGAACCTAAGTGGGGTGGGGTACTCAGTGTGGGGCTGTGGAGTAGAAACACAGTGGGCAGCACCCCCAGCCTGGGCAGGGCTCTCTGGAGGGGAGCGGGGACACCAACTCCGTGTGCGTGCCAGCAGGTGACGGATTCCCCCGCGCTGGGGACGGCGCTCAGCCTCCCCCCGAGGCTGGCAGCGCTCAGCCAGCCGGTGCTGCCTTGCGGGTCAGCGAGGGGCTCTGCCAGTCCCGGCCCCAGGACGGGGCTTGTCCCCCCCCACCTGCAGGTGCTGGGGGCTCCTGGCTGGGGCAGAGCAGCCCCTGCCCACCTGTGCCCTCGTGTGCCCGGCCGAAGTTTCCTGGGAAGTCATGCAGTACCCGGGCCCTCCCCGGCACATGGCTCCGCTGCCCCAGCTCCGGTGGGCACCGTCCCCCTCCCTGGGATCGCGGACACCCCTTGGCATCACCCATCGCTCGGTGGCGGGGACAGCGGGTCCCACCCTGCCCATCGCCCCCTCACCTGGGTGCTGGCGGCCCGGGCTGGGACTCGGCGGGGCAGGGGCTGGGTCGGGGTGTGCCCGCCGTGCCGGTGTGCCCGCCGGAGCTGCTGCCGCTGCCACCTCCACACAACTGACTCAAGCTGCAGCTCGGGAGCGGAGCCCTAAGAGGGAGATGGATGACAAGCTCCGTTAACTGCCTCGCTGCCGGCTCCGGCGCAGAGCCCACCCTACGCCGGGGCTGAGCGGGGGCCCCCAGGGTCCCCAGCACTACTGGCTGTGCCGGGGCAGGAGCTCCTGCTCCGAGTGAGACCCCCATGGCACAGTCACCGCCCCCCACCCTCCCCAGGTGCCCCCCATGGGGTACCCAAGGCCACCTTTGGTTCTTTGCCCCCCACACTCTGAGCCAACAGCTCAAGCACAAGGCTGGGGTCCCCCAAACCCACCGGGTGCCCTCCCCACATGCTGGAGCACCCAGACCCACCTTCCATGCACATGGAGCTCCAGATGCTGAGTCCCCAGTCCGGGACACCCCACCCACCCCTGTCCCCCCAGCACTGCAGCGCTGCCAACCCAGCTTTATGGAAGATGATGTAATTAGCTCAAATTTGGAGGGATTAAAATGCAGATAGGGCTAACGAGCACGAGGGCAGCGCCGGGCCCGGGCTTTGGGAGCTAATCCCCAGCCTGCCTGGCAGAAATAGGCCACTCTCCTTCCCACCCCCCCCACGGCCCCCGGCACGGCTCGGTGGGACAGGAGGCACCAAGCCACAGTGGAACAAAGGGGCTGGGGGACACCGTGGCTCCTGGGCACAGGCAGCCCCTCACCAGGCACCTCCTGCCTCTGAACCACCCAGAGCCATGCAGCCGTGCCAGGGCTCCAGCACCGAGTGCTCTGCTCTATCCCATCCCAGAACTGATGAAACAGTGGGCTGGGTGAGTGCTCCTGGAGCAGCTCTGATCACACCAACACATCCCAGTGACCCCTCAGCTCCTGTCCAGGGATAGGCAGAGCCTGGGGTGCCCCCAACAGCCACGAGGATCGGCCAGAACCCCCATCTCTCCTGTGGTGCCACTTGAAATATCACAGGATCATTTAGGTCGGAAAAAGACTCCAAGATCAGCTCTCCCCAGCACTGTCAAGGCCACTGCAATGTCCCCAAGTGCCCCATCTACCATGGGATGGGCTCTTAATTCATGAAGAAATTGCTACAAGTGTCCCAGAACTGCAGCAGGGGCTGAGCCATAGGCCAGGGAGTGCAGGATGGCAGAGCACCACAGTCCAGCCCTGGGCCTCTGGCCTCATCCAAGCCCAGCTGAGGGGTTGGGACATACCTGGCTCCCCCTGCACCCCCCAATAAGTGGGGAAAGCCCCCATAAGTGGGCAGTATGAGTGACCCCCACACTGATACCCAACTTGTAGTACAGCTTTGCCTCCCACAGAGGTGTGGAAATCATCAAACCAGAAATACGGGCATGGAAGGGATAGCAGCCAAAGCCTGGCAAAGAGGGGTTCAGAACACCCAGAGCCTCTCAGAATCAGAGCAGAAGGCAGCCCAGGCTGCAGCCCTGACAAGGCAGAGGAGTGGGCACAAGGCAGGTGTTCAACTGGCTTTCAGGGAAACGTGGAGCCTCCAATCACAGCAAACGAGGCTTCCCACGCTCAAACACATCCCAGCACCACCACCAGCACACGGGGCGGCTCCGCTCGGAACATGTGCCCCAAAACCACAGCACACTCGGCTCTCTAGGGCTCTTTATTGACAGTTCTGGGGAGAACAGTTCATTTCTTCTTCTCCACGTCCTGCTCCGCCGCTTCCTTGGCGCGCTTGGCGCGGATGCCGAAGAGGCGGGCGTTGGCCCGGGCCATGCGAAGGCTGGCAAAGGCCTTGAAGTTCTTCTCGTCTTCCGAGATGACACGCGCCTTCTCCCGCTTGAAAACCTGCGGGGAGAGTGCCAGACAGTCAGCCTGCCCCTGGGAGCCGGCAGCTGAGGCTTCCCACAGCCGTCTCTGTGAGGAGCAGGGCGGGCACGGAGCGCTCGTGCCATCTACAGGCCCTGCCCTCAGCCTGCTCTGCGTTCCCGCCGGCTCCTTGCACCATGGAGCAGGAATAAAACCAAGCACCACGGGAAATCTGAGTGAGGTTTCACAGAATTGCAGCACTGTTAAGGTTGGTAAAGATGTTTAACAGCAAACCAAACCGTCAGCCCAGCACCACCATGGGTACCACCAACCACACCCTCGAGTGTTTTTTGAACACTTCCGAGGATGGGGGCTCCACCACTGCCCTGGGCAGCTGTGCCAGGGATGGACACGCCAGCTCTGTGAAGCAATTTTCCTAATATCCAACCTAAACCTCCCCTGGCACAGCTTGAGGCTGTTTCCTCTCATCCTGTCACTTGTCACCTGGCAGCAGCCTGACCCCCTTCCCAGCTCCACCCTGCTGTCAGGGAGTTGTAGGGAATGACAGAGGTTTGTGACACTACTGGCAGCAGCTCTGGGGAGCAGAGAGGATTTAGGGACAAAGGGTGACCACAGAACGTGCCTGAGCACTCCTACCCCAGTTAAACCCAAAGTGCCCTCAATTTCACAGATCTCTCAAAGATCTATTCCTGTGTTTTTTTTTGATCCAGGATGGGCAATGTCTGGAGACAGTCACCCTCAGCTGTGAGACAGCAAAGAGAGAACCCTCTCCACAAGTCCAACCTCCATTACAACACACAGAGAACACAATTAAATGACACTTACGTTCTTGATGGGCATAACAGGTCCTGTGAGCTGAGTGGCCATCTTGAGTTCCTCTGGCTGCACAACAGAAGATGGGAATGTTAGAAGAATAGAATGTAAAGCTCAGCTGAAGCACAGCCTGAACCTGGTGCTAATGATCCTGACAGGAGCTGTAACACCAAGCGGTGCTGAACCCAGCACTGCAGAGCAGTTGGCACTGAGGAGCTGCACTGGCAGCCCATGCTGTGCCCAGATCCGGCCACAGCAGCAGCTGGGACAGCTCTGACACCAACTGTGCTCTTCTCAATTTACACAAGATCATCTAGGCTGGAAAAGACCTCCATGATTCTCAAGATCTCCACCTTGTCACCAGCCCAGAGCACTGAGTGCAACATCCAGTCCTTCCTTGGACACCTTCAGAGATGGGGACTCCAGATCTCCCTGGGCAGCCCCTACAGTGCCTAACCACCTTTTCCAGGAAGAAAACTCCTGATGTCCAACCTCAACCACGTTCCCTGGCACAAACTGAGGCCATTTGCTGAGCCTCCTTCTCTCCAGGTTGAGCCCCCACAGTTCATATACACCAGACATGTTCCTCAGCAAGTCCTCCTCAGGTTGATTACAGCTTCTTTTAAGAGCATGTCACCAGTCAAAAATGATTGAACGTTTACTGAATACAGCTGACTTCCAGCTAACACATCTGAATCAGTGTTTCAGCTCCAGGCTCTTCCTCCCTGCTCTGAAGATGGAGTTAAGCAGCCTGGAGCTGCCAGATTCCCCACAAAACAGGAGGACAGTCTGAACTCACTCCTGTGTTCCCTGGCTCTGCTGCCAGGAGATCCAGGGAACATAGCTCTGCTCTGATCCTGGAGAGGTTTTAATGAAAACCATTTATGAATGTCAACAACAATTGCCTTCTGGAGCCTGCCTGGCACACAGCTCTGGAGCCGCTCACAGCCTGTCCCTCAGCCTTCCACCAGCAGGACTGACTCCCAGGGGAATTTCCAGCCATTGTCACAGCTTAGCTCTAAACTAAAACTCAACTGGCTGAGCAAGGATCAAAGCCCCAGGAATCAGCACTAAAACAGGCCAGCAGCTGCTCATCCCAATGTCTAGCTGAAGTGCCACCACAACCCAGAGCACCCCCTTAGACTCGACCCTGCCAGGCCTGGCCTTGTGCTGGGCTCAGAACCATGGGGGTCACACGATGGAGAAGGCTCAGGAGCTCTGAGCTCCCAGAACAGGACCCATTTCCAGCAGTCAGGCACTCACAGAGCTGTCTCCCTTCTTGGGCATGGCTGGCTTCCTCGGGAAGAGGATGAGCTTGGAGTGGTACTCCTTCAGCCTCTGCACGTTGGCCTGCAGGGACTCTGTGGACTTGTTCCGCCGCCGGGGATCCACGGAGATTCCGATAGTCCGGGCAAACTTCTTGTTGATGCCAGCGAGCTGAGGAGAGAGGAGAGAGCGGTGTCAGCAGCCAGGCAGGCATCCAAGCACGGGAACTGCAGAAAGGCTGGGCATCAGCTGAGGGGCCTGTGCCACCAACAAACGGTGTCCTGGTGTCTCAGTGCTCAAAATGTTGCTCAGGCTGATTTTTGCAGGTGGATTTCCCTAGAGGAGCAAAGTGCAACCCCTGCAGGACACGTTTAAACTTGGATTCAGACAGATGTTTATGAGTCAGTTCTTGGACAACTCTGGGTCACTCAACTGAGAGCTCCATTAAATCAGCATTTTTTTTCCTAACCATCTGAAACAATCACTAAATAATAACTATTGTTTTAGACTATCTTAAACAAAAAACTCATTTTCTGTTTGAAGACAAACAGCTGCACGCTGCTTTGTGTTCCACCACTACACAGAAATTAAAGAAAAATAAGTAATGAAGTTATTTGGCACCCAGAAGAACGATTTCCCTGCCTCAGTGCACCAATTTCAGTTATAAATGTTTTAATTAAGACACTGGACCAGGTGCAGAGGCAGCTGCTGGCTGCCAGCAAGCACTGATGTGGAATGTGATCACAGATACACAGTGGGCAGCCCTGCAGACCACCTTTGCAGCTGAGCACACCTGGGCAGGTCACAGGGACAAGGGATGGAGGACAGGAGACAATTCCTACTTTAATCCAAATATCTGGACTTTAATCAAACTATTATTCCTCCAGCTATTTTTCTTATATCCAGCTATTTTTCTTCCTGGTACAACATCCCCTGCTACTCTTAGGACTAAACTGAGCTGGGTTTACCTAGTCCTCAACATGGAAACATTGGCTAAAAATATTTAGAATTAGCAGAAAAATGTTTCATAAAGAAATAATTTAACGAAGGTGATCTTAATCTTCCTCGTCCCCAAAAAGTTTAGGAGACTCAAGGCTCTTTCAGAATTCAAATTTCATAGAACCTCTGAATAGTTTGGGTCGGAAGGGACCTTAAAGATCTTTAACTTCCACCCCTTGCAAAGGGCAGGGACACCTTCAGCTATCCCAAGTTGCTCCAAGCCTCATCTATGGCCTTGGACACTTCCAGGGCTCCACAGACACCCACAGCTGCCCTGGGTACCTGTGCCAAGGCCTCCCCATCCTCACAGGGAAGGATTTCTTTTGTATATCCAACTGAAATGTCCCCTATTTCAACGTGACTTGAACAGAATTTTATATGACAGTCTGAGCAGATAAACAGACCTTTTCAAAGCACCCTTCACACAGCCACTCCACCATCACAGGTAAGACCAGTCTTCCCTTGCTCCCAGAGCCAGGAAACCCACAGCCTTCTCTGGCAGACACTGACACCTGAAGAAGTCACCTCATGCAGGACAGGAGAAGCAGCTGAGCTCAGTCTTTATCTGAATGTTTTGATTCAATGGTCTGTACTTACTTTAAGCTCCTCCAGGCTGAAGCCTCTGCCAGCACGGACCTTTTTGTGGTATCTGATGGTCGGGCACCTGACGATGGGCCGGATGGGCCCAGCCACGGGCCGGGGGGCGATGCGGCGAGCCTTGGCCTGGCGAGCCTTCCTCCTGCAAGGGCAGGGGCACAGCACCCTTCAGCCTGGCCAGCACCGCCGAGGTCATCGACTCCAACCTCTGCCCGACCCCCGCCCGATCAGCCCAGAGCACTGAGTGCTGCCTCCAGCCCTTCTTGGGACAAGGACGCCAAACCTCCCGGGGCAGCCCCTGCCAAGGCCCGAGCAACTTTTCCAGAAGAAGTTCCTTGTAATGTGCAAACTGAGCCTCTCCTGGCACAGTCTGAGGCTGCTGTCTCTCCTCCTGGCCCCGGGATCAGAGCCTGACCCCTCCTGTCAGGAAGCTGTGGAGATCCAAAAGGTTCCTCCTGAGCCTCCTTTTCTCCAGGTTGAGCCCCCTCTGCTGTTCCTGGTGACCCAGACCCTTCCCAGTTCCATTCCCTTCTCTGGACACGCTCCAGCACCTCAATGTCTGTCTTGCAGTGAGAGGACAAATGTACCCTCAAAGTCCCAGGTGTGACATCAGCAGTATCAGCGCAGGGGACAGGCACTGCCCCGGTCCTGCTGGTCACACTATGGCTGGTACAAACCGAGCGTCACTAGCCTCTTGCCCACCTGTGACAGCCACCGGGGACACGCCAGCTCTACCCCCCGTGCCACTCCGGCCGGGCGATGCCTCCGGAAGGAACAGCCGGGCCGGGCCGGCTGCTGCTGCCCTGGAGCGGCCGCTGCCATCAGAGACCCAGGGAAGAGCGTTCATCACTGTGGATGCAGCGATTCCGGAGATGTCTCATCACTTGGCTGCGGCTGGCAGCGGCTCGCCCTGAGCACGGGCCGGGGATGGCTGAGCAAATCCGCGGCGCCCTGACTTCGTAAGCGGCCCCGCAGAGCCGGCAAAGCCCCTCCCGCGGCCCCCGGGACTCACCTGCGGAGCTTGCGGGCGGGCTGGTTGAACCAGGTGGCGACTCGGCGCTGCCAGTCCTTGTGGAAGTGGGGCTTCAGGATCATCCCATTGCGGCTGGGCGCCATGGCTGCGGCCTGCGGACACGGGCACAGTTAACGCGGGGACGGCCGAGGCGCCCCCAAGCCCGCGGGCCCCGGCCCGGCGCGGCCCCATCGGCGCGGCCGGGGCCTCCCCCGGGCCCCGCGCGGGGCTGTGGCGGCGGCAGGCGCGGCCCTGGCGGGCGGATGGCGGTGGATGGAGCGCCCGGCCCTCACTCACCTCCCGCCACGACAATGGCGACCGGAAAGGAAGCGCTGGCGCGGCGGGGCCGGAAGTGCCCCGGCGGCGCCCAATGGGCGGCGCGGAAGCGCCCGGAGAGGGGCAGGGCCAGCGGCGGCTTCCCGTGCCCGCAACAAAGATGGCGGCGCTTAAAGGGGCCGCGCACCGCCGGGGACACGGGACCGCCGGGAACGGGAACACGGGAACGGGACCGCGGGGAGCGGGAACACGGGGAGCGGGAACACGGGGAGCCAGGCCAGGCTCCATCGGCGGCAGCAGCTCGCTGCGCTCTCTCCCTTGCCCAGCCACCTCCTGGGCACGGGGATGGGATGGGCACTGGGCAGGGGTCACGCTGGTCCCAAACCCGAGGAATCCCCATCCAGCCCCAGAGCAGGAGCCCTGCTCCCTGCCCTCCTGGGGTAGCAGCATTGTCTGGCATGAGGCAGGAGAGGGATTGGGGCCTTCGATCCTGGGCAGGTCCCACAGCAGTGGGATCCACAGCCTTTGCTGGGAGCAATGGCACAGCAGTGCTGGCAGCACCCCAGAAACCACCAAGGACCCTGTGCTGTCCCCCTCTGCTCCACACAACTGAACTCCCCTCCCCACAAAGGTTTTGAAATTTCATCTGCTGCTGGAAAAGGAAATTCCAAGAGTGAGACTGGGAAGAAATGAACAACTTTGGAATTAAAACAACCCCAGCAGCAGCATCCAAAATGTAGAAAACTCCTCGAGTCCCTGAACTCAAGGAAAATCACTCTCTAGGCACTGAGCTGGGACAGGGGAGTAGACACAGTGCAGAACATCTTCCCATTCCCAGGGAAGCAGGAGGCTCCCAGCTCCAGCCTGACCCGGGAGAGGAGCCTGGGAATGTGACAAAGACCCGAGGGCTGGGAGGTGTCAGAGCCCAGGCTCGGGCTGGGGTCTTTCAGGTCACAGACAGTCCTGATGGAGTAACTCCAGACAATAATCCTTCCTAAAAGATGCAGCCAGCCAGGGCACTCCAGGCAGCAACAACCACTTTAATGCTTTCCCTGATGAACACCAGACAGCTCTGTCAGCAGGGCCTGTTTTGCAACAGACAAGAGGATGAAGCAGCTTTTCCTGAGGATTCCCAACAAACACACTGGCTTTGCTGGATTTCCAAGAGCATCTCTCCAGCTCAGAACCAGCAGTTCAGAACAGTCTTCCCACATGTGCTCAGTCACCCACCGCACAGTTGATTTCCATGTCCCACTGCTGACCTCTGCACAGTTTTGCCTCAACCGCTGCTTGGGAAACACTTGCTGTAAAAACTGGACATAAATTATTGACCAGGGAGAAGGAGGCTCTTGTCCTGTACCACTCCACAGCTCTAATGAGCTTCATGTGTGCCAAAACACCCCCGGGAGCCTGACACATTGTACACACACAGCAGCACGTTGTGGGCAGTTTATTCCAGCCAGGGCTGTTTGTGTGTTGTGTTCAAAAGTTACAAAAGAGCTGCAGCAGCCCAGCTTGGCCCCACAGGGCTGTCCCCATGCTGAGGACACAGCCCTGCCCTCCCGCCATGGCACAGAGCACAGCCAGAAGTGGCTTACATGGGACTTTCCACCCATTGGAGTATGTTCCCTGCTCCTGTGTACAAGAAACTTCCACATTGGGCTTACCCAACTCCTAATCACCACCACCCTGCCAGGAAACAATTCTGAAACCCTGAGGAGCTCTCCTTCCTTCAGGATAAAGCTCAAAGAGCCAACGTAGCCATCCCTTTGGGGCAGCAGCAGCAACACAGCAATTCCCTGCTCAGCACCTTTGATTCTGGAGCTGAGAAGGCAAAGGGTCTGTGTCCAAAAGAAACCTCCAGAGCCCTCCCATTCCACACGGCAGTGGGTTCACACTGGTCTCAGGCGTGGTTCCTCCTCCTCCTCCTGGCTTGGTGGCTGGGGAGGTGTTTCCTCCTCCCTGGTGTCCTGCTTGTCCCTCTCTGCCTGCAGCCAGCTCTGAGGAGCAATCATCTTCTTGGGCCCGTGGGGCGGGGGCCCGATCAGCGCTTCAATGTCATCGTAATTGATCACTTCCTTCTCCAGGAGGGCATTGGACAGCTGGAAAAGAGGAAAGAGGCAAAATGAGGGATGGAGCCCCTGGAGAGAACACAGAACTGCTTCTCTGAGCTGCTCTGAACTGCCAGCTCAACTCAGGCCTCAGCCAGCACCTGCAGCCCCTCAGGAGAAGGGTGACCTGGAGCCAGGACCAAATTCT
This sequence comes from Sitta carolinensis, assembly GCA_032173965.1. Lineage (NCBI taxonomy): Eukaryota > Metazoa > Chordata > Aves > Passeriformes > Sittidae > Sitta > Sitta carolinensis. The sequence goes on from CM063292.1 coordinate 1,194,024, forward strand.
CCAGGCTCCAGCACCGTTCCCAAGAGCACATTTGGCCAGGAATACACAATGTGACTGCAGGCCACAAAGCAAGCTCTTGGGAATGATTTGGAATGAGAGCTCCAGGAACAATGAGAGAAGTGTCCCTCCTGCCACTGTCACTGCACCTGTGGCCCTGCCCAGGAGCCAAAGCAGCAGCACAGAGACCTCTGGCAGACCCAGAGCCTTCCCTGCACACACAGTGCTAACAAAGAGCTGCCTGTTCCTGCAGGCAGGGGCTGGAGGTCAGCACAAGTTCCTCTCCAGAAGAGTGGAATTCTCTGGCCCCTCTGGGAGCAGCACCACCCCTCTGGAGCAGCAGGTGGCTGTCCAGAGTGGAACTGCTTGATCCTGCTGACGAGATGTGACACGCTGGCCTGGCAACTGAAACACTGACTCTGGAGAGACTTTGGCTGAACTTTAAAGTTTTTTTGTGCTGAGCCTCTAGCAAACATCTGGCTGCTGTTACATGGCAGCAGCAGGACAGAGGAGCCTGCAGAGACACCCCTGAGGATCCTTGCTCCAGAGCTGCCAGGGCACTGTCCTGGGGACAGCAGCGTGTCCCAGCTCTCTCCTTACCACGCACTGGAGGCCTGACACTGTGTAGCTGAAGGGGCAGCTGTTGTTGTTCTTGTTTGTTTAAAAAGAGGATTTAAGGAAAAGAATTGCTTGATTTGCAAAATTGACAACATTAAGTTGACTCCTGGTCATTTTGGAAGTCACAGACTGGAATTCTGAAGGGAAGTCAAGGAGATAGAGAGGGTGCTGTGACCCAAGCTTGGTTCAGCACTGGGCACAGAGCTCCTGGCACAGGTGGGGATGTGCAAGGGTGTGTGGCTGGATCTGGACTGTCAGGACACACAGGGGAGGAGGCAAAGCTCTGTCTCTGCAACAAGGAAACCTTGGTGTATCAGTCAATAAGGAGGTGAAAACTGCCTGGAATCACCAGAAAGCAGGAACCAGCCAAGGTGACAGGCACCATATTCCTGCACCAAAGCCAGACACTGTCCACCTGATTACTGGTGTGGCTTCCCAAAAACAGTCACTGTCAGCTCTCCAGAAAATTGCACTGCCAAGAGGCAAGCAGAGAAGTGCAGGTGAAGGACACAAATTCCAGCTTTGATCATTTCCACAGAGCACTCTTCCTCCTCTACCCTGCAAACACCAGCTGGTGTGAGGAGGCAGACTACTCACTGCTGGGAAAGGCACACACATTCCTCCCGTGCCTGCTCTGAATCTGGGGGATACACAGTAAACAGTCACTCGTTCCCAACACTCCCACCACAAGACTTTCTAGGAGAGAGACAACACTGCAACAGCTGAGCTACAGAGCATGGAAAGCAGCAAAACCACCAGTTAAAAACACCCAAACCAACCAACAAACGCCCACACAATCCAACTCACTGTTTGCAGCTTGTCCCGGTTCTCCAGCAAGAGCTTTTCTGTGCGCCTGTAAGCCTGAGCCACCAGGATTTTGGCTTCCTTGAAGAAACAAGAAGAGGGAGTTGGGGTGTAGGTGGCAACAAACACAATGTGTGGCTAAACAAGGAGAGCACTGAGGGATGGAATCTGCAAACTGAGCCAGGCAGAGTGTGATTCCCATCAACAGAAACTATGGATAAACTGGTTGGAAAATGGCCCAAGGAGTGCTGGTGATAAGGGGCAGTGAAGTCTTGCCCTAGCACAGCTCGATGGGAAATGCAGATTAAGGCTGTCCAGGAGATAAAGGTGCAGCTCAGCACAAATCCCAAGGAAGCAGAGCCATGATGCTTCTGAAACAAAGCTTTTTTGTTTCCAGCTTTTTGACTTTTGAACTAAAGCAATGTGCTTTTTCGGCAATGAAGCCAAATTTCCTGTCAAAACAGGCTGTTTTGCAGCCTGGTCAGTCTGACCATCATACTGGTTAGATCTGATCTAGGAAGTGCACACATCTACACTGTGCAGCTGTGACTGTGAGACAGATTTCTTGCCATCACAGCACAGGCTGAACTCACAGCCAGGTGGGATTCTGCCTCTTCCTGCTGCCTCACTGCACAGCCCTGGCACAGTCATGGAACAGGTAACTGCTCACTCACTGGCCAACAGCAGAATGCAGATTGTTTGGGTGTAAACCACTTGCCATTTTTCAGTGAACTGCAGAAAGCAAAGAAGAAGAAGAAACCCTTAGCCCAGGGTGGCCTTACGTGGTCCATCATCTGCTGCAGGCCCTGGCTGAAGGGGCGCCGGCCGATGCCAGGGGCGCTCTCGCGGTCAGGGAAGGAGATCTGCCCGATGCTGGGCACCATCCCGTACTGCTTCACCATGGAGTAGGCAATCTTGGTCACCTTCTTCAGGTCATCCTGTGCTCCTGGCCAGGAAAGACACACACACACTGCTCGCCAGCTCTCAGCTCAGGGCAGGAAGAGCACATCCTGCACAAACACATGTCCTACCAGTGGAGAGAGCAGAGGACCCACTGCAGCCCATGGGGGGGAACACTCAACCCACTGCAGGTCCCAGGAGTGACAGAGAATGACCTTACTGTGGCCAGCTCACCTGAATCCTGACCTGTCACTGCCCACAGAGCAACCTGGTCTCTCTACCCATGAGAGGGGCCTTAAGGTCCCTTCCAACCCAAACCATTCTGTGCTCCTATTTGGATTAACTAGTTGAAAACAACAAAGAAGTTTTAGGTCTTCTCAAGAACCTCACCAGCAACTGCAGCTGTGGCTTTTTAGGACAAGTCTGAGACATCACAGTGACAACCACCACTGAGACCTCCATGCTTACAAAGTGTCAAAACACACCATGAGACATTTCTTCTTGCCAGCACAGGAAACCTCCATCCCTTGCTCAGATCCTCTTGGACCTGCCCGTGCCAGGCTCTGGCTCCTCACCTGTGGTGACCTTGTTGAAGGTGATGGCCTCGGCCACTCTGCCCCCCAGGGCCATGCACATCCTCTCCAGCAGCTGCTCCTTGGTGAACAGGTACTGGTCCCGGGGCAGGATCTGTGCGAACCCCAGCGCCGCGTTTGTCCGAGGGGCGATGGACACCTGCAACACAGGGCACCTCCCTCAGCTCAGGGAACTGCAGAGCTCTCCCTGCAGCAGCACGGGGAGGGCAGGAAGGGGCCTCTGCATCCCCATTGAAGTTTGTCCACAGCCATGGACAGCTTGGCCTACAGAGACATGGCCAAGGGCAGCAGCGTGTGCTCATTCCTGCACTGAGGCTCTGCCTTCGCACACAAACACACTTCCTGCTCGGAAAATTACCCTCAACAGCAAGTTACAGAAATCCTGAAATTCAGGAGTTACTTCGGAGTGTATAGGCTACACGTTGTTCACTGATTCTGCTCCAGAATCCCTAAGACTACCTGCAGAAAGACAGGAGCCTTCAGAAAAATAACAGCCATTTTCCCCACCCACTAAATGAGAGTAATTAACACCAGTTCTGCTTGCACAATGGGTCATTCAGAGTGAATGTGCCGCTGGTATCAGGCCAAGGAGCTGTCACCCTTGTCACTTCACTCCCCACCTCCCCCCCAGTGCCCTGGCTTTTGGAGGAGACGTGCACGGATCACATGCCCGGGTGCCAGAGAGGCCTTTCCCTGCAGAGAAGGGCTTGGGGCAGACAACCTCCCAGTCTGGAAAACATCCCTCCATCAGTGTCAGAGCAATTCCTGCAGTGGCTTTGCCGGCTGCAACGTGCTGGGAAAGGGATCACATTTGGATGTGTGCACACAGAGCAGCCTGAAGTGCATGACTGAGCAGCAGCACCAGGAGACTCGGTTGCTTCTCATTTTTAATTGCAAGGCTTCTCCTATAGCTGGTTAATCAGCTTTGCACCAGCACTATCATCAATGGAGCCTAATAATGGATTTCTCTAGGGCATAAATTAGAGACATGGTTTATATAATCACAGAATCATTAAGGTTGGAAATGTCCTCCAAGACCATCAAGTCCAACTTTCGACCAAATCCCACCAGCCCACTGAACTGTACTGTGAAGTGCCATGTCTGCTTGGTTTTGAACATTTCCAGGGACAGTGACTCTACCACCCCTGGAGAACCTGTTCCAATGCTTAACCAGCCTTTCAGTAAAGAATTTATTCCTAATATCCAGCCTGAACCTCTCCTAGTTTAGTGGTGGGCTTGGCAGTGCTGAGCAGTTGGACTTGACCTCGAAGGTCCTTTCCAAGCAACGTGATTCTGTGATTCTCGACTTTGCTGCAGTAGCAGAGCCCCATGCTCACAGAGCTGAGCAGAACTGCACACAAGTACCACACAGCAATCTTGGACAGGGAAGGCTGTGGGACTCCCCTCCCTGGCAGTGGAGGTACCTTCATGACAGCCTCGGTGTGCTCCAGCAGCCAGCCAACCAGCGCGTGCCCGGATTCGTGGAACGCCACCACCTTCCTCTCCTCTGGTGACAAGATCTTACTTCTTTTGGCAGTGCCTGTGGGAACACACACCAGGCTTTGATAACTGATCAACAGGTGTGACCAGTGGGGCATAACCTGGTTCAGCCCAGTGCACAGCCTGTGGCTGAACCGCTGGTGTTGACTCTGGAGAGGGGGAGGCAGCAAAACCCCTTTAACTAAAATGTTTGGAAAAGGTGATCCCTGGCCCTGAGGTGGAAAGCAATCCATGCCTGGGATTGCCTGAAAACCCCTGGCAGAAACTTTTTCCCCTTCTCCTCACAACAGACTCAATCATTAGACAAATAATTTGACATTTGATTTATCACAGCTCAAGAACCTTGTTCCCAAGGCTGGATCTGTAAAAAGGCAGCTTACTCTTTTTCTTTTTTGTGGAAAAAAAACTGCAAACAACACAAAAATCCCCCAAATAACAAAACTCAAAATGAGACTAGCTAGAGTCTCACACTGATTTTGCCGTTTTCAGTCCCTCAGGCAAAATGAGAGAAAAGAGAGATGTTGAATCATATATACAAGGTCCCAGTTGAGAAAACTGTGCATTAAGAGTGGTCAAATCAGCTAAAGTCCAGGAGTAGATAGAGAAATCCTTCTCCAGAGCCTGGAAATGTCTCTGATTACACACAGAATGCTCCATATGAGCTTATTCCCAGGCTCCTGAGAACCAGCAAATGAAACCATAACTCACACTTAACCCTTCCTCCAGAAAGGTGATTTTCGAAAGTATCTCATTTCCAACTCGGCAGAGCAAGTCCAAAAAGGATTGGAGAAAAAAAAAAAAAAAGCTGAATGGAAGTAAAACTCTTCCAGCACACAGGAAAAATAAAGTAAGTACAGAACACACTGTGTCAGGCTCTCATCACAGCTCAGAATGCTGGGTGCAAAAAGGTCCCAGGATTTGCAGGCCAGAGTCCCCACACAGAGCCCAGAGCAGCCAGTCAGAACCAACACTGCACCAAGCTTGCTTCATGTCTTGGAAAACAACATTCTATTAACATGGATTTTTAAACAAAGTCAAGGGTTTTATTAAACAAGGAAACAACAAAATTAGTGTGGCAGATCTTATAAAATTACTGCTCAGGGACCCTGGAAGCTGCTGTGCCCCGCCAGGCACGATGGAAAAGCAGATTAATTGCAACTGCCTTGATTTGCATGATTTTCATTGGTCAGTCCCTTCCCCTGCCCTCAGCAGTGTGTGAGCATGGCCCTGTATGGCTATTTCCACAGAAAGATGCATCTATTCTCTATAAATATATGTGCATATATATATATATCTACACATACATACACACAGACACTTAAAAAATCCCTGTCAGCCCTCTGAGGGAGGGACTCTGCTCTTCACAATAGCACACAGTGTGCCTACCAAGATTATTCCTTTTCCTACATAATCTCCAGCCATAGAAATCCCCTGAAAGCCTGCAGTTAGCACATTCATGACACAAACCACCCAGGAAAACAACTCTGGTGCATCTCTGCTGGCCTTACACAAACCCCACCATGAAAACAGGCTCCATCTTCTAAAGCCAAGCCCTAAAAGCCTCTGTGTGCTCAGCAGGTTTCTTCCCTCACTCCCAGGAGACTGACTGCTTTCTGTTCCCAAACTAAAAACACAATGGGAGCTACCACAGAGAGAAGTTCTTGCTCCTCCCTTACAGCAACACAAAGCTTTAAGGCTGACAGGGCCTCTGGACTTGCAGAGCTCCCTTTTGATTCCACCCCACTCTTATTAAAACCAGAAGCTCCTAATGGAAAGCACAGTAATATCTTCTTTCTTTCAAGAAAAGCTTTTATAGGAACTGAAATGCCCTCTGGATTGTGAAACCCAGAAGCATTCCTATGACATGGAAAGGGTACATTTAATACAGGGGCCTGGGGGGGTTGTTTGGGGTCTTTTAGACTCTGTCTACAAAAAATAGCCAGTCCTGCTAATATGAGAGAATCTGATTAAGCAACAAAAAGGCTCCATGGCCTCCTGCACACACCAGAGCCTGAGTGAGGCCAGGCAGCTTCGACTGCCAAAGCTCATGTCCTGCAATGCCCCAGCACATGGAGCCCAGAGATCCCTTCTGCTGCCAGCCCCCCCAGCCCTCCTTGCTTTCTGCTTTATCTTCCCAGTCTGGGGAACTAAGGCAAGGCTCAGAAAGAAAAGGCAAGTGAGTGCCTACGAGTCTGGTGCTTGTGCTCCTGCAGATGGGAAAGTAGAGCACACCTTTACGAGAGCATGTGGCGCCAGGACAAGGGGGAATGGCTTCAAACTGAAAAACAGGAGGTTTAGTTGGAATACCATGAAAAAAAAAAATCTTCCCTGTGAGGGTGGTGAGGCCCTGGCACAGGGTGCCCAGAGCAGCTGTGGCTGCCCCTGGATCCCTGGAAGTGCCCAAGGCCAGGTTGGAGGGGGCTTGGAGCAACCTGGGACAGTGGGAGGTGTCCCTGCTCAGGGCAGGGGTTGGAGTATAGACTCTAAAGTCCCCTCCCACCCAAACCAGTCCAGGATTCCATGATCTTTGCTGCAGCTGATGAGAATTCCTCTGTTAGAACTACAGTCATCTCACTGTCCACTCTTGGGAGCTCCTGAGTACAGTCTGGGATTTGTATTTTTAACCAATGCACTCCAAGGGTTTTGTTTTTCTGCAACAGGTGAAGCTGTGAGGAATTTTCTCAAACATCTTATTTTAAATGAGGAATTCTCTAAGCATTTTCTGATAAAGCAAACACTCAGGACTTAATTCCAGGGTCAGGAAATAACTGACCCAGTACAAACATCCTGTTCCACACGTTCCACTGAAGAGGCACAGTGCCAGTCTGTGTGCCCAGGCTCCCGCTGGGAATGGAGCCTGGAAGCAGATCAGTGTCTGATTATGAGATCCACAGCTTGGCTCCAGGGCAGTTCAGCCCAAACCCCACCAGATGCAAATTCCTCAGGTGAAGTCAAGAGTTCTGGGAACTCTTTTCCCCTCCCTACAATACACTGCTACAAGGAAATCTCCAGAGGTTCCTCTCCTGGCAATGGCACAAGCAGCAGGGAAAGGCCACAGGATGTTCTCAGAGGGAGAACAGAGCTCTACTGTCTTGCAGTTTATTCTGCCAATTCATCAAAGCCTGGGCTTGGAGGGCAGAAAGAAAAATCTCTAATTTCTTGCTGGTGAGGATGCAGAGACTATTTGCTATTGATATTTATGTAGCAGGTGTCCAGAGCAGCAAGAAAAATTCAGAGATATTGTCACTCTTTTTGTTAAGAAAAACAAACAACAACCCACAACCCCCCAACCTTCAAAATTGAAAAAGCCACATGGATTCGAATTTTCCTCATAATTATTTTGTCAGTGACCATTTTCCCTGAGCTATGGGTTCAGACTCCTGCAGATTCAGGAAGATGGAGGCATTTGGGGTCTTTTTCAGAGAACTTTCTGTGACTGTCATTGAAGACCTTCAGGCCTGAGCATACTCTGGACCCATCTGTCTTTCTGGGATGTAATCCCCTCAATCTGAGCAGAACAGATCCCTGAGGCAACATCAAGAACAGGGTGCTTGAAGCTGTGGCTGCCCCATGATCCCTGGCAGTGTCCCAGGCCAGGCTGGACAGGGCTGGGAGCACCCTGGGGTAGTGGAAGGTGTCCCTGCCCAGGCAGGGGTGGGACTGGATGGGCTTTGAGGTTCCTCCCAACCCAGAGCAGTCCATAATTGCATGGAATGGCTGCACCTCTCACCTGCAATGACTCTTTCCACAGCATACTCGAAGTTGGAGGTATCAATGGATTTGTGCCCCTCCCTGGCAGCATGCAGAGCAGCTTCATTGCAGATATTTGCTATGTCAGCTCCTGCAGACACGAGTTCACAAGGGTTACACTGGGTCTGAACAGAACAGAGAACTCAGAGGAGGAATGGGCACAAACAAATCTGGAGAAGGACCTAAGGAAGTCAAACAGCCTGTGCTTTTTGCTGCTTGGGAACAGAGAACAACCCCAGTTCATGGTGTTGATGTTGGATTTGAATAACACAACGGCTTTGGCAGGGAATGCTGATACCACACAGAGCTCAGCAATCCAGGAGCAGGCTGAGGCCAAGGCTGGCTCCCAGGGACAGGGATGGTGTGGGCAGTGGGCTGGCACAGGCTGCTGCTCTGCTCAGCCCTGAAGAGAAGAGAAGGAACATCTGTTCCCAGTTTGTGTGGGTGGGTGATGGTGGCGGGGGGCTGCTGAGAGCAGTCACGGAGAGGCAGCGTGCTGGGGCCTGGGAGAGGGGAAACCCAGAAAGGATATTCCAGGAACTCCACACAAACAGGAACTATGGAGCCCCTTGCTCAGCACTGTTTCAAGCTCCCAGGGACCCACCCTGGAAGCAGGCTCGATGCAGAAGCCAGGCAGAGCTGTCCAATTTCTACTCTGTTCAGCAAAAGAATTCCTACTCGTTCCTTCCATCGCTTTCCTGGTAGCATAAATCAATTTAACAAGCTCTCCTCTGAAGTGCAGAACCTCATCCTCAACAGCTTTGAGAGGAGCATGACTGGTTCCTTCCCTTAGGAATTAGGCACCTGGGCATTGTAAAAGTGTGTTTTCTCTAACTCCCCACCCTGCTAGTCCAACAAATTTCAGAAAATTTAAAATAGTCATGAATAACTGCTCATCAGAGCTCAGCAGGGAGATGATCAGGTTATCATGATTTTTTCCTATTTCCCACAGAAATGGAAAAACAAAAAAAAAATCCGTTTTTTGCCCAGAACTCCCAGTTAGACCCCCAGCCCCCAGGAGCTCCATCCCGAATGGAGCAGGAGCAGCCTGAGGACACATCATACCACTGAATCCTGGGGTCAGCTCTGCCAGGTGCTGCGAGTAGAAACTGCCATCCTGGATCAGCTTGAGGCCCTTCAGGTGGTGCTCAAAGATCTCCTTTCTCTCCTGTAAAGAACACCCAGCACCTGAGCCCAGCCAGGGGTCACAAGGGGGCCCTGCTGTCCTCGGCAGGGAGCAGAGTGGTGGCACTGCCGGCAGAGGGGACACTGACAATGGCAGCAGAGGGGACACCGACAGTGCCAGCAGAGGGCAGGGCTCTCCTAGCAGAGTTCCAGCAGCCCTGATAAACACCCTGCTCTCAAATTCCCAACAGATGCACGAGGCTCTCCCTGAGTCATGGCTTTCTCTCTCAGCGCCACTCTCCCCTCCTCACTCTCACTCTGATCTGTCTTAACTTCTCCCTCACCACAAAAGCTCTCGCAGGAAGGAGCTGTGACTGCCTCGACCTGCTCCTGCACAAACCACAAACTGCAAAGCCCATCCAGCAGCTTCTCAGCTGCACCCATTTCCCAGATGGAGGTGGGGGTGAGATGCCGCTGGCGAGCAGCCACCAGTGACTCATTCAGCTGGTCCAGGAGATCCTGACTCAAACAATGGGCTCAGTTGCCAGGGTTTTTCCCCTTCCTCCTTCAGGGCAGCTGCACAGTTCATGCTTCCGGGGCCAGATTCTATCAGGCATTTAAGGTATTTTCAGTGAAAACTCTGCGGAGGACAGTGAAGCACAGATGGGAGAGGAAGAGCCTGTGCTGGCACAGCACACAGATCCTCACTGCAGCTGAGCCTATTCCCAGAACTCTGCTACAAATGTCAACACAGCGGACATGGAAGACTCTTGTAAATGGATTTAAAAAGCATTCAGAAGGAGAAAGTCACTTAACAGGCTGCCTAAAGGAAAATGAGCCTTACAAGGATAGGGAGGGCAATAAACCTACAGAACAAATAGTGCTCAAGGCACATGACAATTTAAGCTCTCACACCAGCCAATTGCCAATTAGGTGCTTCCCAATTTCCTGAAGAGAAGACACAAACATAGCTCTGCATCTGCAGGGCAAAGGGAACTTCACAGAAGAATTCACTGCCTAGGCTCTACCAGAGAAGAGACCTCCAGACCAGCGAGCTGTCTCTTCAGAGGAACAGGCCACAGCATTAACATCACAAATTCTTGATTGAGAGCTCAGAAACAAGAACAAAGGCAAACAGAGGCTCAACATCTCCTCCAAGCTCAGCCTTGCCAGGCCAGTGAGACCAGCAGGGACTGGGACACCTCAGTCACAGGAAGGACAAGGTCCCTGGTTGAACATACCTGGAGTGTTGGGAGATCAATAAAGATGTGCCTGTCCAGCCTCCCAGGTCTCATCAGAGCATTGTCCAGGACGTCGGCGCGGTTGGTGGAAGCCAGCACTATGACGTGATCTGTGGTCCCCATTCCTGCCAAAAACAAGGCCAGAGGAGATTTTCCCCACATCACACTGCACTGCAGGCACACAGCAGGCTGGAGACAAGGGTGGAGCACACAGCTTTACACAAAGCCACTTTGGGGCTGAGTGTCCCCTGCAGCTTGGAGCAAAGTCAGGAAGGAATGTCCCCGGTCACCCAGGCCAGTCTTGGTTATAATGGATACTCTGAAATCGCCTTCTCATTTACTTAATAAGTCTTGGCTTAAGTCTTCTTTTTCTCCTTCCTACTGCCACTCTTGGAAATTGCTCTAACTAGAATCCAGAAGAGAATCTGTGTTGATGAGTTCAGAGATCCCTTCTCACCCCCAGGATAAGACAATTCCTGGAGCCTTTAGCTCCAGATTGTACAAGCAGCTGAAAACAGCCTTTCCTACAAATTTCCATGGAAAGCCCTTTCAGTTTTTATTTACTTTCAGCCTTCAGTCACAGATAGGCCACCAGGGGAGGATCAGGCTTTCCTCTGAGCTGCTCAGGTTAGTGCAGAGAGGACAGCTTTGCCACCCAAGAAGGGCCATGTTACAGCATGAGTTGTTCTTTGCTCCTCACTCACCTCTTACAGGCACCGTGCAGGGCCCTGCACAGACCAGCCCTGCAGAACCCACATTAAGCACAACACACAACCCAAGAGCTTTGCTGATTATCAGCACAGAATTTGGCCAAGCCAGTCAGGGCAGGTTCTCTCTCCAGGTCTCTAAGGAGAAGGGAGCATGGGGATATCCAGGCTGCCTCAATGACATCAAAGACAGACAGGATTTCCTGGGGAAGGGAAGGCAGGACACTGGCAGCTGCAGGAGGGCAAAGAGGGGCAGACTTTGTGCTGCCTGGGTGGGGAGCCAGAGCTCCTGCTGAATCACTGCCCCACACGGTTATTTATTGCATTCCTCCAGGTGCCTGCAGGCCCCTGGGCATGAGTCACCTGCTTCCAGCACATTCCCCAGCCCTGGCACACAGCAGCCTTCCCAGGGAAAGGACTCTACAGTCCCATGTGCTTCCCTCTGCCAAGCCCCACGCTGTGGAGAGGCGGCTCCGTGCACGTAAGCTGGGCCAGTTTCAGCTCCCGGCTCCAGCAGAAGAGCTGCCAAATGTGTCAGCGTGCAAGAGCTCAGCACAGATCAAGGTTCCAGGTGAGGCAGGGGACTGGCAGTGCCAGCCTGTGCTGCAGCAAACCTGGAGCTCCCTCTCTGCAGGCTCCTGCCTAAATAAGCTGCCGGAGAGGATGAAGCCGAGCATCCTTCAGGCGTGGATCACACTGCACTCTGGAGTGGGATAAACAAGCAGAGACTGGCAGGCACTCCAGGAATGGCAGGATTAGATGGCGTAGTGCATTATCTGCCTTGCAGCTGAGAAGACTCTCTTAAAATAGGTCTGACTATTAGAACAAATAAAAAACCAGAAACACTGAGAGCATCCTCCTCACATCAGCTTCTGCCCCACTTCCTTAATGCAACACCACCTGGCATGTCACAGGCAAAGATAAGCCAAAGGAGCAGGCTACAAAAACAACACCTCATCACACCAACAAATGAGAGACAGCTCTGAAAATGCAGCCTGAAGAAAAGAGTTCCTGCAAGGGTCACAAACAAACCAATCCAGAAAGGAAAGGGAAAAAGGGTCTACTCAAGCTGCAAGTGCCCTGCTCCCCACTGAGCAACAACACTGCTTGGTGGGCTTCTCACCTGCAGGGTTATGCTGTGTCACCCTCCAGCCATTTGTCCAAAAGCCTTTGGACATCTCCTGGGAGCAGTGGCACTCCCAGGAGGCCCCATCCTGAAGGGAGCCTCGGGGCAGCACACAGCACAGCGCAGGACATGTGCTCCAGGTGAAGAGCTGCTACCAAAAGGCATCCTGCATTTCCATTCACAACCCCCCAAGCTCAGCCCAGGACTGCCAAAGCTCCTCTCAAAGCATCCAGAACAGAGGAGAGATTTGGGTCACATTCCTCTTCCGCTTGTCTGCGGTTTGAGAGGGAAGATTCACTATTCAAAGCAGGCACCTGCTCCGACAGAGCCGGGGGCTGTGCGTCACTCACTCCTCTCTCACAAACAGCTTCTGTGAGAGCTCCCGCCAGCACCTCCCCTTCTCCCACCACGGCCCGGTGCTTCCCGAACTCACAGCAAATTCCCACAGGGAAGGAGCCTGAGGCTGCTCAGGGAAGAGCCCTCTGGTTTCTCCGAATGTTCACACCAATGTGACCGAGCCCCAGCCTGCACTCACCCCGTGCAGCTCATGGTGTCTTTAGCCCCCTGCAGCCTGCTCAGCTCTGCTCCTCCTTTCCTCCCTCCAAGGGATCTCATTCAATCACAGAAATCCAACAATCAGTGATGACTCATTGATCTGCTGTTGTGCATGATTTTTTTTTTTCTCCAGTTAATACCCAACTCGGGTCTATGGTGTTTTCTTGCCTTCAGCCCTCAATTTAAGCTCAACCTTCCATCTCAAGGCTTCCTTACAAACACTCACCACTCCTGGGGCAGGACTGCTCCCCTCCTACACAGGTTATTCACCATCAACCTGGGAACTGTTTTGCTGTGCTGCACGTGGCACATCAGTGTTGTTTTAGGCGACACACTCTGTTAGGTAACACTCCAGTGACACGTGCCAGGATCCCTGCTGACCCCATGTTCCCAGCACCAGGCTGACATCCTTGCCATCTGTCTCCTGTTTGACACAGTCAACTCCTTGGACTGTTTTTTTTTAGCACGTGTTTGATAAAGCACTGAGCAAAATGAAGGACTCTGTACATGATCTGTGCGAGACACGAATAAAGAATGAGATAATATAGATTTAAAAATAAACTAGGCAGCACACTGCAAACACGGACTATAAAGTACACATTGAGGATAATATTTACCTTCTAAACTCACTTTCCAGCTGAGCTGAACCCTCATTTCTGCATTAAGACTCACTAGGAAAACACTCTGGAAACCACGCCTAATTTTTACAGACTGATGGAAATCAGACATTTTCATTTTTAGGACAGAGATGTGGAATGTACTGACTACACAGTCCTGAGCAGGCATGCGGGCTTCCATTGAATTCAGAGGCCAGCTCACCCTACAACTGTCAGGGGAGAAAAGGACCCACCCAAGCCAGGACTGCTGGGCTGTGTTACCACTGACCTTTCCTGTCAAGATCATCAAATTCACTGGAAACTCTCAGTACAGAGCCCAGCAGTTGGAACCCGAGTCTGGGGCTGCTTTTGGTGCACGATGGCTTTTACTTTTTCATATGAAGAGTGTGATGAGACAACATGACAGTCAAGCTATGAGTCACAGCTACAGTGAAGGGAAAAGTGAAACAAACACTTCTTGATGAGCAGGTAGTTGGTTATTCCTGACTCTGCAACAGTAAGACTTAGCAACAGAAATACTGCAAGTTGGGTCAGTGCTGCAGGCTTGGACAGAGACAGGACTGAGGACTGCCAAAGGACCACTCTTTGTGTGAAAGTGTCAGAGCAAAGGGCCAATTCCAGGTGCACAACAGCCAGAAACCAAACACAAGTGTGGCCTCAAACCAGAACTCATTTGCAAAGCTCATCTCCCTCATCTCAAGAGATCCTGTGGTCAGGCAGACAACACAAACATAAGGCAATGGACAGGAGAATTGATATATTACATCGCTTCTGTCCCTTTAGGACAGCTGAACTCTAAACTCAGACAAGGCTGTAAACCACTACCTGTCTCAGACTGGATACAGCAAGTATCCAACAACATGTAAAGGCCAGCTGGACTGAAACTCCAGAGTGTTAAAGTCTACTAGATTTAGGGACTAGTGATGGGATACACGGGCTCAGACTTCAGCAAGACAACATTGGAGAGGCCAGGCAAGTTCAAGCAGGACAAAGACAAACAGGACATAAAGGGCAGGGAGAAACACTGACCATCCATTTCCACCAGCAGCTGGTTCAAGGTCTGCTCCTCCTCAGCGTTGGCAAAGCCAGACACGTTGGTGGAGCGCCTCTTGCCCACGGCGTCGATCTCGTCGATGTAGACGATGCAGGGCGCACGGGCCTGCGCCTCCCGGAACAGGCTCCGCACACGGGCAGCTCCCAGGCCTGCAGGCAGGGGCAGCCAGTGAGCCTGGTGGCTGTCAAAAAGCTGGAGAGCAGCACTGCTGGCCCTCGAGGAGACAGCTGGCAGCAGACACCCTCTGAATGTGACTCTCTCTCAACACTCTGGGCACAAAGAAACAGCCCCAGAACTTGTGTTTAGTCCTTGGGCTCAGTGTGTCCTGGAGCTGGGTTTAACTGGGCTCCTAAACCTGCAGGGACTCCTACAGCTGCTGCAAGAGAAGCTTTGCTCCCAGCTCCCAGCATGGCCTCCTGCTCCTCCCGCAGCTCAGAGCAGAAATATTCAACATTTTCCTGCATACTGACCCTTGTCGGGTCTCAAGAGATCCGTGAGGAAGGAAGAAAAGGAGAAGGATGGAAATCCCAAGGCACAGAGAGGCCCTACTTTCCCCATCTGCATTTCCATACAAGGAAGGAAGCCTCAGTCAAGGGCTTTAATAATAGGTACAGGGAAGCCAGAGAGGATGCTTGCAGGTGAAGGACCACAGCTGCAATCTGTCAGAAAGCAGCAACTAGAAATGCACTTCAGATACTACATAATTAAGGAACTGCATCACTGAAAACCTTTTATATCTTCGGTCTAAGTACCCGACTCATCCTCCCTGTGCCAAGCCCTGTCCCTTGCAGGAAGCCCAGCCAGCCCCCTCACAAAGCCACAACAAAGAGAGCTCCCCCCATTCCTCAGAGCAGCTCACCTCCAATCACTTCCACGAACTCGGAGCCTGCCATGGCCAAAAATGGCACCTGGGCCTCTGTAGCCACGGCCTTGGCCAGCAGAGTCTTCCCACAGCCTGGTGGGCCCAGCAACAAGGCACCCTTGGGCACTTTGGCCCCGAGCTGGAGGTAGCGCTCGGGATTCTGCAAGGACAACACAGCTGGGTCAGAGCCAGAGCTCACACCAAGATCCTGCACCACTCTGGGGCTCCCCAGAGCTTCCCGAGAATGTCTGCAGCCTGGGCAACTCTGAGCTGCCAATGGGAGCAGCTCCATCTGCATTCCCACTGTGGAAGTGGACATGCAGAGCTTGCTTCAACAGAGGCTGCCCAGAACCACAAACAACAAAGAGTAGAGCACTTCCACCCCTCCCCAGGTCACCCGCCCCTCTATCCCAGAAGGCAGGCAGCAAACATTCGTTTTGCTCTATTTTTACGTACCTTTAAATAGTCCACAAATTCCTTGACTTCCATTTTTGCCTCATGCATTCCTGCTACATCCTTGAAGCCAATCCCTTTTCCAGATTTCCCATCCACGATGGTGAAACGAGCCATCTTCAGCTGGTTCTGTGGAAGGCAGCACACGGACCAAACAAGGCTGGACAAGGCAACAGTCTGGAAAGGCTGTTTGCTACATTTTGGGAGACAGCCCAGCCCAGGGAGACAGCCCAGCTGTCCCTACAAACACCACCAAGTCCCCACCAAAGCACTGGTGTTTCGTGGATTTTTGTTCTGGAGAAAGTTCCCAGATGGATGGTTGACTCAAACTTTATTTATCTACATGTTGGGAAGAGACAGAATAAACTTGCAGTAACAGTCCCAACACAATCCAGTACAAACTCCATGTAGACGAGTCAGGGATGATTATTTAAAAACATGCAGATGTCCAAAACATCCTCCCTGATTTCTACATGCTCTGATCCTTAACACACATGGGACAGTTGTAGTTCCTAGGAATATGTGTTGATGGCATATAACTGACCGTGGTAAATAATTGCCAATACTTGAGAAAGCACAGACACTTTGCACAGCCTTTGATGCTGCTGCTGGTTTCTGCTGGAAAACACCCCAGGCCAAAACTACAGGTCCTCAAACTGAACAGCCACCACGTTTCCATCTCCTGATGCATGTGAAGCCACAGCACAGTCAAAACAAGAATTCGGTTAAACATCCCACTCATAACTGCTCAGTATGTTCTACTCAAAGCAGCTACTCAGGAGGTTTTTTCTTTCAGAAGAAAGTTTATAGCTTCTGAGGCCTCAGAAACATCCAAAGGAAGAGTTAAACTCAGGGCCTGGCTGTCCCCACTTAAGCAAGGACACAATCTAGTCCTCAAGGCCTCATTACTCAACACTTCTTTAAAATATTCTTTTTTCTCTGAGCAGCTGCATCCTTTTGTTCAAAGAGAATCTCAAAGCCAAAAGAGAACTGCGGAGGAGACTGAGTGGGAAATCCAACAAGGGACTGAATTCACTGTGTTTTCATCCCCAATCCCTGTGGTCAGGGACAGAGCACCCCAGGCTGATTCCTACAGTTTCATCAGCTGATCCAGGCCAGGGGGGAGAGGGGAGGAGGAGGAGGTTTTTGCCTGGTGTTGCAAGCAAGGCAAGCAGCAGGAGCAGAACAGGCCAACACATAATGAACTCCAGAATCAGAACATATTTTATAAATTGAGAACTCATTTTGCAGAAAGCAGCAATTCCTACTTCTGGCTGTATGGGAGGCATGTTGGCAGGGCCCAGTGAAAAACACCATCTGCAGCTGCAGCTCATTAGAAAGCTTTGAAAACAGCAAACTGGACTGAAATTCCCTGAGCTCAGCCCTTCCTGGGAAGGGAAGGGACCTCAGCTAAGGCCAGTTAAGGTACCAGCCTGGGAGATGATCAGCACAGGACACAAGATGTGGCAAGACTGGAGAGTCCTTGGCACCAGTTCATGCTCACCCTGCACTGACTTTCCTGGGAAAAGGGGAGGATATAACCCAGTAGAAGCCAAGATTGCCCACAGGCTGCAAAGCATGCTCAAAGCCCAGGCTACTCACAAAGGCGTTGAAGCCGCCAGCCCTGCTCGCCACCCTGAAGAGGCGGAAGATGCTCCAGAGCATGGACAGGACCACCAGTGTCACTATCAGGGAAAGGACATCACTGAAAGGACAGAGACAAGTACAGACTGAAGCATTCAGCCACAACCTGGTCAATATTACCCCACGTGGCTACTTTTAAAGGATATTTAGGCTACAGTGCAAACGAGCAGACGTGACTGAACCAACAGAACTCTCACAGGTTTTTGTACAGATATATAAACCCCCAACCATTACATAACCTAAGAAGTTAAGCAGAGGACACTGGCAAACATTGCCTACAGCTGTGGAAGAAATTTGACCTCACCCTCCACTTCAGAGGCATTTCTGCTTCTAAAACAAGCAGGACCTCCAGGCACTCAGATCACACCCGGAGCAGAATCCACTGGGGCTGGCAGTGCATCCAAAGGGAGCTCACTGCAGAGGACAGTGTCTGGTAACAACAGGGATTCCAACTCTCCTAATCCTGGCAGAAATCCTGCTGTGGGGCTACCATTAAGAGACTGCTTGATCCTCCTTTGTCAAATCTCTCAGGAGACCTTTTCTGCCAGAAGAAAGTGCTCCAGCACCAACACTGTCAGTTTTCTGGATGCTTTGGAACACCCACTGCATTAGAAGGGAGATGGGGAGCTGAGATGACACTCCAGGTCTAACACAGTTACAGGACAAACATGCTGAGGATAAATATCCTGTGAGCCCTAAACAAAGGATGCTCCCAAGAGCAGGAAAAATGATCCTATGCCAGATGACAGGCTGAGACTGGTGGGCCCCTGGCCTGCTCCACATGCCTGAGGAACCATCCGGCCTCACCACACTTCTGTGCTTATCTTTACACCAGGAATGTGTGTTCCACCTCTCACAGAGGGATGATTTACTGAAGCAAGGGACCAGCAGGAGCTCTCTACCCCGCTGCACTTGTTTCTGCTCAGTGAGAGATGCAAAGGCAACACTGAAACCTGAAAGTCACCTTCAGTTTGTCTGCTCTGCAAACAGGATTAATTCCGAAACACCCAGAGCGCCCACAGCGTGGAGCGAGCTGAGCCCAAGCTGCAAAGGCTCTGCACCTCACAGGCTCAAACTCCAGACTGAGACCAAATCCTCCAAGACATTCATCAGGTCTTCTGAGAGACTTAACACCCCATCACAGCTCTTTAAAAATTGTTGAAAATCTCTTTTGAGGAGCAGAGGAAACAGCTTGCGTTGGGGGCTGATTGTCTGTTCAGTCCTCTCTTCCTGTTACACACAATTCTGAAAAAATTGGCAAGTTCTGAATTTGAACTGAAGGTCTCATAACACATGATTAGTTAAAAAAGCTTATCTTTGTATATTCAACTATATATGGAAAACATCCAAATGTTGACGAGAGGATTAAATCCAGCCCAGGTATTCATTCATACACAAACTTCACATTTTTGCAAGGTGTCTGGGAGGAGGAATTACACACACTGGCCATCTCCAGTGGGAAAATCAAAGCATTACAATGAGGAAGGAAGGCTTAGTGCATCCTCAGCCTTCTCCACAGCCCAGGCTGTAACATCACTTGTTGCCAAGATTTCTATCACACTCTGCACTTGGATAGCTGATTATGAGGACAAAAAGTGCTCAGCTGAGCAAGAACTCAGAGACCCTGACCTGAAACATCTTGGCCTGTTACATGTCACAATTACAGAATTCCTAGGACCCTCACTTTTCAAACATTAACATACATCTAAAGCACCTTATCTTTCAGAAACATTAATTCCATGCTCCGAATCCAAGCCCACTATTCTGTTCTGCATTTAGGTAACACTTAGCTGAAAGTCACTTTTTTCCCAGCAAAAGATGCTGCCACCAACACAAGAGCAGCAGTAAGGACAAATTTATATCATACTTTCCATAAAAGCCAGGGTGTTTGTAGGAAATGGGGATCCTCTCTTTCTCATCAATATTCAGCTCATCCTCCACAGCTCTGAGCTTCTCTTCGAATTTGTCGATGTTGGCCACACGCATGGTGTACAGCAGGGTCACGTTCTGGGGACAGGCAAGCCACAGCAGCATGGAAATGTTATTTGTTGTATATCAAGAGCTGCAAGGAGCACAGGGGCACAGCATGGACAGGTCAGGTAAAAATTAGCCTCATGCTACACCCTTTGATCCTGCATCAATGAATTCGGGAGCAGATGACTGACACCAGGGCTCTGAGTGAATTCAGGAACGCTCTGGTCTTAGGAAAAAAGGTTGATAGAGTTTGACAGAACACTCATGACTGAAATCCAAACAGGAGAAAACTTTCGAAACAAAATCCAATCATAAGAGTTTACAATATACTGGACACTTTCTCCCACATCAGACTGAGCTGGTAGAAGAAAACCAAGTTTCTCCAGCTTTTTAGGCACACGAACGTTTTTTTTTTCCCCCAGGCCATTATTAACTATTTTTACAATTCAAACTGGAAGTCTTAGTTTCCAGTTGCTTGAAGCCCCCCGAACTTCAAACACAAGAAAGGAAAGAACTAAAGCAAATTCAACAGCTGGAGTTTCACTGACCATTAATTCAGCCACCCTCAGCAGTATTGTCTAAGCTCATTCACAGCTGTAGGGAGTCACTCACAACTTGCCCATGTGGGGTTCCACCCGGGTGCAGATAAATCTCCACAATGTCACTCTCAGGCACCACCTCGATCCTCTGCACCTCCCCCTTGGCCAGCATCTCGTTCACAAAGTAGTTCCAGGAGATGTTGGTGCCTTCCCTGTTCTCACTGATCATGAAGCGAAGCATCAGCACGACGAAGGTGAGGATGAGCAGCGCCCGCAAACGCTCCAGGTGCATCTGATTTTCCCTTCTCCTGCGTTTCTCTTCCTCTTCAGAAAAAAAGAAAAAAAAAGACATCAGAAGAAAAAGGATTAGGATGTAATTGTGGCATTTTCTGACCCAAAGAAGGGATAATTAAATGCCAGAGATTAATACAAGGTTTCCAGGTGCATCTGATTTTCCCTTCTCCCGCGTTTCTCTTCCTCTTCAGGAAAAAAAAAAAAAAAAAGTCAGAGGAAAAAGGATTGGGGTAATTGTGGTGTTTTCTGACCCAAAGAAGGGATAATTAAATGCCAAAGATTAATACAAGGGTACTTTTGGAGGGTTTTTGTGCTGCATGTTTCCCCTGAAGGACTGGGCTTCCCATGGTCCTACTGCACCAAACCCACTAAAATCCCACCACATATTGTTCTAGGCTCAAATGAGACACTCTCTTGCCTGGCCCCATATGGTCCGAGGTCAAATAAAGCACAGGACCCTTATTGCTAAAAATCAAACTGCAGAATGACTATAACCCACTTCATACAACATGTTTCCACAGTGGAAAATACTGGGAGTAATCCCAGTGTCCCTGGTAAATCCCACAGCACGTTATTGTTTCCAGGTGAGCTCTGATCTCCTGGCACCTGCACCACAACTCCAGCAATGCTCCCACTACCTCAGTAAATACCTGCATTTGCAGAGAATGGGAGATAGCACAGAACACAAATACATTGCAAATCCATCTGCCTTAACTTAATTCCCTGGATTTTCTCCCGTACAACTCACCTCATGTTTCAGAGGGTTTGATAACTTGCCCACATTAAGGATCTGTATCCAAGAGGGATTCCTATGCTGGATGTGCTTTCCCACACTTTTATTGTACTACAGCCACACTGAAGCAATGACACATGGGAAAGGGATGTTTTACTTCAACTATTTGCCATCAAATATTTTTCCAGTCTCACAACACTTTTTTTTTGCACTGCACAAGCAAATTTACAGTTCTGTGGGCTGCAAAGGACTGTCACAGCACTGTTCAATGACAGCTGCTGGCCAGTGTTTGAGTTGTTCAAATGACAAGAGATATCTCCTCCTCTTTCCAGGCACATGTGAGTGTTCCCAATATATAATTCAGCACTTGCACTTGATATACAATTTAACAGCAACAGCAACATGGCACGAATAAGTACCCTTCTACACACAGAAATAAATTCATTCTGTGCCATTGGGCTCTAATGCAACATTGCTGCAGCCCAGATTTGATTTATTTGCAAATTCATAACAAATGTCCTGACACCAGCATTTATCACCGGTCACCAATTAGGGCCTACGCAGGCTGCAACAAAACCCAGGGACAAACATATGACCCAGGCAGCTGCTAAAAAAAGTCCTCTGTCCTTCAGAGGCACAGCCTCATTTTTCACTGCTTCCCAGCTCTGCTCCACGCTGAACAGGAAAGGCTTGTTCCTAAATAGAAACAATGCAGCTTGGCAGAGAAGTCATCATTTCAGAGGGCCGTGACAAGCTCAGGCTCCACGTCCAGCCCACCCGCTTTGTTCTCTGCTGCCATCCCCTCACCAAGTGTTATCTGCTGCATCCAGCTTTGTTAGGACTCAGGAATTCATCCCAAGGCTGCAGGATGACATCCACTACAGTCTTATTAGGGAAAATTAAAATACACGATAGAAGACTTAGTCTGCACAGCATCCTGAAAAGCTGAGCAGGTTCTAAATAAAAAGATTTTACAGAGAAAAGAAACTGCTTAAGGAAAGGGAATCCTGACAGGAAAAGTCATCTATGGCTGTGCAAGTTCCTTGGAGGTGTCAGAGTCAACTCCTGCTAGAGCACTTTCCTCTATTTCATCTCAGACCAAGAAAGGCCCATAACCTGCTCTGAACACATGCAGTCAGAGATGTGATCACAAAAACATCACCCAGGGGAAAGCTGCCCATTAGACATCCTGACACAATTCTCCCACTTCCAGGAATTAGATCTTTCTAGGACCTTTAACCTTCCGCTGAATAATTTCAGGAGATAACCCCATTTCTAGAAAGCTGCAAGGCAACACCACGCTTTCCTCTAGCCTGTGTTTAATTAAGCACCAACCCGATGGATTTCTCAGCTGTGGCAAAGCGTGACTGTCTGCACAGCACAACATCCACACTGCACCACGAGCCACCCCACAGCACTCAGCAAACCAGTCCCAGGGACTGCATGTGACACTTGCAAGCAGCAGCTGTGGGAATGCTTCCAGCTTTTGAGTCTCCACCAGCCTCCACCAAGCAATGATTTGCCATTAACCCCAAATGTGAACTCTCTGATTAAAATCTCTGCGAGGGCTGCGGTGACAGTTCGAAGAGTTCTCCGTAATAATTACAGCAGAGACAAGTGTTCCCCTGGAGACACGGGCAGCACTGCCCCTCCCAAAGGCAGGCTGTCCATTAATCACAGGAGGAGAGGCCATGGAACACAGCATGGTGCTGGTTACAGATCTGAACACCACAGCACTTCCAGGGGCTGGGCTCAGGCATCCCCCAGCCTCGCACACCACGTGCCCCAATTCCACACTCCCTTCCCGAGGACCCTGACACCTGCACTCACATCCCACTGAACACTTCACCCCAGCTCAATCACCAAGGAAAAGCCATTGCTCTGGCCCTAAGGACACTGCACTGACACCAGCCAGGCTGTCAGCAGCTGCTGACCTCTGACTCCAAAAGCAAAAAGTCCAAGAGGATCCAATCATTAAGCACAACAAAGCAAAAGCCAAGTGCTCACATCATTTGATGACACCCAGGTAAAGGTTTAGAAAATAAATTATAAAATTATATTACAGTCTGTAATGACATTAAGTGCCTCCCAACCTGCAGTACAAAGTTCTGGAGGCATGGCAGGGGGGTGGATGATTTTATGGTCCCTTCCAAGCCAAGCGACTCTGTGATCAACAGGTTTTTAAGGAGATAAAACTCATTTTCAAACAATTCTTCATGTGCCTGGGGCTTAGGAGAATAAGATATGGGAGAAAAACAGCATCTAGAAAGACTGACTTAAAAAAGAAAAATCAAGAAAAATTAGTAACACAGCTGAGAGCTCTTTAGGGAATTTATATCTGAGTTCTGTGATTCACTAGAAGTAGGGACACGTCCACATTGAAGGTAAGTGAAACATAAGAAAATAAAACCAAATCCAGATTAAGTGACTGGGTTTAGTGAATACAACTAAACAAGTTTATTAAATCAAAATGCTCTACAACAAAACCTTCCAACCAAAACCCAGGTAATATTACTGTCCCCCTTCATAAAGGGGCAATGCCAAGGCAAACAGCAATGGAGAGATTTGCACAGGAAGCAGTGGCACAGAAAGAGAGTCCCCTTCATGATCTTTCATTCCCTGATTAGATATTAAGGGAAAATCCTTCCCTGTGAGGGTGGGCAGGCCCTGGCACAGGGTGCCCAGAGCAGCTGTGGTGCCCCTGGATCCCTGGCAGTGCCCAAGGCCAGGCTGGACAGGGCTTGGAGCAGCCTGGAACAGTGGAAGGTGTCCCTGCCATGGCAGGGGTGGCACTGGATGAGCTTTAAGGTCCTTCCAACCCAAGCCACTCCAGGATTTCTATGACCTGTCTTGTATCTTCCAGTCCATCATCTAAATCAGAATTCTCCTTCAAGCTTGCTCTTAGCCCCAGGCTTGTCCAGAGGGAAGTTATAGGTACAGGGAAGCACGAAGGTGGATCTTCCTCCCTGCCTGCCCCTCCCTGTGTTTCAGCAAATCCCAGAATTTTTGGCACACACGTACCATCCTCCTCCTGTGGAGATTTCTTCTTGAATCCTCCATTCTTCTGGCTACTCCCCCGAGAGCTGGATGTAGCAAACCAGGAGGTGCTGCCTGCAGGCAAGCAGAGTCAAAGATTGTTTTGATGGCACAAAGGAAATGATTTGGAGAAATTTCTTTAGTGCTGAAACAGGGACACAATTCCCAAGGCACAGGAATTGTTGACACTGGTGTGGGCAGTCAGGAACAGCCTCACACCTCGGATTGGAAATGCTCATTAAAGGAAATATAAGTAATGGAATTAAATCAGGTTTCTCAGAACTGTTGGGGGATACTCCGATAAAATCACAAAAAGGCTACAAACATAAAATATAACAACTCTAGTAATTCTTTAATCCCCTGAGCTCCTCATGGCAGGGTGCCACTGTTCATCCCTGTCACCTAACACAAACCTGGATGCCTGCAAACACCCCCACCTCCCACATCCAGAACAGAACTCCTCTGCTGCACCTCCAGGAACGCAGAAGGAAGGTCAATTCTCTGATGAACTCAGACCTTTTCCCTTCCTGCTCCTCAGGACTCACCCAGAAGGTTCCAAAGTCTGACTGGATCCCGGATTATGGGCTGTTTTGTCAGGACTCCACCGAGACCTTGACGTGGTAGGGAAAGTGTCGGTGCCAGGAGGCTCTAAGGAGAGAAAGAAAACAAGGATTGGAAAAGGTGCCCAGGGAAGCTGAGCCTGACCCTGGATCCCTGGGAGAGTCCAAGGGCAGGCTGGACAAAGCTCAGAGCAACCTGGAACAGTGGAAGGCGTCTCTGCCCATGGCAGGGGATTAGAACAGGACGAGCTTTAATGTCCCTTTCCACGCAAGTAATTCCATTATTTCCACGGTGTTGCCCAAGTCAGTGCCCAACAGCGCTGACACGATGGCCCTTCGGACGGCACAACCACAGCTCCCTCCCGAGCAGCCCTAACGTCGCTCTCCCGCCGTTCTTCTCCTCTGCCGGTGCCCCCAGTGCCCGGTGAGGCCCCGTTACCTGCAGGCCGCGAACCCCGCCGAGGGCACAGCCGCGAGGCCGGGCCCAGGCGGCGGCGGGCGGCCGCCAGAAGGCGCAGCGGCCGCGGAGAAGCCCCACCCGCAGCAGCAGCAGCGCCATGTGCGCGGGTCCCGCCGCCCGGAGGCTCAGAGGCCGCACCGGCGGGACGCGCCCGGGCCGGCTGGCGGCGGCTCCGCCGGTACCAGCGCGGCGGCCTCAGCGCGGCCGGAAGTGCCCGCTGAGGGCACGGCGGCCATCTTGGACGCGGGGGCGCGCGCCGCCCTGCCAGGCCTCAAGATGGCGGCGGCGGCGGCGCGCGGGGGCTGCCGGGAGCGGCCGCGGGGCCGGGGGCGCGGCCCGGCCTGAGGGCCCGGTAAGGCCCGGCCAGTCCCGGTAAGGCCCGGCCAGCCCGGTAAGGCCCGGCAGCCGAACGCCCCGCCGGCCCCTCCCGCCGCCACCCAGGCTCGGGCACGTCTTCTGGTTCTCCAGCAGCCCGGCCTTCTCCGGGCTCTCCAGCGTGGCCAGGGCCCGGCCAGGCCTTGGCCTGGTCCCAAATTATTTAGGCAGGAGAACAAACGCCTGGGAGGAGCGAGAGGGTCTCTGCAAGGATAGCAGAGAGGCTGCAGCCACCACTGTGGGGGCCTGATACTGGAGTCTGGTGGTGTGAGCACATAACCTGCCTGGCTCTGGGATTTTATCCCTCTTAATCCCATGTAATTGTAATGCCTGTGAAAAGAAGGAACAACCTCTGCAGTCTTAGATTCAGCAGGAAGGAAGACCAGCTCCCTCCCGGTGCAGCTGTTGCTGAGGAAGGTTCCCCTTTCTGACAGCCCGAGGTAGGAGTGAGCTCTGGTAGAAAACAGCCTTTGTGTGTGAAATAGGAGTGAGGGACTGAACTGTGTTCCGAGGGAAAGGGAGTGAACAAATACATAGAAATGTGTGTTTACTTTGAGGGTGGTGAGACCCTGGCCCAGGTTGCCCAGAGAAGCTGTGGCTGCCCCATCCCTGGCATGTTAATGTCCCCTCACTCCTGGAAATCTCTTTGTGTCACTGATTGGATCAAACAGTTCAATTTACAGGCACACAGATTGGTGCCAATTAATTCATAAGGGCTATTCAGAGGGGAGGTGGCAGCTGGTGGCACCTCCACCCACAGTTCCCACGTGGAATGCCCAGGGAGGCTGCACTGACTCCCAGCTGGAAGATCCAGCCTGGATGTGACCAAGCTGTGCTGAACTGGGAGTACTGGTTATTTACAGGCACATCACAGAGCTGGAGTTGACACAATTTCTATCCCTCTTTTCACATTGTTCTTCAAAGACAACCAAATGACAGAGCACCAGGAAGGCTGGACAGAGCAGCTGTGGCTGTCCCTGGATCCCTGGCAGTGTCCCAGGCCAGGCTGGACAGGGCTTGGAGCAGCCTGGGCCAGTGGAAGGTGTCCCTGCCCAGGCAGGGATGGAACAGGATGGGTTTTAAGGTCCCTTCCAGCACAAACCATTCCATTACTCCATGAAGGAGGGCTGGGGGTCTTTGCCTGGCTGGTGCCAGTACAAAGTGGTGCCACGAAGGAGAGTCAGGAGGTTCTGCCCTGCATGGGCAGCTCAAGCTGTCCCTGCTGTGCATGCCAGAGGTGACCTTGGGAAAGGGGCTTCAGTCACTGCCCTTGGACTGGCAATATGCTCCTTTGGGAGTAAGCCAATATTCTGAGAGGACAGATATAACCTGATCCAGGCTTGGCCTTGCTGGGATGTGCTCCAGCCATGACATCACTCACTAATGCCACGTCTATTTACTACCAGGGAAGGGTTCTGGATTGGAGGCTGAAATCCCTGGTTTATCTCCTGAGCAGGTTAGGAGCAGGAAGCAGCATTAGCAGCCACATCTTGGTCTTTTCAGGCCAAGAGAAGTCCGTTTCCATGGGAAACACAGCCCTGCTCTGTCTGAGAATTCACCTCTCCTGTTTCCATGCTCCCTGTAAGCCATTCCTGCCCTCTGAGGCTCAGGAAATTCCTCAGCCCCCCCAGCTCATCCCTGACTCATTTCCACACAGCACTTTGCCAGTGGGGTAAATGGATACCTGGAATCAGGTGGCCACTGTGCCATCCACAGACTTCTCATCAATGAATCAAAGGATTATGTGCAGGGCTGAAGCTGCTGGAAGTTAAATTGAGACTTTTTCCAGCATGAACCCCCCCCAGCAGCTAAGCCAGGACTTTGTTCTGGCAGGCCAAACCACCCAGCTCTGAGGGCCTGGAGTTTCCCAGCATCCCCCAGCACTGTGCATCTCTGTCATGCACCAGATGGGATTTTTTTCGATTACTTCTTTGCAGGTGACAAACCAAGGTCAAGGGAGAGATGCTCCCCTTCAGCCCAGCATGGCCCAGAACCCAGGAAAACTTTAGGGTCAGCAACAAAGGGTGGGCTTAAAAGACCACATGGATTTCCCTTTAGCACAGTAAAACTCCTCACCAGGAAAGAGCTGCTCAGCCTTTTTCCTTGAGCCAGTCCACACCCATCACACCTATTCACTCCTCCAGGGATCACAGCGAGTTCCAGTTCCCTGGCAGAGGACAGCGTGGCACTGACACTGCTCCTCCCTGGGGCACGGGGCAAGCCTGGGACACAGCACTGAGGTACAAATCTATCTTTGGGTCACCTCTAAAGCCCTGGGAGTGTAACACAGGCAGGTGACAGATGGCTGGAGGCAGGGGATCTTGGGGACTCAGCCACCCCACAGCAGCCACCGCTCCGTCTGCCAGCCGGGGCTTAGCAACCTCCGGGAAAGCTCACACGGGGAAGAGGGAGCAGCACTCGGGGAGCGACAGGGGTAAGGGGCAGAGCAGGGGGAGGGAAGTGGCTGTTGGTGACTCAGAGCAGATGACTCTGCGGGAGTGCACTCCCCGGAGAGCTGCTGGAGGGAGCAGAGCTCGGGAGGCCCGGGATCCATCTGTGTGCGGGAAGTGGCTGAAGTCATCTCCAAACCCCGCGGGCCGGAGGAGGTCACTAAGCTCCGAGTGAGCAACTGTCACTCCACACCCCTGAAATCCATAAGCATCCTGGAAACCTAAAGCCTGTCATTAGGAATGATAAAAACAGTAATTAGAGCCGAGCTGTCATGAGTTCACACCTGGAAGATCAATACGAGGCATTTACCCAGCAGCAGGAGAGCACTTCCCCCGGAATCCATCCTCTGCGGATGCACCAGGCACAAAGCTCCACGGACCACTCTTCACACAGGTGTAAATCCTGCAGGGAACCTTGCAAACAGACTTTATCCACCACAACAGCAGCTCTCAGCCTTGAGAGATCCAAAAATGCTGCTGCTGTGGAGACACAGGAGCTACATCAACCCCTGGGCCGTGGGCTCTGCCTGTCCTGATCCCAATCCTGGTGCTTCACTGGGACTCAGCTGGGTGCACAGTAGGCTGAACCAAGGAGTTAAAGCCCCAAAACACATAGATTTGGGGGCAAACAAGCTGTGCCAAGGAGTTAGACCTTCAAAACAATGCAGATTTGAATATGAGAGAGCTGTTCCATGGGTTTAGCCTTGATTACATCTTGGAGAGCTCTGAGCAGCCACCCCACTCTAAAGCAGCTGAAAACCCACACATTTATTTCTTTATGGTATCACAGGTGGAACAGCTTAAGTTGGAGTGTCCTTAACAACAACAACAACAGCAAAGAAATACAAGGAATGGCTTGAAAGTAGCTTTATTTAATAAAACTGAGTGTGTACAGAGCCAGGGAGGTTCCTGCTGCAGTACAGCAGCTGCGCTCCTCACTGCCTTCCCAAATGGCTGCTTGGTTTGCCAAACCCATTTCTCTTCAAGATGTTAATAGATGACATTAATTAAAACATGAGCCAAGCTTAAAGTAAAGGTTTTCCTAATCAAGGTTCTCCTAAAGAAGTTTTATTCTCTTGGCCTCTGCGATGTTGGCACCTGACTGGTCACTCAGGGCCTGAACCAGCCATAAATCACACCTTGTTTCATCTATTAAAAATAGATTCCCATCCATCCTGCGAGGAGCTGAATCAGCAGGGAACTGCACCCACAGTAGCACAGCCCGGGAATTTCTGACTTTAGGGTTGGCTTGATGCTTCCTTCCTTCACAACACAGCTGCTGAAGGATCGAGGTGAGTTTGGTCACCCACAGGTGGCTGACACAGGTGCTGTCTCCAGAGTGAGCCAGGAGGCAGTGCCAGAGCAGGGAGTGGAGGGTCAGGAACTCTGTCCCCAAAGTCAGTGTCCTTTCAGCTCGCTGGGACAGACAGAAATAGGCCTGAACGCACATTCCCCAAGCGGCCTAATTTCCCTGCCCTCACACAATGTTCTCTTTCCTCCTCAGCACCAGGGTATTTGTCTTATTTTAGGATTTAAGAGCTTACAACCTTTATCGAAGGATAAAGGTGCTCAACAATTGACTGTGATTTTTTTTTTTTTTTTTTTTTGGTCTTAAGTATTGCAATTAAGGAGCAAAAGCCAGGCCAGGGTAACAAAGCCAGGCAGGTTAAACATCCACATCACAAAAGTCTCACCCAGAAAACCAGCAGAACGGCCTCCAAGGAAATAATCCTCCCATTCCTGCTGTCAGCTTCCCTTCTCTAAGTGCTTGAAAGTTCCTCCCTGAACCAGGCTGTTGTGTTCAAACAGAAAAAGGTTAGGGTGACACAGAAAGGGTTTAACTTCCTCCCCAGCACTGGATCTCTGACCTGGATGACATTCAAGGTTGTCAAGGAAGCAGTTACAGACAACTATATTTAAGAAATGAAAACACCTATTTCCCCTCTCCTCTGCTCAGAGGCCAACACTCACCTGCAGCGTTTGCAGGGAGCTGTGACAAGAAGCTTAATGGAAAGGAAGTCAAAAAAAAAAAAAAAAAACCCAACCCCTTTCTTTTCACTGGTTTAGTAGGTCTTACAGAGGAAGAAGATGGGTAGAGATAAAAAGCCTAAGCCTAAGTGGAACACAGGACCAGCTTAACAGGCTCAGAATAAACCTCTCTCCTGCTGTTATTTAACAGCAGAGCCGGACACGCGCTCCTGAGCCCCCTTCCTGCTGAGCCCAGCACAGGGATTTCTCTTCCTGGGGGCCTGTGGCACCCCCAGCACACGAGGACATCCCCCAGGCTGCCAAGGGGGTGACCCCCAGCAGCCCCACACGACCCTAAAGAGAGATCCCAGTTACAGCCCCGCTCCTGGCAGCGGGGGTTAAAAACTGCCAATGTTCCACATGAGGTCATGGGCAGAGCTGCTGCCGGCAGGCTTCCCCATCCCAGGCAACCAAAACAACGCGTGGTGACACACCCTGCCACCCACACCAGCGCCCTGGAGCTGCTCCATGGACGGGATTCCTCCCTGCAATTCGGCTACCTCGGCGACACAGAGGGGCACAAAGCACAGACACACAACAGAACCGTGGAATGGTTTGGGGTGGATGAACCTCAAGTTTATCTCACCCCTGCCATGGCAGGGACACCTTCCACTGTCCCAGGTGCTCCAAGCCCTGTCCAGCCTGGCCTTGGGCACTGCCAGGGATCCAGGGGCAGCCACAGCTGCTCTGGGCACCTGTGCCAGGGCTGCCCAGCCTTACAGCCAACAATTCCTGCCCAATATCCATCTGTGACCAATGGATCCCAGCCTGTAATCAATAACCACCCTGTCAACCAGAGCAGTGCCACGTCCAGTCCAGTCGTTCCTTGAACATTCCAGGAGAATGATGGAATCACTGCCATTATCCAGCAGGAAAGACCTGTTTAGGAGACGTTTAAAGCGTTTTCTTTAGGAGACACCCTGCACGTAAAATCTGCACAAAAGCATTTTGGAGTTGTGTGATCAGCACTTGGAAAGATCAAAGAGGCCCCAACCCCGGCGCGGTCAGGAGCGAGCGGCTGTCCCAGCCTGTGCTCTCCAGGGGATCCCCGGGCTGGTGCAGCAGCCGCGGCAGCACTGTGCCGCCCCCGCCGCCGCCCCGGAGCGCCCCGGCACGGCACCGGCACCGGCACCGGCGGAGGAGAGGCGGTGATGCAGGGCCGGGGCCTGTGCCCGTGCGCCGTGGGGCCAGCGGGGAACCCCGGGAGCGGGGGGGGGCCGGCACCGCCTGACACGCTTCCCGCACCGGAGCCTTGTCCCAACACCGATTATCGGGTACGCCGGTGCCCCAAGCGCCAACACCGCCCACCGCCCCGTGAACCACTGCCCACCGGGGAGCGCCCGTGCCGGTGATCCCACAATGCCGGGGCAGCGCGGCGGGCCCGGTCCCGGGGCTTGGCTCAGCCCGCAGGTCCTTGGGGGGCCTATCCCGGTCCCGATGCTGGTCCCTGTCCCGGCGCTCCGGTTCCGGGGCCGTTCCCGGTTCCGGTCGCGCTCGCGGGGGGTCCCGGCCCCTCCCGGCCGCGCTGGCCCCGCCCCGGAAGCGCCGCCCGGCGCGCGCAGCCAATGGGCGGCGGCGCCGCCGGGACACGTCGCGCGCGGCCGCGCTCCCGTCATCCCCCGCGCGCCGCCGGGGCTGGGGGGGGTGACCGCGGCTCCGCCCCCCGCCCCGGGCCGCCGCGCCCGCCAATGAGCGGCGCCGTCTCATCGGGCCAATGAGCGGAGCCGTTGCGGCGGCGCGCGGGGGATGGAGCGCGCGGCCCGGAGCCGCCACGGCGCGCGCCCCCCGCGCTAGGGCCGGACCCCGGGACCCCCGGACCCCCCAAAACCGCCCCCGAGCCCCCCCCCCCCCCCCCCGCTGCGCCCCCTCTATGCGGCGGGGCCGGCCGAGCCGCAGGCCTCGCTCCGCCGCGGGGCTGCCCTTGGCCCGCTGAGCGCCGAGCACCGGTAAGCGGCGGCGGCGGCGGGCGGGGGGCGCGGGCGGGCGGCGGGGCGCTGGAGCCGGGGGGGCGGAGGGCTGAGGGGCCGGGGGCGGCCCGGAGAGGGGCAGCGCGGCCCGCGGGGGAGGCACCGGGAGAGGCACCCGGAGCGGGGGGGCCGGGGTGGAACGGGGGGCACCGGTACGGGGTGGGCGATCGGCCGGGGCAGCGGCGGCGGCTGGAGGTGGGAGCCGGTGCGGGCAGGGGGCGGCGCGGGGTCGGCTCCAGCCGAGAAAGCGCCGCAGCGCGGGGGGGAAGAGGACGTTGGGTGTTTGGGGGGGCGGCGGAGGAGGTGAGGGGCTGTTCGGGGGTACCTGGCGGTGGGAAGGGGCTGCCGGGAGAGGGAGGATGGCTTGGGGGGGTGGTCTGGAGGGGCTGCGGGGGGAGCCCGGGGGCTGGTCGGGGTTTTGGGGTGCGCAGGCTCCTGGGGAGCCGTGGGAGGAACTGGGAGCTCCGTGTCGAGCCCGCAGCCTGGGCCTCCCCTCCGCCCTCCAGACCCCGTTTTTTGGCGTGGGGATGTTTTTTTCGCAGGGGTGCGGGGAATGGGGGGGGAAGTGCGTTTTGGGGTGAGCGCTGCGCTGGGAGGAACAATACCAAAAGTTGTCTGAAATGGTAATTTCCGTTTCCCATTTCATCATCCCCGGGTAGGCGTTAGCCCTGCGTGTGTGTGCGCAGGGCCGGGGCCGCACCGAGCCCAGCCGGCCCCAGCCCCGCGGCTTTTATTTATTTCCCAGTTTAATCTTTAAATCGCTCCGTATTTCTGTCCTCCGAGGAGCCTTTGTGTGCCGGGGAGGGGCTGCTCGACACCTTTGCCCCTTAGCAGAAAGGAAGAGAGGGAGGGGGGAAAAAAAAAAAAAAAATCCTCCCAAGCCCAAACAGCTGCAGCCCAGGACGAGCCTCCCCCAGGCCGGGGATGGATTCATGTTTAGAAAGGCAAATGACCTCGGAGGGAGCCGGGATGAGCCGAGCCCTCGGTGCCCTCTGCCCTTTCCCAGAGGGAGCAGCTGTCCGGGGTGTGCGGCTCAGAACGGGCCCTTCATTGAGGCACAGGGGCCGTGTGTTTACGGCTTGGCTTCTCCTCCAGGCTTGGGGATCTGTTTTGATATCCAGTTGCAGGAAAGGGTTCCTCCCCCCTCCTGGTTTTGTACACAAAGTGCTCTCTCACCACTGGGGACATGGCTCTATAGGCAGAGAGCGAATTCCAGGCAGCTCTTGAAGCACAATTCCCTCCTGAGATGGCTTCTGAAATGGGGTATACACACCATTTTTATACCCTCTCTGTGGGCAAAGGTTTTTTGGGTGAAAGCAGCTGTAGTGCCTTGTGCTTGCCTGAAATTTATATAAATTTAAGGAACTTGGAGTTCAGTGTATTTCTCCTTTCTTTGTTTTGTTCATAAAATGGAACATTTTTATATAATGACTCCAATTATTTCCTTTTTCTGTGGCGGAAAACCACTCCACGGAGTCATGGAGAGGGGAAAAGGAGATTAACTCTCACATGTTTCCCAACGGCACCGATACATTCTTTGTGCGTGCCCTACCAAGGAGCTCAATATTTAACTTGATTAGCTTAAACACGGGAAAAGTTGGCGTTTTCACAGGCTGGCTTTTCTGGCAGATTCCAGGCTGGAGCAGTCTGAGGTGGCTGTGGAGGGGTTTGGAAGGCGATGTGGAGCGAGCCCTGCGCCTCGGCGGGGCCGCTGGGCACGGCGTGTGGCTCCGTGACCTGCTTTCGCTCCGTGGGCAGCGCCCGGCAGCTGGGGCAGGCTCTGCCGGCAGCGCTGCTCCGAGCCCGTGGCGGCGAGCTCGGGGCTCCGGAGAGCCGGCCCGCGGCTCCAGCCCGGCGCCGTGCCGGGGCCGTGGAGCTCGGCGCGGTGCCGGGGTGCCGGGGCCGTGGAGCTCGGCGCGGTGCCGGAGTACCGGGGCGGTGGAGCTCGGCGCGGTGCCGGAGTGCCGGGGCCGTGGAGCTCGGCGCGGTGCCGGGGTGCCGGGGTCGTGGAGCTCGGCTTAGTACCGGGGTCGTGGAGCCCGGCACTGCCCCGGGGTACCGGGGTCATGGAGCTCGGCTTGGTGCCGGGGTGCCGTGGCCGTGGAGCCCGGCGCTGCCCCGGGATGCCGTGGCCGTGGAGCCCGGCGCTGCCCCGGGGCCGTGGAGCTCGGCGCTTTCCCCGCCTGACTCCGGCTGGATTGAGCAGCCGGTCCTGCCGGAGGTTCCCGGCCTGCCGGGGCACATCCTGCCTGCACAGGGGCTGCGCTGGGAGCCCGTCCTGGCGAGCCGGGGCTTGTGTCAGCCCGGCGTGCCTGAGCCGGGCCGAGGGCTCGCTTTGCGAAACTCGGGGTGCCCGTGCGGCAAGCAGGCTGGGCTCGGGGCACGGCGGGCCCGCGTTCCCAAGGCCTGCTCGCCTCACCGCTGTTGGAAATCGTGACCGAGGAGCCCCGGCCATGTCGGCGCTGGCTGGAAACTGGAGATGTTTGCGTTGCGTGTTCCACACTTGGTTTTGCTGTTCAGTTCTGCTTCTGCTTTTAGAAACGAACTCTTGTCTCTTGTCTGTGTCTCCATTTCATAAAAAAGCGTGGTTCAGAGTGAGCTGATTTTCTTTTTTTTCCCCTGTGGGCAGCTTTTTGTTTTTACGATGTTGCAACAGCATTGAACCTGCAGATTGTCCAGTTTGAGGGTTGGCTTTGCACGGGGGAGGAAACCTTAAGAAAAAGCCCCAGAGCAAAAACCCTTTTGGCTTAATTTCTTCTTTCGTGTGTGGTTGGCAACCTGATAAGGTTATTTTATTTTCCACTCGTGTTTTAATGGACTAAGTCCCCCCAAAATGCTGGTGAACAAAGCGAAGCGTGGCGTCGTGCCGCGTTCTTCCGCTGCTCAGCAGAGCAGACAAATGCATTTCTCTGGGGTCAGTGAGACTCGTCGTGTTAATCAATACTGTACCAGCAGTGTTCCCTTTCCAGGGAACCAGATGGGCTACTTACAACTGGTGCTGATTATTTTAACTGTGTAATTGTAACATGGCTGCGTGATGACAGTGTTTCCTGCAGATACTTCAAAGGAAGATTCCCGACGAGTGTGTCTTTACAGCGTTTAATCTGTCCTCTTTGTCTTTATGTTGTGGCTTTTGGACATGTGTTTGAAGTACTAAGAGGGTTTTTTTCCCTTACCTCCAGGTTTTCTATACATTAAAAGGAGGCAGTGCTCTGGAATGATGAAGTGTCTCCAGTGTGGGAATAAAACCCAGGGTTTTAGTGGCTCCCACAGTGGTGGGTTGGTTTCAGTGAGTTTTAGATCCAGGCAGTGACTAAGCCAAAAGCTGGGAAGAGATTTAAGTGGCTGTGAGGAAATGGCAGTATTTTTTTAAAATAGTGCATGTGGCTTTGTTTTGGGGAAAATATGTTGTGTGGTGACTTGAGTCTTAACTGGGACAGGCTAATTACTCGGTGAAGAAATCCTTCTCCAAGGGAAGGAAAGGCACAGGGCCTTTAACAGGAGCTGGTTAATTGCATTTTGTGAAATTATGGAGTGACGGCTTTCTGAGGAGGTCTGCCCCTCTTCCTGCCCTGTACCTGAATTTCAGGCTCAGCAGTTGCCTTACGGATTGAAATTCCTCCTGGGTATTAAGATTTAATGGTGGTAGACCCAGAGCAAGTAGTGGCAGGTACTGCTGCTTTTCAGTACAGCAAAGCAAATAATACTGGAAAATATTTACATGGGGGTTGTTATTCTCCTCGTATTTCCTTGATGAGCTCTAGTAAAGGTGCTTGTGTGCTCCCTCCACTGCCGGGGAGAATTCCCTGTATTTCGGTTGTAAAAGGCTGTGGAGAGGAACCGGTGTCTCCATAGCAAAGATTCCAGTGTTTCGTGATCAGCTCACATATATTTTTACCCCGTCTAATTTAAACCAGTCTGCACGACACTCACAGGAATGATTTGTATGCAGCTTTTAAATATTTTCCTCCTTCCTGCGTGAGGGATTAGCGGCACAGAGCTGCTTTTTCGGAGGGTTCTCAGCCAAGTGTTACGTAATTTGTGTGCCACCGATGCACGGCCATAAAAAATACTCCCATCAGTGTTAAGGGAAAGCTTGTGTAGGCAATTATTTGAAATCACAAGCGTCCTAAGCAGGTCTGTGCAGCCTTAAAATCTGGGCAAAACGCTGCCTTTGGAATCCTGCTGGGAAGGGGGGTGGGAAGCTGTCAGCGCCCGTGGTCTGGAGGCTGGTTTTGAACACACTCTACTCCACTTTTTAAGCTTTCCTGTGTGAGAACTGGTGTTTTCTGGTGTATTTTCTCAGGCAACCGTTGGGTATTTAAAAACCTTAATTTCTCCGAGTCTGGGTGGTGGTGCTTCAGCTGGGGCTGCTCATGGGTGATGCCAATTTGTAATCTTTTACGAGAGAATGGGGAAAAAAAAAAGTAAAAAAGAAGCTTAAATGCTAATAACAGTGAAAAATCTGCTCGGCGTGGAGCACATGTGAAGAAAGCGGGTGCATGTCGGGCTGTGGAGTCTCCGTCAGCTGAGCTGGGGGCTTTTAAAAATCTGCTCTAATTTTTATGCTGCATGTGGAATGGCTAATCCCATAAAAGCCTCGCACCTTTTGACAGATGAAACGCTGCTGTTCTTCACTTATTTGAGCAAAATATTTTTATAGATGGTATTAGCTCAGTGGCTCCGAGGGTAATGCAGTCCTTACACAAGAAAGATCTTGCTTTGATCTGACAGCTTTCAAGATCCATTTCCAATCTTGGAGTTCCATTAAGTCTGTTTGTAATGGTGCCCTCAGACTTTTTTTCTGTTTATGTGACTCTTTGGGGTGTTAATGTTGCTCTGTATTGGAGTTCTCTTTAATGAACTGAAGGAATAATTGGGGTCAGGAAAGGAAATAATCATAATAATCATGTTAGAAGGTGCAGTTAATTATATCAGGTATTTTGGGCTTCAGAATTCTTTGTCTTGATTCTAATGTTTTCTTGGAGTTGTAGGATGTAGTGAAATTATCAAATCATCAAACTAGGACAGTGGGGCAGAGTGATGTGTGATGGTTAATTTTTGGGAGTGTGAAATGAGTGTGGCTGCAGGCTTGATGTGGGTGAGGGCTGTGGAGGATGGCAGGGATGGTTTCTCTGGTGAGCTGCCCTTTCCCTCTTTTCTGGGGGAACAGGTGCTCTCCTGTGTCCATCCAACATGATTTAAACGAGCTCGTGTCCATCCTACGTGACCTACATGGTCTCGTGTCCATCTAATGGGGTCTTCATGGTCTTGTGACCGTCCAACATGGTTGGCTTGATCCTGTGTCTGTCCAGTGGGGTCTTTGTGGTCCCATGTCCATCCAGCATGGATTGGTTTGGTCCCATGTCCATCCAGTGTGGTCTTGGTGCTTGTGTGTCCATCCAGTGGGGTCTCTGTGGTCGTGTGACCATCCAACATGATCAGTTTGGTCCTGTGTCCATCCAACATGGTCTTGGTGGTCCTATGTGCACATCTAGTGGGGTCTCTGTGGTCCTGTGTCCATCCAGCATGATTGGTTTGGTCCGTGTCCATCCAACGTGGTCTTGGTGCTTGTGTGTCCATCCCGTGAGGTCTTTGTGTCCATCCAGCATGGGTTGGTTTGGTCCTGTGTCCATCCAACATGGTCTTGGTGCTTGTGTGCACATCCAGTGGGGTCTTTGTGGTCCTGTGTCCATCCAACATGATCAGTTTGGTCCTGTGTCCATCCAACATGATCCGTTTGGTCCTGTGTCCATCCAACACGGTCTTGGTGGTTGTGTGTGCATCCAGTGGGGTCTCTGTGGCCCTGTGTCCATCCAGCATGATCAGCGTGGTCCCCTGTCCCTGGAGGAGGGCTCGGGAGCTGGTTAGGGCTCTGGCAGGAGCAGCCTCCCGCTCCCTCTGCTCCTCCTCCCTCGGGGCCCCGCCGCCGTCTCACCAGACCTCACGTCCGAGGAACCGTCCTGGCTTTTCCTGCCCCTCTCAGGGCTGGCTGGAAGGTGTGAGCTCCCAAAGAGGACGTGTGGAGCCTCGGTGTGCTGGGGTCGTTCCCGTGTGCCGTGTGGGTAAGGTGTGCAGCCGTCGTGAGCAGGGGCTGGAATTGCAGCCTGGGATTGGGAGGCAATTCCTGACGGGAACCCCACGGTGAGCGGGTGGCAGCGCCAGGGAGGGAATCGGCTGCTGGAGTCAGAAGAAAGTGATGTTTTTTTCTAGGTCAGGGTTGAAGACACTGTCAGGGTGGTGATGTGCAGCAATATTACTGTCTGCATTGTCCCTGCCATATGGATGTGTGCACACTGCCCTTGGCATTCAGGCATTGAATTATTTATCCTCTCCAAATCTGGAGAGCAGCCTTTCTTCCCCTGTCTCGAAGCAAACCAAACTTATCCGATGAGCGTTTTTAAAATAAACCTTCTGCTGTGAATTACTGCAGTGGCAGGAGCAGGGGATCGATTGTACGTTGCGTTTGGATTCGGAAACCAAAGGTTACAACACTGGATATCTTGTGGAAACACTGAAATATTTATTTTGCTGTTAGGTGCAAGTGTGTCCGTGCTGGTGCTGGGTTTGTATGTGGCTGAAATGGCATGTAATGAAATTTCCAAAAACTTTGTAGTATGTGTAAAAGCAGCTTTGTCTCAGCTGTGTGTCAGGGGAGGGATGTTTTTCCAGGGAGAAGGATTCTCCTTTCCTCTTGTTCTGAAGTTGCTGAGAGAGGAATGGTAAGGTGGTCCTTGTTTGGGTGGTGGGCTTTGGGTCCTCACTGAGGATGTGGGTGTTTGCAGGGTGTCACCATGGGGTGGTTCCAGGCTTGGGGAAGCAAAGACTGGAGGGAGCTGCCTCTGTAATTATCTGAGAGACTGACAGCTTTGCAGGATAGAAACAGTCTCGAATAATTTACCTTTAGAGCAGCATAAGGCTGCTGAAACTGTGTCACAGGCATGGGGAAGAATCAGAGAGTCAAGAAGGGAGATGTTTTACCCTCTAAAAAATTCACCACGATCCAGAGGCAGCGTGTCCCTGAAGGCTCAGCAGCCAGAGGCTGGGCTTGGAAATACGATGCTGCCCTCAATATCGGGATGTGAAATGAAAGGATGTGTAATTAGGAACTCCAGAAAAAAAAAAGGGAAAAAAAAAGGCATTAAATAGCTTTAGAGGTGAATGGAAGCTTCATTATTAAGCACCAACTGCTTAGCTGGAGTTCTGGTGCCTCTTCCTTTCAAATCACGCACACATGAAAGTGCTCCCCGCCCCAGCCGGGCCCTTATCGGCTTATCTGGGCAGGAGTTCAGAGCCATAAAAACTATATCCTGCTTACACCTTCCAGCCGATCCTGTGACCTGCGCTGTGTAAACAAGTTGTACCAGGAGCTCCAAATGACTGGTAAGTGGCTGGCTTTCTGCGGGCTGCTTAGGTCCAGGAGGAGCCAAGATAAAGTTCCAAGAAGTTCCCCTTTGGGAATGGTCTCTTGATAGCTGCTACAGGGAGGAGGTGCCCGGGCTGAGATCCTGCTGACTGTGGCAGTGACTGTATGCCATGGAAAGCACTTTGGGATAGACTTTACACTCCGGGGCTGGTGTTTTCCACGTTCTGCAGGAGGATGGCTGTGGCAGATTGTGAAATGTCAGCGTTGTGGTAACAACACCGACCGGCGCTCCGCGGTTGCGTCAGGCCTTGGATGTGCTGGAGATGTAAGCCTGTCTATAAATAAATCCATATATCTTTGGATGGATGAGATTAGCCGTGGCAGTGCTGGGAAGAGCTGTAGGTAATACAGGGAAGGGGCTGTGTGTGGGGGGACACAAACATCCTGCCCCTGGCTGTGCTGGGGGGGTTAAATACCACCGGGTGCTCTGGTTACAGGCTTGGCTGCTGCTGCCCACCCCGAGCTGTCTCCCTGGTGTCAGCTTGCAGCTCGGCACAGGCACAGCCATTTATCCAAGCTGGACTGCAGCGAGCAAGTCTGGGGATTTAGAGTGTGAAACTTCACCTTTCTCAGCAGCCCAAGGGTCGAGGGTGCGGGTTTGGGAGATGAAAACCCGTTCTCCTTGAATTATTATTATTGAATATTAATATTGAATTATTATTCGTGTGGTTTCTTGGCTCCACGTATGGGGAAATGTGCTGGGTTTGGGAATTAGGCTGCCTGGTGGCTGCTCCGGTTTCCCTCCTCGCCAGGGTCCTGCGTGGAGGCTCTCCTGGCTCTGGGCTCTCTGTTCCTCAATTTCCCACCAGTCTGGAAGGTTCCTGGCTCTCCCAGGAGATAGAGGTGCCCTGTGTTACTCAGCTGCTCCACGGTGAATTCAGCTCCCTTGCCCTGTGATCAGCACTGGCACTGGGGTGTTAAACTGGTTCTGTGGTGAGAGACGAATTCCTCTGAGTTAGTCCAGGGGGGAAGGGATCAGACAAGGAGTCAGCTTCGTGGTTCTTTCCTGGTGTGCTGAGTAGAGCTCCTTGGTTAGGGAGCTGGAGGCTGTAGTCCTAAAATGCTGAGTTTAATTTCCTCCTGCAGTGTGTTCTGTCTGCAAGCTTCCCCTGCTTCACCCACCAGGATGTTTCTTCTCCCTTCTGTCCGTCCCTCCCCTTTCCCAGAAGCCTCATCTGATGGAGGTTCTGCTCTTGCCTTGGTCCTCTTCATCCAAGATTCTTGTCTCTAATTTTAGCCTGTCTGCCTTTCGATGTCCCCTCCCGTCTGTTCCTGCCTTTCTCCTTCTCTCTGAGTTGTTCCTGCATCTTCCTCTCCCTCTGGAGAGCCGGACCTTGTTTTGGATGGTGGGAGGGGAGTGTAGCTGTGGGTGTGTTGAGGTGAAGGCTCCTGGGGTGTGGGGAGTGCTGGCAGGGATGCTTGGGGTGCCTTGTGCTCACAGGGAGCAGCTCCTTCCCTCTCCTGCATCTCCTTGCTTGGATCTGCTCTTGGACTCTCCCCTGTGTGGATTTATCCTGTGTTTGTACCGTGAGCTCTATCATAAGCTTACCAGTAGTGGTAGTGCTGCCCTGCAGCCTGGTGTCCCTGAATCTCCTGCCCTTTTCCCTGCAGGAAAGCTGCAGGCTGCCTGCTTTTCCCTGGAATCTCACTCCATGTTAGCATGCATTTGTGTATGTTTACAGAGAGAATGACTTTTCTAACAGGGAGGCATCTGACACAGGCAGTCAGCAGGATGTGGAGCCTATCAGGGAGAGCAGGGAACTGGGCCTGGACATCCAGGAATGCTGCTCCTCCTGGTGGGATCCACCTGCTCGGAGCCCTGGGAGCACGGTGTGTGCAGCATAATCTGATTTGTGCCTGGAATATAAATCCTGGCTGTTGCAGACATGCAGCCTGGGGTTTTACAAGTTCTTTTGTGAGAACAGCATTCAGCCCCTCCAGTGCTGCAGCAAGGAGCTTCCCTGGAAACCCAATCCCAGCAATTAGTGAGGTTTGCAGAGGATCCTAGCAACTGCTGCTGGGGTTCCATTGGCAGGGGTTAGGTTTTGGTTTATAGACTGTTTAGAGTTGCATTCTGTGCATTGTATGGATATATATAAACTAAAACATGAGAAGTTCCACCTCAACGTGAGGAAGAACTTCCCATGGAGGGTGCAGAGCCCTGGCACAGGCACCCAGGGAGGACGTGGGGTCTGCCTGTCCCAAACACACCTGGATGTGTTCCTGTGCCACCTGCTCCAGGTGCCTCTACCTTGGGTTGGATGATCTCCAGAGCTCCCATCCAACCCTCCTCAGCCTGCATATCCTGTGGAGAGGGCCTGGAGCTCTGCTGAGCTGAACCGACGGTGGCAACGCTGCCGTGGGCTCTGCAGGAAGCTGATCCTCGGGGAAAAGTGGAGCATGGCTGGAATATATTGGGCTCTGTGTGACTTGGGTGTTTGTGGGTAACCTGAGCTCACCTGTGGGGAGTTTTGTTACCCAGACACGGTGTGACCTGCCTTGCTTTTGCCAGCAGTGGCCCTGGCTGGGGAGGGATGCTCTCCACCAGGGTGGTTATGTAAAACCCGAACACGCCGCGCTCTCCCAGCTTTACAACGTGCACAGGGCTCCGAGTGGAACTTCAAAGGAGGGAGTTTGCTTTATGGCTGAACCTATGAGCAGTTTTATGTGCAGGGTGGAGTGAACTCGTGGAGAAGATTGCAGTTTTCCCACTGTCATAAAAAGTTACGATCCTCGCGGTGCAGGCATTGTTCGCAGGCGGAGGCAGAGCAGATGCAGAGGTCAGTGGCAGCGTGCACGCAGCGAGCTCAGATGTGCCAGCACAGTGAATGCCCTGCTCTGTGCTCCCAGCTCGCCCAAACGCCTTCAAAAAGTGCCTTGTGCTCTTTCTGGGGCTCCTAAGAAACCTGCACCTGTGCTAGCCGCGGAACAGGCAGAGCATTTCCATGGGAAAGGAACTTGGCCGGGCGGCCGAGGGGGGGCTGTTTTCCAGGGCAGTGTTTCAGCCCCTGCTGGAAACGTGGCGTTTCAGTGGCACAGACTGTGAGTCAC
Source organism: Sitta carolinensis (assembly GCA_032173965.1). Taxonomy (NCBI): domain Eukaryota; kingdom Metazoa; phylum Chordata; class Aves; order Passeriformes; family Sittidae; genus Sitta; species Sitta carolinensis. The sequence goes on from CM063292.1 coordinate 1,236,463, forward strand.
TTTATAACCTCCTTCCTTTCTCTCTGGGCTTTTCTTTGGGGTACGAGCCAAGGGAGTTAAAAAAAATAACCGAGTGGCTGCATCTTGACGAGCCTCATTCCAATTAACTTCCCTCATGCTCCAGAAGATATATTCCCTAAACTGAGATACATTCCCTAAAAAAGGGCTGTTCAGGCTGAGTGGGGATGGTGGGAGAGTGTGATCAGCTTTTACAGCCTTAATTGTGGGCTTTTCTAAAAGTATTTCAGTGGCCTGTGCTGTCTTTAAACCCTCTTGGGGTATTAGATTCTCTCAGCTGTGGAGTCACCACCCCAAATTCTGAGGTATAAAACACCTTCCAGTTCTCAGTAAGTTACAGCTGATTAAAATAAGTCACTATTCCAGTTTCAGTCAGATCTCTCTAAATATAAACTTAACCTCTCGTTTAAACCATTTTCTGCTGGGATGGGGAGGCATAAATGTGGTCTTTGTTTGCAGCCAGGAAAATTAAAGGTTCACAGCGTTCAGAAATATGCTTTTTAGCTCTTCTGGAAACCTGTTCCTTAAAGAATGTTTCTTTCTGGAAATGGGCAAATACTTTGGGTATTCTTCAGCTTGAAGAATTTTATTCTCATATATAAACTAAAACTTAGCAGGGGCAAAAAATGACTCTGATCCTTCTCTTTGGGTGATCCATTAGCTGCTCCAGCTGCCTTTTATTTATTTTTGTAGACACATGTGTGAATGTAAACATTTTATCTGGAATGGCCTTGCAAATGTTCCCGCATTAACATATATTGTCATGGAGAATAATTTTCATTTAACTGTAATTTGCTTTATATTTTCCTGCCTGGTTGCCATGGAAACGCAGACGGATGTGGCAGGGACTCCTCATAGGAGCCAGGTTATGGATTGCCTCTCTAATGGACCTCTGTTAATCACACTGCAGCCTGCACTGGGGGAACCAGGGCTCTTTGCAGGAGACACTTTATTTAGATAAACTGTGAGATGCCTCTGGTACCGTAGCTTAATATTCGGAGTTACCAAGGGTGTTTTTCCCTTCTCCAGAAGTTTTTTTGTCATAAGAACTATGGCTTATGATCCTGGAATTGAGATATATTTATTTAAATTTAATGTCGGTTAGACTTGATTTTCAATTTTCATTTCATTTGCTGTAATAGCTTAACTGGTAATGTTCTTTTCTGGATTTACTTTAAGATCTGAAATGCTTGAAACAGCAGTGAAACATTTGTTATTCCTGCATAAGAAGTTGACTTACTTTTCATAATCATGTGTCAGTGCTTTTGTGTTTCCTGTTGGCTGCCAGCACGTAGAAAGGGGACAAAGACGGATTTTATTAAATTTATTACCTGTGGCCTTTGGGTCTGTTTTGCACCTCTTGTTTTTGGCTGCCTTTTCCCTGTCTGTCTCGTGTCAGGGCTGCTGCTCTGAGCTGAGCCCACACAGCCTGTCCAGGGGAGGGATGTGGGGCAGGGTCTGGAGCATCAGGAGGGGCTCAGCCTGGAGAAAAAGAGAGGCTGGGGAGAACCCTCTCAGTCTGGAGGTGTTAAAAACAGTGCAGATGTGACACTTGGTTCGGTGGTGGCAGTGCTGGGCTTGATGATCTCAGAGGCTTTTCCAAACTAAACTACTCTGTGATCTGCAGGATTGTCAGTGCTCACATTCCTGGCCGTTCAGGATGCTGATCTCTGCCTTTGTCCCTGGCTTGCTGGATCCTTGGAAGGAGCTGCCTTCTCCCTACTGAGATAAGAATTGTGGTGGCCTGGGTTCAAACTGAACTCGCCAATTAACAAAATTATTCATTTTTTGTTAATGGGGATGAGCTCAAGGAGAGAAAATCAACCCCCTGGATTCTTTGCTCTGGGTACTTGGCAGAAACCTCACATTGTGACTTGGAGATGTGAATTTCGTTTGTGTCCCGAATCAGACCCCTCAAGCTGAGTTTTTGGGTGGGTTTGAGGGGGAAGTTGGTTTGGCCCTTGCTGTGCTGCTGGTCGTGGTCAGACACCCATGGCTGGTTACGTAAGGCTGGATTACTCCAGCACGTGGATGCTTCCCCTTGCATATGGTCTCACAGTTATTTCTTGGTACTTTACAGGAGGAATTGGGTAACATTTTGTTCTGTAATGCAGGATGAAGAAACCCAGCATGTTTTTCTGTAATGGCGTATAAACAAGTAGTGTAACATCCTATTTCAGGCGTTTGGAGGAGGAAGGGCTCAGGAGGGGAGGCAGGGCTGAAGCAGAGCTTTATTTTCCTAGACCTACACACCAGATTTTAGTAGCTCTGCCTTGGGTGCATGCTGTGAGTGTTACAAACGAGCTGGTTTTTGAGGTGTGTAAGCTCAGTTCAGTAGGTGCTGTGGGTGTGCAGGAGCCTTGGTTGTAGAGGTTACCTCTGGTCCCCTCTGCATTTCCGTGTCTTTCACCACGTGATACTCTTCTGCTGCTCACAAGGGCTGGATGTGATTCACATTCTAAGGCCAATCTAATTTTAATAAAAGTCTGAGAAATGGCTTGGCTCTTTTCAGGGCTTTTGGGTCTTGTGTAGACTTTTTGCATTTTTCCTTTATTTTTATTTTTCTTCTCCTTTTCTGCCTGTTGTCCCATGAATACTCAGGATTGAGCATTTGTTTTCCCCAGTGGCACATTTGGGATGCCCAAATGCACCTCTGCAGGTGGGTAGGTGAGGCCATCTGCATCCAGGCAGTGCCATCTCTGAGCTCTTGAATGGGGCACTCAGAATACCTTGGAATTTATGAAATAATTTACTCACTAATTCATAGTTTTGCTTGCATTTTATTCCATTTTTTGGACTCCCAGATCTGAGGCAGTGATCCCTGCACACCTGCCAGGTGTTTTTCCCAAAGGTGTGTCCCTGAAGGGTTGGTGATGAATGGCACTGTTGTAGGTGGAAGGTAATGTGACTAAGGCACCTTTTTGTGGCCTGGGAATGGACTCCTGCACCTGATAATTGGGTTAAACATTGGCTCATGGTAGCCAGGAGAGCACAGAGGCTTTGGTGGCCATGGAGGTGTTTGGCTGCCTTGGAAACTTCACTTTGAGGGTACTCTCCATCAGGAATTGGAGTGCCAGGACAGGGGGAATGGCCCTGTGCTGCCAGAGGGCAGGGTTAGATGGGATATCAGGGAGAAATCCTTCCCTGAGAGGGTGGCAAGTGCCCAGAGCAGCTGTGGTGCCCCTGGATCCCTGGCAGTGCCCCAGGCCAGGCTGGACAGGGCTTGGAGCACCTGGGACAGTGGAAGGTGTCCCTGCCATGGCAGGAATGGCCCTGGATGAGCCTGGAGATCCCTTCCAACCCAAACCATCCCAGGATGTTTTTCAGGCTCACTCCCTTGGGTTTGGGCAGCAGCTAATGCTGCTTTACCAGAACTCATAGAAAAGTGTTAGTTGCAGGTAAAACATTATAAAGCCAAACTGTTGTTCTGCCCCTTTCATTCTTGTGGACACTCAGGTTGACTTTGAGCCACTCACCCCGTGTTGTGCCATGAGCACCTTTGAATTTATCCCTGTTAATTGTGCCAGAGGTCTGGGAGGAAAGAGCATTTCTAATGCAGTGCTGGTCCCCAAAAGTTGTGCAAATCGAGTTGAGCTGTGTGAGGGGGGTGGGGAGATTGGAGGAGCTGCCTCGTGTGCAGTTGTGGGAAGAGGGATTTCTTCAGGGAATGGGTGAATTGTTTCCTTCTTCTCTGAGCAGCCTCTTAATGAGCTGGCCTCTCCAGGGTGCGGAGAGCTGAACCTCCCATGGCTGACTCCAGCCTGGGAGGCTTCCACCACATCACTGCCTTTGGATCCTTGGAGCTAAAAATACATCCCTGCTGCACAGCAGACTCCAGGCACGTTAATCTGTTCCCTTTAGGAAGGAGACTTGTGGTACTGGATGAACTACTGTGGAAATTTTTATTTTTTGCTGTGCAGTGTTACCAGTTTTCTTCTTCCAACGGAAAAATGTCGTGGAAATCATTGTTCTGGTTGGAATTCCCTCTCTGACAACAATAGCAGCAGTGGGGTGGGGTGCTTTGGAATTGTTTAGTGAGGAAAAGTTTTGGAGCACAAGCTCTCGCAGGCTGCCCTGGCTCCACCATGTGATTGCCGTGCGCCCTTCAGGCTCCTGCTGGAGCCTTCCCACTGCTGGACATTTCTGAGTGCTCCTGGCTCTCCTAGCTCTGTAAGAATGCTCCTGTCTATCACGGCTGGGTTGCTCTGCCTCCTCCCCCGTTCAGCCGGGCTCCTTTGGTTGTAATTTAGCACGTTTTCCTGGGATGGGGAGGAACGAGAGCCTGCCAGGCTCCCGCCTCTGGAGTTGTTGCTGTCTCTGAGCGGTGATTCATGCCCGGGGCAGGCACAGCCCGTGTTCTCCATCCCTGTCTGCAGCTCCGTGTGCTCTCACCGTGCCTTCCATCCTTTCCTGCAGCTCCATCCCTGCTCACACCGTGCTCTCCATCCCTGCCTGCAGCTCCGTGTGCTCACACCGTGCCTTCCATTCCTGCCCGCAGCTCCATCCCTGCTCACACCGTGCTCTCCATCCCTCCCTGCAGCTCCAGCCGTGCTCACACCGTGTGTCCCATCCTTTCCCGCAGCTCCATCCCTGCTCACACCGTGCCTTCCATCCCTGCCTGCAACTCCGTGTGCTCTCACCGTGCTCTCCATCCCTGCCCGCAGCTCCGTGTCCTCACACCGTGCTCTCCATCCCTCCCAGCAGCTCCATCCCTGCTCACACCGTGTGTCCCTTCTTTCCCCGCAGCCCCAGCCCCACTCTCTCTGTGCCCCCCACCCCTCCCTGCTGCAGGCTGGGCCGGGCTCTGCTCTCTCCTGCCAGCCTTTGTTCCCGGGTAACTCCGGGGATATTTCAGGGCAGCAGCAGAGCGAGGGCTGCCGCAGACACAGCGTGCAGGAGCTGCCTTTGTGCCTGGGGTCGAGCAGCTCAGTAGCTGCCTCTCTTCACGAGTTCCAGCTTGACTTGCTGCTGTGGGTGCCAGTTTGAGGTCTGGGCTCCAGGCTCCCCTGCAGCCAGGGTTGTGTAAGCACACAGCTCCGGTCCCAGCTTTGGTTCCTCCGTGTTCCGAGGGAGACGCAGCTTTTGCCTCTCCAGCTATTTAAGATTCAGAATGCTTTTTTCCTCCTTTGACGTTTGGCTTACCTTGACAGGCTGGGAGAGCTGGGCTTGTTCAGCCTGGAGAGGAGAAGTTGTTGGGCAGAGCTTAAAACCCCTTCAGTGCTGAAGGGGCTCCAGGAGAGCTGGAGAGGGAGTTTGGACAAGGGCCTGGAGTGGCAGAGCGAGGAGGACTGGCTTCAAACTGAAAGAAGGAAAGATTTAGATTAGCTATTAGGGGTATATTTTTGGCTGTGAGGTTGGTGAGGCCCTGGCACAGGTGCCCAGAGCAGCTGTGGCTGCCCCTGGATCCCTGGCAGTGCCCAAGGCCAGGCTGGACAGGGCTTGGAACAACCTGGGCCAGTGGAAGGTGTCCCTGCCATGGCAGGGGGTGGCACTGGATGGGCTGTGAGGTCCCTTCCAACCCAAACCATCCCATGGTGTTGACACAGGAGCTCACCTGCTGCACCAGTCTCTGTTTTCCCTGGATGTGCTGCTCATTAGCACAGGCTCAGTCACAAGCTGCTCAGACAGCCTAAACCATTTGTAAGGAAACTGTCTTTAAAATATGGATGGCATTAGAGGGATTCAGGCTTAAAATTAGAAACTGTTTATGATGCACAGTTGTAGTTGTTTACCTTGAACCATAATTATCTTATTTCCTGAGTTAAAAACGTCACGTCAGCTTGCTGAAGCAAGATTTGATGACAAAGGAATTGTTTTTAGCCACCAGCAGAGCAAAGAACACTTCAAAATGTGTGTCTAAATATGATTTTATAACCTAAAGTATACCACACTCAGGATTTTAAATTGGCTCTGGAAGTTGCGTGGGCTTATGGGCCGGCCATTTGGCCGGGGATCAAGGGACTGGGTTTAATCCTGACTCTGTCCTTTTGTCCTCTGAGCGTTTTCCTTGCCACCCTCTGTGCCGGTTGTTTGCCTGTGCTGGGAGGGAGGGCTGTGCCTGTCCCCGGGTGGCTGTGGGGTTGAGGCTCCCCCACCCTGCAGCCTGGGCTGGCAGGGTGTCCCTAAACCGGGACACAGGTCCAGCTGCTGTATGGACAAGCTCTGGAGCAGCCCCAGAGAGCAGCTGGGTGCCAGGGCACAGCCTGTGCCCCTCTGAGCGGTTGGGGCACTCAACGGGCACAGACGGGTTTGACTTCCTTATTTAGGATTATTACTAACTGCTGGATTTCCTTCTCTCATTATTCAGCAATGCTCTCTGATCCCGGGTGGCTGGGGTGGCCTGTGCCCTCCTCACACCCTTTTCCAGGCTGGCTTTCTGTACCCTGAGTGAGACTGCAGCTGCTCCTGCCTCACCTGTGCCGGGGGCTGCCAGGATGCTCCTTTTTGCTAGGAAGAATGGAAAGTGGGAGGGGAGCAGCTCCTTTAATGATGACAACTGCTACTTAAACCTGTTCAGGGCTTAGAATAGAAAGGAAAAAAAGATCAGTGGAAGCTGTAGGTGCTTTCAATGTATGTGGGATTTTTAAGGAATCTTTTTATTCTGACCTTAACTTGCCAGGCCCCAGACAATAGGGGAGGGATGCTGTGTGGAAATCAAGGAGGTGCTTCCTTTCAGCTCTTTCTTTGCTGTGTAATTTGAGGTGGTTGTAAGGCACTTGTAACTCAGGAATTGTAGACTTGAGCACATTCTACAATTACATTTTCTGTGTTGCGTTCTGGGGACCTCCTGGATTGTCCAGCCAGGTAACAGTGTCTGATCCTGCATACCTGGGTGTGGGGCTGCCACCTGCATATTCTTAAAAAACCTGTGTTTGAGTTGTTGAATGTCTGGTTGTCACATTCCTGTCACCACAGAGGCTGGGGAGGTGGTATTCAGCCTGCTCAGAATCCAACCAGAAGCCACTCCAGGGATGTTTGCTGGTTTTTTCCCTCTCTGAGGGAGACTGTTCTTGCAGGCTGAACAGTGACTGCCTTGACTCCTCCTTGGCTAATTAGTGTGCTTTAAAATGGGATGCTTGCATCCTTCTCACCAATCAGCGTTCAGAAAGGAAAGGAAATAGTTCAGGTATTAATAGTAACCTGTATCCAATTTGCCATGGAATTACACGGATGCAAATGTCTGGGACTGCAAAGGTGACAAATATCTGTCTGTCACTCTTTTCTTTTGAAAAATGGTATTTTCTCCTTGTGTTAAAGCTGAGCACAGATTAAGAAATGCAGGTTCATTTTTGAATAAAGTGCAGCTCGTTGTGGCCTAGTGGCATCATTCACCCTCCTGCTTCCCTTTGGAGGAGGGACTGAGGGAATTGAGTGGGACCTTGTGGTGAAGTCTCAGGGAGGGATTCAGTCTGGGGAGGGCAGGGATGTGTTTGTCCCACCTCACTTGTATTTAGGAGGAATGGAAAGGAGGAGCTGAACTGTGACAGCAGCTGTGAGCTCACTTCAAATTACAGCTTTAATTCCAGAGAATAGCCACCCTGCTTGCCTTCACTGGGTCAGTGAAGTTATGCATCTTGGAGCTTAATCCCCATCCCTGGCAGTGTCCAGGGCCAGGCTGGATGGGGCTTGGAGCAGCCTGGGTTAGTGGAAGGTGTTCTTGCCTGAGGTGGGCAGGAACAAGGTGAAATTTGAGGTCTCTCCCAACCCAAACCATTCTTTGATTCTGTTATGTGTCCTCACAGGTTCTGGCCTCCCCAATTCACTGGAGATACCCAAACAGCTTGGTCATTCCTGAATTTAGGCTTCTGTCTCCCCCCAGTTCCTAGAAACTGCATTGTCCATGTCAGACCTGCAATTAAAACACTTAAAGGACAGTTTGTTTTCCCAGGAATCGCATCTTTCCTGCCCTTTGTGCTTATTGCAGTGGGACAAATTAAACCTTGGGCTCTTCAGCCCACACGAGTGCCTCTGTTTTTGAGGACAGTATCAGCTTATTTTATATTTTTTATCAAGTAGCACAGACAACACAAGCTTTAAAAACTGTAGATCTCAGCATACATCTTATCTGCAGGGCAAAATAAAGGAACTTCAAGAATATATCACCTACTTTTGTTCCGAAAGCCATCTAATTAAATTTGACTTGATGCTACAACTTTGTCACAGTCAAACACGCTGAAAGGTGGATTCTTTTTAGGACTAGTGGAATACTGTGTGCTTTGGCTTTTTACTTGGGTAGCTGCTGCTGTTTGAGCATCATTGGTTTGTGATTGCTGCTTGAATATTATAGAAGTTTAAACATTTATATATTTATTTTGGTGGAACTGTCTGCTTGCCCAGAGGTTCCAAGTGGCTTCACGTTAACAGAAGATAAAGTATCCCAAGTCTTGAGAGACTGAACCTGTTTTGAACCAGAATCTGTCCACCTTGAGCACCTGTTTTGGTGTTTGTGTGAGCATTTCAAGGCACAGGACAAGCAGGCTGTGCCCTGGTGGCCCCTGTGCAGTGACCACGAGCCCAGCAGGGCTGGAGCATTGTCCCTGGTCAGCCCTGCAGGTTCCCAGGAGGGACAAGGGCAGTGATGATACTTTGTGAAGTGATACATTTTCATCAGCTAAAGCTAAGGAAATGGGTTGGATAGATGTGTTTATTAATTATAATGTGGCTTTTGGAAGTGAGGTTGGGTTTAAATGGAAATGTTGGATTCTGTGCAACAGGAACGTTGTGTGAGTGACCCGACCACGTACAGGCAGTGAGGCTGTGCTGGGCATCTCCCACTGGAGTATTTGCTGCATTCCTAAGTGGTTTGATAACAATTTCATTAAAAAATGGTGCCATGTTCGTTGTGAAAATGACTTGGCTCACGTGTGGTCGCTGTTTCAGCGTTACAATACTTGGTGTGTTTATATGTGAGCCAAGGAATGAATAAATTTGCTGAATGTGGGCCAGCAAGCAGCTGTAAATAGACCTTGAAGATGGTGTATCAGTGTCCTGGGACTGATTCCTGTAGACTGTCTGGTAATTTTGATCACAGTTGTTGCCCAGAGAAGCTGTGCTGCCCCATCCCTGGAGGTGTCCAAGGCCAGGTTGGAGCAGCCTGGGCTAGTGGAAGGTGTGAGAGGGGATGGAGTGGGATGAACTTTGGGGTCCTTCCACCCCAAGCCATTCCATCATTCAGTGATAGTCACTGCTGTCAGCAAGCAGCTCTGCTGCATTTCCAGACAATGGAGTTGGAAGTTCAGCTGTTTTTCCCCCAGTTTCTCTCTTATTGCTGTTGAAATGCTAATTAGTGATGTGACTGTTACTATGGAGAGGAGGATAAAAGGAGTAGGGGAATCCTGCTGGAAAAGGTGCTGTGCAAGTGCACAGCATAGGTGCCCCATAGGGCTGCAGTTCCCATCAGGGGATCCCTCAGTGCCCCAGGACTCCTTGGCCTTGGAAAAATCCATGAGGTAGCCACTGTCTGTATCTCCTTCACTCTTCTCAAAGAAAAAAGCCAGAAAACTTCTATTTTGCTCATCTGGAGAGGTTTACCTGCTGCAGGATTCCTTTCTTTGAGTCAGGACCCTGGGCCTTCACGTCTTCCTCTGGGTTTTGGGGTTTATTTTGGCCTGTTCCTTTTCACTGAGGTTCCCAAGCCTTCCCTCAGCCCAGCTGGAAGCAGCTCTGCCCTGGATGCAGCTGCATTGCTCATCTGGACATCTTCCCTTTGGCTTCGCCTTGGGCAGTGCAAGTTTCCCAAAACAAACAAGGCTGTCCCAGGGTTCCCGATCTCCTCCACGGTGTATCAGTCCCAGCTGGCCTCAGAGTCTCTCCTGGATGGTTCTTGGAAGGAACCATCCCACTGGAAAGCAGCTCTCCAAATCCAGCTGCACCAGAGTTGTTTCTAAGGTGGTAAAGCATAAAATTGTCACGAGCTCTGTGAGGCAAGAAATTCAGATTTTTTTCCCTGTAACTGGAGCAGGGGTTGGTGGCTGTGTCCCTCGGTGTGGTTTGCAGTGCTTAGGGGTTGGGTGGAATGTGGGGTTTGGGGGGATTTGGCATGAGCAGGATGTGGAGCTGGCAGTTCACCCTGTCACCTGTTAAAGCAGACCAGAATAACTCAACTGGCACTGGGGAAGGCCCGGTGCTCCCAGTGCTTTGGGGTGCTGATTTCCATACCTATGTGTCCCTCTCCATCCCCCTGAGCTCCTCCAGCTTGGGAATGGTGAGCAGGTTTTGGCCTTGGAGTCTGCCAGCCCTTTCATGTGTGCCAGTTAATGAATGTAATTCCCCTTGGCCTTGGGTGCTGAGAGCTCCTGCTGGTTCCTGCCCGCCTCAGAAATTGCACTTTGGGAATTAGTAGCTGGAAAAAACATCCTTGAAAGTACAGCAAGAGCTGGTCCAAAAAAAAAAAAAGAAATCGAGTTAGTCTTTGTATTAGACCACTGCTATTCAGAGCAAAGGTGTGCTTGAAAAGAGAGTGCTCGTGCCATGGATAATTCCACAGGGTTTTTTGGGAAGGTGAATTCCTGGCACAGGAGCTCGTTCTGGCCCTGCCTGTCTCAGGGTTCAGGAGCTGCTCAGGGTTTGGGGGGTGACATGCCTTCATTTGTAAATAAAATGCCTCTAAGCCCACCCAAATGGTTACAGGAAACTCGAAGAAGGTGATTTAAAAAAAAAAAAACCCAACAACTGTTATCAGAAAATTATGGAAGAAGGTGGATGCTTGGCCAAGCTTCCACTCTTTCCTTTATTCCTCTGTTTGTGCAGAGTCGTTATCAGGAAGTATATTTGTGGATTAGGCAAGGGTTTGTACTTGGTAACCTTCATGTACTCAAATCCAGTGTGTGTGTTGTGAATAAAATTCACTTGTTTTAATTTTCTAATGAACAAATTCCTGTGTTTTTCAGATTACACAGCGTTTTTGGGACACACCTCTGTTGGATTTTAATATATGTCCTGTGAAGAACAGCTTTCAACTATGGAATCGGTAAATATTGACTTTGCTTCTGTCCAAAATTTCTGGTTTATTCCCTCACAAGTGCTTGTGTCTCTGTTGGACTGTTTGGTTTTGCCTTTTTAAAATGTTTTTCTTTATTTCCTGAAATTTGAAAGCAAAAATTTCAAGTACTATGGAATATATAAAGGGTACTAACCCAGGAATATTTTGGGCATTGTCTGCAGTCCTGAGATGTCCCTTTAATTTTAGATAACTTTGAATATAGCAAGTTTTTCTCTGACCTGAGTGAAATAAAAGTGAACTTGCCTGCATGGGCAGTTCCAGCACAGGTTTGCCCAGCAGACTTGTGCAGCTTGTTGGTGCTGCTGACTGCTGAGTATTAAATAATACCACAGTCCTTTCTTTCTCTTTGCTTTCCAAACGTCTTGAAAAAGCCCAAAGTCTCTAAGTTTCCCAGTGTTACGTCTCCTTGTGATTAGCCTAATTGAAACAGATGGCACCTACGTTTCATTTTGGGCAGAGAAACCTCCCAATCTGCTGAGACTACAGTTGGATGCAATGTTGGGATTCAACTTTTTGGGAGCATTAACAGATGAAGAAATAACAGGCTGTCGTAGAGTGGAATTTAGGGAGAAAAACGAGATTTTTGCCTCTGTTTTGTGGGAGAGGCTGGTGCTGTCCTGGAAATCCCGCTGGTGTGGCTGGAGCTGGAGACAGAGACTTGTTCAGGCTGGTTTTTTTTTTTTTTTCTGTGCTGGTGGTTTGGTGTGCTGGGAGCCGAGCAGGAGCTGGGTGGGCTCAGCTGGGCAGAGCCTGCGGGGCTCAGGGTCACCCCTGAAATCCTGTGGAGAAGGCTCCCAGTGGATAATACAGCGTGTGGCTCCTGCCTTGGGGCCCTGGGTCCTTGGCTGACCTCTGGGTTCAGGCTGCAGTGGGATTATTTGTGATGAGGCTGTCAGCACGATAAAGGCTGTGGCTGGAGAGCTGCTTGGTGTAGTCCAGCCCTGCTCCATCGGGTGTCTTTTGTCCTGGATTTTGAGGGGGAAAAAAAATTAAAAATCATTGTGTTTAGTGCGGCCACGATAATTTCAAAGTGTTCAGATGGAGACAAGATGTTATTTCAGCTTCCCTTGGTGAATGTTAATAGCAGGAGAAGCCTTTCACAGTAAGACAAAGCAGAGCAGGCATCGGTGACTCTTCCTGTGCTGTTAGGTAATTAAAGTGTATCAGGTGTGAGCCCTTTCCTGGCGTGTGCAGGAGCTCTGCCCTCCTTCCTGGGAGCTCTGCAGGGCCCTGAAAAACCCAGCTCAGCCCTGACATCAATTACAAATCAGGCTGGTTGCTGTTTGCTGCCTGTTTTATGTCATAGCTGAGGACAAAGGTTTTTCCTTCTGAGTTTTGGAGTAAATGGTGTTTGGCTTTTTCAGTGCAAACCGTCCTTTTCAAACCAGGATAACAAAAATTTTACCCAAAATTCAGGTGTGTTTGCACAGCCCTGTTTGGAAGGGTTTGCTTAAAGCAAGCCATGTCATCACAGAGCCGTGGGAAGGTTTGGGTTGGGAAGGACTGTGAAGCTCATCCCGTTCCACCTCCTGCCGTGGGCACACCTTCCCCTCGCCCAGGCTGCTCCAAGCCCTGTCCAGCCTGGACTTGGTCACTTGTAGGGGTGGGGCAGCTTCTCTGGGCAGTGGAATTTGCTGCTGTGTGTGCTGTTGGCAGCAGGAGTGGCTGCACCACACCAGGCTCCTCCTGGCCTTGGTGGCTCCCAGCACCTGGCTGGTGCCATCCCCGTGCTCCCGACACCTTCCCAGGGCAGCAGAGGGGTCAGGGCTTTCTCCGAGCAGCAGCTTTGCTGGTGGCTTTGGCAGTGGTGTTTTTCTGGGAGTTCCTAATGAATATGCAGGTGTGGGATTAAAGGGATGAATGAGGAACAGAATTGCTTTCCGAGCTGCAGCTCTCGTTGTGACCTCCCCAGAAGGGCACGGTTGTAAAGCCGAGGCCCGGAGTGGAAAAGCAATTACAATACATGCTGCCAGGATTGAATTGTCCTCGGAAAGTCAGATGCTGCAATAATGGGAGCGTTGTTTAGGTGGAACGTGACTTCACTTAACTGCTCGGTGTTTTTCTATTAATGCTCTTAAACGTGTTCACATACAGCTCTCGGGTCTTACTGCTCTGGGGGAAATCGAGCTCAGTGTTCCACCAGGAAGGGATTTCTCTGCAGGAAATGTTTCTTCTGAGCTTGCTGCCTTTTTCCCCCAGTGTTTCAATTCTTACCCCTTCCAGATTAGAGGGGCTGTGCAGTGTGCATCGATTCTTTAGGGTGTTGGGCTCTGTGGAGCCAAGGAGAGCTTCCCATGGGGTCCTGGGGTGTGGAGGCGTTCCAGTGGGGTCCTGGGGTGCTGAAGGGTTGGCTCTTGGGTTGGGAAGCTGGTGTGTTATGTGGCCTGGGGAGGGGAGGCCACATATAGTGTGAGAAAGCTGGGATTGTTCAGCCTGTGGGAGAGAAGGCACCAGAGAGACCTTCAGAGCTTCTTGCAGTGCCTCAGGGGAGAGCAGGAGAGGGACTTTGGCCAAGGCATGGAGGGACAGGACGCAGGGAAGGGCTTCCCACTGCCAGAGGGCAGGGATGGATGGGGTATTGGGCAGGAATTGTTCCCTGGGAGGGTGGGCAGCCCTGGCACAGGGTGCCCAGAGCAGCTGTGGTGCCCCTAGATCCCTGGCAGTGCCCAAGGCCAGGCTGGACAGGGCTTTGGAGCCCCCTGGGACAGTGGAAGAGGTCCCTGCCATGGCAGGGGCTGTGAGAAGGGCTCTGAGGTCCCTTCCAACCCAAACAATTCCATGACTCAATGCAGCATTACAGAAGCAGAGTTGTGTGGCTTGTGGGTTTGCTGACTTCTGCTGGAGCCCTTTCTCTTGGAAAAACAGATATTTTGGAAGCTCCATGAAGCAGCTGGGTGGCTCTCCAGGTTTCACCAGGGCCAGTTTGGGTTTGTTCTGCCATGTGGCCCAGCCTGGGAAGGGGAGGGGGGCTGGTGGGGGTCACCCCAGCTCCTGCTCTGTCCTCCCTGTTGTGAGGTGGGTCTGCATGGCCCTTTGGAGCAGTAAATAAATCTATGTGTGGCCATGTTCTGGTCTCTTGGACAGCACTGAAGTGACAAAGTCTAAATTTAACTTTTAAACCTGTATCTTCACCCCCAGCAGAGGTTAAGCAGAGGTGGCTTAACTGTGAGCCTGGAGTTCTTTGTGGGTCAAACAAGCCTTGAGTTTTCGGACACAAAACCCTGCTGAGACCTACAGGAAAGAGCTTTAAATCCTTCCCCCTGTCCCGTGAAAAAGCTGCTTTTTCAACTGTAATCTCAGCACAAGCATTTGCTTTGAGTGGTTGAATTGCTGCTTTTACAGTTCTCTGTATTTTCCTAGAATTTGTTAAATTGCCAACGTTATTCACATGGCACTTTTGGCAGGTGCCACCTACATGCCCTCAATTTGAAGGTACCTTTCAGGAGCAGTGTAGGTAGGGAGGCTCCTCTCTTGCATGTCAGATGTTGGAGAGCGCAGCACTTCCATTAATTCACTTTCCCTGACCTTTCCACTGCTAATAAGCCAAGCTGGAGCACAATGCAGCACCTTAATGAACAGACCTGAGCAGAGCAGGGGCTGCTTTGAAAAATGTCTCGCTTGGTTTGTTCGTTGGGTGTAATTTTGGTCCATTTATTCACCATGGCATGGATGAGTTCTTGGTGAGAGCATCCCACAACCATACATAGCCCTTTTTCTCCTTCCTCTGGTGTTTAGAACTAGAGAAAACCACGTCAATAACTGCTTGAAAGGAGGCAGAGAATGGTTGGTTGGGCTTTTTCTCTGAATTCACTTGGTTTTGAATAATTTTATTCTCTGAGGGGCTATATTGTGACCAGAAAAAATCCTCATTTTTACAATAAACATACTTTTGAGTTAGGATTTTATAGATTTATATCAGCTAATGTAATGTACACTGAAAAATGCACACTTCTGGGTTATGATTTTGTAGATTAATATCAACTAACGTGCAATGTACACTTAAAAATCATGGTTGCACTTAGGAGCGAGTTCATTAAACCAAGCAGGCAGTGCACAGGGTCATCATTTCCAGTAACTGCCAGCCTGGTATTTCACAGAGAAGACTCTGAGCACCCAGTGGCACAGAGGGAGGCTGAGCTTTTGGGGAAGGTTTCTTGACCAGTTCCTGCTTCCATTGTTGTGCAACGGTGTTCCTGGGTGTGACCTCTTGGGAAAGTAAAAGTGCTGGGGGGGGGCAGGTTGTGGGGTGATGAGGGAGGGTTTTATTTATTTATGGGTGTTCCACAGAGCACCCAGGCGTGCTCTTGAAAGTCGTGGCCTCCGCCCTGAGGAGGTGGCAGTGGCTGGGGAGTGAAGTGGCAGCGTGACACACGGTGTGGCTGCAGTGCCCCGTGCACCAGCGGCGTCCCTCTGGGCTGATGGAGTGTGGGGGATGCTCTGGGCAGCAGGAGCTGTGCCCCGTGTTCCACCTCCAAAGGGAGCACCAGGCTCTCCTGCTGTACTTCTGCAACGAAGCTTGGGATGTTCTTGTCCCCTCCCCGTTTGCGTAGGTGCTGGTGATCCCGAGGTTTTGCCGTTCAAATCCTGAGTTCTTTACGCGAGGGGAGTGGTTTTGTGTTCAGGGAATTCGTTGCTGCCGTGGGAATCTGTGGCTTGGGCATCTCTAGTGGGGCTGCAGGTGGGATGGTTGTTGTCCAAGGAACAGGTCAGCTGCTGGACAGCTGGGGATTGTGGCTCGGAGGTGTTGAGTGGCAGGAGACCCAGGGTGTGAATTTATGGAAGGTGATTTGGCTGAGCCACCCAAGTGTCTGACACAAGCAGGGAGGTGCAGCCTGGTCCTGCTTCTGTCATACAGAAATGGTTACTGCAAGCGAAGGCAAAAGTGATGGTTCTGCTTCCCCCTTGGAAGGGGACTTGTGACAAAACCAGGAAACAGTTCTGAAAAATAAGTCTAAAATGTTGGCTTGCCCCATCCCTGAAGGTGTTCACAGTGAGACTGGATGGAGCCTGGAGCAGCCTGGTCTTGTGGAAGGTGTGGATGGGATGGGATGAGCTTTAAGGTCCCTTCCAACCCAGCCCATTCTGTATCTCCACACTGAGTGCAGGGATGGGAAGCAGGCGTTAGCAATGTTTCTGTTTCCTTGGCTAAATTCTTGGCAGAGCTTTGATTTTGGAACAATGGGAAAACAAGGGCTGAGCTCTGCTGGCTCAGCCTGATCCCTTCCTGGCTTCACAAGATGCTTGAGGACTCACCCAGGTGTTCCAGCAGTTTTTTTTTGCTGCTGGGTGTTATCCCTGTTTCATGGTAGTTTGCTGGACTTCTCTAGAAATCCAAAGCTGAATTGTGTTCAGCGAGTTACTGCTTTAAGGAGTGTTTTGCTCTTGGGTTGTGACTGGACAGGCTGATTACTTCCAGGAGCTGGGAGTGGGGAGGTTTTGGGCGTTTTGCAGGAATTTGTAGAGATCAAGGGAGCGAGGGGCCGTGGGCTGTGCCCACCATGGCAGAGGCTCCGGGGGCTGGAATTCCCCGCACGGTTCCCTGTGCCCGGGTGTTTTGGGAAGCTGACATGCCTGGCTTCGGCCTCAAAGGTGGCTTTGGGTTGGTGGACAAACACCGAGAGCTCTGCTTTGCCTCAGAGCTGTTCGTGCCTCGACAGCCTTCCCCTTCCTGGGGGTGGCCGGGGCAGATCCCGGAGCGCATCCCGGGGCAGATCCCGGGGCGCATCCCGGGTCGGTCCCGGCCCATCCCTGTGCCTGCAGCAGCCCCCGGGTGTTCCAGGCGGGCCTCTTTGTGCGGGGCCCGAGCGCAGCTCTGGCTCTGCGGGACCGGCTGAGTCTCGGCGCTGCCCCAGCAGCGTCTCAGCTGCGGCGCTTTTAACTCTTGAATTTGGAACAGACTTAGCGGCTCACCTTTGGGGGTGGGAGCTTGGGAGGTTGTCAATACTATTGCCTGGAACCATCTGTTCCTACCACTTAAGTAGCTGCAAAAATCAGTAATTCATTCCCTTTTTTTTCTTTTTTTTTTTCTTTTTCTTTTTTTTTTTTTTTTTGAGGAGGAGATTGGATGTAAATCTTCTCTTTTGTTATTTTTATGGGCTACTTCATTATGGAAGACAAGCATATCCACGGTGCTGGAACTGACTTTAATCTTTCATCTAAATTTATCTGAAATTTAAATCCCTGTCGTTATCGATATTAGAGGTTACTTTGGAGCACAGCAGCTATTTCTGGGGAACTGGGTGCTTGGGGCTCCCTTATCTACCAGCCAGCAATGTGCTTGTGTAACGTCACCTCTCTGGATGAACCTCTCAGAGGAGCAGCCATGTGTACCGGTTATTTTGGGAAATTGCCACTGTAAATGGATGCTGTGTTTGCTTCTGCAAGTAAAATTGGTCCTGGAGCCCTATTTTTCATTTATTTGTGCCCCAGTGAATTAGCAGTGGGCTGGCCCTGGTGGTGGCTCTCCTGGGGCATTCAAGGGAACACCAAAACCAGCCTTGGTGGTAGGACAGGCATGGAGCACTGCAGGTATCCGAGTTATCCCAGGCTGAGATTTCTCTCCTCCCTCGGCTTAGACCGAAATTGAGATGAGCTGCTACCACAGAACCATGTTAGTGTGGGACCAGGGACTGGTGGTGTTTCCTTGGCAGGTGCTCTTGGTGTCCCTGCCCATGGCAGGGGGCAGATGAGCTTTAAGGTCCCTCCCAATCCAAAGCTCTCCATAATTCCACGAGGAATTATCTCCTGCCGGAGGCCTGGTGTTTGTTGGAGGTTTTGCACTCCTCCTTGCTGTGTCACTGGAGTTGAGTTTCCCAGGTGTTGTTTTGGTGGTTATGGAAACCCCAGAGTGAATGCCTGAGGGTTCTGTCGAGCTGATGTCCAGTTCTCCCAACATCACTCCAAAGGCAGACGCTGGGTTTTGTCTGATCTGAAAGAGCAGCAGTTGGATTTTGATGGATGGATTTTGTCTCGACTCATCCTAGCATACAATAATGTGAAAATACAGCCATCAGCTCCTCGTGTACCCTTAGAAAATGTTAGTGCTTTCAGGCTTCAGAGGATTTGATGAAAAGTTGTAGTTCAGAAGTTGTCATGTGCCTTGCAGGGAGGCCTGGGCTCCATGGGGCAGAACCAGGTGATTTTCAGAGCACATCCCTGTGAGTGTCCTTGGTTTCCTTGCCTGATCATTTAACCTTAATTCTGAATTTTCTGGAGGTCTTCACACTCAGCCTGTTTCCCAGTTTGGTGAAAGATGGGAGGGCAGCTGGAGAACTGGATGTGTTCACGTGCACGTGGCACCTCCAGCTTGGAGGGGCAAATACTTGAAGGAATTGGAAAAATGAGAGGAGCTGGTCAGCTTGATGCATGTGAGTGGGTAGGATGGGAGGAGTTCTCTGATTTTCATAATTTTTGTCCTTTTATATAATTTTTCAGCTGTTGAACAGTATAAGGTTTCAAAGGTCAGCGTTGAATAGCTCTGGTTATTCTCTGCTGGTCCTAAACTTATTGCTGGTGTCATATGAGAAGTATACTTTCTTTTTATGTTGCACAGTCAGAAGAAAATTATTTTGTTGTCTTCAGTAGTTTTTACCTCATTCTTGTAGTCTTGCCAATATCCTGTAGTTGTTTTTTGCAGGAAGCCTTTCAGTGTTCTCTTAATTGGAATTAACTTGTGTAAGAGAAATGCACGTTTGGGTTGAGGATAATGCAGGAAATAAATATTCAGGGAAATTTATTTTAAGTTAGTGGAAAGACGTTCATTGGAGAGCTTTGCTTTGGAAGTGTAACTTTTGGAGGGGTTTAAGGAGAGGTTTAGGGTAATAATAGAGGAATAAACTGACTCTGCTCCTAAGCCCTGTCTGTGAATTCCTGTGCGAGGGCAGCTCTGATCTCTGCTCTGGTGTCCTGGGCAGGGCCAGGAGCTGGACTGGATGATCCTTGTGGGTCCCTTCCCACTCAGGATATTCCATGATTCTCTGATTATTTTGAGTAACCTTAGAGACTGGTAGAGAGTCTACTTGTTATTGTCTGGTAAATTATATTCATTAACATAATTACATAGTTTTAATGCTACATGGAAGTTATATGGAGTCAAAATCAAATAGCAACAGGTAGTAAATAATTGGGCAAAATAAAAACATGAAAACAAATAATGAAGAAAAATAATCATGTATTCTTTTCCTGTCACCAGTCAGGGCTGCAGCTGGATGTAGCAGCTGCCCAGTCCTGAATCCTTTCTTCCTCTCATTTTTAATGCTGCTTTTACAACAGTCTGAAGGAAATCTCTGTCTAAACCAACTGGTAGCAGCTCCTCTGGGCTTTGCCTTTGGCAAGGTGTCACACAGCTGAGTTCTCCTTCCTTTGCTAAATTCTCCTCTTTCTCCTTGCAGTGTTTGGTTATTTAGTGCTGTAAGTGGAACCTGAATATATGAATTTAGCCAAACCCTTGAGTATATAAAGTAGAGAAACTTCCCTCATTCCCTTGACCTCAAGCTTGCTGAGTTAGGAAAGCATTTAAAACACCCACAGCTCTGTGTGCACATGCAGATGTATTTTTAAGTGTCCCCTACTTGAAGGTCATCCACAATTCCAGCTGAAGTGCAGGTTGGGTTTCCTGGAGCTGGAGACCATCCTGGGGCTGATTCCCGGGCTCTGCAGGGAGGGTGGGACCCCGGGGCAGGTTTTTATCCCAGGGGTGCTTTGGGAATGAGTGGAGCGAGTCCAGAGGGAGCCACGGGGCTGCTCCAGGGCTGGAGCCAGGCTGGCAGAGCTGGGGGGGCTCACTGGAGAGGAGAAGCTCCAGGGAGAGCTCAGAGGGCTCCATAGGGGCTCCAGGAGAGCTGGAGAGGGACTGGGAACAAGGGGTGGAGGGACAGGACACAAGGGATGGCTTCAAATGAAAGAGATGGGATGTTGGGAAGGAATTCCTGGCTGAGAGGTGCCCCTGTGATCCTGTGGCTGCCCCTGGATCCCTGGAGGTGTCCCAGGCCAGGCTGGACAGGGCTGGGAGCAGCCTGGGCCAGTGGAAGGTGTCCCTGCCATGGCAGGGTGAGATGGGATGAGCTTTGAGCCCCCTCCCCACCCAAACCATTCCATGACTCCGTGGGAGGAATGTGGGTGAGCATCCCTCTGCCCACAGGAGCCTTCAGAGCTGCTTCCTCCCTATTTTCCATCCTTGTGCCATGGCTCTGGGCTTGGAGCTGGCTCTGTGTGAGCCAGCCCACCATGAGACAGAGCATTCCTTAGAGCTTCAGAAGGAGCCACTGCAGCACAGCAGCTGGGAATTGCAGGGATGTGTTCTTGGCCCAGCCAGAGTTATTCCTCAGTGTCTCATTCCCAAGCACCCCTGGGCTCTGGAGCCAAAGGACCTGAACAAAAAAGATGGTTTACACACTGAAAGCTGCCAGTGAATTGATGAACTGTGGGTTTGATCATCTCTGGGTGGTGTCTTCTGATGCTCCTGTCTGTAATTTGGATACCTCCAGGACGCTGCCCTAGGCTGAGACTGACCCATTTGTAATGCTGAATTAAGTAATTATATTAAAGTATTAAAATTACCCTCTAGTACAGTGATTTTCTTTGCTGTTACCATATAAATTGTATGGTTTTGAGCAGGGAGAGCTTATTTAGGAATCCTGTGCTGCCACTGATGCCTCTACCCTGGAGGATGTGGTGGCTTTAAGGTCAGGTGTCACTTTAAAGTGAATATTTTCATGAGGTAAAAAAAAAAAATTCCCTCTGCTGCGCTTCCTTTGCTCACAGAAATAGTTTCTATATTAATATTTAATTTACAGTAGCTCAGAGGAATGAAGAAAGTCCTGGCCTGTATATATATATATTTTTTTTTTTTTTAATTTTTTTTTTTTTTTTTTTTAGTCCTTAATACATTTCTTTGGAACAACTCTGGGATATAAACAAGGAGGACAGAGTGTCCTGGGCAGAGGAGTGAGACAGTTTGTGTTAAACCCATAAGTGTTCATGGCTTTAGCATCGGAATGTTCAGCATTAAGGATCCATCAGGTACCTTGGAGTAGCCCTAGTTCCCAGTTGCTGTTTTTCTGTCTCTTTTCTCTTGGGATTCTTGCTGGCTTTCCCCCTTGATGCAGGTTTAGATGTGTTTGTTCCTGAAAACCTCCTGTTCCTGATGCTGCCAGCACAGAGCTGTGCTCCAGCTCAGGAGAAAGTGGGTTCAGAATTCCAGACACGCTCCTGGCACGGCTTCAATTAAAAGGTGTTGAAAGAGGCTGGATTTTGCAATTTTGCAAAGTTGGAATTTTTGTCCCTGTTAAAACCTTGGGGATCCCTGGGAAAGGAGCTTGGTCCTGGCTTTTTTTCTGCTGGGTGAGGAAGAATTTATACAGTCATCCTCCTGTTTTGACCCAGTTATGAAACCCTTGCCTGTAAAATTATTAATTTGGGGACTCTCAGCCATTCCAGTGTGAGAATTCAAGCAGTGGGAGTTTTCCTGGAGAGCCACCTCCAGTTTAGCCATTAAAAGCTGGTGATAAATCCAGTGAACTTAGTAAAATATATATTGCAGTGTGCCATGAACCTTCTTCATTACTCTGGAATTAATCAATGACTTGGACTACTTTTTTCCCCCTGCTCAGCCATACTTTCACAAGGTATAATTAAAATAAAAAAAAGCTCCAGTTTTCCTTTTTGTTCAACTCTGCTGTTGTTGAACTATGTGTGGTTTGGACTTCAGCCCTCCAGAATGTTGGCAGAAGTTCTTGTCTGGAAAGAAATGGTAATCCTTTTGGGGTTGAAAAATGGGGAAGGAAAGAGTGTCGTAGCAGGAATGATTTCAGGCAGAATAAGTGATTTTGCACATATATAATATATATATATAACATGCACTAACGTTTGTGTGATTTTATAGAGATATTTGTAATTTTGGTGGTTTTATGTCAGATTTGCTGATTTTTAGTTTATTGTGGCCGTTCCTATTTTTAAACTTTTTATATGAAGCTTAATGGAGTAGCTAAAGTTGCACATGGAAATTACTGCAGTTTCAGTATTGCATTTTAATTCCACTGAGGTGATAGAGAAGTCACCTAAACCTATCCTTTTTTATTTGAATTGCTTCTCTTTTACCTAGTAAGCAGCCAGTAGAAGGCTGTCCCTTTCCCTGTGATGTTGCCTGTGTCCTGTGGAATTATCTGTGCAGACTGGAGGGGGAAATGCCCACTTCTTTCAGCTGCAGAGTGATAGTCTGTCTTTTTCTAGGTAGGAAATATGGTAGGAATGTTTCTCCGAGAGCAGTGCTGTGGTTTTGTACCTGCAAGAGGTGATTCTGGAGGTCAGGATAAGTTCACAGATAACTTCCTAAACCTCCCAGGATGGGCTTCTCCTCATTCCCCAGCAGAAACCCTGGCAGCAGCTCTCGCAGCTCCTCCTCTCAGAAGAATCCAGTTCTTGTGGGAAGCTCTATTCAGAGCAGGCTCAGGCCTGGGGTTCTCTCAGCCTGGCGAGGTGAACTCCCACACTGTTGGTTTGTGTGCTGTGCTTCTGCTCTGTTTGGTGTCACTGCCCTGGCTGGAGGGACACCTCTGCCCCTGTGGATGTGTGCTGGAGCTCAGCCCCTCCAGGACACTGGGGGAACCCAGGCTGTCTCTGGCACTCCTGGATGATCCCAGCTCCAGCCAGGGGGCTTCAAAGCCCTGGCAGGGGGGTCACAGACCCTGGCAGGCAGCCAGGGACTCCTGGGGCTTTGAGTTTGATCCATGGAACAAATTACCACCTGTGAATGAAGAACTAAAAGTCACAAAATTTTAGACAGCATGATAGTAGTAGTTGTAGAGTGAAAAGGGAAATTTTGGGGATTTTTACCATGGGGGCTTAGGGGGTAAGATGGAGAGACTTGGGCATTGTCCTGTCCTCCTTCCTTCTTCTTCCTAACCCCATCTTCTTGGGGATGGTGGCACTTGGGGATTGGATTGGAGTAGAATGGAACTGTCTGACACAGGTGATAGGCATTGGATCATAATTGTAAATAACTAACAGGTAATTTGTAGTATAAAAATGAATGCCTGCCCAGGGGAGGGCAGAGTGCCTGGGGCTGCCCTGCTGAACAGACCTGGGCAGCCCAGACAGAAAATATCTGAGATAAGAAACAATAAAGCAACCTTGAGAGCATCAGCTGAAGACTTTCGACTCATTCTTCGACAGCTGGGTTGGGAGACAGCGATTTTTCTATATCTTGGGGTCATCCTGACCAAAGCAAACCCTCCAGGACACAGCAGCTGAGCCTGGGGGCTTTCCCAGGGCTGTGGGTGAGCTTCAGCTCGGGTTTGCAGGAGAGGGGTCACAGCTGGGATTGTTTGTGCTGGTGCAGGGTGAGCATTTGCAGCCTGTGAGGGAAGCAGGTGTGGAAGTGATGGGGTTTGTGATGGGTGGCCACTGGGTCATCCCAGTGCTTCCCAAATGGGCAGGCTCCAGACTGGAGTCCCTGTGGATATAATACCCAGAAGTGCAGTTTGGAGCTGTTGGAACAGTTTCTGTGAGGAGCAGGAGGTGCCAAGGTTGAGCAGCCCCTTCAGGACCTTTGTGATTTTGGGTGCCCGTGAACGAGGGGGTGTGGGAGCACTGGAACAAAGAATGTCTCTGGAAGTGGCCACTGGTCATTCTGGCAAACACTTCCACCAAAGCTGCTATTGTTTTTCTCTTAATTCAACAACAGTCAAGCTCACGCTGGGGCTTTTTTCTTTTCCCTTGCAGTATAATGTTGGCTTTTATGTGTCCCCCGGGCCCACACCCGGCCCTGTGGTGGGCCAGCACACAGATGCATTGTTCAGGTCCCACATTCCAGGGAGATCAAATGCTCCTGCACCACATCAGCTGCACATCTGCAACTGCTAAAACCTCGGCAGCCCTGCCGGATCCAGGTGCCATTCAATTACAGGTTAAAGGCATAGAGAGCTGCTGCTTCTCGGGCCTTTCTGTTGAATTCTGCCGGCTTTGATTCACTACAGCTGGTGAAACAGTCAGGCTTGGTTCAGGCATGTGTGGAAGAGAGCTCATTTCATGCTTGGAATTGTAATTATGTTCTTTTCTTTCAAGCTGCCAGCGGTAAAAGATGTCTTCCAGTGTGTATTATCTAAATAAGCTGTAGTGTTTAAATGTTTTCTTATTTCATTTTAAGAATGTGGCAAAATAAATTGTGCTTACTCTTCTAGTTTTTGTTCTGGAGCAATTAATTCCCCGTAGCTCTCCCGTGATCTGCTCTGGGAAGCTGCTGTGCTCCACTGCAGCTAAAGAGCTCTGGGCAGCAGAGTTGTGTGTGTGGGCACTGGTTGGCACTGGTGTCACCTGCTGTGTCACCTGCTGTGTCACCCCCTGTACGGGTGGTTTTTGCTGTCAGCCCTCCCTTCCAGCCCAGTCATCTCTCAGGGTGGTAGCTGCTGAGTTTTAGGGAATTCTGACCTGGGGAATACATCTGAGTGAGGGACAGAGTACAGAGACAGGAGAAGGGAATGGTTTTATGCTGAGGGAGGGTTGATTTAGGTGGGCATTGGGAAGAACTCTTTCCCTGTGAGGGTGGTGAAGCCCTGGCACGGGGCGTGCAGAGAAGCTGGGGCTGCCCCTGGATCCCTGGAGGTGTGCAGGGAATGCCTGGACGTGAACTCAGTGCTCTGGTGTTGAGGTGGGGATCAGTCACAGGTTGGACTCGATGGGCTGGGACGCCTTTTCCAGCCTCAGGGGTTCTGTGAATTCTGTGTCCTCCCAGGAAACAGCTCTTCCCTGAATGCGCTGGGGCTTTGGGAGGGCTCCCTGCCGTGACCCAGGGCTCTCCTGGGCCAGGACTTTTGCCTTCCTCACAGAGATGTTGGAGCTTCTCTGTGAATTTTGGGTGTCTGGAGTCAGCACTTTGATCTGCCCTCCCTCCTCTCTGGAGTCTGTCTGCTCGGCTGTGGTCTCGAGGAAAGAGCCTGAGAGCCATTTCGGTGTCTCTGTGATTGACTGGAAGTCACACGGGATAAATCTTTCATGATTGGAAACCACTTAAGCCACGAGGTGGCTGGTGATCACTGGGTATTAGTGGAGAGGTTCTACCAAACAATCAGGGAAAATTGAGTGGCAGAACATATAATTTATGACTTCATCCCAGCTCTGTGGGAGCAAGTCAGTGAGAATCGAAACACTGTAAGAATTATATTTGACAGATATTTTAAAGAATGACTCCAGTTAGTGTCATTTATTGCTGGAATTTGTGGACAGATCCCCCAGTGTAGGGGCAGTGCCAAAACCAGATATGAAAGTGTGTGTAAGAAAATGAGAACACGGGATGTGGCCGAGGGCTTGAATTTTCTGACAATGGGCAAAAAGAATGTTCTGAGGGCTTTTTTTTCTTTAGATAATAAAGTTTACAGATCCTACTTGGTGTTTGCTGAAACTCTTGCCTGAAGGGGATTTGTTGGAGTTTGGAAGTTGAGCAATGAAGGTGTCATCAGTGTGCAGAGACCAGTTGGAGAAACTTGTGGAACATTCTGGACTTTATCTCTAGGGTGTCTTAATTTTTGCCTAGCAGTGATACATGGCCTAGGAGAAATCCACTGCCCTGTGCTGGAATGTGCATTAAAAATACCTGGGCAGGAGTTTTTCCAGGCAGTGGCAGGTAACGACCCTCACTCAGAAGGAGGAAACATTCTAGAAAATATTCTTCCCTCAGATGTTTTGTAGTGGTAATGCCTCTGGAAGTATTAATCTTTCCTGTCACAATTTGGCACTCACTCCAGTTCCCAGCAGGGGTTTCTCAGCTAATCCCTGTCTGGAAGATTTTCCCTTACCTTACATTAATTTCTGATCCCGACATCGTTTGAGGGTTTGTGTTCAGCTTAAATAAATACACTGCAGGCTGTCCTGTCAGCTCAGGGGTGAACGCTGGGGCAGTGGAAGTACCTGTGCTGCTGGAGCCCTCACGGGTGCCACTCACCTCTCCAGCCATCCCCACAACCTCTCTGTCACTGTTATTCCCCCATGGCCCTGGAGAGATTATTTGAGAATTTCGGTCTCTGTGCAGAATTCTCTTGGCTTGCAGAGGAGAGTGGCAGATGTTCTTACTTTAGCCCGTGAGTGACAGCTCTGAGTCAACAGCTGCCTGGCTGCTGGAATTGTCCCCAGAGCTGGCTGAGCCAGCTGTGCCCGTGTGCCCTGCTCTCCAGGCTCCTGCTGGCCCTGGAGCACAGCAGTGGGAAGGGCAGAGCCATCCCTGCTCCCCAGCACACGGGCTCATCCTCGACACCCCGGTCACCGCAACGTTCGGCTTTGGGAAATCTGCCCCTGTGGCACAAAGTTGCCATTCTTTGGAGAGGATTGTCCAAAGCAGTGGCCCAGTCCGTGGAAATATTGGGGTGCTTCCTTTATCCTCAGATTTTATCCTTTTAAGAGGTTGTGTGTGCCCTGTTGGTTTCCTTTCTGACCGGCATCCCTGTCTGTTCTGGGGCTGAGGGTGTGAAGGTGCAGGCCTGCATTAGGCTCTGTTCCACAGACATCCCAACACCAGCACTGTCATTCCAGGGGAATGGGTCTGCTGGTTTTCTTCCCAAGTTTTGTATCTAAAATTCTTAGGAACTCAAGTTTCTGCCAAGTCCTGGGATAGACCTGAGAAGAGGGAAAAACCCCTTAGCTAATAAAACACCACACTGATTACCTTTTTTTGGCTTTAGGTTTGTTCAGAAATAGTTGAAAATTAAATTTTTTCAAAGAAGTCATCTTAATTTTAAACTTTAAATGCTTAGCCCACAAATAACCAGGCTTTGCTTGATTTGTGCTTGATTTTTTTCTGTGTCCCAATGGAAGTGAATCTCCTGGTGTTTGTGTTTGTGCTTCTCTCCAAGTTTTGTAGCTTTTGCCCTGCCTGGGGTTGAAAGTGCTGATGTTTAGTCTTGAATTCAGCCTTAGTCTGGTGCTTGTCTTAGCAAGGGTGATTTTGGAATTATCTCTCTGCCCTGCCGTGCCTGGGTGAAGGTTGTGCTGGTCTTTGGAGAGTTTTTGTGGTGTCTGAAGAGGAGCCTTGAGAACTGGAGCTGGCAGTCACGCTGTGGGGGGAGTGTGTAAACTTAGTCTAAAGATAATTTATGGTTTCTAAAGCTGCTGCTGAGTAAAACTTTCCAAGGCTGGCTCTGACCTAGCTCTCATCAGTGTAAAACCGAGAACAGTCATCTCAAAGTAGCATTTTGAGTTGTGTGGAGGGGAAAGAGGCAAACTTTGCTTTCCCAAAGGCTTCATTGGCTGTGGCTCTGCAGCACATGAGCAGCTCTCATCTTTCGGGCGCGAACCGCGGCTCACCGGTCCGTTACCTGAGCCTGGTTTAAGCTCGGCTTGCTGATTTAAACTTGGCTCAGAGCGGGCTGTTGTCTTTTCTGACCGGGTTGGTTCTGCAGCAGCTGTGATGTCAGGGTTCTGATAACCCCCCTGGGCTGTCTCTGCAGCCCTGCTCCCTCCCTGCAGGCAGAACTTTGGGTCACGCCGGGTTGAGCTGTTGGCAGCGACGCTCGCGTGTTGGCAGGAGCTCCCCCAACAAGATGCTGGAGAGCAGGGGGAAGATTTCTCCTTGTTTTAGCAAATTAGCAAATGAAACCCTAAATAAGTTGCTAAACTCAGTTTCCTTCTGTTGGGTTAAGAGGAGGGGAGTGCTTGGAAACCTTGGAGATCTTAATTGGCCCGAGCGTGCTAAAAACACCTTCTTTCCACCCCAGGCGCTGCTTCCATCTTTCCAATACATTTGGCTCGTTCAGTAGGGAATCATTTTTATAACACTTGAGAAACTGTATAGCTTCAGAAAAACAGGATGTGTGCTCTGCCTTATAGTTTGGATTTGTTTTCCAAGTATTGTGGGGGCTTGCTGAGAGCCCAGCCCTGTTTGGGGGTGCTGGGGCTCTGCCCGTGGGTTTGGCCCTCGGCTGGTGACAGTGACAGTGGTGTCCCTGCCTCGGGGGATTTTCTGTTGGTGTAACGACTGGTTTTCCTGGAGCACAGATACCCAGCTGGCCCTTCCCTCGTGCTGGTAACGGAATTTCCCTTTGCCAAGGCCAGTTCTCTATCAGCTCCCAGCCAGGAGCACGCTGAGGTCACGTCCAGATACTGTCCCCCTTCTCCCCTCCCAGGCTGGGGACAACAAGTTTCTCATTTCTTCCTTGGGCTGATAATGGTGATTCCTCCTTCCCTCAGAAAGCTCTGGAAGTTTTTTTTTTAAGTAGTACAGTACTGTTTTCCGTAGTTTTCTGTGTTGGATGGTTGTTCTTCATGGTTTTGTCCACTTAATTTTGCATCTGATTTAGCATTTAAAAATGTACCATTTTAACTGAAGTTCTCTGTGAGCTGCAGGGTGTAGTGGCAGTCCTGTTTGTATCTCAATTTGGGCAAGAAGCTGGGGTTACAAACAAGCCATGGCAGGGCTTGAAAACCTGGGAAAGGGTTGGTTGGGTGTTCAGGGGGATGGTGGGAGAGGGAGGGCAAGGGGGAAGATGGGAAATGTCACTGGCAGTCAGCTTGAGATGGAGCTCATCTGACAGGACCAGCCAGCCCTGGGAACGTGAGACCATTTCTCTAATCATTAAAATACCTGTTTGTAGTGAGTTTTCAGGGTGAAGGACCAGAGTTTGGGCATCTTGTAAGAGTGTGAGGGTTTTCCTCTGAGCCAGGAGATGAGGTTACCCCGTAAGGGCCTGACAGGCACCTGGGGTGTCCCTGTTCCTCCTGGCAGGAGCTGAGTGCACATCTGTATATTTAATTCATGAGGATATCACAGGATCTGGAGGTAGGAAAAGCTTCTCAGAAAGACTTAGGTTTTCAGGTATGGCAGGAGAGTTTTTGCTGCTGTTCTCTTCAGCTGGTTATAGCTGAGCAGTGGTTGGAGAGGAGTGGCTGGGCTGTGGTGGTGGGTGCTCCTGTCCCTCCCTGCCTGCTTGCCCACCAGGGACTGCAGAGAATGCTCTCTGTTTCCAAAACCTCCAGTTTCACCTTACATTTTCTTCCTAGTCAGTGTTTTATTGTTTTTAAATAGCATTTCAATGCTTCAGAGCATAACCACATTACAGTGTGTTTTGTCTCAAATACCACATCTGAGCTCTGGCAAAGGTGACCCTTTGGGTCTCTGGCTCAGAGACTTCTGATCCATTTCTTTGTCTGTTTTTCTTCCTTGAATTTTCTGACTTTCCCCATTTACTCTTCCATAGTGACAAGTTTTCTGAGATCTTGCTGTGTGTGGTGATTTCTTGCTTTCAGGGTTCGGTGTAGAGAGCGAGTCAGTTTTTACAGTTCCCCAAGGAAGTGATGTGCCGTTATTCTACAGAAACCACTGACAAAGCACATTTTAGGCCTGGCCTGCTGACTTGGGATTGCAGTGAGCTTTAAAGTGACAGTAAATCACTTGTGACCATCTGCAGCCGTGGTGGCCCCGGGGGTGATGGTGGAGGGGGGCAGGAGAGCCCATGGCCACCCACTGCTGCAGGGCTGGTGACAGCACACCTGAGCAAACGTGGCCTCAGGGCAGGTGTCCTGTCACCCAGAGCCTGGACAGGTGTCCCCAGGGTGTGGGGACCTGGGAATTTCTGAATGGGGGAGAGCTGGATAAACGGTCTCAGCGTAGGGGATGTGTCTGGTTGGGCGCTCTGCAGAATCATGGAATGGTTTTGGTGGGGTTTAAAGATACTCCAGTCCCACCCACTGCTGTGGGCAGGGACACCTTCCACTCACCCAGGTTGCTCCAAGCACTGCCCAGCCTTCTCTCACCTCATCCCACAAGAATCTGGGGACCTTGGCTGCAGCACAAGCCCAGAGCTTGTCGTGTAAAATGGAGTTCCCCTTGCAGTGCTCTTCCATCCCAGTTCCCAAAGCCCTGCTGGCTTTGGCAGGACAGGCTCAGCCCCGGGCTGGGCAGTGCACCGCAGGGCTGAGTGTCCCCCCGGGCTGCTGAGCCCCTCTCCTCCTCCTCCTGGGCCTCATTTCCTCAGGAAACCAGGCTAAAAATACCAGAGCAGTGTTGGGGGAAGTGCTGCACATCGTGGGTCCCCAGCAGCCTCTGCTCAGCCTCTCCTCACGTCCACAAATCCCGCATTAAACGTGGCCCTTTCTCATCCCCAGCATTCCTCCTGCTGTCCATGGAGCCTTTCCAGCCCTGTCTCTCCGAAACAGCCCTCTGCAGATGCTCACTCCAGATGTTGGTGTCCTTTGTGGTGCAGAGGGTGGCACATGGGCCAGTAGGAGCTGTTTTAGTGGTCACGATGCATTTTGCTCAAGGGTGCAGCCCCGATCCCTTTGGGATGTTCCTGCTGGGGGAGGAGGTTCTCCTGTGCCCTGGGTCTGCAGCTCCATCACCAAACCCCACTCCAGGATCAGGGAGAGGTGCACAGAGAAACCCTGTCAGTGGGAAGTGATCTCAGGCAGGAGATCTGCATGAGGGAAGTTGAGTCTGTGGCTGTTAAAAAAGTGATTTTTTTTTTTTTTTTCCAAATATTAGTTGAAAAACTGGCTGAAACTCTGGCTGTGTTCTCTCCTAAAGCATTTTGCAACATCCCACTGAAATTACAGACAAATTGAAGAATTGAAACATTGCATTTTTCCACAAATGTGGCCTGGCTCCAGGACCATAAAAAGAGTTTGGAAAGGCTGTAAAACACATGTTAAACAATTTTTTACTTGAGGCACCTCTAGAAAGATTTCTTTTCAAATAAATTAAATATTTAACTTTAAAAATAATCTTTTAAAAAAATATGTATTGGTAATTAGAAGCATTAGAAGCAGAATGTTTCTTCATTAGCAGATGCATATTAAGAAAGTGATACAGCAACAAATAATAAATGAAATATAGTGAAATTTGGACTACGTAAACCAGTGATTGTAATTAGGGATGTTCCTTTTAATGGCAAATGTTTTGATCTCATTTTTTGCGTGTTTTTTTTCCAGTAGTTACTATACGGTATATCCTAAATCAGAATTTAAAAAATAACTGCTTGTGAGATTTAAAATCTGTGAATAACTGGACAGTGCAGAGGCCGTGTTGTTTTAGGGTCTTCATCTCCTGATCTGGTCAGAGAACCTCAATATTTGATGCCAAGATGAGTTTATGAATTAAACACCGTTGTGTTTTCGTACAGGCAGGAAAAGTAGCATTAGTGGTATCTACAAATGATACATTTAATACATTTTAATTGATGTAAAATGATTTTAAAAGCATATTTAAGCTCAGCATTATTTGCCAAGGAGGACAGACTTTAGATCTCAGCACAGAAGGTATTAATACAACTGCAGTGAGGAAGCAATGGGCACTTCCCCTGTTTTCTGAGTCGAGATGCATCTTTTTAAATTAAAGAGGGTTTGAAGAGTGTGCCTGCAAACTGGAGATTGAGTCAAGCTGTGAAATGCCAGCGATATGTCATGTGTTCTGTATGTATTATTTTCAGTTTTTACAGAGGAGGAAATTTTGATATTTAAACTTTTCCAAATGTCAGCTGGTTCGGCACAAAATAATCTTCAGTCTCACCAGGAGCCGCATGTCACTGGGAAACCTCCTGGGAGCTGAAAAACAAGGAAGTTGTTCCATCCCAGAACAGAGTCCTGTGGGAGAGGATGGAGCTGAGGGGTGGGAGGGAGCTCTGGAAGGATGTTGGGAGTTGTCCCCTCTGTATGGAGTGCCTTGTGCCCAACTCCAAGACCATCAGGGCTTGGAGCAGCCTGGGCTAGATGGGACTGGATGAGCTTTAACATCCCTTGCTACCCAAACCATTCCATGATTCTGTTGGCTCCATCCTTTCCCTGCTCCCTCCAACTCTGGCGTTTATCTATGCTTGACCCAAGGCTTTGGATGACTCCCTGCATCCAGCCTCCTTGTCGAATCCTCCAGAATCTGCAGGCAGGATGGGGAGCTGCCTTGGGAAGTGTCCCTGGCACTTTGCAAAGCTCCTGCCTGCAGGAGCATCTCTGGGAAAGCAGCTGGAGGTGTGTCCCCTGTGCAAAGTGCTGCTGCCTCTGTGTCCCTTAGGAGTTGTCAGACTGGGAATTTCTGTGTCCACGAGTCCCACGCTAGGAAAAACACTCAGGTCCTACTGACAGCCTGAGGAATCATTAGGACTGGTGACTTCAGTATTCTCCCTAAGTCTTGGCAGAACCTGACTTAGTCTTTAATGAAAACTAGAACCCAGCATGCTTGAGATTTATATAGCAACTAGCCCGACCAGTTCCGCTGTCCCACCTCCCTGGGAGGGAGTGCTAAGGAGCTGGTTGGTCTGGATGCTTCTAAGGATGGTTTTTAAGGTGCAAATGTGGTTAAATTTTACACATGAAAGCAATGTTTTAGCCCAAAGATACTCTGCACACGCCCTCAGCAGCAGAGCTGGGCTGAGTTCACAACCCAGTGTTCCTTTGAGAAGAGAGAATTCTGCTGATGGCTCTTCCTGACCTGTCTGGTTTTTGGGAGTAATGCTAGGAAAAAGTTGCTGTATATTTTCTTATGGATGGGGAGTGTTACATGCTTGTGGTTTAATAGAAAGTGCTTTTATTCTGAAACGCAGCTTCTGTGTCTTCTCGGGGGGTGGTGAAGGACTCCAAACCCCAAAATCTGGGTGATGGGTTCCAGGTCTGTCCTTCAGGAAGCTCCCAGGCAGCTGTGGGGGGTGAATTCCAGCTGCTGAGAGGAGGAATGGGGAAAAATTGTGAAAATGAGCTTTTCACTTCTACGTTTATTGTTTTTTGACCTGCTCTGTTTCTTCACCTTGATGTGGTTGCATCTTCCAACCTTGAGTGCGGGTCACTCGTCACAGCAGCTCAGCTTGATGGGCATCATCTTCACTTAGTACCAGGGTCAAACTTAGGAGCTGAATACTGGGCAGGAATTGTTCCCTGGGAGGGTGATGGGGCCCTGGCACAGGGTGCCCAGAGCAGCTGTGGCTGTCCCTGGATCCCTGGAAGTGCCCCAGGCCAGGCTGGACAGGGCTGGGAGCACCCTGGGATAGTGGAAGGTGTCCCTGCCATGGCAGGGGTGGCACTGGATGAGCTTTCAGGTCCCTTCTGACCCAAACCATTCCAGGATTCTCTTAAATAAACTTCCCCAAACCACTCGGTTCCTCAGACTGTGGGTGCTGGGAGGGACAAGGAACCAACAACTCCAAAGGAAGCAACATGTAAAGACAACTTTCTGTGGAGCTGTCTGTAAACGACAGATCATTATAGCTGTGAAAATCGTGTAGAAATCCAAACTGGTCACCAGACGTTGCAGGGGTGTCATCAAAAAACTGCTCGGGGAATACAAATATGGATTTTAGAAAAGCTGCTTAGGGAATATCATGCTGTGTTGTGGAAAAAATCCTTGGGGAGTGTAGTGGGGCACCTGTAGCTTCAGAGAGCCGAGGCACGGTGGGGCAGGCATGTCTGACATGGTGGGATCCTTCTGACAGTGTCCTGTGGATGGGATTTGGCTCAGTGCTAGGTGAAGTGGGAGCC
The DNA here is from genome assembly GCA_032173965.1 of Sitta carolinensis. NCBI lineage: Eukaryota > Metazoa > Chordata > Aves > Passeriformes > Sittidae > Sitta > Sitta carolinensis. The sequence goes on from CM063292.1 coordinate 1,269,923, forward strand.
CTGGTGCACCCCCGTCCCAGCAGAACCCTCCAGGTCCGGTGTGGTCACTGAATCTCCTCACTCCTGGCTGAAGGGAAGGCTCTGTCCCAGCAGGCTCCAGGAGCAGCAGAGGCTCCAGGAAAGGCACATGAGTGGGGCTGGCTGCCAGCTCAGCCGGGCTGCTGCCACGGCTCTGCCTCACACGGGGGGATGCTGCTTCATCCCACAGCTTTAGGGCACCTTGTCTGGGAGGCAGAGGTGCCTTCCCTGCCGAGAGAGGCAGGCAGGAGTGACCCAGGCACTCGTGGGGCGAGGTGGGCACTGCCTCCCTTCCTGCTCCCGCCAGGAAACCGGACCGGAGGAATTTTTCACATCTGGCAGTAGCGATGTGTTTTTAAATTATTTTTTGTCGAGGCAGAGCAGCTTCACAGTGATCTGAACGTCGGTTGTGCCCACCGGAGCGTTGTGTGCCAGGGGCTGACTGACAGCCTGGGTGGATCAGGGCCCATCCCAGTCGGTGGATCTCCCTCCTCCTGACTGCCCGACTCAGTGCAGCTGCTCCAAGGAGCTGTGGTGCTGGGCAGCAGCGAGGCCGGTGGGGGTGGCTGCAGGGATCCAACAGCAGCGTTCCCATATGGCTTTCATGAGAAACACCTCATTCGAGTCTGGTTTTTGATCTGTTTCCTGCTTAAATGTTGAATACAGAAATACATTTATTGGGGTGGAGGGAATTAAGACCTTTTCTGCATGTTGTAATTTCTGTTACTAGTCTTGGTTTTCTGTAAACCTATTAAAAAGGATATTTCATGTCAGCTCCTTCTGCTGCAGTCCGGGCTTAAATGCTTCCCATCCGCTGTGCCGGCACAGCCGCCTGTGGGCCTGTTGGAACTGGATTAGAGACTGAAACTTTTATTTTTATTTTTTAAAAAGACATTATTTTTTTTTATTTGATCCTAGCTGAATTAGCTCCCTGCTCTGATGTGCGAGTGTGGCAGGTCACTGAAGAGGGTGGAATCTTTGGATGTGGTGGTGCTTTCGGGTGAAACCTTGGGTGTGATGAGGACTTAAAAGTAGTCTTTAGAGGTGGTGCAGTTATTATACACTAGCTGTGGTTTTCAAGGTCTTGGCTCTGTGTTTTCTGTTGTATGAGCCACTTGGTGCATATTTAAGAGTACAACTAAAAACCTTAAGATAATTGAATAAGTTGGTGGTGTGAAGGCAGTGGAGCTCACCTGGCCTTCCTGGTTTTTGGTGTGTCTTGGTGGGGTCACTTTTCTGGGAATGGTTCCTGCAGGGACATGTCCTGGCAGTTACTTGGGCTTTGTTTTCTATGCTTAAAAATCCCTTATATAGGGAAAATTGATCAAATGGAGTTGGAGCACTGGGAGATGCTTTGACAGGAATCACCAAATATTTAGGGTTGGAAGGGAGCTCTGGAAATGATCCAGTCCAAGGCAAGGGCACCCGGAGCAGGTGACAGGAACACATTCAGGTGTGTTTGGAATGTCCCCAGGGAGGGAGACCCCACACCCTCCCTGGGCAGCTGTGCTGGGGTTCTACCACCCTCCATGGGAAGCAGCTCTTCCATGTTGAGGTGGAACTTCTCGTGGTTTAGTTTGTGGCCATTGCCCTTGTCCTGTCACCAAGAAGAAGCAGTGTCGTGATGTGACCATGCCAGCAGTGCTCTGCCTTCAGGGTGAAGGGTTTTCCCCTCACCTTCCCTACAAATGCTTTCCGTACTTTATCCTGGTTGGGCAGTGAAGTTGCTTCTTTGAGAAGAGCTTAGAGTTTGGGAGCTGTGCCTGTGTGTCCATGTTCCTCAGCCGAGCCATGGTTACAGGTCCATAAACCCAGGTTTGCTGGGAGAAGCAATCCATCCTGACAGAGCTGGAGCCCGAGCGTGTGGTGGGAGAGCTGGCGAAGAGGGGCAGAGCGTGGAGCACCCCACTCCCCAGCCCGCTGCTCCCTGCCAGCCTATTGTCAGCATTCCCCGTGTTTTCTCCCTAGGAATAGTCCCCAAATCGTGGCGCCGCGTACGCACCGATTTTCCAAGCTTCCCTGCACCTGTCTGATGCGCTTTCCAGCCCCGGCGTCACAAAACTGTTTGTCATTCAGGGGGGACAATGTCCCCTTGTGTGCCGGGCTCTGGAGGAGGGCCCGGGCGGGGGCACGGCCCGCTGGCGGATGGGCTTCCCATGTGAAATGAGACGGGAAGACAAATTGCTTCCAGAGCCGCGTTTCACACAGGCGGGAGCGCCCGCTTGTCACTCACATTTCCCTTATCTGGGTTAAATGTAAAAGGGGGCAAACGGGGGTGAGGAGAACACAGGGGAAGAATGGAGCTTTTGGAGGGCTCCAAGGGCTCTGCTGCCCTGGGATCGGCTGTGGGTTGGGATGGCCTGGAGCTGATCCCGTGCACATGGTGCACCAGGATCCCTGCTGGAGCCGAGGAACTTCCCGCTCGCTTCTGCAGGGATAAAATGGTTCTTTCTCCGTGTTTCTTTTCCAGTGAAACTTTCTCTGTAGGGTTCTTCTCTTGTGCCTGGGGATAGCACAAAACCTTGTGTGTGGCTGGTCTTTTATGCTTTACTGTAGGATAATCCAGTGGATTTTCTGTATGGAACCCCTGTATCTTAAAGAAGTTGCAGCAGGATGACACTAATTTTCTTATTCTGATAAATAAATAGAAATGCCCAGAATTTTAAATAAATGTGTGATTAAAGTTCAGTGGAGGTGACAGCAAAGGTGAAGCCCAGGCTCTGAATCTGAATTATCTGTACCTTTGGAAAGCACAAGGATTCTCAAAAATTGGAGTTCTTGCAGTGGGAATGGTGTGGAGGAGGCTGTCAGGACCTCTCTGCTGAGTGTAGTTTTCTCAGTCCAGGCTAGAGGAAGGATGAAAGGGAAAAGCTTGTGTTGGTTCTCTCAGCAAACGCTGGTTCCCAAGTCTCGGCAGTGGCGGGTCCGTGGGGTGGTTGTGGGGCTGGGATGGGGAGTTTCTCAGACATGGAGATGCTCCAGGGAGAAGCCACGTGCTCTGTCAGGGTGTGGGAGAGGGAAAACAGCTCCTGACCCGGTGTTATCCCGGACACGAGGATGTGCAGCACATCTCACACCCGGCTCTGGAGGATGGTGTGCAGGGCGGCACGGGGAGAGAGGATGTAGCAAATACAATATTGGGAAAGATGAAAAACCGAGTGGGTGGCAATGAGAAGGAAGAGGAGGAGACAACCCAGACGATGAAGGAAAACAGGATCTTCTGTAAGAGATGGGAATACTGGAAGGAAGCCAGGAAGGAAGCCTGAGAAAATGGAGAGAGCAGTAGGAAGGCTGGTGTTGCTCTGATAATTCCAGCAGGTATTCCTGGCATTCAGCTTCCAGAAACGAGAGAAGCCTTTGAAAGTCTGGTCAAACCCAGTGACAGGCATGGAATAATTTGAATATACCGGAGTTAAACTTTTCTTATCTTGCTGCTTTTTCCCCCATGGGATTTGGCGCATGCTTTTGGCTCATCCAAGAAGGAGGGAGCTGACCTTGGGAAGGGCTTGGGGTGTCACCGTGGCAGGAAAGATCAATCATCCAGACTGGAACATCCAGGCTCTTCTGTGCTAAGTGATTTAACGGATTTTTTTGCGGATTCTGACGGGGGACTCGCTCTCGGAGGAGGTGTGGGCAGAAACCTGAATTGTGGGGGGCCCGGGAGCCGCCCGGCTCCTCCGGCGGGGCTGAGCCGGCAGAGGAGAAGCAGCTCCAGCTCCTGCTCCTGCTCCTGCTCCGGCGCTGCATCCATTGGTTGGTAAAAATAGCTCTGCTGCTGCCGTCAGTGCCAGGCCTCGCATCTGGCTTCCCCGAGCGGGGATCGAGCGGCTCCAGCCCCCTCCGTGCAGACAGGGTCTGCTGGAGGACACATGGCAGCACTGCCTGCTCGCCCTGCCCGCCCTGGGCCACGGCCTTTGTGCTGCTGGCTCCCTGCAGAGCTGGCCCTGCGCCTGCCCCACCTGCATCAATCCCTGAGGGACACCAAAAACCCCTCCCGGCTTCTCGGGAGCCTTTTGGGGTTCGGGGGAAAGGCGAGCGCCCGGCGGAGCGTGCAGAGCGTGGTTTGCTCCCCTCTTGCGCAGGTTTGGCTGAGTAGGTGTTTAGAAACTGTTTTATGAAGTCGGCTGGTTCAGTGTCGTGATTTCTTTTTTTAGTCTTGCTTTTTTCAGCGTTTAAGCTCTGAAAAACAGGGAGATACCAAGTGCAGGCAGGAATGCTCTCTTTGTAGACACGGAAAGAGACCGAAGCAGCCTTGCAGAATGCCTTGGAAATTCAGGGGTGTGCTTGCAGCTGCTCACCTGCATGACTGACAATGAACAGTGAATGTTTTACATCACCGTTTAAGAAATTAAATTATTTGAGCTCCAAAGGGTGTTGCAAAACTGTTCCATCCTCAGGCTCAGTGTGGCCACGTGGGCTGAGCTCTGCCCCAAACCCTGATTCACCCCCTTGCCTGCTCATCAGGGTTCCAGCTGCCATCACACACGTGCCAGGAAGAATAATTTGCCCAAAAGAACTGCCGTGGCTGTTTTCTGCTTTGATGTCAGTCTGTGACCAGCAGTACCTCGTTAGTTGGGCTTGCTCTGCTCACCGTGGAAGGTCTGCAGAGGATTTCCCTTCCTGAAACACGGGTGAGCCTGGCTGGCTGCTGCTACCCAGCAGATGTTCCTTCTGTTTGCAGCCCATAATTCCTAACCTTTCTCAGGAGGAACATCTCGAGTGGAGCTTCAGGATCTGCTGGACTCTTCCTTGTGCTGTCCCCTGAGCTCTGGAGCACCAGGGCTCCAGCAGACCTGGAATCCTTCAGTGAACCTCACTGGGAGCTTCCCTCGCTGCTGCTTAAACCAGAAGTATTTTTGTTGTGGTAACCGGACAAATATTTTCAAGTTATCAACAGTTTTGTTTTCAAGCAACTCATGAGAAGCTCTTAGTTTTCTTTTTGGGGAATTCAAAGCAATTGGTGACATACCTTGTGGAGTTACTATGCTGCTGGCAAATTCCCTGTTTTTAACAGCATACATGCAAGATGTGTGTTTGTGTGCTTGAATTTGGGGATGCTCACTTGTTCTTTCTCCAAACTGCCTGTTTTAGGGCCATCATCTTATTTTTGTTGTAAAAACCAGTTTAAAGCAAAGGAGAACTGAGAATGTCCAGTGAGTACCAGAGGCACAGCTGGGCTGAAGGAGGAGTAGGGAGGAGTAAGGAATGTGCCCTGGACACCCACAGGTTCTGAATTTCATCTTTTTGTCCTTGTCAAGGCCCAGAGCTGAGTGCTCTGTGTCCTGTGTGGTGGAGCTGGCATTGCTGGGGGTCTGAGACCTGTTTGGTTTGGGGGGTTCCACACCTCCCTGTCACCAGACCAATGTGTGTTGGAGGAGCCACAGGGCCACTGCCACCTTTTTTAAAGGAATTTAGGTCAAATACTGCAGTCATGTGAGCGAAGTCCAAACAGGTCATTAGTGTGGTGTTGGGTCATTGCTGGGCCTTCAGCCCTGAACCCCCTGGGGGTGAGTTGGGGTGAGAATCCAACTGTGTTGGCAGGTTTTTTATGTTTTTAGGACTGCTTTTTCTTGGGAAAATTTGGCAAATATCTAATCTCCACCACTGTTTCATGGTAGGCTGTGAGATATTTTTTTTAAGCACTTGAATAGTGTGAATTTTGCTCAAGTTTTTTTCTGCCCCTTAACTAAACGAGCCAGAGTAGCCAAGCCTGGGCTGAGCTGCCTGAAAACTTCTAGGCACCTCATTTCCCATGTTCTTTAGTGGAGGCTGTGTCCAGCTGTGTGTGGAGTTTGCAGGTACATTTTCCCTATTTTTTTAATGAGATCTTATTCCATAAAAATAAAAGCTCTTTGCGTAAAATTATGTTCTCTTTAGTATTGCCTTTAATTTTTAGAATGTAGTGATGATAAGGAAATAAACCTAATGTGCAGAGAGTTAATCTCTGTTTCCTGCATGCATCATGGAAAGCATCATCCTTCATTTCAATCATTGATTAGCAGCTCCAAAACCTGCTCAGTAGCCTGCAAATCCTGAATTCTCAACAACAAGAGTTCATTGCTTATTGTCAGAGCAGCATAATACAGCCTCAGCTGTTTGTTGTTTCTTTTTATTTTTGCTTTCTTTGTCTGGTCAGTCAACTTGAAAGTTTACCTGTCTGTAATGAAAAAACATAATTGTACCCTTTTCATGAGGTTAAATTTGTTTTACCTTAGAATTGGGCCTGTGGCAGTCCATGCTGGGAGTGGGGACAGCTCTTGCTGCCCTCTTTGTCCTCATTTAGCTTCCTGGGGTGCTTGTGGACCTTTCTCCCAGAAATATTCTATTTCTTTCTGCTCAGGTCTGATGGTTGGGGCAGGTTTGAGGTGCAAACCTTCCAGGCTGCCCCAGCCTCTCCCCTTAACGTGTTTCCTGCCCAGGTAGCCTTGGCCACTCTGGGGATGGAGCTGGCTGCTGGAGACTAACCCAGCTCAGAAATCCACAGCGTTTTTGGGGTGTTTTGCTGCTTGTTGGCTCTTTGCCTTAGGCAGAGCCAGACTCTCAGCCCTGCCCATGGCATTAGGGCCCCTCACCACCCTCCTCCTGCCTGGCAGGGTGTGAGTCTGGGTGGGAACAAACCAACCAACGAGTCTTATCTCCATAGCTCATGGTGGTTTGGTTTTTATCTCCCCTCCTGCCTCCTCAGTCATGGATGGTGTTACCCAGCCCTGGGATTGGCTTTGGGAGCTGCTGCAGCTCGTCAGGGACTTCTGGGGTGTGAGTGGGGCTCAGGGTCCTGCCTGCTGGGATCTTGGCATTTGCTCCAAGTGGCCCAGCTTTAAAGGAGGTGGTGGAATCCCCATCCCTGGAGGTGTCCAAGGAAAGGCTGGACATGGCACTCAGTGCTCTGGTGTGGGTGACAGGTTGGACTCGATGACCCTGGAGGGTTTTTCCAGCCTCAGTGGTTTTGTGAAGAATTTGAGTACTTAACTCAAATGAGCATGTGTTATATGAAGTGATGCTTTGGAGTTAGAGGAACTCGGATGGAAAAGCAGCTGGTTGGTGTTCCTGCTTGGTGTTGAAGGAAGGCACAGTTGTAGCAAACCCAGACTGCTGTATTGCCTCAGAGGGGCTTTAGGAGCTGGTTGAGGCTTTAACCTCCCCTTGCAACAGCAGAATCCTTACAACTGAACTACAGAGTTGTAGTAGAATTTATCCTAGAAACCATGGGCTTTGGGAGGTGCAGTTGTCTGATTTTCATTTTTTATTTATTTTTTAAATGATCACATTCGTGCGCTCCTGCGCCACATTTACCACACCATCAGCTGCTTGTAATTGCTTCCAACTGAAACCAAACAGCGAGCACTGTGGTGGAGGTAAAATGCTATTTTATTTCAGGAGGAGATTGGGGAATCTCTGGGTAAACAACCCAATTCAGCTTCAAAGCCTTTTCAGCCCCGGCGCATTGTTCCTCCTCGGAGCCGTGCTGCCTCGCACCCTAATAAAAGTGGAAATCAAGAGTGGGGGGATGGGGACGCAGCAGAAAACACAAGCTGAGAATTGGAGATCAAAAGGACAAACAGAAGCAGAAGGCAGGGAAAGGGAGGCACAAAGAGTCACAGCTGAGCGTGCGGAGCCTGGGAGGGATGGAGGAGAGACAACAGCTATTAGAGGAGGCCGGGAACAATGGGCTGAGCAGAGCCGGGTTTAGCTTTCATTTCAGTTTAACAAAGCTGCCTTCCACCAGCGGAACTCCACGGACGCTGTGCCCTTAATTCATCTTGAAAGTTGTTGGCTTGCTGCTCGCCGGGGCGCGGGCTGGAGATGCGCTCTGGCGTTGTGCCTGTGCCACGGATCCCTCCCTGGATGGGCCCTTTGGAGGGAGTGATGAGTGTTTTTTCCCAGTTCATACTGTGGCAAAACCTGTCTCGGTTTGAGTTCTTTTGCATTATAGAATCACTGAATCCCAGAGTGGTTGGGGTTGAGAGGGACCTGCTGTGGGCAGGCACTCCCTTCACTATCTCAGGTTGATCCAAACCCTGTCCAAGCTGGCCTGGGACACTTCCAGGAATTGGGAGACCACAAGCACTCTGGGCACCCTGTACCAGGGCCTCCCCACCCTTATTAGTAAAGAATTTTTGGTGGCTGAGAGTTGGAGTCGGGGGGATGGTGGGAAGCAGCCGAGCGCAGCTCTTCGCGCTGGGAACGTCTCGCACCGCCCGAACGTGCTCCCTGAGCTTCCCCAGCTGATTAAACCCGTTCCCAAACCTGGCAGCCTGTGAGCAAACCCAGCTTTGTTAGTAAAGCCTCCAGGCTTTCGGGGCAAGTATTTATTGTAACAAATAATTTCTGCTGGCTGAAGAATGAGGAATATTATTTCTGTGGAGCCGGCAGTGCGTGTTGCTGAGGCGAGAAGCCTGGCCCCTGGTGTGGTGCCATTCCAGCTGCACTCCAGCACCCCGTGTCCTGGGAATTCCGTGCCCCCGGCATGTGGGCACACAGGCTCAGTCCTGCCTGCCCCGGCTTAGTGCTGGAAGCTGCTTATTCCCTCTCCCCATCTGCCTCGCTCCACTCCGTGGAGCTGTGGGGGCTGACCTACGGCAGCCCCTGGTCCTGGGGCGCCCCCGGAGCCGGGAGATCCCCGGGGAAGGAGCAGGGTTTATCCAGCAGATGGGGAGGCCATTCCTCAGCCTTGGAGCTGGGCTTTGGGAGGTTTTCATTCTGGGCCTGATCCCGGGATGAGGCCCGTGCCAGGGGAGGTGGCTGTGAGTTGTTAGGAGCCTTCCCCTTGGCCAGAGGAGTTTCTAGAGCTCAGTTTGATTGCGAAAAGAATGGCTGGGCAGGTCAGTGCTGCTGTATCCTGCTCCTCCCTTGCAGCCCGTGTTTGCTTTCCTTTGTTTGGGTCCCTTCTTGCTCTGACTTGTCTCCCTCAGCTGCGCTGGCTGCGGCTTCACGGGGCGAGCGCTCTACCTGGGAGCTTAATTAAAAGGAGGGAAGATGTATTCCAAAAATCCTTGGCTCCCTCGTCTGTGTGGAGCGTGTTGCTGAGCTGGTGGCGGGGAGAGGAAGCGAGCGCAGCGTTCAGCTGACAGAGCATCTGAATCGCTGGTTGGGGCCCGGGAGTTCAGGAGGGGAGGGAGAGTGAAATGGATGCTGAAATCCTGAATCTGCTTCTTAAATTTCCTCTCTCCCGGAGAGGGAGGGAGCGAAGTTCAGCGCGGCGTGTTTGGCTTGGCTCCCTGTTACCTGCTGTCTCCTCCCAAGCGCAGCGCTTGTGGCAGGGATAAAGGATGGAGGTTTATGGTGGGAGAAAGGACTTTTTCCTTCAGAAACGTTTGCTTGTTTGTGGTGGAAGCGCATTAAAAAAAATAATCCAGCATTATTGAGGAGCGAGTGGGCGAATCGCTGCATCAACTGCCATGGTAACTCCTAAAGGGCTTCACCCAGAGCTGTCAGAGCTGGATTTTTAGTGCTGAAGTGACTTTTAATGTACAATCCTTTCCAGGCCATTTAATTATTTTGGTCTCCTCGTTTAATAACAAAACAACACAAAACCCCTCTTCCCTGAGCTACCTTCTCGTTGATGTTGTCCTCTTTGACCTGAATTCATCTGAACTGTGGGGCCCTGAGTCAAGCACTGCACTGGTGTTTGTGTACAAGGACTGTGTGTGCTGCTGCTTGTGCAGTCATGGACTCAGGGAATCGTGGCACGGCTTGGTTTGGAAGGGACTTTAAAGGCCATCCAGTGCCTCCCCCTGCCATGGCAGGGACGCTTTCCACTAGCCCAGGTTGCTTTAAGCTCCATCCAAGCTGGCCTTGGGCACTGCCAGGGATCCAGGGGCAGCCACAGCTGCTCTGGGCACCTGTGCCAGGGCCTGCCCACCCTCACAGGGAAGGAGTCCTTCCCAGTATCCCATCTAATCCTGCCCTCTGGCACTGGGAAGCCATTTCCCCTAACCCTGTCTCTCCATCACTTTCTAGTCCTTGTAGAAACAATCTCGTGGTGGTCTCGAGCCCAGCAGGTGCTTGGGGAGCCTCTCTGGGATCCCATCCCATGGCAGGAGGGCGGTGGGATGGCTGCTGGCCTCCTGCCCCCTTCCTTTGGCAGGGTGGCCCAGTGCTGCTGGTGGTGCAGGGGGTGGTGGGGACACCTGCATGGCCTCAGCTCCTCTCCTGGGAGCCTTCTCATCCTACCCAGCTGTGGCAGCAGCGTGGGGAGCCTGGGTGTGCTGGGGCACATTCCCAGCAGGAATTGTAGCACCCAGGAGAGGGCCAGCCCTGCTTTCATCATCCATCCCTGGGTCTGTGTGGAGGACCTGTGATGGTTGGGAGTGTCTGTGAAGGACATGTGATGTCCTTGAGGCCCCTGTGTTGCTCACAGGGGTGCTCTGGCACATGAGGGTCACAATGCAAACCACACCCGGCCCAGTTGTCCTCATTCCTGCTCCTTTATACTCTGCCACAGGAGGAAAATCGGGGAAGGAGGGCTGGGACATGGCTGATGGGGTGGCTCTGGGGAGCCTGCCATGGTGGATGAGGTGAGGGAGGTGCCTGGGCCTCCCAGCCCCGTGGATGGGGTGTCTCTGGGTGTGATGGTACCCCAGGATCTGGGTGCTCAGAGATTTCGGGGTGTTTCCTGGCCCTGGGCCCCAGGGTGGGCTGTAGCTGCACTTGGAACCTCCTCCTGAGGGAGCCTGGGATTCTGGTCATGGCCCTGGCAGCTTCCTCTGCAGCACCACCCATCTTAGCTTTGCTCAGCATCCCAATGGAGTTTAAAATGGTTTCATCCTGAATAATTTATCTCCCAGAGAGAGAGAGAAGAGAGAGACACAGTGGAGGGAAGCAGGGAGGGCTGAGCTTGAGCAGGGATGGGGGCTCACCCGGAGCAGCTCCGTGCACTGCTGGGCTTTGTTGGTTCCCGGCATTTTCTGCCGAACAAAAGCTCTGGATGCCGGGGAGAGGCTCCCGTGGGAGCCCTCCTGACCCCTGACCTGCCCTCCTGTCACCTCCAGCACCCCTTTGTCACCCCGGGTGAGCCCGGGCGTGACGCTCCGTGGTGCTGCTTCTCTGCTGGAGCAGGACAGGGCTGGAGCAGGGCTGCTGAGCTTTCCTCAAGGGCTGCACGCTGCAGGCAGGGCTGCCTCCCTCCCCTCCGTCCCTACACGCTGCCCTACTTCTCGCCAGGCTTAGCCAGCTCTCGCTGCAGCCCTACAAAGAGGTTTGAATGCATTAGTTTACATGGAATTAATCTCCAGATTCCAAACATGCTTTCAAGCTGGTTTGGCCTTATTTTCCTGCAAAAGGAGGCCAACTCCGTGTTGTAGGCAGGGGCTGTTGTAAGCGAGGAGCAGGGAGAGACCAGCACAGGCACCATATTCAGGCCATTAAAGTGAATTTTTGGCTCGTGGACAAAACAAATTGAAAAATCTCCTTCTTTGTCACCACATCAGCAGCTATGGAAAAACAGAGCAAGGTTGTGGGGTGATCCTTCTGGTAGCCACCGCATCTTTCTGAAGGGATTTGAGGTTCATGTTTTGATAGGAAAAGTTATGAAATGTTTTAAGTGTGTCACAAGTGATTGCATAGAAAATCGTGGGTGAGGGGAGTGATGGAAAAATGTCGTTATCGGGGATCAGGAGAAACTGGAACACTGAACTGTGAGGTGGAGTGCTTCCTGCAACAGGTTGGTCTGAAATTCCCAGTGCTCCTTGTCTGCTGGTGGAGCGATGCCGGCCGGGGAGGGAACAAGGAGCTCAAGTGCTCCTGGGATTTTTTTGGATAGCCTGTCATCCCTGAGAAAGGAACAGTTGTGTGGGGGTGGGGAGTGTCGTATTCAAAAGTGGGTGAAATGGAAATGAGCCAAAATTCTGCAAATTTATAAGGAGCAGCAAACAGAGATTTCTTTGAGGAAAGGTCAGAGCGTTTGTTGTGAGCACAGCCCTGGTAGGAGTGTGCGAGGAAATGGAAACTGTGCTCCACTCTGCAGGGCTTTTTTCATCCTTTAGCCAGGCAAAGATACACAAAGCTGCTTATTTTGGGAGGTGGTGGAATGTTTCTGTAATAATTTCAGCAAATTTTGGTTCACATAGAGCATCTGTAAGAGCAGCACACCCCCACCTTCATGGAGCGTGTTCTTTGTGGGGGAAAAAAATTGCTTTTCCTTGAATTTAATGGCTTTGAGCTGACAGAGGGCAGGGTTAGGTGGGAAATATTGCAAGGAAATTCTTTCCTGTGAGGGAGGTGAGGCCCTGGCACAGGTTGCCCAGAGCAGCTGTGGCTGGCCCTGGAATCCTGGCTGTGTCCCAGGCCAGGTTTGGAGGGGGCCTGGAGCACCCTGGGTCAGTGGAAGGTGTCCCTGCCCATGGCAGGGGGTGGGATGGAATGATCTTTAAGGTTCCTTCCAACCTAAATCGTCCAGGATTCTGTAAATTTGAAAGTGGTTTCACCCAGAAGAGTCTATGCTGGATTTGCTTTTCCTCCCTGTTTAGTATCCCACACCTGCCAGCTCCTAAAGGCTGGCTCATGGATGAACATCCCAAGGATGTCTGTCCTGGCTGTGGATCCTGTGGAAGTCCCGCTGGGCAGAGCTTGAGGAGCACACGGGGCTCAGCCAGGAAAAGATGATGAGAGGTGGAGCTGGGATGGTTCTCAGGAAGGAAGGGCTGAGCTGAACGCAGGAATCCTGCAGGAATATCCCCGCGGGGTCCTCGCAGTACACCTGGGAGCCGCTGGATCGCTAACAGCTCCGATGAGGACTTCGTGTAGGGCTGACAATCCTTTCCCCTTGTTGACACGGAGCGTGTAGAAGCATGTCGCGTTTGAAACACAGTATGCAAAGCGCAGCTTTAGCAGCGACTCCAGAACATTCCTGCGCTGCGGCGAGGGCTGCCCACAGCCCGCGGATTTCATCAGCTCCTCTCAGCTGGCACGGGGGGACGTGGAAGCGGCGAGCCGGAGGCACAGGCGAGCTCCAACCCTTCCACAGCGCCTGCTGGAGCCCGTGGGCTTTGCCCTTTCCACAGGGAGCCAGATCCCAACCTTCTGCCCCTTCAGCCGGCCTGGTTGACGGGAGCATCACCGTGCCGGTTCCCGGAGCCGGGCGAGGGCTCGGCCACGTGGAGCGGCCACGGGCACAGGGAGGTGCCGGTGCTGAGCGCTTGGCCGGTTGCCCGTGGGCAAGCAGAAACCCGAGTTATCTCCAGCAGATAAGCACCGGCAGGAAAACACGGCAGCCTGGTTTGTCTGTAAACAAGTTCTTTCGCAAAAATGTCTGCCCGGGATGAGCAGCAGGGAAAGTGAGGAGCCAGGGGCGTCCGGCTGGGCATGGGAAGGAGACGCTGCAACAAATGGCTCTGCCGCTTTAAGCTGAGTTAAAACCCACACTGAGATCCACAGCGCTGCTGGGCCCGAGCGCAGCCGCTCGCTACAAATATATGAAGAAAAAGCCACCGAAATAGAAAATGTCATCATCGCTCACGGGGCGGCGAGAGCCGAGCGCAGCAAGCGGTGGCAGAGTGGGACAGGAAGTCTCCTCCCCCTCCCCGGGTAGTGCTGATCAAAAGGATGTAAAGCTTGTTTACAACATGTATGCAAAATCTAGTTGGGAAGAAGTCTGAGGGCTTTGCAGGCTGGGGTGCACTTAGGAGTGAGTGATGTGTTAATGTAGGTTAAGCCTGCAGCGCTCGTGACCCAGAGTCAGAGAATTGTGGAGTGTCCTGAGCTGGAAGGGACCCACAGGGATCACTCACTCCAGCTTCTGGCCCTGCACAAACTCCCCAACAATCGCACCCTGAGCATCCCTGAGAGCATTGTCCAAGCCCTCCTGGAGCTCTGGCAGCTTTGGGGCCGTGCCCATTCCCTGGGCAGCCTGGGCAGTGCCCAGTACCCTCTGGGGAAGCCCTGCTATCCAGTGTAAACCTCCCTGACACAGCTCCAGCTGCTCCCTTGGGTCCTGTCCCTGGTCAGCAGAGCAGAGATTGGTGCCTGTCAGGCCATGGTCATGCTGTCCAAAGCAAGAGAAGGTGCCTGTCTCTGTGGGTTGCATCCAATGGGCTGCTTGCAATGCCCACTGCAAACATCCTGCACCTCTGCTAACGAATGCTGGCTGTCAGGAAATCTTCCCAGTGCTCCAGGTGAATGTCAGGGCCCAGTGGGGCTGCCATCCCTGGGGTCATTTTCCTTGTGATGAGTGTTTTGTGTAGCACTGATGCCCAAAGGTAGGAAAGAGCATTTGGCATTGGAAAGAGGAAGGGTTTGGAGCTGTTTCAGAGTGTGGAGTGAAATGGCAAAGGTGCCTCTAGGCTGATGATGGATCAGGGGTAGACTCTCATGTTCGTGTGCATGGAACCAGGTGAGCTCTGCAGTCTGAAGTGGCTCTGTGCAGCCTTCAGCCTCACTCACCTCTCTCTGCCTCGGCTAGAGGCATTTCCTTACCTCATCGGGAGTCTTAAGGCTTAATCCATTGTTTGTAAAGCTCCTTAAGATCTTTGTTTGGGAGTGCTGGAATCTGGAGGATTAAAACCAATTTATTTTTGTGTATCTTGTATAATGTGCATCTCAAAGACTTTGCAAGGAAGGAGGATTTGTGAGCCGGATGGAGATGGCAGGTCCGGAAGGTAAACACGGCGAGGAAGTGGCAGGGAAGAACAGAGGGAAAAAGCCAAAGGCTGGTTCTCTGTGGTGGAGACTTGCCTATAAGGACAGTGAGTTTCTAGCTCTGGAGGAAATGCCTGGATATAGTAGAGTTGTCTCCCTCTTAATGCCACTTAAAGACCCATCTGGTCTGTGCTGCTGCCTGAGGAAGGGCAGTGGCAGCTTTTGCCTTGCTGTGTCTGTGCCTTTTGCTTGGGAAGGACAAACCTCACCTGTCCTCACCCAGTCCCTGTTGTCAGCTCTAAACACCAAATAAGCTCATAAGAATTAATGTTGGTGATCTGGACAAGGGGGATTTTTAAAACCAGGTCTAGGCTGGTCAGCACTGCCGCTGTCCCCAGGGCAGCTGCCAGAGCCTCACGTGCCACGTGTGACAAGCCAGGGAAGAGGTGACCCACTGCTTTGGACACAGGTGGTGCCTTGGCTCCCATGGGGAAGCAGAAACTGGTGATTAAATTCTTTCCCCAGGTGCAGGCCAGAGCGTTCTGTGTAGGTGTGTTGCCATCATGTGACCCTTCCATTTCATACACGTGTTTTTCCCACGTGAACTGGTTTGGGGTCCCAGGACAGGAGTTGTAGCTGAATGTAGGACGGGTCTCCCTTGGGATTTCTGGTTTGGGAGCTCACCAGGAGACGTCCTAAATCCTTGTGAGGTTACAAGCATCAAGGCAGTGGGTTCCAAATGCTGTCAGAGCACACTTGAGCCCCTCAGGATTCTGTTGCTTGTATAATCCTACAGGATAGGGGAGCTTGGCAGGAGCAGCCATCACCTGGTGCTGGGGTGCCAGTGGTGTGCAGGGGAGGCTCGTGTGGGGCTGGAGGTGCCCCAGCCAGTGCCATGTGTGTTGGCAGGCAGGTGTAGGTGTGGTGCAGGAAAATTCCTGAGATGTGGGTGTGCTGGAGCCAGGGAGGACGAGCTACCAGTGCCCAGGGCTGGGAAAGAGCAGCACCAGACCCCACTGGGAACAGCTCTTGGTGGCACTGGGGACACGACAGAAGGGATGCTCTGGGTGCTGGGACACTGGTGGCGTTAGGTCTTGGCATCATGAGGGTGGGTTTATCCTAAACCCAGCAATATTTGTTCTCCACAGTGCCCTGGGATCAGAGCAGTCCGAGTTACAGATTCTGTGGGGAGTGGGTGGGACGGGCGCCCGGCGTGGCTTTGTGCTTGCAGAGCTAATGGGATTAAAGGAGCATTCACTGGGAGAAGAAAAGAAGAGGCTGGGGGCTTCAATGGGGCTCAGAAGCCTTGTTTTATGCCTTGGGAGTGGGAAACACAGGCTGCTGAGCTTAGCAAGGAGAAAGTTGGGAACATCTGGTAGGTTGGAAGGCGTCCGTGCCGACTGCCAGTGCAGGGTTGGGGGGATGTTTGCCTCTGAAAAATCTGCTGCCCTCAGGTTTGGGGTGCCCTCACCTGACACCCACCCTGCTACCCTTGTTCTGGGAGGGTTACAAATAGAGGCGTTTCTCCCTGCTGGAAGGGGCAGCTAAAGAAATGAAAATCAAAAGTAAAGTACCAGATTCCACAGGAGGGATGTTAGTGGGACAGGAGCTCAGGCTGTGGCTTTAGCAGCCCTTGTATCTGTAAATGTGTAATTAGGCTCTCCTTTAGTTATCTCTTGGTTTGAGAATACCTGCTGTGGTTGGTCTGAATCTGTAGAAATGCAGGAATTTACTTGGGGAAGTTCCATCACCTGTTTGCTGAGGTCCTGCAGCAAGTCCTTCTGGCTTTGAAAGTCTTTTAGAACTATTCTATTCTTGGTGTTCTTCACCTCCCTCCCTTATGTCTGTCACTCCCTTGCCTCATCCACTTAAAATCCTGTTGCTTCACACTCCAGCTCACCTGTTCCTGTGCAGCTGGGCTGGGTACCTGCAGCTCCAGGTGCCTTTGCTTTACCCCTGTGATCCAGCACTCCATGATCCAGCACTTGGTGCTGCCTTCCCTGCTTCCTGTCTCAGCTCAAAGTTATTTAATGGGAACTCAAAGTGCTGTTTGAGCTCTAGAACTAACATTTCCCTCCAAATACATTTTTCCTTTTGTTCTGCTTGATCTCGTGACTATCAAGTAGTTTAAATAAAGCTCTTTTTTTGTCTCCTGCACGCTCAGCAGCAAAAGATGGGAGCACTGAACAGGCACCAACATTTTCTCTCGCACAGCAGAGAAATAATCTCAAACAACTGAATTTTCCCTCTCTGGTGACCTTGTGCATCCCCCATCCCCAAGCCATGACACCGTGATAAAGCAAAAGGAATATTGTGCATTTTAGGAGAATTTTTGAATTCCTCAGGGTTAATCCATGGTATGTGAAGAGCCTCAGAGCAGAGTTTATGAAGCTCCACTGCTGACACTGGATCCAGCAGAGGATATTTCAGGTTTTGCTGCTGTCAGGTGTAGGCTCAGCAGGTGCAGAGCTCTGGGGCAGAGCTGCTCCAGCAGGAGATGGGCTGGGACTGCTGCAGGGAGGGACTGGGGGTGTATTTGAGAGGGAATCGAGGCCTGTGTGCTGTTCACAGCCTGTTGTGGGGTTGGGGTGGGACCTGCTGCACTTGCTGGCTGAGCTGGCAAGGAGCAGGCTGTGTTCAGGGAAGAGGAGCTGGAGGTACAGGTTGCATCAGAAATCTGCTGCTGATCTGTTGTGAATGAGCAACAGCCAGTTATTCGTGGTGTCTGAGCCCCTTCCTCTGCTGGGATCCATGGGTTTGTGCCCCTCTCTTTCACTACTGTTCCTTGGAAGTGTCCCAGGCCAGGTTGGATGAGGTTTGGAGCAACCTGCTCTAGTGGAAGGTGTCCCTGCCCATGGGCTGGAACTGGATGAGCTTTAAGGTCTCTTCCAACACAAATCTTTCTGGGATTCTGTGTTTCAACCCCTGTGTGCTCCAAACCAACAGGCTGGAGATATCCTTCCCTGCAATATCCCACCATGCTTTTATTGTCCTCTCCTTCTTGACTTCATTATGTCTTGATCTCTGTAACCTGTTTAACATGTGTAAATACTGAAATGAGATTATCTTTAAAGAGCCCTTTATTAAAAATGTACTGGCTGTCCTAATCAGGAGAAATGTGCCTGTAGCTGCTTTTCTCTATGCTGCATTTCCACAAGCAGTGAGGGCAGGGTGGTGAATCATCTCACCGGGGCGACAGCTTGGGCTGCAAGCTGGGCAGGTTTCTTCACACACCGAGCTGACGTGATGCTCCCAGTGTGGCACGACCTGCCTGGGAAGGTGGGCTTGTTCCCATGGGAGGGTCCCAGGGGCACGTGCTCTGCCTGTGTTTTGCAATTTAAACATCTCCAAACTTCACTCATCTGTGGTTGGTGGCCCTCGGTGTGGTGAGCGTGGTGCTGGTGCCTGCTCAGCTGGCATCACCAGAATTTTGGGTGTATGGCAGCAGTGCCAAGGGTTCTGTGCCCGGTGGCTGGCTGGTCTCTGGTAGATCAGGAGTGCCCAGAGAATATCCCCATCCCTTCCCCTGCTGAGCAGGTGGAGCTGACGTGGAACCATGGTGTTGTGTCACTGGCTCCAACCTCCCTGCCCAGGGCTTCACCCCACAGCCCTCCCTGGGGAGGGGGTTTAGAGCAGAGGAAGGTGGGGTACAGCCAGCCTGGGGAGCTGCAGGGCATGTACCCTGAAACAGCTTTGGGCCTCGCATGGGCATTTCTGCCCTGCCATAAGAACGATACGTGAAGCTGCCTCTCAGTGTGGGATTTAACGAGCTGCAGTCATGGGAATTGGCCGTGTAGAGCAGGGCCAGGAGGGCAGGGGGGCCCTGGAGAGGAAGCAGAGGCTGCAGGGCCACCTGAAGGGCAGCCGGGGGTGCCAGGGGTGCTGTACTGGGGTGCTGCGTACGGGGTGCTGCTGTACTGGGGGTGCTGCTGTACTGGGGGTGCTGTTACTGGGGGTGCTGCCGTACCGGGGGTGCTGCTGTACTGGGGGTGCTGCTGTACCGGGGTGCTGTACTGGGGGTGCTGCTGTACTGGGGGTGCTGCTGTACTGGGGGTGCTGCTGTGCCCGGGCTGCTGTACTGGGGGTGCTGCTGTACTGGGGGTGCTGCTGTGCCCGGGCTGCTGTACTGGGGTGCTGCTGTACTGGGGTGCTGCTGTGCCCGGGGTGCTGTACTGGGGGTGCTGTTGTGCCGGGGTGCTGTACTGGGGGTGCTGCTGTACTGGGGGTGCTGCCGTACCGGGGGTGCTGCCGTGCCCGGGGTGCTGCCCGTCCTCCTCCTCCCCCAGTGCTGCCTGTGCTGCCCTGGGCCCTCTCCCGAGGCCTTGTGGCTGCTGTGCCTGCCCCTGCCGGGGCTCCTGGCTTTCCCGAAGAATGGTTTGCTAGAAAGTCCCCGCACCCATGTGCTGTTTGTCACAGGGTGAGCAGGGTGGCCTCACTGCTTTTCCATCGGTGTTTATTGCTGGAGCTGAGCAGCCTTTTCCCTACGGTTCTGGTGGAGCCTTCAGCGCGTGAGGATGATCAGAGGAGGGTTTTTTTCCTCCCCCCCACCCTTGTAAAATATATTCCAGCTCCAGTTTGTAATGTGGCGAGAGGGGGAGCGAGAGAAGGGAACAACAGCATTAGCGGATGTAGAAGTAGCTGGAATGAGAAGCTTTTGTGCCATTAATAACAGCCCTGGCAGGCAGCCAAGGCTGGGAGTGTGGGATTAGCCTGAACAATCAAGACTGCAGGATCAAAACAAGGAGGCAGGAACAGCGAGGTCACACCGCTGCCATCTGCGCTGCCGCAGTGGTGGGAGGGAGCGGAAGAGGGGCTGCGCTGGAGGAGCGGGCCCGGCCCCGCCGCCCCTGCCCGAGCCCCGCGGGGCAGGGCAGCCTGCTGCGGCCCGGCCCTGCCGGCAAACGGCTCCTGAACGAACCGGCCGCGGCTCGCTGGGGCTCGGCCGAGCGTGTCCAGAGGGCGCCGGGCAGGGTTCGGCCCGGGGCTCAGCGGCCGCGGCTCCGTGTGCGGCCCGCAGCCGTGTCCCTGCTTCCCGGGGCTCCGCGGGTGCCGTTACACCCCCGTGTGAAGGGAGGCTGGGGAGTGCAGCTGGAAGGGGATTTTGGAAGCAGATGGAGGCAGATCTTCTGCTTCGCTCTGGCCTCCATCAGCCTTCGCTGAGAAACCTTCCAGGAGTATCAGAGGCAAAAGGATTCGCGTCAGTTGTGCCGCTTCTCCTCTCTTTCTCTCTGACCCAGTAAATCTCGCTGTCCTGTGAATGTAAATACAAAAGCTGAAGCGCGAGAGAAGCAAAGCAGTGTCCCACAAACAGCCTCCCAGCTCTTGCTAAAAATATCTCGGTGCGGTGCAGTAACTCCCAGGCATTCTTTTGTCTGACTGCTTTTGAATTCCCTAATTGAAGTTGGTTGGAGGGCAGTGCACCAGCTTCCTGAATAGCTCAGATGTTGATTGTGAGTTAAAAAACAAGAGCAAAATTGTTTTTCCTTTGTGCCGCCGCGCTTTTATTTACCTTCCCCCCCCCTCCTCTCCCCTCCCTAATTTTTAATCTCTGTATTTTTTTTTTACTTGCAGTTTTATTTTGTGAGACAACCGCATTAAATCTGGCTGCAGGGCAGGGGCTGGGAGGCAGTGAGAGCAGCAAGACACAGTTTTGGGGACGTGATGCCACGTGCACCTCGGAGCTGGGGCTCTGTCAGAAACGTCCGGGCTGGCTCAGAGATGCCCTGCAAATGGAGCTTAGCGTAGTAGGAAGTGTTAATAATATTCCTAATTGCCTACTAATAACTAAATCTGTGGAATTTGGCAGCAACTGGGGTATAGTTTTCTCCTGCAATCTGTCCATTCCCTCCAGAAAGAACAGAGTTACTTCCCTGACACACAGCAGCGAATCTTGAATTCACTGGAGGTACTAGGGGGAGTTTTCCAGGTTCCACGTGGCCTCAAACCCATCCATGGAGCTTCCATGGGTGCTTCCCTGGTTGAAAACTGCCAGGTTTTGGTCCAGCACTCCAGATTTAACAGAGGGAGAATAAAGCCAGGATATTTCCCTCCTTTCTGCCTTTTTTAGTGTTGTTTTTTTTTCATTTGGACCTAGAACCTGAGAAATCCAGGCGTTCCCAAAAGGCTGCTGGGAGTGCACATGGTGTGTGCAGTTGGCTCTCCTGGCCATCCAGGGATAGTTCCTGAGCTTCCATGGGGACAGGGGAGAAAAATTTGTGACCAGTAATTTGTGATAAGTCATGGGCAGTCCAAGAATCTCCACAGAATGTTGGGATAAATGAAATAAATTGGAATATTGAGTAAAAGGCGTAAACTGCGAATGTGCTGACCTCTGGCAATCAGGCACAGATGTTGCTTTTACCTTAGTAAATCAAAGGTTTGAAATTGTGATGGAGATTGGAGAGAAGCTGAATCAGATGCTTCTTCAGGAGCCGGAATTTATTCAGGCTCTCCGTGGTGGGAGACATTTCGTAGCTGCTCAGCAGCAGCAGAAAAACAAGAAAAAATTTTTTCTGTCTTCAGGGATAACTGCAGTGAGGCCTGTGGGGGAGGGCTGTGCTGGAATTCCTCTCTGGAAAACCTCTCCATCCCCTGCACAGCACCAGGTCCCAAAACTTGCCCAGCACGTGGGGAAGGGGCTGGCCTGGGGGCCTGTGGGGGAGCCAGGCTCCTCCAGCACTGTCCTTGGGAATGGGACACCTTCCTGCTGTCACACCCTGAGCCAAGGTGCCACACAGAGTGAGCAGGCAGCCTGGTGTGCTGCTCCTGCTCTGCTGTACAGGAGCAGGATGCTGACTGGGAGGAGCAGAGTCCTGCCTGTGCTCAGCCCGCTTTGGGCACGGTGATTGAGAGGAACCCGGTGCCAGGTGTGACCCCCTTTGCTTGCTGCTCTTCCCACCAGCAAATGCACTCTGCAGCAGGGAAATGCCCCATCCATGGATGGATGGGGCTTGGAGCAGCCTGGGCTAGTGGAAAGTGTCCCTGCCCATGGTGGAACAAGATGAGCTTTAAGATCCTTCCCAACCCTGACCATCCTGGGATTCTTTGGTTGTCCGAAACCTCCCTCCCTGTCAGTGCCTGCTGCTTGTGGCATGGCTTGGTGGCATGGGGCTGGATCTGAGCTGTGGGGCTGGAGCAGGATTGTGGCACCACGGATGTGTGCCCTCTGCTCAGCTCCCCTGGTTAACGTTTAACCAGTCTGGGTTTCAGTCCCTGGGGTTGTTTGGTGTTTCAGGGCACTTTGTGTGGCTCTAAGCAGCCCCTTGGAGAGGCTGGGCTTATCGGCTGTGCAGGAATGTGAAGAATTCATGGGGAGGAAGATGAGTTTTCCCGTTCCCAGGGGAGGCAAACCAAGCCTGGGCAGGTGACACGGTGATGTTTTATACACATGGCAGCTCCCAGCCTTGGGAGCCACCGTTCACTTTCCACCTGGTCAAAACATTTTGCTCTGACTGTGAACTTTAGAGGGGAGAGAGCTCCAGTGGAAAAGTTGATGCAGCCTTATCTGCGGCGCAGCCTCTGCGATAGAGGAATCCGAGCCCTGGCTTATGTCAGGCTGGAAGCTCTCCCCTTCCCTTCCAGCAAACTGCATTCCGTTGCCTTGGAGCCGCTCCTTCTTCGGGGGCACATCCTTCAAGGAGTGTGGTCAAGAATACGGGCCTGGGTTCATTTTAAATACATCTCGAATTCCCCCATGACTCCCTTTGTTAGCCCAATGTCTCGTGAATGGTCCTCCTTGGAGTGCCACAGCATTCCCAGCATCCCTCCTCCCGCAACTTCAGCCCTTGCCTTCAGCGTGCAATTATTCTTGCCGGAGTCGTTCAGGTCAGCCCTTCTCCTCGTGCAGTAAGTGACGCTTCTCCCCATGACTGATGCTGAGTGTAGTCGGGGGTCACCTTACCCCGCACCGAACAGGCTCCCAAACTTCTGCCGGCGCTTTCTCAGCAGGGCAAACCCCCCTGGAAGTCAATTTGGCAGCAGTGCCCAGAGCCCTGGCTGGCACGGAGGGGCCACCACCCCGGCTCAGCCTGGTGAGGGGGGAGCGCTGCTCCCCTCGCACCATAACCCCGTAAGTGACCCGAAACAGCGGCTCCGGGGTCAGGCTGACATCTGGCACCGCGGGCAGCAGGGGAGGGAGGGAGGGAGGGGGAATGCTGGCTGGGAGGGAAGGAGCTGGAGGAGGAGGGGAAGGACAGAGCTGGGAGCTCCTGGAGCTCCAGGGTGAGACATTAAGCAGGAGAAGGGGCAGGATCTAATGCTCAGTGATTTTTGCGAGCGGCCAAGGGCTGGCTCGGGGCTAAGGGCAGCTTGTTTGCAGCGAGGCACAGCAGATAACAACAACAACAACAGGGGCAGTTAATTGCCATCTCTCCATCACGCCTCGGTCTGCGTTTGTCTCGGGGCAGGACGCGTTTGCAGATGGATTTTGGAAGTAGTCAGGGATCAGATGGGTTTTGTTCTTTGGTTTTGCTCACTGTCTGTGCTCGGTGACGCCGAGCTGCCTCTGCCTTCAAAGGCCATGGTTAGTGTTACAATTTCCTTCCTGCTATGAGCTGCTGTTTTCTCTGCTCACACCTTTCTGGAAGCCTTTCAGGCTACGCTATTCCCTACTTGGTTTTGTATTACAGGAGTCTTTTTCTGGAAGAGTTGAGAAAAATATTTTCCTTTTAGCTTTAGGTACATAAAGAAATAATATTCTGTTTACCTGCTAAAATCAGCTCAGGGTTTCAGGAGGCCAAGCCTGCTGTGATGTGTTCTGGTGAGGGAAAGCATTCCCCCAGGTGGAGAAGCTTTTGCTGCTGGAGCAGAGCTTTAGGGTTGATTGTTGATGGTGTGTTGTCCTGGACAAAATCCCCTCCCCTGGCTCTTGGGGGGTGAGGATTCTCCTGCTCCCAGCTTCCATCCATTTCTCCATGGAAAGGATTGGCAGGCATTGGCAGGGGCTGCTCAGGGAGGTGGTGCTGTGCCCATCCCTGGAGGTGTCCAAGGACTGCCTTGAGCTTGGCACTCGGTGCTCTGAGCTGGGTGGCAAGGTGGGGATTGGATGCAGGTTGGACTCAATCTTGGGGGCCTTTGCTTTTCCAGCCTAGATGATCCTGGGATTTTGGAGTTGCCTGAAAAAAACCCTCCTGTGGCACGCTCTCTGGGGACAAACAGGGCTGTTGTACCTCTGACAGCTGCCAGGTTAATGCTCTGCAGTTGCATTTCCTTGCAGGGGGCTCAACCTCACAAGGCAGCTTAGGACAGAAAATCCAAGTTCCATTAAAAACCATTGGAAATGAGTTCCCAGGTTGTTCTAAGGTAAATCAATAATGCCTGTAATCTCCCTGGCTGAACTGAGTGACCGAGCCAACAGCTCATTTAACCATATTTTATTTTTTTAAAGCACTTTCAAAATCATTGCTGTTGATTCTGACTTCTCACTCTGAATTGCTGTTATGAAATTCTCAGGCAGCATTTGGTTCTGAGTGCTGCCAAAACCTTGGTAATTCCCTCAGCCCCATGCCTGGGAACTGGAGTCACTACAGGGCTGAGCCTGCACTGGCTCCAAGGGAGCCACAAAATCCCTGCAAGTTTGGGAGTGGTGCTGGTCTGGAGAAAGACGACTCCTTCTCAGTGCTGCACTAATGGGTCTTGCTGATTCCTAAGTTACTTCTAAGTAATAAGCGACTTGTCCTTTCTCAGAGCAAATACTCCAAACTTGTGGACCTTCCAAGCTAAATGTGAGAAAGAGTTTATAAATGGTGCTTTTTCAGTACAGATTTGAGGATATTCAGTGAATTTTTGTAGTACTTTGTGTCATGATATTCATATTTTTAATTCTCTAATTGGAGCCTTTCAACCAAGTTTATCATCTGATGGAAACTCAGCCTTGTTTAACAGCATTTGAACTGCCAGGTACTGAAATAATGTCTTGAATGGGGTAAGACTTGGCTTGTTATAGAGCTGTGGTCTTGGAAAACCTGTAATTCCTCCCCCCTGGTTATTACTATCAGGTTTTTCTCTTTAGCTGTGGCACAGAGAAGCCTGAGTTGCTGGAACATGATCTATTTTGATTACTAAAAATCTTAGCGCTGATAATTTAGTCAGTTGGTACGTTATGAACGTAGAGTCTGTGTGTTCAAACTGTTCTTGGGTATTTTTTTTTTTTTTTTTTTTTTTTTTACTTAATAAGTTCTCCAGATAGTTGCCATGGAAATAATCCTGGATTCAGGGAGGATGTGAAGGCCCCGAAGATGCGGCGCGGTGGCAGCCGCGTGTGGTCTGCACGTTTGGGCTCGGCTCAATGACACAGCCCGGTGTTGTGACTGCCTCTGGGATGGGAACCAGCTTCTTCCTCCACTGGCTGTCCCAGTTCCCCCTCTTCTTGGCGTTTTGGGCAGAATCTTCCTGATTTTCGTAGCACAGAAAAGTTGAAGGAAAGGCTCGCTGCCGGTTTTCAAGGCTGGTTGTTTTTCTCTCTTGTCTTTGCCTGACTCATGCTAATATGGAAAGGTTTGGCTGTTGCTTTTGCCTCACCTGGGTCTCTCTGGCTGCTGGGGAGGTGCGCCAGATCTGGGGAGGTTCTCCTTGCTCCTCTCCTGGAGCACTGGGAGCTGTGCTGGATGGGGCCTCAGCAGGAGCCTCCCCAGGGCCCCTGTTTGTGCCACAGAAGAACAAACCTGCTTCCTCTGGGCCTGAGTTTTCTTTTTCCACCACTTCCTTGTTGTGCAGATGTGTTTTTAGTGAAATCTCTGTGTGTGGTTTCCAGGCACTGTCATCAGAATGTGTTTTGTGTGGCTTAAACCAAACCTGGGCATTTCTGGCTTGCAATAAGGCAGCCAATCCTAATTGCAGGAAAATTAAGATTATTTTCCTTCTTCACAAGACTTGAGAAAATTAATTTAAGCTGGAATTGGCTTTAGTTTATGGCATGAGATGGATATTTGTGCTGTGTGGACCCTGTTGGTCTGTGGGGCAGGACCAAGCACAGGAGCTGCCAAAGTAGCAGCCCATCTTCTTGTAACAGATTTCTATCAGAGTGATAGCCAGGAGAAGCATCTCCTGCACTGATGGAGACCCTGAGTCACAGAACCCCAGACTGGGTTGGGTTGGAAGGGACCTTAAAGCTCATCTGTTCCAACCCTTGCCATGGGCAGAGACACCTTCCATTATCCCAGGGTGTTCCAGCCCTGTCCAACCTGGCTTAAGCAGCTACAGTTGAAATTTAATTGCTTTGGTGCTGATATCAGGCCAAATGAGTGACGTGTTTCCAGAGTCTAAAGAGTACTTGTGGTAGGTTTAATTTTGGGCAAACAGTGGAGGAGGTGTGTTGTCAAGTTGTAGGGAAAAAGCCTTGGAGAGCTGTTTTCCTGCATGGTGGCCCAGTACAGTGGGACACTGCCCTTTCCTCAGTGGTGAAATTCAGGTGGATCACAGAATGGTTTGGGTTGGAAGGGATCTTAAAGCTCACCTCATCCCAGACCTTGTCTGTGCACTGTAAGTTGTAGCTGTAACAACAACATATGAGAGATTTTCCTTTTTCAACATATATCTATATATTAATTTTTCTTCTGGAGAGCTGAAGTGCCCTCCCTCCCTCTTATTTGCATCCCTTAGTGAGCAGCTCTTGCTGGAATGTGTAGGAAGCCGTGCAGTGCAGCCTGCCCTTCGCGTGGCACGGAAATGGAGCCGGAGATCCCATGGCTCTGCCGCCGTCCCAGCTCTCACCCCCAAACACGCCTGCCCTGCATCACTCCAGCTCTCAGTCCTGTGACCGGGGCAATCTCAAAGGCAGGTTTAAAACAGCCAAGTCAGCACCTTAACAAAGATGACTGAGGCCCCACCAGCACAGTGTAGACCCCACCTCCCCGTTCCTATTCCTATTCCAGGCAGCAGCTCTGCATCCTTTTACGCTGCGCTGGGTGTATTAAATTAGGGAGCAGAGTGACAGCTGGGCAGGAGCTGGGAACAATGCAGATAAAGTTGGCTTTCAGTGCTGTGACCCTCTCCAGGCTGCACGCCAGGAGACTATAAATAATTGATAGGAGCAGCCACCCTGGCCAGCACGCTAATGTACCGCACGGCTCCGGCGGCGAGCGGAACTGCGCTCCCCATTACATCACCCGGGCTCTCCGACCGCCAATGTCATCTCTCTGCCTTTAAATAATAAATTGCACTGGGAGTCGAAACACTCTTTCGCCCCATTCAAGCCTACCAGGGTGTGCAACTACACAAATGAATTTTACAGATGGTAAAATAAATTTTGTATCAAGCTGAAGAGAATTCCTCGCGGAGGAGTTTCAGCACCGAGGGTTCGCCCCTGATCGGTGATGGGGATCAAAGGCAGCTCTTGGAGGTGTTGGGTCAAGACTTTGAAGCTTGACTTGAGGTCACTGGCCTTAGTTCATGGGTAGTTCTGGGGGTAAAGTTCTCCAGTGTTGCAGGTCAGAAAATCCCCCTTGGCCGTGTCCGCGCGAGTGGCGCGCGCCGGCTCCGCTTCCGCTTCCAGCAGCTGGAGCTTCCCGGCAGTGAAAACAGCCTGATGTAACCCAAACCCTGAGAGCTTTTCCCTGGAGTCTGTCTGTAACCTTCTGCTTCCCCACAGATATGTGGAGAAAAGCTAAAATGTGATTTGGCTAATCATAGAATCATGGAGTGGTTTGGGTTGGAAGGGACCTTAAGGCTCATCCAGTCCCACCCCTGCCATGGGCAGGGACATCTTCCACTAGACCAGGTTGCTCCAAGCCCCATCTAACCTGGCCTTTCCAGACTCTGACCACAAGGGGACACTTTTTTGGTGGACCTTTGCAGCTTTTTAAGCTCATTTTTGTGGCGCTCCAAGGATTTTGAAAATATGATTAAAAGAATAAACCCTATGAGTATTAGACTAGGGTCCACAGTAGGAATTGGGCAGGCTTGTGGTGCCCTGTTCCTGATAAATTAGTGGAGAATAAACAGAGAATCAAACCAGAGAACAGTCAGCTGTTAGTATGGAAAAAATGAGTGAAATTCTGGGAAAACCAAAAGCAAGGACCTGCAGAGTGTGTGACCAGAGCAGTAGGACACAAAGGTGAAAAATGCTTTGCTCTGCATTGAGTATGAAGTAGAGTCACAGAGTCCTTTAGGTTGGGAAGGACCTTTAGATCATTGAGAGCACCTATTCCCCCAGCACTGCCAATGCCACCCGCTGTCCCTAAAGTGCCACATCCACACAGCCCTTAAATCCCTCCAGGGATGGTGACTCCACCACTGCCCTGCAGAGATATTTGGGACTTCCAGGAATTACTTGTCCTGTGAGTGCATCTTGCAAGTCTCAGAATCCATGCAGGGTGGCTGAAAAGGGTGGGTTCTCACCTTGCAGAGAAAGGGACTTAGGGAATGATGATTTCCAAACCAGGAAGTGAGCGATGGCGCAGAGCTGCCTAAGGAAGCGTAAGCTGCTTACGGTGGATTAGATGAGTGCCTGCTTAGCTCTGCAATTAGAGAGGGAGATGGTGTGATAAATCATGAGTAACCAGCTTACCTGTCCCGTGATGTTGTTTATCTCCGGGCACATGTGCTCCAGTTTCCATAGGTGGTAGAGCATCTGCTTTTAAAGGAGTAGGTCTGGGAAAGAGGATGTGCTTTCCACACGGTTTTCTGGGGTTTCTTTGCTACCCTTGAGCATGAATGAAGCTCTTTCCAGAGGAGCACCGATGGGTGTCACCAAACTGGGGTCACACTGCAGGGCTGGTTTGTGTTTTCAAAGAGGTCCTGGGCTCCTGGTCCGAGGCCCATCGGGGTGGTGGCACCAGCCTCTGTGTGCTCTTCTTGAGCCCATCCTTGTCCTACTGCTGCCACCCACGAGCTGCCCTGTGGTGGGACCTCACGGGTGGCAGGACAGGCTGTAGGAGGGGAAGGTGCTGGGTTTTCCAGGGGTGCTGAGCTGCAGCAGCATCTTGGCCTTGCACAGGCTCCCCAGAGGATGCCGTAGTCCTCAGCTGCCGTGGTGGTGCCTGTTCCTCCAGCTGCACAGCGAGAGCAGCCCGCACAGCTCGGGGGTGTTGCTGACGTCTGTCTGTAAATACTCCGGACACAGGAGAGCTTTTATTGGGCATCATGTGTGGAATATTGAAACTGTTCCTTGCTGATGGTTGAGCTCTGGGTTAACCACCTGCCTGTGCCTCCAGCCAGTCCCTGCCAGCCTTCGGTGCTCGGAGGACACAGATCCCAGCACCAGCAGTGCAGAGCTTGCTTTTTTCCATCCCAGGAACTCTGCCATATCCTCCCTGCATCAGCAGCATCTCCTCCATCTCTCCCAGGTACAGCTTAGCAAACACATTCAAAACACTTTTGATGTGGCCAGCTTTGGAGAACTGGTTGATGGGAGAAGTGAATCTTTTCCAGGAAGCCAGCGCAGCCTGTGCACAGTGCTGTAAACTGTGACTGTTGTACTGGTGTAATTGGTGCTTTCCCAGGTGATGGTGACAGGTGACTTGTGCTGGCTGTCCTTGGTAATGGTGGTCCTCAAACTGAAATATCCATCTGGAATTTTAGGCTCTTTGTGGGGATTTGACTCTGAATCAAACCGGAATGCAGAAACTGATACAAGCTATGGAGAGGGGCTTCCAAAGTTAGGGAATAGGGGATAAAGATGCCAAAGATTGATCATAGAATCCCAGACTGATTTGGGTGGGAGGGGACCTTAAAGCACATCCAGTCCCACCCCCTGCCATGGCAGGGACACCTTCCACTAGCCCAGGGTGCTCCCAGCCCTGTCCAGCCTGGCCTTGGCACTGCCAGGGATCCAGGGGCAGCCACAGCTGCTCTGGGCACCTGTGCCAGGGCCTGCCCACCCTCCCAGGGAGGAGTTTCTTCCCAGTGTCCCATCTAACGCTGCCCTCTCCTCCCAGGGAGCCGAGGACACGCTGGTAGCCTCAGCCCCTGCCCGTGCCAGCAGGACAGCAGAGAGCAGAAGATGCTGCTGCACCTCCACGCGTGGCACATCCCTCGGCTGCTTCCCACACTGGCCAGTCCTGCCATCCCCTTCTTCCCCTGTGCCTGCCAGGAACTCCATCCTCCCCTGCAGCTCACCTTCCTGAGCTTGGGAAGGGGCCTGTGCTATTCTTAGCAGCTCGGCAGAAGATGCAGGCAAGAGCCTTTGATGGAGGGAGCAGGAGTAACCATGGCAGTCTCCCGGAATGGGGAACCGTGGATTACAGACATTAGAAGGCATAAAGCAAATAGCAGGATTATCCTCACTGGTGGCTTTCTAGTGAGCAGAAGGCACTACTTGATTTCCATGTTTAGGTGAGGCACTGTAAATTACCTGCAGTTAAAAAATAATGCTAATTAAATTCAGATGCAATAACGATTAACACTGCTGATCTCAATGCACTGGATTTCCTTGCGGCTCTAATTGACAGAGAAAAAGCCCCAACCCTGCCTGGGAAAAGGAGGGGGGGATTCTTGCTTCTGGCTCCGTGCAGGATCCTCCTACTGGTGCAGTTGTCAAGTTTGCATTTCCCCTTTCCTTGCCTTATTATTTTAATTTTTAATTCAAGGCACTTCACAGTATCACAAAGCCATTGAGGTTGCAAAAGACCCCCAGGATCGTGGAGTATGACTGCTCCCCACCCTGTCACCAGACCAGAGCACTGAGTGCCATGTCCAGTCATTCCTCCAGGGATGGGCACTCCACCAGCTCCCTGGGCAGCCCCTCCCAGTGCCTGACCACCCTTTCCATAACAAAATTCCTCCTGCTGTCCAAGCTGAACCTTCCCTGGCACAGCTTGAGGCTGTTTCCCCTTGTCCTGTCCCTGTTCCCTGGGAGCAGAGCCCATCCTCCCTGGCTGCCCTCTCCTGTCCAGAGCTGTGCAGAGCCACAAGGGCCTGGCTGAGCCCCCCGTGTTTCATCAGCCCCTTCCCCAGCTCTGTTCCCTTCCCTGGACACTCCAGCAGAATCAGAGGAGCTGGATTTGCCAGTGCCCAGAGCCAGGATCCAGAGCTGCGCGGAGCTCTGCCCATGGGGCCCTGCAGGTTCCCCATGCCCGTGTGTGCTGGGTGCTCACAGCGAGCCCCAGCTCCTCCCTGCCCCGAGCAGAAGGCACCGTGTCCTGCCTTCTGTGGGGAGGTTTTCCGTGGAGAACCCTCCGTGGAGATTTTCCCTGGGAGAGGGGAAGGGCCCGGGTGTTCGGGGCTGCACTTAGCATGCGAGCGGTGTTCTGTGCGCAGCAAATTCCGCTTTCAGCTTCAGCGAGTGCTGAGCCTCTGCCTAAATGGGCCTGCTAAAGATATTTTTTGACATTTGAAAATCCTATTAAGGCCGTTTCTCCGTCTCCCCTCGCTCCCTCCCTGCTGCCAGCTCACCATGGAGGCTCTGCAAAGGTTTCTTTAGGCGGCCGGGTCACGTCCCGCACAACAGGCTTGGGGAATATGGGTCACAACGAGACGAGGGGAACAAAAACCATATTGTCCTCGTGTCTTACGCTGATGGCTGATTGAGGGACTCCCTGAACGGACAGTTTAGGGTCTTAATGAGGTCCCAAACATGAGGTAATTCAGAATGTGCCCCTTTCAGGCTGCCTGCTCGAGGCTCGGGTTCCTCGCTCCTGCTCCAGCTCCTCTTTTCCAAGGGCACACGTCCTTGGAGCAGAGTTTGCCATGGTTCACCTTCCTGCGTGACTCACTGGTGAAGCCCATGAGCACACTGTTGATTCTCTTATTTACAAATAATTCTCTAAGTTGTAGCTGTTACTCATTGACTTGAAAACTCAGGGCTGGAGGCTGGGGCTGGTCCCTTCAGCCTCATATTGCAGCTTCTTCTCCAGACCTCTGTAAAATTTAATTTAAAGAAAGATTTCTATCAAATCCTCATTTTCTGGGAAATTCCTGAAACCGAGAGCAGCCTGCAGTGGGACAATCACCAGTTGTGCTGGTAGGTGTGTAATTACCCAGGTTTTGGGGAGCGGGGATGCAAACAAGTTTGCATACATTGAATTACAGGCGGTGTTTTAATAGTATGTTTTTTAGGTCTTGGCTTGGATCCAGAATTTTTTCGTGCTATTATCCTCTATTTACAGCTTTCAGAAATCAGCTGATGTCACTGCACATATGTTTAGAGCCGTTGCTAAGGTGATTAGCTCCAGAATTCAACGCCTACGCAGCGCTGATGAAAGGCTGAGAAACTGCTCGGCAGCGTCTGTTCAGAGCTTTGTCGGCTTCAACTATTAAGAACCATAAAACAATATTACCCAATTTTAGGGTAAATACGTTGGCCTTGACTGATAATCATGCATCAGGTTCTACAGGAGCAGAGGATTTATCTGGCACGTTTAACTAAGCCTGGGAATGTTTTTCCCTGGGAAGGTGTTTTAAAATCACCCAGTTCCTCATTTCCATGAGCCTGTGCAGGGTTGTGAGTTCAGGGTTTCCTCTGCCAGGAGGTGACAATCCAGGCCCAGGCCAGATGTCTGCTGTCTGTCCCATGGGCAGGGACATTGTCCACTATCCCAGGTCGCTCCAAGCCCTCACAGCCAGGAATTTCTTCCCAGTATCCCATCCATCCCTGCCCTCTGGCAGTGGAAGCCATTCCCTGTGTGCTGTCCCTCCATGCCTTGTCCCCAGTCCCTCTCCAGCTCTCCTGGAGCCCCTTTAGGTGCTGGAAGGGGCTCTGAGCTCTCCCCAGATCATTCTTTTCTCCGGCTGGACAGCCTGTCCCAGTCCCTCAGCTCTCTCAGACTCAGCAGGACCCAATCTCTAGTGAGAGTCTGTCCTCTGGAATAGAAATTAAAGTCATTTACCTTCCTCTCCCCTTGTAGACAATGATATCAAGTTGCCTTTCTCACCAGGACTGGGATCCTGCCCAGCTCCTGCTCCCAGAGCAGCAGAATACCTTTATTCATGGTAAAGAAGCCATGGAATAGAATCAAATTGCCCACAGCCTACACCAAAAATGGGCTACCAGGTTACATTTTATAGGTGAAAACTCTATTTTGGTTTAAGTTAGTATATTAAATGCACGTGGAATATCTTCTTTGCAGTTCAAGGCATGTTAATGCCCTTTAAAAAATCCAAAAATTAAAAATCTACCCTTTAAACTACAGAAAGATTTACATATAGATGTGGTTTTGCCCCAGTCACTAGTGCACAGTATGTATTGTAGATGTTCACAAGCATTTTTTTTTTCCCTGTGAGTTTGCTGCTCTCCCACTGATTATTTTTTTCCTTTCCTTTTTTAAAGGAATCTGGCTAAGGCTTGACCTAGTTTGGCTGTCATCACACCGTGAACAGTGCAAGCCTTCACCTAACATAGCTCCCTATATTTTTGTTCTGTAGGCTGTGCAAAAATAGCCACACACAGCCAACAGCTGGGGGTGAGCAGCAGCACGGGGTTTGTGAGGAGCAGGGCTGGGAAGGGCCTTTGGCTCAGGGATCTCTCAGCAGTGGGATGGGAGCCTCTGAGGGGATTGTAAAAGTGGAGAGGGACTTGGGACAGGACTTCCCACTCTGGACTCTCTCCTGCCATCCCCTCGAACCTGCTCCTGGGCTCTGGGACCTTTCCCAGAGCTGTCCCCTGGGTGGGTGACACGGGAACCTGCCTGAGCCAGGGGGGTGCAGCCACCTTCGCCCTCCTGGGATTTGAGCTTTCGCTCTGGGAATCCAAATATAGCTCCGTGTGATCAAGTGCTCGCAAAGAAATGGAGTAATCCATACTTGGGACAAGTCCAGAGCTTAAAATTCCTGTCAGCCTCTTCCCCGGGCTCGGCAGCATGTCCTGCACTGAAGGCGTTGGAGAGTCAAGGTCTTTGCTGCTGATGGTTTAATTTGGACAATGAGCATCACTTAAAAGTGGCATTTTACTGCATTCGTTTCACTCTTACTTTCCAAAGAATCCTTGTGATGCATTCAGGCTCCTCCCTTTGGATGCTAATGGACTTCTGCTGGGATTTTGTTGTTCCTGAGAAGCACCAGGGTCCCATGTGCAGGGGCTGGGGCTGCAGGGCTGCTCTGCCCCGAGACAATGCCCCCATTCAGGGCCGGCTCAGGGGAGGGGCAGTTCTGGTGGCAATTAGTGTGCAAAGCTGCTCCTAATCGATGCCTTTGCTGGATGTCCAAAGTGCTGAGCTGGTCCTTCCTGGCTGCACTAAACTAAACGTGTTCCTCAGGCTCTGTTTAGAAAGCAAGGGAAAAAAATTCCCCACTTCACATCTCAGCAAGAGCAGAGCATCTGTAAGAACGGTGGTGGGAAGAGAGTGGTTACAGCTGGTTTGGACCACCCTTTTTGGGAGTAAAACCTGCTACAAATAGTGCTTGTTCCTCACATCCTTCATCTGGGGAGTGGAGGGACTGGCTGTAGTGGGACAGCCAGAGGTGCTCCCATGGGATGAGGGTGTTGTGAGGGTGTGAGGGGCTGCCACAAGCCCGGAAAAGCTGTGGCTGCCCCATCCCTGGGAGTGTCCAAGGCTGGATTGGACTGGGCTTGGAGCAATCTGAGATAGTGGGAGGTGTCCCTGCCCATGGCAGGTAGTGTAGAATGAGATTAATGTCCCTTCAACCCAGAGCCCTCCAGGATTCTGTGGTTTAATTTGCTGTCGTACATCCTTAGCAGAGGACTAAACAAGCCACGTTTTGCTGTAACTCCAATGCCAAAATTTCCAGTACATCCCAGTATTGTGGGTTGTGCTGTGTGCACAGGCTTAGCATGGCAGGGAAGCACTGGCTGTCCTGCACAGCTCTGATGTGTCCTGGCACGGTGTGGCACCTGTGACATCCTGCCTTTCCCAGGAAACCCCCGGCACTGGGAGCCGTGTGGTTTCTCCAAATCCCAGTGTGCCCGTACCCTGCTGGTCGTACCCGAAGGAAACAATCACACTTTGTGTTTCCCAAGCTGTTTTTAATCTCCTGGCTCAATCCCAGTCACGAGGCTCTGAGGTGGAAGGGCTTAGAGGGACCCACATGAATCGTGCCCATCCCCATCGGCCCCGGGAGCAGACCTGGAACAGCCACACTGTGTGATCCCGTGTGCCAGGGACTGCAGGAGGCTGCTCTGCTGCCTGGGCTGGCCTTGGGAATGGGCTGGAATGCAGCAGGCTCTGATGGTCCCTGCTGGGGCAGTGTCCCTGGATGGGTCTGGGGAGGTTTGAACCAGCCATGGCTGATGTGTGGCCTTCAGGGCTTTGTCACACTCGGGCTGTGCTGTGGCTGTTTGACCTCTGAACAGGGATGGACTTGCCTGGAAGTGGGAGCTGGAGAGCTGGCCCTCAAGTCCTGCCATGCTGAGTGCCACTCTTGGGAGCATCAGTATGGAGTCATCACTGAGTCATGGAATGGTTTGGGTTGGAAGGACCTTAAAGCTCATCTTGTTCCACCCCCTGCCATGGCAGGGACACCTTCCACTGGCCCAGGTTGCTCCAGCCCTGTCCAGCCTGGCCTTGGACACTGCCAGGGATCCAGGGGCAGCCACAGCTGCTCTGGGCACCTGTGCCAGGACCTCACCAACCTCACAGGGAAGAATTTCTTCCTTATACCTGATTTGAATTTCTCCTCTTTTAGTTTAAAACCATCACCCTTTGTCCTGTTGCAGCAGGCCCTCCTGGAAGGTTTGTCCCCATGTTTCTTATGGGGCTCCTTTAGGTACTGAGAAGCCATTTTAGGATTTGCTAAAATGAGTAAATAATAGAATTATTTATAGGTCATTGGCAGGTATAATTCCTACACGGGGGCTACATTCAGGTGTCCTACCATGACTGCCTGGGGAGTAGCCTGTGCTCAGAGCACTTTGGGGATAATTATATGTGGAGTTTTGGTTTTCCTTGGACTTTATGCAGTTGTTCCCTTTTGTGTAGAAGGTGGGATTGAATGTGAAGCCCCCATGTGCTGGGGCAGCTGCTGGAGATGTTTCCAGCTCTGTCCTGGCTCTCTGATGGCTCAGCACACCCACCCCAGGTGATGGGGCTGGTGCAGCACAGTGGGTGGGTTGGGTGCCATGGGGTGGGATAGACTTTCCCCACACGGCACCGAGGCGTTAACATTTTCCCTGGAATTTTAAATAAATCTCTTCATGTGCAGGCTGGGTTGTGACTCACACCCTTGGGCTGATGGCAGCAGCAGCAGCAGCGTGGTGAGCTTGCACTAAAATGAGGACAGAACTCAGCTTCTTAAGGGTGGTCACGTGTTAAAGATGCAAAAGGATGTAAAGATGCAAAAAAAAAAAAAAAAAAAAAAATAAGGATGGGAGCGAAAACCAGCAGGTGGAAGTGTCCTGATCCAGCAGTTTCTTTCCATCCAGAGTAATGAGGGATTGGAGAGCTGCAGTGTTCCCTGCTCACACACACGTTTATGGACAGTGTGTTATGGCCCAGAGCTAGAAACAAGTGCTTTTTAGCATTGGAAAGGCAGGAAATTGCCCTTCTCATGGTGTGAAGGTCTTGCCTCTGCTCTCTGAGAAATGTTGAACATGTCTTTTAAATGGAAGAGAGTGAAAATTGTGTTGTGGATGATCTTTGATTCCACTTAGACTGTGGAAAACTATAGTGCTGATTTAAAAAAAAAAGGAGGAAAAACCCATAAACCAATTTAGAGCAAGCTGGATTAAATGTGTTGGTTAATGCTGTTCCTGTAAAACCATGTGGCCAGGTCCAGCAGAATAGGGAGATACAGAGCAGTTTTGGAAAATCTACTTGGGGAGGTCTTGAGGAGAGAGGGAAAGAGGAGAAAATAACAACATGAATGGATGGCTTGACTTCAATTCCCTGCACTTGGACTTAACTCAGGGAAAATATGTTGTGACAGTGAGTGAGTCATACAGAAACTGCTTGGAAATAGAGGGGAACATGAAAATACCTTTGGGTTTGGCCAGTGGGGACCTGTACCTTCACAGACAGGCAGTGAGGGAGGGGAGTGGGTGGGAATGGGGCACAAGGGGGCCATGGAGGTTGTAGTAAGGTGGGGGTCTTGGAGATCCTTTCCAAACTCAGTGACTCTGGGATTCTATGTGCACAGAGCACGTGGGTTCCATGAGGAGCCATGGCTTGGTTTGGGATGTGTTGGTGGAGTGGGAGGAAAAGGAGAAGGAGGAAGGCTGGGGAAGCCCTTGAAGGTCACCACACTCTCCAGCCTTGCAGAGCAGCACAAGGAGCCCTTGGCCAGTAGAAGAAGATGAAAGAATGTCTGTGCAGATGTGTTTGTGTGGATATTCTGTGGGAAGCACTGGGGAGTCTGTTCTGTGTGTTGTGGGTATGCAGCTGGATCTTCCCTGCCTAAAACAAGACACATAGAGAGGGAGGAGGGCACAGATGGATCCAGGGGCTCTGGTGCCCCTCAGGTGCTGGCACAGGGGCAGGAGGAGCCCGTCTGGTGAATCAGCACCCCTGGGTCAGGGTGCTCTGGCCCCAGGCTGTGCCTGCAGGCAGCTGAGCGCTCCCGTGGGAGCAGGTTTGGGCAGGAATCTCATCCAAACAGCCTCTGACTAAGTCCCATTGCCTGGTGCAGTGCCAGGCTGGGTTTAGGATGTGGCTGCACCTTGGAAAAATCTTGGGCTCTTGCTGTGAGGTCCCTTTAAAGCAGTGCTCACATGACAGGCTGCTTACAGGGAAAATTGAGCTTCTGCTGCAGCACCTGGTGCATCCCAAAGTCTCTGACAACTGCCTTGGAAAGCAATCTCAAAGCCTATCTGTCTTGACAGTGTCTCTTAATGGCTTACTAATAATGCCTGAAGATTTGCTGGAGCTGTGCCACAGCCCTGCTGTAGAATCACAGAATCATGGGATGGTTTGGGTGGGAAGGGACCTTGCAGCTCCTCCTGTTCCACCCCCTCGCACAGGTAGGATCACCCTCCTCCAAACCTTGTCCAGCCTGGCTTTGGCAGGTTCAGAGTGCTCTGCTCTCCTCCAGACTGAGAACCTCTCAGTTTTTCGTGATTAAACTAAATCCTCCCAAACTGGGAGCCTCAGAAGGTGTTTTCCAGGCTCCCTCCAGCAGGCAGCCAGCGCAGGCAGGGTGGGATCTCCTCAGTTCCTGGCAGAGATGCAGTGTTCAGGAGTGCTTTGTGGTGGGGAAAAGCCCGTGGGGTTCATTGTCACCTACAGCCACTTCATCGTGGGGGACATGGGAGTGGCTTGGATTTCTAAGAGATAATGTTATTGTGTGAATCCTAAAGCAAAAATTCCAGCTCCATAAACATATTTGCCATTGCATGAGGTTTGTGCCTGTCAGGATGGGGAAGGGGTCATGTAATCCAGGCATGCAGCACTGGATTAAATTATCATGTGCTACAGGGTTTTAAATCTCAGGGTTTGCTCTCATTTTTGGAGGGGAGGGGGATTTCTGGGACACAGCAGCATTGCTGCCAAGCTGAAGGAGGCTTTTATTGTAAAATAAAATGGGAAGCAGAACACTCAGTGCACACCTGGGTTTTAGTCATCACCAGAGAAGGTTTGTGTACAGCCCTGTCAGCTCAGAGTGCTCCAGAGTGTTTGTGGCGGGAAGAGGGAAATTGGGAAGAATTTCTTCACAGAAAATGTTGTCAGTCATTGGCACGGGCTGCTCAGGGACCTGGTGGAGTCCCCATCCCTGGAGGTGTTCAGGGGATGCCTGGACATGGCACTTAGTGCTCTGAGCTGGTCACAGGGTGGGCATTGGTCACAGGTTGGATTTGCCGGTCTTGGAGGTCTTTCCTAATCTCAATGATTCCATGAAAGCGAAAGCAAATGGAAGCCAAGAGCTTTGCTGGTGAGATTGTGGGATGGTCAGTTTTGCTGTTGGGAGAACGAGCAGGTGCAGCCAAGCACGTGGAGAATCCCTGGGCTAATAAGCAGGGCACAAAGGCAGCACGAGGCTGGATTTTTCATCTCCAAACCCCCGAGTGCTCCGGCGGCCAGGCAGTGCCGGGCTCTGCTCCTGGCCCGTCCTCCTCCCTCCCCCGGGCTCCGCTGACGCCGTGTTAATAATTACTAGAATGTACTTTCGGGCAGGTTATTTGTTTTCCCTCCTCATGATGTGCAAGAGCGGATAATGAAATTAATTTGCACACTTGGTGAGTTTGCAAAGCCGGCTTCAGCCACGTTGCCACGATACTGCGGCGGTGCCGGCGGCTCCCGGGGCCGCTGTTTGCACAGCCAGGGCAGCCGGCTGCTGGCGTGGGCAAACAGAGCTCCGAGGGAGCTGGGGCCTACCCAGCCAGGAGGAAAAGCTCCCTGCAGAGCCAGCACGGAGCGTGCGGGCAGTAAAAGCCCTGCCAGGCTGTAAAACCCCTTTCCAGCCTGTTAAACCCCTTTCCGGCACGAAGGGTTTGAGGCTGCTGATTCCAACCAAGTTTAGTAGGTCAGCAGCCCAAGGGAGAAATTCCAGTGGTGCTCCTGCAGGTTGTGGAGCTCCTGGTGGGATCACCTGGAGCCCATGGGTGTATTCAGATGTTTTGTTGTTGCTTGTCTCTGAGTCCTGTATCCCCAGCCCAGGTGTGTGGTAAACCTTGGTGTTTTCCAGGAGCACAGGGCAGTGTTCCTTGGAGCTGGCCAGGCTCTGCTGGGCAGGTCTCAGTCAGGAGGTGTCTGGTGAAGCTGTGGGATTCTCTGGAGACATGAATGAGCTTGACTGTGCAGTGATTGGGAACTGCAGCTCTGACATTCCCATCTCCTTCACCACGAGCTTGGCCGGGGGACAAAATCAGTTTGGGACAAGACATGGTTGGGTTGTTTTCTGTGCCCTAAGTCACTAGCAGGTAAAGGACTGAGCAAAGAGCACAAACTCTGCCAAAGGCTGACACTCCTGTCCTGCTCCTGAGGCCCCTGGGTCTGAGCCATGGGTACCCAGCAGCATCTGCCCTGTGGTGCAGGGGGAGCTCAGTGTGGCTGTGTGTTCCTGAGCCAGGTTCTGCCAGGATTCCACTCTGGTCTGTGAGAAGGTTCAGAGCTCAGATCACAGGGAGCAGCTGAATCCTCAGCTCTCAAAGCTGTGGTTGGCCTTTGCTTGCTGTGATCCTGCTGGGAGCACGTGTGCCAGGTGTGCCACGTCAGCCTGGCACAGACCTGGGGCACCAGCAGTAAATAGTACTGCTCCCATTGTTCCCTTCCTACCTGGCTCCTCATGATCCCGCTCCAACGCTTGGCTCCATGCATCCCTTGATGTGTTATTTTGGGGTGGCTGCAGCCTGGCTTGGGGTTGCTCTTGGGGTAGAGGTTCCCCGTCACTCCCAGCTTATTTCCCCCCTGCCAGGGTCACAAAGCCTGGTTTTGATCCCTGCCTTCTCCAAATTCTGCTACCAAGTGCCACGTGTTCACCCCGGGCTCCTCAGCCTGGGGGAGGCAGGCGGATCCAGCAGGCAGCTGGGAGACAGACCTTGCTTTTTAAGGAAGACAAGGAGGCGGCAGAGAATCTGTTGGGTTTTTTTCCCCCAATTTGCCACACGTATGTGTTGTCTGAGCTTTGCCTTGTGGAAGATGCTGGGGCTCCTGGGTGAGCTGTGGTGGGGCTGTGCTGGGGACATCCCAAGGCCACACACATCCCACCACAGCACGTGTCTGGTCAGCTGCTCCAGGTGTTCCTGGAATTACAGAGTCATGGAATGGTTTGGTGTGGAAGGGGCTTTAAAGCTCATCTCATCCCACCCCATACCATGGGCAGGGACACCTTCCACTAAAGCAGGTTGATCCCAGCCCTGTCCAACTTGGCCTTGATCACTCCCAGGGATGGAGGAACCACAACGTCTCTGGGTGTTCTCAGATTCTGGCCAGTGTTGAAGCAATAGCTTTATAACAAATTGTTTTACCAGAGGCCTCGTGTCACTTCAGTGGGCTCAAAATCAGGAGGGGCTTTCAGGTTTGTGTTTTTGGAGACTCACGTCCTTAGAGAAAAATCTGTTAAAGCAGGATCTGTTCAAACAGCTCCTCACAGCACCTTCAACAAGAGCTCCATAGAGAAAATGAAGTTTCCCCCATACAAGAACGTACCCTTTTTGCTAAACACATTCCTGTGTCTTTATGTACAATTCCTTCACAATCTGCATGATTGGGAGATGGAAAGCTGCAGGTTGGTGGAGCATTCACCTTGCTTTGACAGTTTGCAAACGAGCAGCAGGGCTGTGCCGTGCCCAGAGCTCCCCTGCCGGCCCCTGGCCCAGGATGGCCCCTTGCCCTGGCCGGGTTCCTGGCACGGAGATGGGCATGGCCAGAGCTCCTGGCACTGGGAGCAGGCAGGCTTGGCTGCTGGGACAAGGTGGGTAGAAGCAAGGAAGGTAACAGGCAAGGTGCTTCTCCCCATACACCTGGCAGCAGAGGGTGTGTGGTTCGCTTGAGGAGCTCAGGATTTGTGTTGGCTGTGGCACGCAGAGCCCCACGGAAGCACAGCAAGGGCTTTCCTGTCACACAGCTCTGCTGCAGTGATGGGCTGTCGTCAGCAGCACAGCTTCCAGCTCGAGCTGAAACAGTCAGGAAAGGCACTGTTGGTATCAGTGTGTCAGGGCTCAGGGAGCCACCAGGGCTTTTAGAGTGGTACAGAAGGTGTGGTGACAGTTCTGCTGCTGGGAGGGAGCACCAGCAGCTGAGCATGAGGGGAACCAGCTCTGAGTGAGCCCAGAAATGTGCAGAAGGGAGCCTTTCCATGCCCTCACTCTGCTTCCATGCCCTCACTCTGCTTCCAGTACCCACTCTGCTCTCCTGCTCTCCTCTCTGCCCATCTCATCTCCCCAGGTGTCTTCTGTGCTTACAGACTTCCAGTTTATCAATCGTTCTTTTCATGGAATCATGACATGGTTTGGGTGGGAAGGGACCCTAAAGCTCCTCTTGTTTCACCCCGTGCCATGGTCAGGGACACCTTCCACTGGCCCAGGCTGCTCCAAGCCCATTTCAGCCTGGCCTTCTGGCCACGTCTATTCAGTTGTTGCCCTGTCATTTAAAAGCTGACAGTGACATGGCAAACAAATCCCAGTGCAGCTGCAGTGTTTAGTCCGTGGATCAAATGTGAGTCTGGAATCTGGAAGCCACTGGCCTCAGTGAGAAAGAAGACAGAGGAAAACAAAACTCCTGGGTTTGCAGGCCCCAAACAAGAGGAAATTGCTGAAGTTCTGTGCTGGGCTTTTCCCAAAGCCTTCAGAGCCCCTCTGTGAGATTTGTCCAGTCTGGACCTTGCTTCAAAATCCACCAAAATATTTCTGAGGTTCCCACACTGGGAGGAAGCACGAGGATGCTGAGATGGAAAGAGGGGTCCTGGGAAGAGTTGTGTAAGAATGGGAGAATGAAGAATGTTTTGCTGTCATTACCATGGATTTTCCTGCTCACAGCTGGAAGAAGATGTTACTTGGCTGTTGCGACATCGTGGACTGAAACCAGATATAAACACAATCATCCCAAAGCTTTTGTCCAAATCCCCCGAGGCTCAAGCAGGGATTTCACTGGGGGGTAGCTGGTGCTGCAGAGCCCTCAGTCGAGGGTCTCCTCCCCTTGAAGGACCCCTTTGCAATGGTCATGGCACCTTTTGCAAAATAGTTTTGGTTTCTTCCTCATGTAACGAATGTGCTTGGTTGTAGTCTCCTCTTGGTTTAAGCACTCAAGTCATGTGGTTTATTTGTAGCTGTTTCTTGTCCTGGATGTGGACACAGAGATCAAAAATTGGGCAGGACTGCAGTGAGTCTCAGTTGGGTTTTACTGGAGGCTGTGTGTCCATTAAATACGTGTGTGTGTCCATGTGCACATGTATGTACAGAGATGGACACTGGGAATTTGGAGTATTTCTGGAGTTCAGGCAGCCCGGACTCCCAGGGCCAGCTCTCTGTTCAGCTGTGCTGTATCACAGCCAATTCTGAGTGCCCGGGGGCAAACAAGGCACAGAGTTGTCAGTGATGAGGCCACAGGATGGTGATTCCTGTTCTCATTTAAACAGCCAAAAATGAGCCCAAACTCATCCCTGATCCTGCTCCCTTCCCGAGCCTTCCTTTGTGCAGCTGAGCAGCAGATGGGACCCGCCAGAGCCGCCGTGAGCTTTCCACAGGAGCAGTGCTGGTCCTGCAGCCTCCCCTGGGGACAGGGCCCTGGTGCCAGCAGTGGAAGGTGGACCATGCACAGGTGGGAGCTCAGAGGGTCCCCAGCCTGGCCGAGGAGGGAGCAGAGCGAGCCAGCAGCCCCTGCCAGCCCCGGTGCCACCGCGGGGAGGGTGACGCAGGTCGCTGCCAGGGCACCGACGGCCGCTGCTGCTTCATCTGTCACCCTTTGGGCTGTGATGGGCAGGGATTGTCTGTGCTCACTTCTTTCTCCGTCCTGAAAATCGGGTCTGGCTCGTTTCTGGGGGCTTGGCTGATGCTCCTGAACCCCTCGAGCTGTGCTTGGAAGCTGCAGCCATGGCTATGTGCCGGGCACGGGGGGCAGAGCCCAGCTCTCCAGACTGTCGTGGGAGTGGAGCTGGTTCTGCAGATCTGTGGTGCTCGAATTTTGCCAGGATAAAGCAGCCCTGGGGGATCCCTGTCTTTCCCTGTCTCACCCTCTCGCATCCTGGTGAGCTGCAGCTGAAGGCTTCATCCTCCTTGGGCTTCTCAGTTCAACAGCATCACGTTTCTCCCTTGTTCTCTTTATGCTGGGTAGTTTGGGCTGCATTTTTCCTCCATGTGCAGCAGCACTGGGAATAGTCAGGTGGAGTCGATCATTGTTTTAGGGGAGCTGATGTGCAGAAATTCTGGTGTTCACTGTGTTGGCAGATGTGGTTACAGCTCTTCCCTGGCTGAAGCCTGATGGGTGTCCAGCAGGAGCAGAGAGATGGGAGAAGCACAGAGTCCTGGGCTGATGATCCAGAGCCGTCCCAGAGAGGACAGCAGTGTGCTGATCAGCTTTCCCACCCTGGCTGACAGTGGTGCAGCAGGGCCCTGTGCTGCTCCAGCCTTCCTGTAACTCCAGCTGCTCCCAAGGTTTCCACATCCCAGCTAATCCTGCTCCCAGACCACAGCCTGGAGCCCTGACTCAAAGGCAGTTTTGTAACTTGGCCAGCACCCAGATCATCGGCAGCATCCCGAAATGGAGCAATACCAGAGGCAGCTGTGTACGGATAATTGAGGGAAGGGTTTGTGGGAAAAATTGCTCCCGGAGAAACCACACAGGCAGAGTGGCTGCTTGTGGGTGCAGGGCACTGTCAGGGCTCTTCTAGCTTGGATTTTGTGTCTCTGGAGAATGGTCCCAGCTGGAAGATTCTGAATCACAGTGTGGTTGGGCAGAAATTTCCAAATATAATCCTGTTAAATAGCAACACTTGGTGCAATAGAAATATGTTGAGTTGTCAGAATTGGAGAGCTGACCTCATGCTGGGGCAGGAGGAGACACTGGCAGGTCACAGGTGTGGGGTTGTGGTTTGAGTTGAACCCCTCGGCCAGCCCGTGGCAGGGCTGGAATGAGATGGGCTTTAAGGTTCCTTCTGGCCCAGTCTGGCATTCTGGGATTCCAGCTTAGTAACTTTACTTGGCTGGTGTGTGTGTTTGAGAGAGCAGCAAGCCTTGC
Source organism: Sitta carolinensis (assembly GCA_032173965.1). NCBI lineage: Eukaryota > Metazoa > Chordata > Aves > Passeriformes > Sittidae > Sitta > Sitta carolinensis. The sequence continues at coordinate 1,313,947 of CM063292.1, forward strand.
CCAAGCCAGTCAGTCAGGAGGTCAGGATATATGGGGTAAGGCAGAATAAATATTTTGGAAAAGTGGAAGAAAGGACAGTTACTTGGGACAAGGCAATGACTGAGAGCAGGAAAGGAGAAGCCGAGGTGAAGAAAGATGTGTCATCTGTAAGAACTCCTGATAAGGAGAGACATCCCCTTTCAAGAGCTGGGAACAAACAGGTGACAGGTGCCCAGGGTGAGGAAGGATGTGGAGTTGGAGGTGAGGACAGGCTGGAGCTGTGACTCCAGGTGATGGTGCTTCCCCTCCCACTGTGCTCCAGGGACCGAGGGCTCTCTATTCCCTCGGTTTGAGTTCTGGCTGTAACAATTAGCACCTCGCACTGCTCCATCTCAGTAATAGCTAATCTTTGTGATTACCCATTGTCAGGTGCTGAGGAAACCACCTGTTTTTGCTGTGCAGGTTTGCAGGGCTCCTGCTGCTCCTGCTCGTGTGTACTCACTGTGGAAAACCATGGACTTTGCTCTACTGGAGCGAGCTGGAGCACAGAGAACAATTGCTCCTTGTTCCCCACACTGCACGTCCTTCTGGTGCTCACAGGCAATTTTAGGGCCTGACTGTGGCTCGTGTTGGCCAGACAGGTGGAGGATGACCTGGTGCAGGGCAGGTGCTGGGGATGCCCTGGTGGGGCAGCCTGAACACACAGCAGGGCTGGGTTGAGGCTGGGCAGTGGTGTTTTTGAGAAGCTGTGGGTGCCTCGTCCCTGCAAGTGTTGGACAGGGCTTGGAGCAGCCTGCTGGAGTGGAAGGTGTCCCTACCCATGGCTGGGGGTGGAACAGGATGAGCTTTGAGGTCACTTCCAGCCCAAGCCATCCTGGGATTCAATGGTTCTGTGTGTTGAAAGATATCAGCTCTTGGTTTTTTCCCTTTGCTTTCCAGAGCTGGGGGACAAGTGTCAAATTGTGGGCGTGAGTTATTAATCTAAGGCTATTTTCAAAGATTTAAGACAGCATCCTTAAAAGGAGACTGAAGTATTAAAATTTTCATTTTTCACTGGCTTGTTCATATTCCAACCTTTTCAGACCAAACAAACGTGTTGGATCTGTGCAAATAATGTCTGGGGCTCTAATTGCATCGGGGGGTTTGCACGGGCAGGAGCCTCCAGCCAACTCCCTCCTATTCTGGCATTTAAAGAAGGCTCCACAATCTTTTTTGCTCCAAGCTGGTGGGGTAGGGGCAGGCTCCAATGCACAGATCGTGGGCATGAGCTCATTTGTTGTGGCTTCAGATTGAATGGCAGGAGTTTGGCTACTCTGTAGGAGGGCTGGGACCAGGAAAGGCTGCCATTCACCTTGGAGATACATCTGGAAATGTTCTTTATTCTTTGCTGTGAGGATGGGCAGGTTGCCCAGAGAAGCTGCCCCATCCCTGGAAGTGTCCAAGGCCAGGTTGGATGGGGCTTGGAGCAGCCTGGTCCAGTGGAAGGTGTCCCTGCCCCTGGCACAGATATGGATGTTGGGGTGTTGCTGGCTGGTTCCATGAAGCAGGAGGGGTAGGGATGGGGCGTTTAAATGTACACGGGCATCCATAGGGTTGGTTAATGAGGGGCTGCTCTCCTGCTGGGCCCAGTGTTGGTGTTGTCTGTCAGGGGCTGGAATCTGTCCCTGGGCTTTGTCCTTGTTCTCTGTGCCTGTCCCAGTTTGCCTGTTGCCTTCACTGGGAGCCTGTCCTGGCTAATGGGTGCCACTGCTGCCTCCCGGCTGCCCACACATCCTGGGGTTGAGGCCAGCAGTGCTTTCATCCTCCTCCTCTTCCTCCTGCCTCCAAGGGCCAGATGACACCCCTTCCCTCCCATCCCTTTTGGGACCGTGGCCTTTTGAGGTCCTTCACAGACATGTTTGGTCTCAGTGTGTGGCTTGGACTTGGTGTGCTCTGGGCAAAATGAAAACCATTTTCAACAGTTCCCTTGGCCCATCGAGAGGACAGGGGGACGACCGTGGGTGGGTGTGCCCGGGGCTGGCTCTGCCATTCCCAGCCAGACCCATTCTGCATGGCTGTATTCCAGAGAGTCCTGTTCCTCCATCCTCCAGGAGGGTGCTCAGGGATGCTGTGGGGGCTCTGACCCCCATCCAGGGCAGGGTGACTGGGCTGGGTGTCCTCCCTGCTCTCCAGCTTTCTCCCAGCTGGCAGTACTCCATGGGCTGGGACCACCAGAGCCTCCCCTGCTGGATCCAGCCATCCTGAAACAGCAGGAGCTGCCATGCCCAGGCCAGTCCATCCCAGGGCAGGCTCCCCCTGTCTGTTCAGCACTTTCCCAGGGGGTTGTGTGGGATCCAGGCTCTCCAGAGCGGGGTCTGCTGTGGCCAGGCTGGGGGCTGGTGTGCACCATGCACACAGCCAGGACTGGCCCCTGGCCAGGGGTAAACAGCTCCTTTGTTTTCCTGGAGAAGTACGAGGGATTATATTCTGTTGAGCTCACTCGGTCTCCCACTTGGTATTGTGCAGCCACATGTAATCAGCTCCTGCGAGGAGCTGAGTTAATTGTTTGTGAAATAGGAAGGGTGCTGGTTGTGTCCTGTAGGGAGGTGAACTTGAGAGAGGGGCATCGTGGAAAAGGGGGTGGCTTGTCCAGCTCCCAGATTAGGAGGGATTGAAGCCAAATTGTCGTTCTGCAGCCCTAGATTTGCCACTCTGCAAATGCTCTGTGGCGAGCTGGGGAAGGCTCTTCCAGCCGGGATACTGTGCCTCCCCTCTGACTCTTATTAAACGTGCTTAAAAAATGAAACGAACTTATTAAACGTGCTTAAAAATGAAACGAAGGCTGCGTCGTTGTCGGTAATTGTTGTGCAAATGTGATACTCCCTGCAAGCTGTGGAACAGGCCAGGGCTGTGTTTACCCGGAGAGGCAGCCGGCTTTCCAAGTGTAATGAGTCAGCTCCGCGAACAGAAGGGGCGCAGAATTAATCTGGCATCCGTCTGGCCTTTTCTCAGTTAAACAGGTTTTGGAAGCTCCACGTGAATAGGTGCCTACCCTGGTACAAGCAGCCACAAAGACTTGGGAGTGGGCATGGTTTTTTTGGGACTAGTTTGGCAGCGTGCGGGTCGTGGGGTGCTTGGAGCAAGGCAATGACGTGGGGCTGGGTTTTGGCTGCTTGGTGCCAGCAGAGGGGAGGCTGCTTGGGTTTAATATCCATTGCAAAGTGTAAATTAATTTCTCTTGCCCAGCACTTCATCTGAATTTCCACCTCTTAGATTTGCAGTGAATGTTGAAGGGAGTATTGTCCTCTGCTGCTGCCTCCTCCCAGGCACGCGCTCCTTTCTCCTGTACCTGCACCTTAATGAGCCCCTGTAAGAGAAACCGAGGGGAAATAATTCTTACATTTTCCCAGCTGCCTAATGATGCCTGGCAGAGAGGTTCCTGGGGCTGGGAATGGCTGGAGCTGCTCCTGCAGTGAGCATGGAGGGCTCTGGTGTCCTGGAGCTCAGCTGTCCCCATGTCGAGCAGGGGGGCACAAGGTTTTCTGTTTTCTCAGTTCCCAAAGTTTTGTTCCTAAATATGGATAACAGCCCTCGCACAGCCCAGGCAGAGGAGCTGGCTGGAGCTTTAGCTGCCTTGGGAAGCAGTCTCCTGCTGGAATCACCAGCACTGTCTGGGCCTGGTGCTTTGGGCTGGGAGTTTGTGCTGCTTCAGGGCTGGGCTGAGCCCTCTGAACCACCTTTAAAAACAAAAGAAAACCTACCCAAAGTGTCCCAAGGCCTCTGAGGCATAAATGGAACAGAAATTTTGAAGGGATTTCCAGGGAACTTCTAAATAGACGACTTCTCTTTCTCCTCTCTGAGAATTCCTGTCCCCCTGGACAATTTCCTGCAGTTGTAGCTCTGCAGAGCTGCTGTTTTAAGATGTAAAGGGTTCAATTTGGAGCTGACAGGTGACAGTTAGGTGGGGAAATGTTCCTGTCTGTCCATTCCAGCCTCAGGCTGAGGAGCCCAGTTGTGCTGGGGGTCACTCCTCACAGCTATCCCGTTCCACTGATGCTTCCCAGCCTCTGGTCTTGGGAGAGATGTTCTTGTTCACCTAAAAGGGCCTTGGCTCCAGCTGGTACTCCTGAGCCCGGCTCCAGCCCGTGCCTCGCTGTATTTCACATTCCAGTTGTCCTTCCAGCCCTGTAACCAGGCAACACACGAGGAGCAGGAGCTGTGTCCTCTCCAGGTTGGTTTTCCCAGGCCAAGGTGTGGAGCAGGGTGAGGAGCTGTGACAAACTGCTCCTCCTGCTCTCATCTCACGATGGCAACTCGTTCCAAAAGTGCATTTTTAATGGAGGTTTTGTAATTTGTTTGGTTCTGCCAGTGTGTCTGGGAATTCAGTGTGCCAAACTGGAGTGCAGGGCTGTCCCAGTTTTAGGGGTGTGTCCCCATGTCCCTGTGCTCAGGACAGAGCTGCAGCTGCAGGGGTGATGTGGGCTTGGGGTGATGCTGTGGATGAAGAGCAGGAGGGCTCTATATCTTTGGTGGGACTTGGTCCCTTCTGGGCTATTCCTTGCATATGAAACAAGCCGTGTCTGCAGCTGCAGGATCCAGTTTGGAGCTGGCCTCTCTTCCCAGGAAACCAGTGATAGGATGAGAGGAAACAGCCTCAGGCTGTGCCAGGGGAGGTTCAGGCTGGAAGTCAGGAGGTATTTCTTCATGGAAAGGGTTGACAGGTGTTGGAAGGGTCTGCCCAGGGAGATGGCAGAGTTCTCATCCCTGGAGGTGTCCAAGGAAGGCCTGGATGTGGCACTCAGTGCTCAGGGCTGGTGACAAGGTGGGGATTGGGCACAGCTTGGACTCGATGTTCTGAGAGGGATTTTCCAAGTTCATTGATTCTGTGTGATTCCATATATGACTCCTTGCAGCACCCCTGTTACTTTCTGGGAAGGTAGCAGGAGCCTGCTGCAGCTTTTTCCACACTTGAGGGTGCCCTGCCATCCTGCTGTTGCCCTCCAGGGGTTGGGAGGGGGTTTTGCCTTCCCCACCTCCCAATGGAGAGATCCTTTTGAGATGTCTGACCTCCCTGTTCCTCTCTCCCAACAGACGGTTGATGATGAGGCGATGGCAGCATAAATGAAGATCAAGTAAGGAAGGCAGAACGATGCCCAAGGGTGGGTGTTCTAAAACACCACAGTCAGAAGATTTCTCTCTCAGCAACGACATGGTGGAGAAACAAACGGGGAAAAAGGTAATGTATTGGGGCCAGCTGCCTTCCTTGGGGGATGCTCCTTGAGCCTGGGGTCCTGAAGCCTTGGCATTGTTTGGTGTGGTGGGAGGCTGCCCTGGGCCCTTATCTGGGGATTACATTGGTTTGTGGGTTCTCTGCCAGCTGATGGGGCTGGATTTATTCCCCTGTGGCTGCTCTCCTTCCCAGGAAGTGCTGGGCTCACCTGGACTCAGCTGAGCAGCAGGGGATGCTTTGGAAGATTCTCTCTTGCGAGTTCTGTGTGTTTTTAGGGGTTTCTGCACTAAGCTGTGGAAGAACTAAGTGGTGTGCTGATGGTGCAGGTGTGTGCTGGGTGAGGGAGGATCTTCTGCTCCTCTGGATGGAGATCCAGCTCCTTGTCAGCACGGCTGGTCTGGCTTTCCCCAGCAGCATGGCTGCACCAGGCTCAGCCCAGAGCCTGAAATTGCTGCTTCTGAGAGTTGATTTGAGGTGTTGTCTGGTTTTTGGCGTGGCTTAGGTGAAACTACTGAGGTGAAATCTTCAGTTTAAGGATAAATACCTTCACACTTCTCTTCTTCATCCCATTTTGCTCCAGGCATGAGCCCAGTCTGCTCTCATTCAGCTTTTTCCTCCCTTCTTAGTATCAGTCATTTCCAGTCAATAGCTGTGCAGAAAACTGTGCGAATGTTACCTTTAAATAAACATGAAAACCTACATCTACTGAATTCTGCTAAGGAACAAATCTCATCCACTTCCCTTTCATCTCCTTGCTCCAGTTTCTCAGCATTCCCCTGGGAGTTCCTGACAGGCCCCGGGAGCTGAAGCTGAGCCTGGCGAGCCCCAGCTCCGTCACTTCCCATGCAATCCCACCCCAGTGATGGCAGAACTCCCTACATGACTGAGCTCCTGTTAGTGACAAAATGAGAAAAATACAAAATAACCAAGGGGAAAATCCCAGGCAGGATTTGGTTATGGAGCACCTTGGTGGCACCTGCCACATTCCCCTTTCTGTGTCACTGCAAGTGCAGGTGGGCACAGCGTGGGGCTTCTAGGAGGGGGCAAAATCTGGGATTAGGGAGGTTGGAGGGGGAACAGCTGCCCAGGAGCCCCAGGAAGATGCCAGCATTTCCCCTGGCCAGGGAGGCTGTGCCCAGCTCACAGGATATGTAAATACAGGCTCGGGCTGTGCTGGGTAAGAAGCTTAATGCTGGCGCAGGTGCTTGGGGAGGGAGGGGATCAGTTGGAATATGAATCAGCTCCCATTTTATTCCATCCACTCCCGGCAGCTTAAAGGCTGTGTGTTATTTACAGAGCAGGTTTGTCGAGCAGAGCACGCTGGGAAGCAGAGTTATCTCCTGCTGCCTAAAGAACTGGGACACAATTCCTGCCTCCCATCCAGGGCCAGGCCCACAGTGGCACTGAGAGGGGACAGGGCAGTTTCTGCTCCTTTAATTCTGGCTTTTGCAGCCGAGGAGACGCTCACAGGCTCTTGTGTTCACAGGGGTGCTGCAGCACTCCAGCCCGAGTGGCTTTTGCCCTGTTTCTGGTTAATTCTGAAGCTGAGCTGGAGCAGTGACTCAGGGGAAAAGCACTTCGACCTCCTCCCTGCAGACGCTGCTGTACCTGCCTGTCAGCAACTGCTGCCTTGCATTTATCTTGCCTTTGTCAACACCTTCAAAGGCCCGAGCTGGGACTTGGCACAGCTTCCCTGAGAGGCTGGAGAGGGAGGGCAGAGCCCAGGACCCACCGTGGGCATGGGGAGAGCCTGGCAAAGTGATGCCTTCCAAGTGTTTTCCTCTTAATGGGACCTTAATATCACTGGTTGATTTAGCATTAGGCAGGATTTACATGCCCAGGCTCTGCAGCTCTGGCAGAGGGAGGGGGTTCCTGGTGCTGCAGTGGGCTGAGTGCCACAGGGGACAAGGGGGCTGGCCTTGAGCTGAAGGAGGAGAGGTTTAGGTGGGATACTGGGAAGGAATTTTCCCCTTTGAGGATGCTGAGGCCCTGGCACAGGATGCCCAGAGCAGCTGTGGCTGCCCCTGAATCCCTGGAAGTGTCCAAAGCCAGGTTGGCTGGTGGAAGGTAGCCCACTTTTGAGGTCCCTTCCCACCCAGACCATTCCAGGCTTCTGTGACCACCACCTTGAGCACCTAAGCTCCGTGCTGGATCTTGTAGGAAGCTCTCAGGGGAGCTGCCCTGCTCCAGAGGCTCCTGCTCCAAGGAGCAGGCTGTGAGCTGTGCCTGGCAGGAGCAGAGCTCCTTACAGGAGGGACCTGCTGGCTCTCTGCCCCTCCAGGAAGGACTTAGGATCAAGCAGGATGCAGCCCTGAGAGTGAGGTGCTTTTAGGAGCCTGTCTGAGGGGGTTGGGTGCTCGTGGTGTTGGATGAGGAGCTGTTTCTCCCAGGCTTAGTGGAGCCCTTATAAGGCTGCACAAGCCTGCCTGGGGCGGGCACTGGCAGCCCCCAGGCTCCTCCTGCTCCCTTCAGCCTGAAGGCTTTTGTAAAAATCTGCATGCCATATATGAATAATTCTCCTTTCTGGTCTAGATCCACAGATCCCCGTGGCAGGAGGAGATTACTCATGACTTAGGCAGAGCACCACAGCAAGGGTTAGATCAGTTGTCAGAAGCATTTCCTGATGGGCCTGGCCTGGCTGCATGGTTACACTGTGTGCTCAGCACAGCCTTTGCCTCTTTATGGGGAAATACTCCCTCTTGCACAGTCAAAAGTGCATTTTTGCTGCAGTGAACAGCACTTACTCCAGTTTTTGCTTGTAGGAGCTGACACAGGTTAAAAAATCTCGAGGTTTTTCTCTTTCCCCTTCTCCCCTTTTTAGAAAAGGGAACATGGTCCTTATTTTTCAGTTCTTCATGAAATCTGTTGTGCTGTCAGGGCTTTCCAGACTGGATGAGTGAGTGCTGGGCTCTGTGTCCAGCACAGTCACCCACTGGGGTGTGAAACCTGCAGGGGTGTCTGGGTGACATTTCAGTGAAGTTAATCAGCCCGTGCTCATCACTGTGTCGTATTTCTTACAAACTTTAGTGCCTGAGGCTCACAGGAACAGGGCTTCAGCTCCAGTCACCTCCATGCTCCACATGTTTTATTGCAGCATTGATAACAACACAAATTCAGGCTTTCTGGAACTTTGTGTGTGTGTTGTGCTCTGGCTTTGGGGAGGCTACGAGGGGCCCAGATTTAGGGAATTGTTTGGTTTTCACCACGTCCTGCTGCTTTCTGGGTAAAAACTGTGTCCATTCCTTTTTGTAATGCAGGCTGGGAACCTTCTGCCCCCTCTCCCTTCCCCCTGGCAGAGCCAGGACAGACCCACTGGTGCAGGGAAAGTCCCTCTGTGGCAGCATTTGCTTTTTTTGCAGCGTGGGTTGTTTGCCCACAGCAGGAGTCTGACGTGGGGCATCGCTGCCTTGGAGCCCTGCTGGGCTTCTCCTCCCAGGCTGCCCGTGCTGGTTTTGTTTGTTGCTGCCTAATTTTTACTGACATCACAACCTGAAATGCTTGGAGCTCGTTTTGGAGAACAAAGGGCTTTGGGGATTTCCAGGGCTGGCAGTGCAAGTCTCTGCATAAGCTCTGGGCTGCGAGTCAGGCTCTGTCTGAGCCGGGTGACGGGGCTGGGAATACAGATGTCTTTGCATGGCTTTGTAAATTGTGGAATCATGGACTGGTTTGGGTTGGAAGGGACCTTAAAGCTCATCTCATCCCTTCCACTGGGTCAGGGCCCCATCTAAATGGCTCTGTCTCACAGAAATCTGCATAAAGAATCCCACAGGATTGTTTTTGCTCTGAGAACTGGCTTTTGGCCAGTTTGTGTGTCACAAGTGCCCTGAGCAGATTGGTATCAGGGTCTGTGGTGCTGGTGGGAGCAGCCCTTCCATGCCCAGCCTGCAGCAGCTCACTCTGAGTGGCTGCTGGGGCCAGTTCCTGGTGGGTTTGTGCTCCAACCACAGCAGCTGAGAGCAACTTGTGATGCATCTTTTCACTTTTGCAAGAGTAGCTCAAGGTGGGTTGTTACTCATACAGTAACTCTACTGCAAGTGTGATGTGGCAGGAGGGGATTTTTTCTGCACTCAGGGCTGCTGTCTGCCCTTTGCCAAAGCAGCTTTTATTAACACCTGCAGAGGGGAACTTGCTGCTGCTGAGCTCTCGACTCTTCCCCATCCCCAAACTCCTGTCCCATCCTTGGAGAGCCCCAGCTCTTACACAGGGTTTTCATACAGGTTTGTCTGCAATGTCAAGGCCAGGCTGGATGTGGCTCTGAATGGCCTGATCCAGTGGAAGGTGTCCCTGCCCATGGCAGAAAGGGTTGGGATGAGATGAGCTTTGAGGTCTCTTCCAAACCAAACCATTCCAGGATTTCATGATTCTAATTTGGATTTGTTCCATTTGTGAAACCTGATTCCTTTGAGTCTGAGCTTACTTTAAACATGGGAAGACCTAAAAGTGAAACCAGGTTTTACTCGAGCAAAGGACAACGTTCTTCATTACAGAATTGGAAATAATTAGGGAAGTAAAGCTTAAAATAAGAAAACGAAAACTTTCAGGACTTGGACTCTCCGAGTGCCTTGATGTTCCACCCTCTGCTGCAGGCATCCCCAGCAGGTTGCTGCTATCCAGGGGGAAGCAAAGTCTGGCTCTTCCTTGCTCCAATTAGTAGGAAAGGTTATCGTGGTGCTACTGCATGAATTAATCTTCAAAGGATGCCGGCGCTGCCGCCGCTTCCCTCACTGCCTGCTGGTGAATTGTGCTGAGCTGGGTGCAGCAGCAGCTCCAGCCTTGGGCAGGAGGCAAAGGAAGCTCTGCCTGAGCCTGCCCAGCGCCAGGATTCACATGGACCCTGCCAGGGCCACGCTGGGCTCACCCTCTGCTCTCACCAGGGTTTTCTCATAGTTCCTCTGCTCTGCCTCTCCTCTAACAGGGAGGTTTTAGCACTGTGGCAATAACTGTGGGTTTAAACTGACAGAGGGGAGGTTTAGATGGGATCTCAGGGAGAAATCTTTCCTTGGGAGGCTCTGGCACAGGGTGCCCAGAGAAGCTGTGGCTGCCCCTGGATCCCTGGAAGTGTCCAAGGCCAGGTTGGATGGGGCTTGGAGCAAACCCAGACCATTCCAGGATTTCACCCCTGGAGCCCTGGAAGTGCCAAGGCCAGGTTGGACATTGGGGCTTGGAGCACCCTGGGATAGTGGAAGGTGTCCCTGCCCATGGCAGGGCTTGGAGTGACATGAGCTTTAAGGTCCCTTCCAACCCAAACAATTCCATGATTCAGACTTCTAGAATGAGCTGCGTTTTAACCTGTCCTGCCCTTTTTCTCACTCCTGAGTGCACAGAGATCCCAGGCAGCATTAATCCAGCAGAAAACCTACCTGTATGTCTAAGAGCATCATCCAGATGCTTCTTGAACTCCGACAGCCTTGTTGCCCTGACTGCCTCACCCTGCAGGACCCTCACAGACTCCTGTCTGAAGTGTTCAGAGATGCCTTTTATTCAGGAAGAGATAAGGAAAAGTTCAGAATGTGAATAGTCACTGTGGAAAAAGGTGCATTGTTTATTTGGTGGCTTTTTTTTCAGGAAACATACATGTTCTATTTTATGCCTTTGATAAAATATTTCATAGAATCATAGAACTAGGACAGGCCAGGGTACCTGCTCACAACACGACGTTCCTGGCAGGTGATGGAAGCTCCCTGGCCTCACCGCCACCTCAGAGCAGTAGAAGTGGCATCATTTGTTAGTCTGAACTATTTTTGTTCACCTCAGAAAGCATAAAGCAAAAGCTTTTCAATCTGGAGGGTTTAAAGGAAATGCTGGAGTGTTTATTTTGGCTGTGGGGGCTCTGTCCCGTCGCTCCGGGGCCGGTGCTTGGCAAGGCTGCTCTCCAGCAGGGCTGCCCTTGCTGGGGCTCCGAGCGTGCCTTGGCTGCCTCCCACCACAGAGCCCTGTCAGGCAGGTTTGTTTCTCTTGCTTTACCAAAAAAGGGATTCCCCAACCCATTTCCTTCCTCCTCGCTGGAGCACGGCGAGGGCGGCCCCGGGGCTGTCACGCTGCCCGTGGCACAGGGACGTGCAGACACAGGAGAGCCAGGGGCTTCTCACATCCCCTGGGCAGAGCCAGGGGCATCTCATGTCCCCTGGGCAGAGCCAGGGGCTTCTCATGTCCTGCTGGGGAGAGCCAGGGGCTTCTCCCATCCCCTGGGCAGAGCCAGGGGCTTCTCCCATCCCTTGGGCAGAGCCAGGAACTTCTCCCATCCCTTGGGCAGAGCCAGGGGCTTCTCCCATCCCTTGGGCAGAGCCAGGGGCTTCTCCCATCCCCTTGGACAGAGCCAGGGGCTTCTCTCATCCCCTGGGCAGAGCCAGGGGCTTCTCACGTCCCCTGTGCAGAGCCAGGGGCTTGTCTTGCTCCTGTGGGTGCAGTGTGGCTCCAGACAGACACGGAAAGAGGAAGGCACGATGCACACGGTGACGGTGACACCACAGTCCTGTGACTGCTGGCACCAGGGCCACCTGCCAGGGAGCTGCCAGAGGCCAGCAGGACTGTGCCTCTCTAAACAAGGGAATGCTGTTAGGTTGGCTCTTCTGAGCTTCCAGCCATGCTCTGGCATGATTTCGTGTCCTGAGGTTCTTGTGTTTAATCTCATTCTGCCTCTAAAGCACAGAGTCTGGGTTTTGCTGGGTTGTTGAAATCAGATCTGTGACAAAGCTGCTTGTGCTGCCCTTGTTGTTCAGGTAGGGGCACAGTGGTCAGTCCAGGACTGCTCACTTAAAATAATCCTGTTCCTCACGTACAGAAAACACAGGGCATGACCTGGGGCCGTGTGTTCCTGGCACACTGGGCTCCTGGAGCTGGGAGCCAGCTCTCCCTGGTCATGTGAAAAATCTCACCTGTCTCAGTGTCTGTAACTTTTGCTTGAGATGTTCATTGAAAATCTCTCCCTGCTTTGGAGCAGCTCTCTGCATTTCTGCTTTGCATTAAAACCCAAGCAAGCAGGACTGATACAAAGCAGGAGTGGATCATTCTTGTTGTGTGGTTGCATTTGGAGATGCCCAGGTTCCCCCATCCCAGCCTGCCTTCAGCCGCGTGCATCCTCAGCCTCACACAAACTGCTGGCTTCATTTTTCACATGAATTGGCTGGAATTTGGGTTGGAAATTGGGTTGGGATTTGCCAGCATGCAGCAGCCTTGATTGCCCTGGCTCTTCTCTGGTGGTGGTAGAGCTTTATATCTTGGTGGCAAAGCCTGATGCCGGAAACCCACAGCAGAAAGGGAAGGGATGTTGTATGAAGCCAGTGCAGGATTTGGGGAGTCAGGTGAGCACAGTCTGGAGAAGGCTCTTGTTAACCTTGGTCTCTTTTCTTTCCAGGATAAAGATAAAGTTTCTCTAACCAAGACTCCAAAGTTGGACCGGAGCGATGGCGGCAAAGAGGTGAAAGAGCGAGCGACCAAACGCAAGCTGCCTTTCACTGTCGGAACCAATGGAGATCAAAAAGACTCGGATACAGGTACAGGAATGCCACCCTCCCACCCTGCCTGTGGGGCTGCTGGGGAGCACACAGTGTGCAGCCAATCCACATGGAAGGGTTGTATCAAATTCCCTGTGTTTTTGATTGAAGGAAGGGGCATGTGAACGAGGGGCTGGATAACTGCTCTGCTCCACGGGTGCACATCTGTTCTTGGTGATGTTTTTAGGAGGATCAAGCCATGGCTTTGTGAGGAGACCCCCTTCCTTCTGCTCTTGTCTGTTCTCCTTGTTTCTAACTGTCCCAGTTCAGGAACTGTGGCTGGCACAAGCCATGGAGCAGGGCCTGCTTGCGAGAACTTGGAAAACAGGAGAATAAAGCTGAGTAGTCTTTAAAAGAAAATCAGCAAGTAGAATCTGGTGAAGCAGGTCAGTCTTGTAGCAGAAGAGTGGCTGGTGCTTGAGGCTCCTGGATGGGCTCTTGGGTTTGTTAGCAGTTGGGGAGAGCTGTCACAAAGCTTTGGCATGGAGAAGCTGGTCTTGTTTGGTTGTAAAGGGCTGAGATGTGGATTTCTGGACAGGGGTTTGTGTGGGTCCTTGGTGTACATTCCTAGGAAATCTGCATTTGGAAATAGTTCTGGTCAGGTAAAGCTCAGTGATTGTGTAAAGAGATAAAAGAGGCTGGAACTTGGGAATATGCTTGAAGATGGTGCCAGGGCTGTGTGTGGTGGTGCTCTGTGGTGAGCCTGGGAGGTGGCCTGGTGTGGGATGTGTCTCCTCTGGCTCAGGAGTCAGGAGGGCAGGGCTGGAAGGGCCAGGAGTGAGCAGTGAGGGCTGTTCCACGGGCAGGACTCATGGTGGTGACGTGTCCTGAGGGTGGCCCACTGTTTCCATGGGCTTGTCTTCCTCAGCTCCCTGTCTGGGGAGAGAGTTTCCAAACAGTCATTAATTCTCTTGAATGTGTTGGTCATTTGCTGTGACCTTGGGGGTCACCTTTGCTGGGGTGGCTTGCAAAGCTGATGAACCAGAGCTGGGGCTGCTTTTTGTCAAGGGTGTTTGTGCCACACTCAGTACTGGGCTGAGAGTTGAAGCCCAAACTCACTGCAGGGCTGTCTGACCCTTGGGACAGCTGCAATATCATGACAGGGATCTGCTTTTCCCGGGGCTCCATCTCTCTCTGTCTGCATGAGGTTGGAAGTGTTTGCACTGGCAGCAGCGGAGAAGGGAACCAGATGGAGAGGAGAGCAGGGAGAGCTGCTGGGAGAGGCTGTGGCTGCTGGGTGGGAGCAGCAGCCCATGGGACCCCCAGCTCAGGGGCTCCCCCATTCCCCCTGTGCTTGGTTCTTATCTCCAGACAAATCTTCCCCTTCCTCTGCAGAGCTCATCCTTCCTGGGGAAGTGGGTGAGCTGAGGGGCAGCAGCAGCCCAGCTCCCACAGGAGACCCAGAGGGGGTCCTGGCACTCACAGACCCATTTATAGACAAACTCTGGGAAGGTGTACAGGAGGTGCAGGCAGGTCTCAGTGCCCTGTTTGGTGGGGACTGGGGAGGGAGTGACTCTGGCTTGGAGACCCCAGCAGGGATCAATGTGCTCAGGCAGACTGGTGCTCAGCAGGAGCCTGTTTCTCTGCCCTGACAACGTTTACTCCAGGAGTCAGATGCTGGGGATGAGAAAAGACTTAATGGAGATAGGAAAAGACTTCCTGGCACCTCGCTCTGCTCTTGCACCACCTCACTGTGACTGTTTCAAGCCTGTCTGGTCCTTGGCCTAGGTAGAGGCAGGTGCAGACATGTTGGTGGTGCTCAGAAGCTGCATGTTCTGGGGGTGGAGGGGTCCCCAAGTCTGTGCTGGTGCCATCACCTGGCTGAGGGCACAGGTGTGACATGCAGGACAGGCTTTTTTCTGGAACAAAGGCTGCCATCTGCCCAGCCCACGTTCCTGCAGGAGGGTGAGGCTGCTGCTGCTTGTTCTGCCCCTCAGCTTTGCTCCCAGCCCTCGGAGAAGCAGGATTGCACTGTGGCTGCTGGCTGACCCCGGGTGATTTATGTAACGTGGTCCTGCTTCCCAGGCTGTGTCCATGGGCTGCTGTGTGTGCGTGAGGGGGTGTGCCAGGATGTTCCACAGCCATGTGGAATTCAGCTGTAAGGACGTGGGAGCTGGGAGCTAGCAGAGCTCTCTCCTTGCCTCTTGTGGGGTATTTTTCTCCTCTCAAGTGTTTAAACAATAGCGTGGATCCTCATCCTGATGTGTTGCAGTGAGTCATTTTCCTTAGCACGGTGTGTGTTGCTTTTTTCCCGGATGGCTCTGGCTCAGCCTTGACGTAGGTGCTCCATGTGTGGGGTGAGAAACATCAGAGATGGGTTTGTCTCCCGTGGAAGGGCAGCACGACCCTCTCTGGCCAGGTGTGGGAGCTGGTGCTGCAGGATATTTGGGGAGAAGGTGGGATATTGGGAAGGAATTCCTTCCTGTGAGGGTAGGCAGGCCCTGGCACAGGCTGCCCAGAAAAGCTGTGGCTGCCCCTGGATCCATCCAAGGCCTGGTTGGATGAGGTTTGGAGCACCCTGGGCTAGTGGAAGGTGTCCCTGCCCGTGGCAGGGGATAGGACAGAATGAGCTTTAAGGTCCCTTCCTCCTAAACCATTCCAGGATTCTGTGGTATGGGCTCCCTACTGGCCAGCACTGTGCTGAGCACATGGTTTGGGTACGGTTGGTTCAGAGCTAAATCTTCTAAAATAATCTTTCTCAAAATGGTTTCTAGAGCAACAATTCTGGCTCTCGGGTTCCTCAGAGTTAACTAAATAAACTGTCTTTAGGAAAAAAAAATTAAAAAATGGCATCGAGCCGTGAGCCTCCAGACTGTGCATGTTACAGCTCCAGCACTGTGGGAGCAGCATCCCTGTGCCTCAGACTTCTCCTCCTTCCTTCTCCTTCCCTCCCGTGGCATCTCCCCACATCCACAGGCACTGCCCAGAGCCTACATGCTGCCTGGCAGCCGCCAAACGAGCACAGCCAGCTTCCCTCCCCGCCATTCCAGCCGCTCCTGGGCTGCTCCAAACACGGCGATATTGGATAATTGCGGGATTAACAAACACGCAGCAGCAGGGAGAAGGGAACAGTCCTGCTGGGAAGGCACCTGGCAGCAGAGGTGGGCACGGGGAGGCTGCGGCGCTGAGCCACGGCTGAGTCACGGCTGACTCAACGGCACCAGACTGCCGGCGTGGGGCCGGGCACTCCCCACCTGCCCCGGGCTGTGCCAGGGTGGATTCACACCAGCGGGTCCCCTCTGCAGGGCAGGACAGGGGAGGCTGCTGGGGAGCAGCTGCGAGGGGCACGGAGCGCAGCGTCAGCCCCGTGTGCCCGCTCCTGCTGCCGGCGCATCCCCTAGCTGGGTGTCACTCGAGTCCCTTGGCTTGGGGTGCAGCTGTGGTTTCCAGGCCTTTAGTCATCAGCAGGGAGAGTTGGGGCTCAAGATGGATCATGGAGCACGCTGAGATAATTTTGGCCTCTGACAGCTTTCCCTGGGAGCTGGGAAGGGCTGAGCGAGGCTGGGTCAAAGCTGGTGGTGCCCAGCAGTGCTGGGAGCCCTGCTCTCCTTGGGGTCCCACTGCCTCCCTGGGGGTCCTGCTCCCTCCCTCGGTGTTCCAGTCTCTCCCCCTTTGTCCAGTTCTCTCCCTGTGTATCCATCTCCTTCCCTGAGTGCTCTTGGAGGAACAAGGGAGAGAGAAACCCCCACCAGCTCTCCAAGCTGGTCTGTGCACATCAACCTTTCCAGGCTCCGAGGGCTCTCCTGGTGCCCAGGGCTGATTCCTGGGGCTTGTGGCCGGCCAGGGAGGTGCTGTGGTGGACGAGGGCCAGTGTGAATATGGTTGGCAGGAGCTGGCCTTGGAGCTTCAAACTCCTCTCAAATCCCCCGAGGTTGTTACGTGACGCTAATTAGTAGGTTAGAAAATGCTTGATGAATCAGCTGACCCAAACCATCCTCTCCCGGAGCCGGCTGCTGCTTGCCTAATGCTGGAGTGTTTGGAGTGGCACGGCATGGGAACGGGCTCGTTAGTCCCAAGCCGGCGAGGCAATCCGTGAGAAGCAAATTGCTGGCTGATTAAAAAAGGCATCTGCATCCCCCAGTGGTGTTTGTGCCGCTCCCCGCGCCTGGCTGCGCTCCGGTGTGTGCAGCTGGGGGCTCGCAGGGGCTCGCTTCGCCTCTGTCATTTCAATCCTTCTACTAAAATAGTAAGAAACTGTTCTCACCTAGCAACCAGGGAGAGAGTGAATGTCAGAGCTTCTCCCTTCCTAGCTGGGCTCCATAATGCCGGTACAGTGTGGAGAGCCTGGCACACACCAGCCTTCAGATCACCCTGAGAAACTCCCCGTGTGCAGCAGCCATCTGGGAAGGGCTGCGCAGAAAACCAGGTCGTTTTATGACGGGAGCTGCCATAAATCTTCCTCCTCCCCCCTCATCACCTCCTTAACATGCAGAGGGAGAGGTTGCAGTGTGCTGTGTCTCTGTGAACCAAAAATCTATCAATGATGGCTTTTTCCTTAATACAAGAGCTTTTATCAGCGCTGTCTGCAGAGTGTCCTGGCCCCAGCTCCAGGAGGGGAGGGCTGGCCAGAGCCTTCCTCCCCCGTCCTCCCTCCTCCAGCTCTTTCTGTTTTGTGGGAAATGAACGTTCTGGTCTTGAAAATTGGTCTTGCTCTGAATAATTCACTTTTAACATGGAGATTGTTGTTTGTGATGAAGGCTCTGGGTTCTTCTCACAGCATGTTGGAGGAGGCCAGTGGCCGCTCTGTGAAGGAGCTGCTTTCACACACCAGGGCACAGCTGTGGGGTCTGGCCTACGAGTATAGGGAGAACCCCTGGGTTTGGTCCACAGGCTGTCACACAGCATTAAACCTCTCTAGTCAAATTATATTTTAAAATACTGCAGTCAGTGGGGTCAGGTCCTCATCCCCAGGGAGCCCAGCTGAGCACTGGGGGTGGTGGGCTCAGCTGCACACGGTGACCTGGCATGGTTATAAAGGGGCTTGTTCCTCCTGCTGGCACCTTTTCTCCGCTCCTTACTCACAGCCAAGGTCTCCACCATCCTTTCCAGCAGTGTGGGATGAGGCTCTGGCTCTGGTCCTCCATCCTTCAGGTGGGAATGAGCTCCCCACTCTATAGGAGCAGCTCAGGGCTCCTTCTGTCAAGGCAGACCTTGCTTTTCCTCTTGTTTTCCCATTTGACACTGGGTTAATAAACCAGATCACCTCCTGGCTGTGCCCCTGGTCCATTGGCTCTGCAGTGTGCCCGTGACCTCCTGGTGCCACTGTCCCCCCAGCCCGAGCCATGCATTCCAGGGAGCTCCTGCTCTCCCTCCCCTGAGCTCTTCACCATCGAGTGCTCTGGCCTGTTCTTCTGCCTCTCTCGTTTGTCCACCTGTGCCATGCTGCTGCTTCCCATCCCATGCTACTCCTGCCACCTCCAGCCTCCCCCTCAACCTCCTTGTCCTTCAGTTCTGGAGTGCCCCAGAGCCTTGGCACGTGGTGGGACCGTTCTGCTGTCAGCCTCTCACCTCCTGACTCAGGGGCCCACCCTGCAGGTGCCCTGGGAGCTCATCCTCAGGCCGGGCTGAGCCCTGCTTTGAGCCGACATGCTCCAAAACGTTTTAATGCCCTGCAAGTTCTGCAGCAGCAATGAGTCACGCTTACGCAGGCTGGGCCGGGCTGGGGGGAGCGCAGCCCGCGTGCTCTCCCGGGGGTGCAGTGCAGTCTCTGTTGCTGTCTGTGCCTCTCTAATTTATTCCTATTGATCTCCTGCTCGGGCTGGCTCGGCACAGCAGCGCTGGCAAAGCCCCTCTCGCCGGTGAGCCGGCGTGGCCGCACGGCACCGAGGCGTTGGGCACAAGCTGCTGCTTTAGGGATGGTATTTTTCCTCAGGGTTCCACCTTCCGTGCGTGTGTTGTCATGCCGAGCAGTGGGAGCAGATGCTTTCTGCATTACGGGGTGTGCTGCGTGCGTGGGGAGCGAGGAGCCGTGCAGCTCCGGCGTCCCCACGACCTGCCAGCGGCTCTCCGTGCGTTGGAGAAACCTCTGGGAGGTTTTCCATCATCGCCCTGCTCTCCTCCTGCCCCTCTCCGTTTCAGCTGGGGCCGGGTTCAGCCGGTGTCTGCACGCACTGAATCCCTCTCAGTCTGCCTTGGGATCCCTGTGGAGCTGCTGTGGCGCTTCCAGCAGCCCTGCATTTGTGCTCCCCATTGCAGCGCTGCCCGGAGTCTTGTGTGGAGAGCTGATGCTCAACCCCCCTTTGTCCTGGGAATGTGCTCCTGCTCAGCCTCAGCAGCCTCTCGGGCTGGGGGTGATGAAAGGCAGGAGCAGTTCCCTGCTCAGCTCCTGCTTTCCCCTTTAAGCCTGCGCACGCGGTTCCTGCTGGCGTCAGCGTGAGGGACGAGCCGAGCAGGATCCCCGAATTAAACCAGGGCTGATGCTCGGGAGGTTTGCAGAAGGGCTGAAGCAAGCTGCATACAAGCTGCTTTAAAAATAGCTGCATGGAGGTGTGGCTCATGCCGGGCTCATGGAGCATCCGTGGGCTGCCATGGTCTTCGTCCCACTGGGATCCCTGTGCACGGTCCAGCCACCAGCACTGAGGGCTCCCTGCCTGCACATCCCCCCATCTCTGGCTTTGTGCTTGCTGAAGGGGTTTTAATGTCAAATAAGCTTTTTTCCTGTCAGCCAAGGCTGTTAACACTTAGGAGAGTTTCTCTCCAGTCGCTCCATGTTGCTGCAAGGTGTTCCATAGGCACGGACGCAGCCTGCAGGAGCCGGCGAGCTGAGGTCTCTGTGCAGGGACCCCTTCAAATCTGCTGCAAATCTGATTCTGAGTCAAATCCTCTGGGCTGAAATAACACCCGTGCAGCACTGTGAGCCTGGGCCCAGCCAGGGCTGGGAGAGCCAGCCCAGTGCCAGGCAAGGCTCTCAGGCTGGGAGGTGAATGATGGAAGCAGCTCTGTCTCCATCCTCTGCTCGTGTTGCAGACCCAGTTAAGGATCTTGCTGGTGTGATCCCTCCACGTTGCCTGAGGATTGTGCCAGGCAGGGAGCCAGGGGCTGCCACGCTGCCCACTCCGGGGTGCCAGCACTGGAGCCATAGAACCATGGAATCATGGAATGTTTTGGGTTGGAAGGGAGCTTAAAGCTCATCTCCACCCCCTGCCATGGACAGGTGCACCTTCCCCTGGCCCTTTAGGGTAGGTTGTCAGCCCAGGTTGCTCCAGGTCCCATCCAGCTGGCCGTGAACCCTTCCCACCAGGAAGCACGAGCCCGAGTCCTCGGCTGCCTCCCCATAGCGAGCGAGAATGCGGCAGCCGCTTTCCAATTTATTTTTATCTTGTTGATCACATGCTTTGTAATGTTAAATGTTCTGTGGAGGAGGAAATTTCTGCAACTGCAGAATGAATAGGAGTTTAGGGGGTTTCGGTTGAACTTGATAATCAATTTTTGCAAATCCCAGGCTCGTGCTGACAACCTGCAGCAGCTAAGGGATATTAATGAAAATGTTCCCATTCTAATTGTGGCTCCGTACGTGCAGAGCAGCCGTGGGCATCGTGCACTTCAGGGACTCTGCTTGGTGGCACCAGCCAAGATGTGACCCCTCGAGCATCTTCACGCCTGGCTTTGGGGCATGGCTGGGTGTGACCAGGGCTGGGGGAAGCCAGGCCTGGCTGAGCAGGGTTTAAGCAGCTTGGAGAGACTCAGGAGAAGCAGGGAGGTGCTGCATGCATGGATCAGGTGTCCTATGTGCCCTGGCAGGACACACAGCACAGCAGAGTGGCTCCTGGAGCCACCCCGGCAAAGTTGTCTTCCCGTAAGCACACTGGATTTAATTTTATTTTAAGCCATTAAAAAACTGTCCTGGTATCTGATTTCATCTTCCAGCTCTGTTACAGCTGCCAAGATGACCAAAATGTGGTTTCAGAGTAGACTGGGATTTGCCTTCAATGCAGACATGTTTTCAGGACTTGCATTTCATAGAATTATGGGATGGTTTGGGTTGGGAAGGACCTTAAGGCTCATCTCATCCCACCCCTGCCATGGGGAGGGATTCCTTCATCAGAGGTGCTCCAAGCTGTCCAGCCTGGCCTTGGACACTTCCAGGGATCCAGGGGCAGCCACAGCTGCTCTGGGCAATGAGCAGAGGGCTTTGAAGAGGGGCGGCCGTGCTCTGCTTGAGAGGTTCCCTGGAACAACCATTATTTCTTAAATGTCCAGATGCCAGGAGCAGGGGTGGATGGAAATCACCTGCTCCAGGCAGGCCCTGAGCAGCAGAGCTTGGCACTCTGTGCACTGTGCCCAGAGGAGGTTTCTGGAGCTGGCTGTGCCTTCTTCATGGAGCAGAACATCCCCACACACTGCTGCCCTCACCTGCCGAGACCTCTGCTCAGCTGCACCTGGGGGGTGAGGGAGGAAGCCCGTGCTGTGGTGCACAGCCTGGTGGCCCTGAGTGACCCTGTCTGTTGGCAGGTCCACCTGACCCACTGGACTTTGTGTGGCGGCACCACGGGCTCCGTCCCGCTGGCCGCGTGCCCCTGGCCCACACCGAGCAGGGCAGAGGGGGCAGAGGCTGCAGGATTGGTTCTTTTTATTATGGTGAAGGTACTGAGGCACCTTCAGGCTGCCCAGAGCAGCTGTGGCTGCCCCAGCCCTGTGTCCGAGGCCGGGTTGGATGGGGTTTGGAGCAGCCTGGGGCAGTGGAAGGTGTTCCTGCCCATGGGGGTGGATGAGCTTCAAGGTTCTTTCCCACCCAACCATTCCATGGTGTGTGACTGTGGTTTGGTTGTGGTTGCTCTTGGTCTCGCAGCAGGAGCAGCCTTTTCAGCTGGATGATTTAGGAGACCAAGTGTCAGGCTGGGATTTGGGATGACAAGCCAGGCACTGCTGGGGGTTCTTCCTCCCCTCCCCTTGTGTTTGTTTGGGATTTCTTTTAGAGGGTTGCAGAAGACCTGAGGGCAGGTGGATGCTCTAGGCCAGGTGGGAGCAGCCACTTTGAGAGGAGAGGACCAACCTAGTGCACCCCACACCTGTTTGGTTGCAGCCTCCTTGCTTTGATGGTGATGATGATGATGGGTGTGATGGCCACATTTCTGAGCCGTCAGCCTGTATCTTTCAGTTCTCCTTGTTGCTGCTGTTGAGTGTCTCCAGCTGGGTCCAGGCTGTGATGGTGTCAGTCTGAGTGGGCTCCTCCAGGCACCCTGGCATGGCAGGGAGGCTCCTAAAGCAGGACGGGAGGTGCAGCACTGGCTGTGGCTCCTCGAAGGGTCTGTTCCCTCTTTCCTTTGCTGCTCTTTGGTGGTGGAGGAGAGTAGGAGGCTATTGGAGGAGCTGGGGTGGGGTGGCCTGGTTGTACCCTCAGCACTGTGAGCCTGGGTGGCTGCTCCAGGTGCCAGTGCTCCCACTGCAGGGATCCACCCATCACCACGGGGATCCATCACTCAGCACAAGCTTTTCGGGGCTCTCAGCCCCATGCTCAGACAGGACCCTGGCTCTCAGCTCCGGTGGCACTCAGGACTGGTGTCCCTGTGTCCTTGTCCCACAGAGAAGCAGGGTCCCGAGCGGAAGAGGATCAAGAAGGAGCCCGCCACCAGGAAGCCAGGCCTGCTCTTCGGCATGGGCCTCTCGGGGATCCGGGCAGGGTACCCGCTCTCTGAGCGCCAGCAGGTCGCCCTCCTCATGCAGATGACAGCAGAAGAGTCTGCAAACAGCCCAGGTGAGACTGGGGAGGGGTTTGTCCTGCAGGGTGGGCACAGGTGGGAGCTGCAGCCAGAGGCTCCGGAGTTCCGGGGTCCCCCGAGGGTCAGGTACAGCAGCAGGGCTGAGCTGCCCCCCCTGGCATCGTGCAGGGAGGCTGGTTTGCTGCTCTGGGGGTCTCACTGCTCCCACGGGGCTCTGCAGGTGACTCCAGGTGTGGTGTCACTGGGACCCACCCGTGGCACTGGCTGCCTTTCCTTTTCCCAGTGTCCCTCAGTCCCAATCCAGGTCACCACCCAGCCCGCCCTGGCTGCTCAGCTGGAGCTTTGGTTCCATGGGAGCCTCCTCCCCCTCAGCTCTGTGTTTCCCACTGGCCTCTCAGGCTATCTCAGTAAAGGAGGATTGTGAATAAAGACAAAATATCATCCTCTGTAGGTTTTTAATGTTTCTTCTCTGGGAAGAGGATAAGATGTGTAGCCACCACAGCTGTAACTAGAGTTGTGGAGCAGCTGGAACGTGTTTACCATGGATTTTGTGTTCTAGTAATTTTTATCTGTTGAAAACATGCCCCCCCCTAGGTTTTTGGAGGCTCTGTGCTATCTATCCATGTGCTCACATCCTCATCCTACACACAGCACTGCAGCTTCTAGCCAAAAACCCACCAATCTCACTGCTTATGTCGCTGTTATTTAGGAAAACTAGAAGGGAAAAAGCTGCAGAGCATTCCAGTGTTCTCCCAGGAAAAGCAGTCTCCTCCCAAGGCCGTCAGACCTCACATGTGCTTGGTTAAAAGGCCACTTCCCTGGGGAATTGAGGTTTGAGGGTAAGGAGCTGCATTGTCTGCTCCCAGATCACGGGATTGCCCACAGTGTTTGCCAGGACTGCAGCTCTCCAGTGGGGCTGGCAGCCCGTGGTTCCCATCTCCGTGGGACACACACAGGCTGCTCTGTTCACATCCACTCCAGAGCCTGGCTTGCCTCTTGCTGCCTTGTGGTGAATATTTTGGGAAGAGCCGAGATGAAATGTGATGCACGAGCTCCCTCTAAGGGCTTGGGAATCCTCTTCCTGTTGGAACAGCACTCCCTGACGCTGTTTCTCTTCTCCCTGCAGTTGACACAACACCAAAGCATCCCTCTCAGTCTACAGTTTGTCAGAAGGGAACTCCCAACTCTGCCTCCAAAACCAAAGATAAAGTAAATAAGAGAAACGAGCGAGGAGAGACTCGGCTGCATCGCGCTGCCATCCGCGGGGACGCCCGGCGCATCAAGGAGCTCATCATCGAGGGTGCAGATGTCAATGTGAAGGACTTTGCAGGTAACAGCCCAGCAACCCCAACATTTTTTCCCACTTGGCTGTGTGTTTCACCTCACAGAATGATTCTCAGGAAAAGCAGTCTGTTTCTAACCTGGGGTTGCGCCTTGGAAAGAGGGGCTTTGCCAAAAATTGTGATTTTGCTCTTTTAAAAAAATGAAAACCACAAACAACAAAAAGCCAAAGAAAAAACATCCCCCAAAGCATCAGTTTTCTTGTTGGAGTTTGGGAGCAGAATTCCCAGGCTGTGCAGTCTGCCTTAGGTGGTGAAGCTGAGCTGGGCAGGATTCAGAGAATCCCTGGAGCTGTTGTGGCTGCGCACACCAAAGCTGACCAGGCCACTCAGGACCATTTTCTTCTGCCCTTCCACGGGGGTGCTGAATTGGAAGTCTGGAGGGAGATTTGCAAAGGGAGGTGGGCTGGTTTAGCTCTATTTTTACTTAAAATAGAAGGAATTATGTGCACAGAAATATTCGTGAGAGTGGGTTTGTGAAGTCATCGCTCTGGAGTTGGGGGGCTGATGCCTGTGAATTTTTGGGAGTTGTTTTTAAGCACTGAATGTGGGGGTGCTGCTGATGAGGAGGGAATGTGAAGGGCAAGGTTAGGAGGAGCTGTTGACCATCCTGACCCTCAGATCAGGAGTAGTACCATCTCCTCCTCCTCAGCAGTGCTGCCAAGCTTCTGCTTAGGGTGGTGGGATGAGATGGGGACAGCCCTGAGCCCTGCAGGGAGAAGGCAGCCATGGGATGGTGGGATGAGATGGGGACAGCCCTGAGCCCTGCAGGGAGAAGGCAGCCACGGGATGCGGTGCAGGGGTGATGAAGGTGCTGCTCAGTGGGGCTGGATCAGCCTTTCTTCGGCACGTCCGAGAGCTTGACTTTGCTCTTTGCTGTTCTCCTCGCATGATTTTGGGGCTATAAATAGACGTGGCTGTTCCTCCACCCGTATGATTAATCCCAGTGCCAGACTGAAGTATCAGTTGTGATTAATTCCGGGCACAGGTGCCCCCTCCAAAGGCTGCAAGTGAAGGTAACGGAACGCGCTCCCACGGCGCTATCAGCAAAACACCGGGGCAGCCGCGCTGGGAAGCTTCAAAACAGGCTCTGCTTAAAAATAGTCTGGTAGAACACGATAAAATATTTCGTTCTGTGCTCTTTAGAGATTTGTTTGAGAGCTGGAGCTGCCATTACTGTGGAAATGCTGCTGTTTGGTTTTTCCCCCGAGCCCAGGCTGGTGTTCCTGTTTGGAGAGCACACAGAAAATCTCAGGGGGGCTGTCTCGAGCCCTGTCTGCAGTTCTGAGAGCAGGCCTGGTCTGGGCACCAGGGTTTCCCTTACAGAGGGATTGGAACCTAAAGCAGCTCGATAGAAGTGTGGAGAGGGTTGTTTCACAGAACCATGGAGTGACAGGGCAAGAGGGAATGGCCTTAAGCTGACAGAGAGCAGGGTTAGATGGGATATTGGGAAGAAATTCCCAATATGAGGGTGGGGAGGCCCTGGCACAGGTTGCTCAGAGAAGCTGTGGCTGTCCCATTGCTGGAAGCATTGAAGGCCAGATTGGAGAGAACTTAGAGCATCCTGGGCTAGTGGAAGGAGTCCCTGCCCGTGGCAGGGTGTGGGACTGGATGAGCTTTGAGATCCCTTCCAACCCAAACCATTTCATGATGGTGTAAAGGGGAATGGATTTAAAACCTTCCTTTCACATGACATCAACAATTCTCCTAATTTCCCATATGAAACTTTCCATTTCCAGGGGCTGTGTCAGGTCTGGCAGGTGCTCTGACTGTAGCACATGGTATGACCAGAGGGAGAAGTGGGGTTATTCTATGACTGCTGGCAGGAGTAGCAGGGCAGAGCTGCAGTTTTCTTCCTGCTGTGCCATGGGGATCCGGGCAAACACTGCCAACTTGGCCACCAGAGCAACACAGCCCTGCCCACACTGACCCTGCAGGCTTTCCCTGGGTCTCAGTGCCACTGTGAAGGTGGTGCTGTGGCAGGCTGACCTGGAACAGAGGCTGGACAGAACTAAAGGAATAAATTAGGGATTTAATTAAAAGGCTTTCAGAGGATACACCTTGGGCACCAAGTACAAGAGCCTGGACATGGCTCCACCCAAAATGGACCACTAGGCATGAGTCTTCACACTTTTATAAGTTTTGGTCCATTTCCATATTAGGGTTAATTGTCCAGTTCCAGCTCCAGGTGATGCAGTCCCACCCTCCCAGATTGCTCTCCTCAATTCTGTGTTATTTGCACTTTTTGGGCCCAAAGCTGTAGTGGTGCCCTTGGTTCTGGGGCTACAAAAGGATTGTCCTGGGCTGGAAAAGGATTGTCCTGGGCTGGAAAAGGATTGTTCTGGGACTGGAAAAGGATTGTTCTGTGCCCTTGGTTCTGGGGCTGGAAAAGAATTGTCCTGCGCTGGAAAAGGATTGTTCTGTGCTTTTGGTTCTGGAAAAGGATTGTTCTGTGCCCTTGGTTCTGGAAGAGGATTGTTCTGTGCCCTTGCTTCTGGAAAAGCCTTGTTCTGTCCAACTGAGCTGCGAGGAGAACTCGCCAACACTTTCTGTGAAGTTCAGACTCACACACTAAGGTAGTACAGAATCTGAAAGGGTCCGAGAGCTGAACCTGAAGGCGTGTCCCTGAGTGTCCCTGTCCTTGCAGGCTGGACGGCGCTGCACGAGGCCTGCAACCGGGGCTACTACGACGTGGCCAAGCAGCTGCTGGCGGCGGGCGCCGAGGTCAACACCAAGGGGCTGGACGATGACACCCCCCTGCACGACGCGGCCAACAACGGCCACTTCAAGGTCAGGGTGCTGGGATTCACAGCTGTGCTTTAAATGGCTCCTCTGGAAACTTGTGCTTCGAGCAGCCCACTGTGAAAACAGAGATTTGGGGTGGTTTTGTCTCATTTCCCATGGAGCGGGCAGGAATTTGTGTTCAAGGCCAGGCTGGACGGGGCTCGGTGCTGCCTGGGTTACTGGAAGGTGTGCCTGCTCATGGCAGGGGGTGGCATGGGATGGGCTGGAAGGTCTCTTTCAGCCTAAATTGTTCCCTGATTGTGTGCATTTCCCTGTCTCAGAGCTGCCGAGTGTTTTAGTTGGTGCTCCCCTGCACAGGAGGTAGGTCATTCTTTTGGAATTGGGACGGGAGCTTGAGTTTGTGCCTTGTTCTTCCTCCCTCTTTCCTGCCCAGGTTAGTTCTTAGAATCACAGGATCATTAGAGTTGGAAAAGACTCCACAATCATCGAGCCCAGCTTTAACTTAATGCTGCCAGTGCACCACTAAACCCTGTCTCTAAATGTTTTTTGAACACTTTCAGAGTTGGTGATTGCATCATTTCCCTGGGAATGTTGCTGGGGCTTTCCTCTTACATTAGTACCACAAGGCATCTTCTAGTTATGTATGAAAATCATGTAAAAAAACCCCTGGAATCAAAACATCATGAGCATCTTCAAGCCTCCATTTCTCTTTCCAGGTGGTGAAATTGTTGTTGCATTATGGAGGGAATCCTCATCAAAGCAACAGGAAGGGCGAGACACCTTTGAAAGTAGCGAATTCTCCCACCATGGTGAACCTGCTCCTCGGGAAGACCACGTACCCCTCCAGTGAAGAGAGCTCCACAGGTGAGGCTGGCCTTTCTGTGGCCCTGGCAGTGACACTTGTGGCCTGCAGCTAGCACAGAGACCTTAAGAGGACAGTGAAGTGAGACTCCTGTCAGATGCTGCCGTGCTCAGGAGCCCGCGTGTAGCTGTAACCCAAATTCAGAGACAAGCTTTAGCTTGGGGGGCTGTTTGCCCTGGAAGCCAGCATTGGGATCACTTCCTAATGCATTTGGGCTGTAGGGCTGGAAGCCAGTTGCAGGTGTCTTACTTTTGGAAGGTGGGTAATTCCAGTGGGGAGGAGGAGGTTTGCATGCCTGCCCTGTGTTCCTGTCCTTCAGCTGTCCCAGCACTGGTGCTTCAGGTTCTGCTTCCAGGCTGTCCCTGCTAGAGCCTCTTCCAGCACTGTGGGGCACTCTGCAGGTTTTAATTAGTGCAAATTAGACTTTTCAGTCTTTTGGGGAGCCTTGACCTACACTGTGTGCAGTCATGGAACCCTGTTCCAAAATTCTCATGATACACCCAGGATGTTATTTTGAGGAACACCCCGTGCAGGTTGAAAGTGGAGGAGATTCCTTCCAAGAAGATCCCCCAGGCTGGCATTCCGAGCTGTTGGCTGCCAACTTGCAGAGGCTGGGTGAGGCCACAGGGCATCAGAGCTGTGGCAGGGGTTGGTGTGTGCAGGAGGCCAGTGATGTTCTCTCCCCAGAACCCTTGGCAGTGCTTAACACGCTGTTCTCTCTCTGCAGAGACCTCAGAAGAGGAGGACGCCCCTTCCTTCGCTCCCTCCAGCTCCGTTGATGGCAATAACACAGACTCAGAGTTTGAGAAGGGTTTGAAGCACAAGCCCAAGGCCCAGGAGCCCCCCAAAACCATCACCCCGGTGAAGGATGAGTATGAATTCGATGAGGACGATGAGCAGGACCGGGTCCCGCCGGTCGATGACAAACATTTGCTGAAAAAGGATTACAGGAAAGAGACTAAAGCAAACAGTTTCATTTCCATACCCAAAATGGAAGTGAAAACTTATACTAAAAATAACACAATTACACCAAAGAAAGCTGCCCACCGCATCCTGTCGGACAGCTCGGACGAGGAGGAGACCAGTGTGGCCGTGGGCACGGGGGAGAAGCTGCGCCTCTCCGCCCACTCCATATTGCCCAGCAGCAAAATCCGGGAGCCCGCCAGCACCAAGGCACCCAAGGAGAAGAGCAAAGTAAAAAAGAAGCGGAAGAAGGAGACAAAAAGCAAAGAGGTTCGGTTTGGCAAAAAAAATGACAAGTTTTGTTCCTCTGAATCAGAGAGTGAAAACGTGGAGAGTGAGGAGGATGATAGAGACTCTCTACAGAGCTCTAGCTGTGTAAAGGACTCAAGGCTAGTGCTAAAGGAATCCTCCTTGTTTAACTCTCTGTCTGCCTCATCGACCTCTTCACATGGGAGTTTAGCATCCCAGAAACATAATCCCAGTCTTACAGAACAGCACTCCAAGCACTGGAGGACGGACAATTGGAAAACCATATCTTCTCCAGCTTGGTCAGATGTCAGTTCCCTATCGGACTCCACCAGGACGAGGCTGACGAGCGAGTCAGACTACTCGTCCGAGGACTCGAGCTTAGAGTCACTAAAGCCAGTCAGGAAGAAACCAGAGCACAAAAAGAAAAACACCCCCACACAACACTGTTTCTGAGAAAAAGAATTCATTCCATAGTAATGTGGATGGAGCAATTCCAAAGCTGGACAAGGGGGGAAGGTTGTTAAAAAGCATAAAACGAAACACAAACATAAAAACAAGGAGAAGGGACAGTGTCCCATCAGCCAAGACATTAAAATAATCAAAACATTTTCTTTTGAGTTTGAGGACTCTAAACAAAAGCCTGAGAAAGGCTTGATAGTAGAGACAGAAAATCCAGTTGAAAACAAGTTGAAAGTGTTAAAGCACGATCGGGAACATGGCAAGAAGGAAGAAAAGCTCCCCAAAGGTAAAGCGGAGGAGAAGGAGTGGTTGTTTAAAGATGAGACTGGAAAATCCTCAAAAGAGGAGAAATCGTTAAGAAAAATCAAAGATGGTAGTAAAGACCTGAGCAAATCCTTCAGAGAAGGATTGAGTAAATCAGAAAAAGAGAAACCTGTCAAGGAGAAATCTCCCAAGGAGGAGAAGCCGAGAATACACAAGGAGGAGAGAAAGAAGAAGTCAAAGGACAAGCAGTCCAAATCTGAGAAGAAGAATGAGCTGAAGGAGGAGAAGGTTTCTAAACTAGAGAAAGAAAAATCCTTCAAGGAAGAGAAGGAAAAATGCAAAAAAGAAAAACTTTACAGGGATGAGTCTGGGTTTGATGAGTTCAATAACAAGACTCAATTTGCTGAAAGCGAGGACACAAAGTTCAGCCTTTCGGACGATCAGCAGGAGAGGTGGTTTTCAGACTTGTCCTCTGATTCATCCTTCGATTTCAAGGGTGAGGACAGCTGGGATTCTCCAATAACGGATTTCAGGGAGATTAAAAATGACACCGTGGCAAAACTAATCATAGAACCTGTGAAAGAGGAAATTAAAGACAAGAAAAAGGAAAATAAAATGAAAGAGAAGAAGGAATACAACGAGAAGCGGAATGAAAAGGACACTTTCTTAAAGAAAAAGGAGAGGGATTATGTAGAGAAAAGCTCCGAGAAGAAAAAGGACCAAACAGACAGACACAAAGTTACTCCCAGTTATTTGCCTGAAAAGGATAAGAAAAGGAAGGATTCTGTGGAGGCTGGCAAGGAGAGGAAAGAAAAAGACACAGGTGAAACCAACAAAGACAGAAAAGATTCCTCTGACGGCTCTAAAGAGAGGAAAGATCCCAAGACGAAGCAGGAGGAGCCCTATCGAGATGACTTCAAGGAGTACGGCTGTGAAACGTTCTTCAAGGATAAGTCTGACCCTGAATTCAGTGGGAAAACCCTGGAGAGCTGGGAGAGGCACCATTCTGGGAAGGAAAAGGAGAAGAAAGATGCTCCCGATAAAGAAAAAAAAGAAAAGGTGAAGCCAGAAAAATACAAGGAAAAATCCAAAGAAGGCGACAAGGAGAAAAATGAAAAAGCTGCTCCAGAGAAAATCCTGAAGGACAAAGAACTAGAGAAGAGTTTCAAAGAGAAGAAAGAAACTAAGGAGAAATACAAAGATCTTCACAGCAAAGACAAGGAGAGGAAGAGTTCTTTCGACCAGGTGAAGGAGAAGAAAGAGAAAAACTTCTCAGCGGACAGAGACGATTTCTCCGAGAAGAAGGACGAGAAGAAAGGCAAGGAGAAGAGCTGGTACAGCATCGCAGACATCTTCACGGACGAGAGCGAGGACGAGAGGGACGATTACAGCCTGAGCGGGTTCAAGGTCGGGGAGGCGGCCGGTGGCGAGGGGCATCGCCTGGACAGCCTGCAGGACAAGGAGGAGGGCGCCGAGAAGGAGCCGTACCCTGACAAGCACCGCAAGTACTCGTCCGACCGGCAGCACTCGGAGAAGCAGAAGGATAAGGAGTCCAAGGAGAAGAAAAAGGACAAAGGAACATCGGAAGGGGGAAAGGAGAAGAAGGACAAGGGTTCCTTTGAGAAACACAAAGAGAAGAAGGATAAAGACTCCAGTGAGAAGTACAAGGACAGGAAGGAAAGGACGTCCACGGATTCCACTCAGGAGAAGAAAAACAAGCAAAAGCTCCCAGAAAAGGTTGAGAAGAAACACACCAGTGATGACAAGGTGAAAAGCAAGCATAAGGAGAAGCCGGACAAGGAGCATTCCAAAGAGAAGAAGTCTTCAAAAGGAGGGGAGTCGGAGAAGAGCCTGCTGGAGAAACTGGAGGAGGAGGCTCTGAATGACTACAGGGATGACTCCAATGACAAAATCAGCGAGATCTCCTCTGACAGCTTCACGGACAGAGGGCAAGAGCCAGGACTCACCAGCCTCTTCGAGTCTTCTAACCTCTCTCTGACCGACGCCGCTGAAGAAAAGTTTAAGGACTCTCTCCCTTTACCCTGCCTTCAGGACAAACTCAA
This sequence comes from Sitta carolinensis, assembly GCA_032173965.1. Lineage (NCBI taxonomy): Eukaryota > Metazoa > Chordata > Aves > Passeriformes > Sittidae > Sitta > Sitta carolinensis. The sequence goes on from CM063292.1 coordinate 1,345,232, forward strand.
GGAGAAGGAGAGGCACCGACATTCCTCATCTTCCTCAAAGAAAAGTCACGAGAAGGAAAAAGCAAAGAAAGAGAAGACAGAGAAAAAGGAAAAATCAGAAGAATTCAAAGACTCCAGCAGCAGAAAGGATTCCACTCATTATGATAAGGATTTCTCTGTGGATGGGGAGGCTTTTGGCTCTTCCTACAACATGAAGGCAGACGCTGATGAGGAACCGGAGAAGAGCATTGATTACTTATTTTCTGAAAAGAAGGATAAAAATGATTCTGAAAGAGAACTGTCAAAGAAGGCGGAGAAAGAAAAGACTTACGGTTCCAGCACCATCAGCACAGCTAAAGAGAAAAAGAAGCGGGATAAACACAAGGAAAAATGGAAGGAGGAAAAGGAAAAGCATAGGGACAAACACACAGATGGTTTCTTTAAACATCACAAAGATGAGCCAAAGTCAACACTCAAAGATAAGGATGGGCCTCAAGTTGCCACCTTTAAAGATAAATCCAAGGAGGACAACCTCAAATTCGGTGAAACCAAACTGAAGGAGAAGCTTAAGGAGAATCAAGACAAAGACAAATCAGAGTCCATAAAAATAAGCAATGGGAATGAAAAAATAACCCTTTCCAAAGACAGCGGCAAGAAGGATGCCAGGCCGAGGGAGAAACTTCTGGGAGATGGTGATCTGATGATGACCAGCTTTGAGAGGATGCTGAGCCAGAAGGACCTGGAGATCGAGGAGCGCCACAAAAGGCACAAGGAGAGAATGAAGCAAATGGAGAAAATGCGGCACAGGTCTGGAGACCCCAAGTTAAAGGACAAACTTAAAAGCTCGGAGGACGTGCGCAAGAGGAGCCTGGATCTGCCAACCAAGAAGCCTCTAACGCTGGACACGCAGCTCAAGGACAAGAAGCTCAAAGAGTTGGGTCCCCTGACTCCTATTCTGTCACCAGAAAACAAGGCACAGCCTGCTGTGGGGACAGACTCCAAGGACTGGATCACAGGTCCTCAGCTGAAGGAGATCCTTCCAGCATCTCCCAGGCCAGACCAGAACCGGCCCACGGGCGTCCCGACCCCAGCGTCCGTCGTGTCCTGCCCGAGCTACGAGGAGGTGATGCAGACGCCCAGGACGCCGTCGTGCAGCAACGAGGACTACACAGACCTGATGTTCGAGTGTGCGGACTCCCAGCACTCACTGCCCATCTCCACCATGTCCATGAACGCCTGCTCTCCTTCCTTCTTCGACAGATACACCAACGTTCCCAGCGGGCTCCCCGAGAACCCCAGTCAGACCCCAACTCGCACCATACCCTCCTCGAACCTCTACCGCTCCATCTCAGTGGATATCAGGAGAGCGCCCGAAGAGGAATTCAGCGTTGGAGATAAGTTTTTCAGACAGCAAAGTGTCCCAGCAACATCAAATTATGACTCTCCAGTGCAGCATTTAATGGAGGAGAAAGTTCCCCTTCCCTCTGTTCCTGCTGAGAAGTTCCAGTGTTTGTCTCCTGGGTATTACTCCCCGGATTACGGAGTTTCCTCTCCCAAAGTGGAGGCTTTGCACTGCGCACCGGGAGCCGTCAGCGGGGTCGCGCAGTCACCCGAAAGTGTCTTTTCTGGTTTACAAGCAAAATCCTCCCCTTCGCACAGGGATGAGTTGCTGGCTCCTTCAGTGGAAAGTGCTCTTCCCCCCGACATCGGCGTGCCCTTGGATACCACGGAGGAGCAGCAGGCCACTGCCTCCATCATGCCACCAGAACCCACCTACCTGCCACCCATCGAGGAGAACCATTTCAGTTCGGGAATGCCCGAGCAAAACAACATAGACTGGGATAACCCTCCTCCCCGAAACCCAGACACTGCCATTCCTCCCAGCCTGATGGGCAACCCCACAGAGCACTCTGTCACCTGGTCCATGGGCTCGGAGCTTCTCATGAAATCTCCCCAGAGGTTTTCTGAGTCCCCTAAACCCCCGCTCTGTTCCCTAGAGCCAATTCACCCTGCACCAGTAGCCTTCATTCCCACAGAGACTTCCTACCCTGTTTCTCCCATCTCGTACCCTCTGTCAGTGTCTGAACCCAGGCTGGAGGAAGTCAAGGAGGATGCTGAGGAAGCAGTTCCAGGAGAAATTGCAAATGCTGAAGAGCAAGCTCCGTACATGTCCCCTACTAGGTTAGACACCTTCTTCAACAACTGCAAACCTCTTCCAGAAGAAGCACCAGAGATCCCTCCAGAGCCCCCGTGTGTGCCAGCAGAACCTCAGGCAGACGTCGTTGCTGCACCAGAAAACAACTACTTGGAAAACAACAACGCAGCACCTGCAAACCCGGAGGAGGCGGTGACGTGGCCCGACCCCTTCACCAACACCGAGGATGAGTTGGACCTTGGCCCCTTCTCACTCCCAGAGCTGCCACTCCAGCCTAAGGACGTTGCAGAGACGGAGATGACCGAGGCAGAAGCAGTGGAGGAAAGCCCAGCAGCAGCAGCAGCAGCTTCAGAACCGAGCGCCGGGATCATCAAAGCCGGCGCATCCGTGATAGCGCCCGGTGAGCCCGAGGAGCCGCCGGCCAGCCAGGCAGCAGCCACCCTGCCCACGGACACAGAGCCACCAGCAGAGGAGCAGAAAGCAGAAGTGGCCACGCCAGAAGCCACCTTGGATGCAGTGAATGCAGCTGAGGAGAAGACAGCAGAGGACTCAGAGGCGCAGGTTTTCCAGCAGACCCCGTCGGAGTCCACGCAGGCGGAGAGCAAAGAGGTGGAGGCCGTGCAGGAGGAGCTGCCAGCAGCTGCTGGGGTGGCAGAGGGCAGCTCCCAGCCCTGCCCTGTGCCCGTGGCCAGCTCCGAGGCCAGCGTTCCACAGGACAGTGCTGCAGCCCGCGGAGCGAGCCAGGCCCCGCCGTCCCAGGCAGAGGCGCCTCCTAGCAATGCTCAAGCAGAAATTGTTGAACCAGTACAAAAACCGGTAGCAGAAGTTCCCAAACCACCCAAAATAGAAGAGATTCCTCAGCGGATTACCAGGAACCGGGCTCAGATGCTCGCCAACCAAAACAAGCAGAACGCCGCCGCGTCCGAGAAGGAATTTCCTCCCGTCTCGGCGCCCGTCACGCGCGCCAAAGGCCGCATCGCCGAGGAGGACGAGTCCCAGGCGCAGCACCCGCGGAAGCGCCGCTTCCAGCGCTCCAACCAGCAGCTGCAGCAGCAGATCAACACGTCCACCCAGCAGACGAGGGAGATGATCCAGCAGACACTGGCAGCTATCGTCGACGCCATCAAACTGGACGACATTGAACCTTACCACAGCGACAGGTCCAACCCCTACTTCGAGTACCTCCAGATCAGGAAGAAGATTGAGGAGAAGCGGAAAATCCTGTGCTACATTACCCCCCAAGCTCCACAGTGCTATGCTGAGTATGTCACCTACACAGGTTCCTACCTGTTGGATGGCAAACCCCTGAGCAAGCTCCATATTCCAGTGGTGAGTTACTTCCTCTCTTTAGCCTCGGGAACTGTCCCCACCTTCACTGTTACAGCCACATCCAAGTTGTCCCCCATGCCCTGTGACCACCTTGCAGTGCCAGCATGCCCCAGCCTGCCTTTAGAATATGACACCAAACCTGAGCCTGGGTGGTAAATGCAGCCCCTGAGTTGCTGCATTTTTGCAGAGAAGACCTGGGCTGTGCTGAGGGACCTGAGGTTTGGTCAGGCTTTAGAGCCAAAGTGTAAGAATCCACTGGATTTGAGGCTGGAAGGTAAAACTGCTCTTGCAGCAACGTAGTAACAAGATAATGAATCTGGAATGTGGGAAAAGATGGCTCTTAACTCCTGCCATCATTTTCCCAAACTCTGCTCTCTGACTTGGCGCAGGGATCAGCATTTCACTGCTGTGCTGCAGGAGCAGCCTCGCTAACACAAATGCATCAATAAACTCGGTGCTGCAGGTGGTAAATCTGGGATCCAGGCTGGAGCAGAAGGGTCAGCATGACCAGGCTCCACTCCTTGCTGCACACCCTGCCCTGCAGCACGAGGGCAGGTCAGGCTCTGGTTGTTCTTGCCAAGTTCTCTCCCTCACTGAGTGAGAACCTGCAGGACCTTGTCCGTGGCAGAGCTTCTGCACGGTCTCCATAGGCTCCCCACAGGATGTCCCTGCTCCCTGTGTGGCCAGCACACGTTCTGGGGGGCAGTGTGCCCCAGGGAGGCTCTGCTCTCACGCTGCCTGTGCCCGCAGATCGCGCCACCGCCGTCGCTGGCGGAGCCGCTCAAGGAGCTCTTCAAGCAGCAGGAGGCCGTGCGGGGGAAGCTGCGGCTGCAGCACAGCATCGAGCGGGTAAGGCACGCTCAGGGGGGCAGCAGGCCCCCAATTTCCCCTGCTGGAGAGGCTTGAAGCTGCCACACTCACTGCTCTGCTCTTCCTCAGGAGAAGCTCATCGTCTCGTGCGAGCAGGAGATCCTGAGGGTGCACTGCCGGGCAGCGAGGACCATTGCCAACCAGGCCGTGCCCTTCAGTGCCTGCACCATGCTGCTGGACTCCGAGGTGTACAACATGCCTCTGGAAAATCAGGTCAGTGGTGAGAAAGTGTCTCAGGGGCTCTGCAACACCCTGAGGGAGATGGGCTTTTCTGGAGGGATGGAGGGAAGTAAGGAGGCAGGAGTTACTAATGCGCTCCATGGCACACAGGTGTGGGATGTTCCCAGAGGGCAGAGTTAGATGGGGTATTGGGAAGGAATTCTTCCCTGTGAGGGTGGGCAGGCCCTGGCACAGGGTACCCAGAGCAGCTGTGGCTGCTCCATCCCTGGAAGTGTCCAAGACCAGGTTGGGTGTGTTTTGGAGCATCCTGGGATAGTGGAAGGAGTCACATGGCAGGGTTGGAATGAGATGGGCTTTAAGGTCCCCTCCAATCCAAAGTATTCTGTGACTTGGAACATCATTTGCCTGATCTGCTTGAGTTCCCACATGTGTGCTGGGGAAGGAAATAGATCCAGGAATGTGGGATCCAGGGAGTTCATGTCTGTCAGAAGCAGAGATGGCTCAGCTTTATCAGTGAGTCTTGGGACCCTCCATCCATCTTGGTCAGGATCATCTGCACACTGGAAAGGTTTCCTTTACTGCACTCTAGGGTGTCTCTTGCTGTGGAGGGAAGGGAAGAGGAACATTACACTGCTGCATTGCAGGAGGGCTCCTGGGCAGGGACAGGATCCTGGGATTTACTAGTGAGCTGCATATTGATCCAGGAGCTCTGATTTATCTGTTGGCATTTCGCAGCCAAGTGTCCATGCTGCTGCTATCCTGGCATGAGTTTGAGTCAGAGACGTGCAGGTGCAGCTGTGATGGGCTGACATGGACAGATTCCCTGCAAAGCAAGGAGAAACAGGGAGTATGTGCAGTGGTGCATCCCCATCGGAGGCTGAAACCCTGGAAAGGGCTCAGGAGCAGCTGGCAGCAGTGATGTCCCTCCTGCCTCCCACAGGCACTGCAGTTCTGAGGAGTGTGTGCCCCAGGAGGGGCTTGAATAGGAGACCTGTAACTGCTTAAAGTACAGAACTAATCCTGCTTCCCTCCCTTTGCTGTCCTGTCCTTAGGGAGACGAAAACAAATCAGTCAGAGACCGTTTCAATGCACGACAGTTCATTTCCTGGCTGCAGGACGTGGATGACAAGTATGACCGGATGAAGGTGAGAGCTGTGGGAGCCCCGTGCTCCAGGCAGGGGCATTCCAGGAGGGTTCTGGAGCCTGGGAGCTGCCTTAGTGGTTTCCAGCACAGAGTGGGTGGCCAGAGATTGTCAGGGCAGCGCTGCATGGGAGTGGATTGCTCCAGAGTGCTGACAAGCCTTTCAAACCCAAACTTTGAGGTTTGCTGGAGCCGGGCTCGGCAGACATTCCAAATCCTGGTGTCCTGTGTGTGGCTGTGTTGAACGCTGTGCCCACAGTGGCTGCATGGCCCCTGCCCTTGCCTTCCTCTCAGCCCTCACGTGCCGTTGTTTCCCAACGCAGACGTGCCTGCTCATGCGACAGCAACACGAAGCAGCCGCCCTGAACGCGGTGCAGAGGATGGAGTGGCAGCTGAAGGTGCAGGAGCTGGACCCTGCGGGGCACAAATCCCTGTGCGTGAACGAGGTGCCCTCGTTCTATGTGCCAATGGTCGACGTGAACGATGACTTTGTGCTCTTGCCGGCATGACAGTTCCAGGCCAGGAGACATCACTGAACACTGGCAAGGACGGGAGCGCTCCGAGGTCGGGCGGTCGAGCTCACATTCACCCTTAACCGCTTGCTGATGAATCCCTGGTCAGAGGAGGAGGAAGCAGCTATCGGCAGAATACAAAACAATAAGAAAAAAAAAAAATAATTGCACTTTCTTCACGACGTGTCCCTCGCTCCCGGAGTGCCGCGGCTCGGCGGGGCAGCGGGCCGGGCGCGGCTCCGGGGAGGCTCCGGGCAGCGCGGGCAGCGGGCGCTCAGCGGCCCCGGCTCTGGCCGAGGCGCCGAGGGACGAGGCCAAGGACACCGTGTGTGTGTGTTGCAGAAGCTGCTGAGCGGGGCCAGCAACCACGTGAACCATGTACTTGTGAACACCGTGATTTCCAGCTCTCTGTTTTCCACCGGGCGCGGATCTCCTCTGGGAGAAGCTGCAGTAGGAAACCGTGGGGTGGGGTGGGGTGGGGTGGGCGGGTTTGTTTGAGTTTCTCGTTCCATCATGGGTATGTCTAAAAAAAAAAAAAAAAAAACCAACAACAACAAAAAAACTAAACAAAACAACAAAAAAAAACTACAAAAAAAATCACACACACAAAAAAAAAAAAAAAAAAATGGAACCAATTAGAAACATAAAGGACAGCGTCCATGTTGGGCAGCGGTGGCTCCAGAGCAGGGACAGCTCCAGGAGGTGCTGTGGCCCCGCAGCAGCCGCTGCCACCGCTGGGGACGGGCAGAGGAGCGGCCGGGGAGACGGCGACGCAGAGAAAGGACTTTGCCAACTGTGTTTTTAATGGAGTAAAATCCACGTGGTTTATATATTTTTTTCCTTTAATCTTGGGCATTTCGTTTCTCTTTCTGAGAACATAACTTGAAAACACTACAGAGCCAATACTCATATAAAGAAAAATTGTATCCCATAAATGCTGTACAGTTTTTATATACATTAACAATGTACTTTTGCTGCCTTCTAGATAATTTATTTTGCAACACATTACTGCACAGTTGTAAATAACTTATGTACTGTAACATCACTTTCAGTTATGTGTAAAGAAATAAATAAATTAATTAAAATTATCTTTGTATTTATAGTTCACCCTGGGCAGCAGTTTCCCTGTCAAGGAAAAAGTTGCCCAGATCAGCTGCCCGTGGCATGGAACAAGATGAGCTTTAAGGTCCCTTCCAACCCAAATTATTCTGTGATTTTAAACATTCTCTCTTTTCCATGCCTCTCTGTGTCCAGTGGGATAGGAACCCTCCACGAGTGGGTCATGAGGAGAGGGGGACCCCCCTGTGCTGGTGAATTCTCTGCCCCCAGAGTGACTGAGCAGGAGATGCTGTTTTGGGGTTGCAGGGATGGGTGGATCCAGGCAAACGCAGTCCTCCCTCACCAGCTCAGGGATGCAGCTGGAGGCAGATCCCAGTGCCTTTCCAAGACCTCTGTGCCTGCCTTCCTCCTGCTGCCCAGCCTTCCCTGGTGGCTGCAGTGCCAACCCCAGCCAGGAGACAGAGGTGGCCCCCACAGACCCCCACTGCCAGCTCTGGGTTCCACAACTTCCTCCTTTGGGTTTTCCAGTGCTCGTGCTGGCCAAGTGTCTCAGCTGCTGCTTTGGAAAGCAGAGATGTTCCAAATGCCATTTGTTCCTCTGCTGGCATATCCTGGCTGGGGGGAGACCCCTGGATTCAGCCCCCAGCTCCCCCTCACTGCTGCCAGCTTTGCAGCCACTTGAGGAATTCTCCACAGTCAGGGCAGGGGATTCTGGAGGATTTCATTGCAATGAAATCACTTGCAGCAGAGCCAGGGGGGTCCCCCCTCCCCTGCCCAGCCCTCAGCCCCTGCCTTGGCCCTGCTGGCACCAGGCCTGGGGCAGTGCCACGTCCCAGCTGCAGCCAGAAGGATTTTCATTTTCCCCATCCTTGTGCTGGGCTGTGGGGTGAGTGTGGTGCAGCCCTGGAGCAAATGCTGGGACTGGGGGCTGCTCCTGTGTCAGGGGCTTCAGGAAAGCAGCCACAGGTAACATTTTTTCTTTGATTGCTTTGCATCCCTGGTCTTTATTTTCAACAGCCATAAATTTGTAGTCACAGAGAGGCCTTTTATGAGAATGTAAAGCTGGAAAGTCCCATAGGCTCATCTGACCACAGTGCTGGTGACCTTGGGAGTCTCCAGGGTCACTTTTCCTCCCGGTGCTGTGGCTCCCAGACTTGTGCGGGGGTGTGGATCCCTCAGAGGGAGGCAAAAAAATGCAGATGGGATTATTTTAGTGTGGTTTTTTTCAATGTGGGTTTGCAGGTGTGACTTTTCAGTGTGATTTGCAAAGTGATTTTGCAGATGGAGGTTTTCCACCGTTAGAGGTCTGAAGCTGAGCTGCCGAGTGGTGCTGCTTCCCCCAGAAATCACGTTAGTGAGTAAATTTCAAAAGGAAGAGGGAAATAAAGCCTGTTTGCAGTTTGGCTGCTGTGCTGGCTCTTCCCACGGGCTCACGTGGTGCTGGGTGCCCACACCATCCCTTCCTAGAGGGGGTGTCACAGGTTCCACTGCCCCCTTGGAGGTCTGGAGGGACCTGGGTGTGTTTGTGGGCGTTCACAGATGGGTCCTGGGACCCCCGGCTGCACCCCAGGACCCCCAACACCAGCTGGGCCTGAGAGGGGTCTGGAGCACCGGGGGGGGTGGGCTGAACTGGGGTGGGGGCGGTGAACTGGGGCTGGGGGGCAAACTGGGGCTGAGCTGGGGTGAACGGGGCTTGGGGAGCCAAACTGGGGGGCTTGGGAGGGGGCAGCCAGGCTGGGGGTGCAGCGGGCTGTGGGAACTGGGGCCAGTGTTGGGGGGAGCGAACCGGGACCGGGGCTGGGGGGGGGGGGGGGGGGCGAACCGGGCTGGGGATCGGGATCGGGACTGGGGTTTGTGAACCGGGCTGGGGATCGGGATCGGGACTGGGGTTTGTGAACGGGGCTGGGGGAGACAACCTGGGTTTGAGGAGCGATCAGACCGGACTGAGCCTCGTGTTGCAGGGGAGCGAACGGGGGGACTTGGCGGGTCTGAACCAGAGCTGGGGACCCCCGAAGCGGGGCTGGGGGGGTCAGATGCGGAGGGAGCCGTCGGGGCGGTGCCGCGGGGCGGGCCCGGCCGGTGCCGCCCCACCTGTCGGCGCCGAGCCGGGCGCTGTCGCGGTGCCGGTGCCGGTGGTCGCGGCGATGGCGCTCGGGGGGTCGCGGCCGCGGGGCCGGCGGGCGGCGGGGGGGTGGGCGCCGTGCGCGGCGCTGGCGCTGGGCTGGGCGCTGGGCTGGGCGCTGGGCGCCGAGCCCCCGCACCGCTGCCGCCCCGACCCCGCGCTGCTGCCGCCGCCGCTCCGCCGCCTGGCGGGCCCCGCGCTGCTCCGCGCCGCCGTCCCGCGCCTCCGCGGCGGCTGGAGCCCCTGCCAGCTGTACCGGTACCCGCCCGGCGGCGCCCGGCCCAACGGCACCGGGCCCTGCACCCGCGGCTGGCACTACGCGCTGCCCGCCGCCGGCCTCCGCGCCAACCTCGTCACGCAGGTGGGGATGAGGAGGGGGAACCCCGGGAGAGTGGGGGACCCCCGGGCCTGGGGCAGCCTGCGGCGCGGGAGGGGACTGAGGGGTGCCGTGGGTAAAGGAGGGATTGAGGGGGGAGCTGGGAAAGGGTGTGGGGGGGATACCTGTGAGGAGGTGGGGGGGAGCAAACTGGGGGGTCCCAGACAGTAGAGCCAGCTGGGGATTCCGGTGAGGATCCCACGGGAAAGGTCTGGGTATTGGAGGGGGGCAAGGTGAACGACCCCATGGACGGGGTTGGGGGCTGGCTGGGGAAGGGCGATGAGGGGCCGGAGGGTGTCCAGGACTCTTGGTACTGTCCCCTCACATCAGTCCCCACATTTCTGTTTGTGGGGTCCCCAGAAGCCCTCCAGCCCCACCCATCCCAGCCCCGTGGGCAGTGTGAGGGGCTCTGCCAAGCCCCCCAAGCTGACACCTCCCCGCCGTGTCCCCCGCAGTGGGACCTGGTGTGTGCCTCGCGCTGGAAGGCGCCCCTGGAGCAGACCACGCACCTGCTGGGCTGGACCCTGGGCAGTGTCACCGCCGGCCTGGCCTCTGACAGGTAATGGGGGTCCCCGGGTCCCCCGCGGGCACCGTGCCCAGCCCCTCTCAGAGCCCGTCCCCGGCAGGTTCGGCCGCCGTCCCACCTTCCTGCTGTGCCTGGCGCTGGCCGTGCCCCTGGGGCTCGCCGTGGCGCTGGCTGTGCATTTCCTCATGGTGCTGCTGGCACGGCTGCTCTTCGGGGCCGCGCTGGCAGGAGCCTTCCTCGCCCTCTACGTGGCACGTGAGTGTGATGGGGGCCCCAGAGGGGACCGGGGATGCTCCAGGCTGCCCTGGGCTGCGGGATGCTCCAGGCGGTGGGATGTACCAGGGGGCAGGACGGTCTGGAATGCAGGATGTGCCCTGTCCTTGGCACCCACCGTGTCCCCCTCACCCCGTGCCAGGGCTGGAGCTGTGTGACCCCCCGCACCGGCTGGGGGTGACGATGGTGGCCGGATTCTTCTGGATCGCCGGGGAGCTGCTGCTGCCGGGGCTGGCCCTGCTGTGCCGGGACTGGCGGGTGTTGCAGGGCGCTGTCACCATGATCCTGGCCCTGCTGGCTGCCTGCTGGTGGTAAGGACCCCCCGGGCAGGGGGCTGCTTGGGGCTGGGCTGTGCCCCGGGGCTGGTGCCAAGCTGTTCCCAGCCCGGCACACCCTGCCCAGGGCCGCGGTGGGGATCAGAGGCCACCCGAGGCTCTCCAGAGGAGTGGAACACCCCCCACCCTGGGTAAATGTTTGCTCAGGTTTGAAGCTGAGGGTTTCTGGGCGGCGTTGCTTTGAAGCCAGGTGGGAAGGTCAGTGCTGGACGGTGGCCAGGCCCATGGGGAGCCCTGTGACCTAACACTTGTGCCCCAGGTGCCCGGCACTGCTGCTGGAGCCACCGCGCTGGCTGATGGCCACACAGCAACTGGAGAGGGCCAGGAAGACCCTGCAGGCGCTGGCCGAAGACAACTGTCCCCAGGACAGCCTCCTCGCGGGTGCGTGGGGGGACTGCGAGGGCGACCAGCCCCGTCCCAAAGCCGTGGCTGTGGGGGCGGTGTAACAGAGCCGGCTCTACCCGGGTTCGCTTCTCCCGGCAGAGCTGGAGGCGCTGCCCGAGGGGCCCCCGCGGCCCCGGTACCACTCTGTCTGCGAGATCTGCAGCACCAGGGTCATCTGGAAGAACGGCGTCATCCTCGGCTTCGCGGCGTGAGCGGCGGGGCGTGCGGGCAGGGTGGTCGTGGGGCGGGGGATCCCACCCGCGGCGCCCTGACCCCGCTGTCCCTCAGGTTCATCGGCTCCGGCATCCGCCACTGCTTCACCCGCAACCTGGTCCCTCACCTGCCGCACTTCTTCTCCTCCCACCTGGTGCTGGTGGGCACCGAGGCGGCCGCCTGCCTCTTCGTGTGCCTGACGGCCGAGCGCTTCGGGCGCCGCGCCATCCTGCTGCTCTGCACCGTCCTCACCGGCATCTCCTCCCTCCTGCTGCTGGCCCTCACCCAGTGTAAGACCCTCGCGGGACCCCCGGGACGCGGCCCCCAGCCAGGGGGAACAGAGGCTGTCTGTAGAGGTGGGTGCAGGGTTTGCCCCCTGATGTCCTTCACCCCCTCGCAGACCTGCTGGAGCTCATTGTCCTGACGCTGTCCGTGGTGGGCACGGCCGCCTCCCACGCCGTCACCATGCTCAGCATCTTCTTCGCCAGCGAGGTTCTCCCCACCGTGGTCAGGTAAGGGGGAGCTGCCCCCGTGCTGCGCTGCCCCGGGGCGGGGGGCACCGGGCAGGGCCCCCTCTGAGCGTGTTCCTCCCGCAGGGGCGCCGGGCTGGGCTTGGTCCTGGGGGCCAATTTCTTTGGCAAGGCGGCGGCGCCCATCACCGCCATCCCCAACAGCCGCGGCTTCTTCCTGCACCACGTCGTGTTCGCCTCCTTCGCCATCCTGGCCGTGCTCAGCATCATGTTACTGCCCGAGAGCCAGGGCCGCAGCCTGCCCCAGTCCCTGCAGGACGGCGAGAGCCAGCGCCGCCCGCCCCTGTTCCGCCGCCCCCCCCGCGAGGACCACCTACCCCTGCTGGCCCCCCACGCCATCCCCCACGACTATTCCTGCCTGGCCGCCTCCACCAAGAGGATGCTGCGCTCCCCCGACCCCCCCCGCGAGATGTAGCCGTGCCCCCCGCCCTCCCTGGGGGTCTCCCTGCTGCTGGGGGGCTGAGCGGGGCGCTGGGACCCCCGTCCTGGGGTGTCACGGGAGCAGCAGGACGCGTGCGGGGCGTGGGCTGGGGGAGCAGCGCCCACCCCGCGGTGGGGCCGGATCCTGCCCCAGGGGCAGCGGGGCTGGAAGCCCTGGGGCGGGGGTGAAGCCCCCCCAGGGGCGCTGCCGGCTCCCAATAAAAGTGCCTTGTTTCTACGGGTCGCTGGCGTGGGAGGGTCACACACCTCCGCCACCAACCCCCGCTCTTTATTTCGGGGGTGACCGGGGGTCTCCTCCCCAGCCCTGTGGGGCTCACCCGGGGGTCCCCCCGCAGAGGATGTGAGTGTGCACCCCCTGCACGGAGCCGTCTCGTTGCACACGCGTGTGCAAAGCTGCTCCAGCCGGGCATCCTGGGCGGCTCCGTCCGTGAAGCCGCTGCCTCCGGGCATCTCCTCTGCGTGTGTGTGTGTTTGTGTGCGAGCTGCCCGCTGCCCCAGCCCCGCCCTGGGCAGGGGGGTGTCCCCTCCTGCCCCCCACCCCCGCTAGTGCCCGTAGAGGTCGGCCAGGCGGCGGAAGCGGGGCCCCCACTCGCTCAGGTAGTCGTAGTCCTGGTCCTCGTCCGTCAGGCTGGACACGATGGAGCTCAGGGGGCTGGCGACCGAGCCCGAGCCCTCGTAGTCGTAGATGAGGGCCGTGTCATAGGGGGGCACGCTGGGGTCGCTGTCAGCCGCCTCCAGCCCCTGCAGGGACAGGGGGTCCCGGTCAGCCCGCCGCGGGGGCACGGAGGGCAATGGGGCCGGGCCCTCACCCACCTCATTGATGAAATCCTCGATGTCGGAGGGGCTGCTGGGCAGCTTGCGGGGGGCCACGGGGGTCCCGGAGCTGAGCGGGGCGTCCCTGCGCAGGGGGGGCTTGGCGCGGGGGGAGAAGAGCTCGGGGTGCCGGAGCTGGTTGATGTCGTAGGCGTCCTGCGGGGCCGGGGGGGGTTTAGTGGTGCAGGGCTGAGCTGCCCACCCCCGGGACGGCCCTGCCATGGGTCCTGCTCACCTGGTCCTCCTCGCCGCCGCCCTGCTCGTCGTAGTTGAGGATGTTGTCGCGCATGTCGTCCCGCGAGCGCTGCAGGAGCCCCTTGCGCAGAGCCCGGCGGCGGCCGCGCACCCGCGCCGCGCCCAGACCCGCCAGCACTGCGGGGACAGCGGGACACGCGTGTGGGCGTGGGGAGATGGCTGCGCTGGGATGCGCTTGGGCTGGGAGAAGGGATTGGGATGGGATTGGGGCGGGATGGGCAATGATGGAAATGGTTACGGGGGTCTTGATTGGCGTCAGAAAGGGCTGCTGGGTGGGGGGAGGTGTTGAGGGTCATGGGTAGGGTTGGGTGGGAAGCCAGGAGCAGGGTGGGGTGGTGGGTGGGGGGTCAAGGTGACAGAATGTGCTGGTGGGGCTCGGGAGGGGTGGCCAGGACCAGCGCAGGGCCGGGCTGGGGGAAGGATGGTGGGGGAAGGATGGTGGGGGTCTCACTCACCCAGGAGGAGGATGGTGCTGCCCAGGATGATCATGAGCGCCCCGAGGGTGATGCCGGCCCCGGCGGTGGCCGCGGCCAGGGCCCCGTCCAGGCAGGTGCCGTCGCGGCCGCAGTGACACACCGAGACGTTCAGCAGCTGCTGCTGCTCCCGCGGGGGGGTCCCCGAGTCCCGGAGCAGCAGCGGGAGCGAGTGGGGTCCCTCGGGCAGCTCCGCCAGCACGGCCAGCACGGCGTGGGTCACTGCGGGGCGGGCAGGGGGTGAGCGGGACCCTCTCTGCGGCATCCCCCCTCCCCGGCTGAGCCTCACCATTGAAGCGGGCGATGCTCCAGTTGCGGGCGAGCTGGGGATGCTGGGGGCTGAGCTGGAAGTGGAAGGGGGCTCCATGGGGGGGTCGGTCATCGTCGGTGGCCCCCAGGAGCAGGGTCCCGCCGCGTCCCGGCCGCCCGCAGAGCACCCCGGCCGGCGGCTGCAGCTGCGGAGCGTGGTCGTTCACCTCCAGGATCTCGATGGAGAGGGTGCCGGTGGCCGAGAGCGGGGGCTCGGCTGGGGACAGAGCAGAGGGGTCAGCGGGGGCGGCGGCGGCGGCCAGGGGGCGGCGGGGGAGGCCGCTCACCATCGTCGCGGGCGAGGAGCAGGGCGATGTACCAGCCGCCCTGCAGGAAGGCGGACGGGTGCAGCAGCTCCCGCTTGGTGCGCACGGTGCCGGAGTGAGGGTCCAGCTGCAGCCAGTCCGCGGGGTCGTAGAGCAGCGCGTAGCTGTGGGCCAGGGGGTGCGTGAGACATCGCCCCAACCCCCCGCGGGGGGCGATGGAGGGGAGCGGGACTCACCTGAGGGTCTGGATCTGGTGGGTGTCGGGGTCGCTGGCGGTGTAGGTGGTGATGGGGGTGCCCGGGGGTGTCCCCTCCAGGACGCTGATCCGCCGCGGGTTCTCGCGGAACACGGGCGCCTCGTTGACGTCCCGCACCCGCACCCGCACCGTGGCCAGCGCCCGGGGGCTGGCGGGGGCCGAGGCCTCCAGCGGCCGCTCGTTCTGCACCGACACCGTCAGCTCGAAGCGGTCCCGCACCTCGTGGTCCAGCGGCTGCGGGAGGAGCCAGGGGTCAGCCGAGCCATGAGCCCCCCGGGGGGCCCTGGCTGCCCCGTGCCCACCTTGACCACGGAGAGCACGCCGTCGTTGGTGTGCGGGTCGGTCCGGATGGCGAAGGCGCCCTCGGGGTCGCCCTCCAGGATGGTGAATTTGGCCAACCAGCTGGGCGAGCCCGCCAGGTCCTTGTCGTGCACAAAAACCTTGCCCACGTCCACGCCGGCCGCCTGCTCCGCCACCTCCATGGAGAACTGGGGGAGAGCGGTGTGGGGCTGGACTCTGCCCCTTTGGGATGCTGCGGTCCCCCGGGGGTGCAGCTCCCACCCCGCTGACCCCGGCACGCCCCCATAACCCCCCCGGCCGCTACCTCCTCCTTGGTGAACTCGGGAGGGTTGTCGTTGATGTCCTCCAGGTAGATGACGGCCATGGCCGTGGTGGTCAGCCCGTCCCGGACATGTCGGCCGCCTGCACGGTCAGGTTGTACACGCCCATGGTCTGTGGGGAAGGAGGGGGCCAGAGCTGAGCCCCCCGGGAGCACAGAGATCCCCCAGCTCCTGCCCACCCGCCCCGTCCCCCCGCCCGGCTCTGCTCACGGGCGGAGCTGTGGTTCCACCGGGTGGGGTGTCCCCGACTGCCCCGAGTCCCGGGGCCCCTCCAGTGCCACCCAGGTGAGCCCACCCCGCTACCTCGCGGTCGAGGCCGGGCCGAGCGGTGCAGATCTCCCCGGTGGTGGCGTTGATGCTGAACATGCCGGCAGCGCCCTGCTCCAGGATGGAGTAGCGCAGCGCCGCGTTATCCGTGTCGGGGTCGTCGGCATCGGTGGCCTCCACCGTCATCACGCAGGTCCCTGTGACCGCAGCAGCGCCCGGTGGGTGCTGGCCCGGGGCTGGCTCATCCCCCCAGCCCAGCCCCCCCGGCCGGACCCACCTGGCTCGGCCCCCTCCACCACCCGCCCGGTGAACACGTCCTGTCGGAAGAGCGGCCGGTTGTCGTTCTGGTCCACCACGATGATCTCCAGGTCAGTGGGGTCCTCCAGGGTGACGCCGCCCAGGTCCAGAGCGAAGGCTCTCAGCTGTGGGTGCAGAGCGGGGGGGTCGGGTCCGGCTGGGGACCCCTGGGGGGGCTGTGGGCACCCAGCCTTGTCCTTACCCGGTAGCGGTCGTTCTCCTCCCGGTCCAGCATGGCGTTGAGGAAAACCTTCCCGCTGAACTTGTCGATGGAGAAGATGCCCAGGGGCTCCTCATCCACCCCCGGCCCTTTGATGCTGTAGATCACCCCTCCGGGCTGCTGCTTGTCTGACTTGATCTGCCCCAGGAAAATCAGGGCTTGGGGTCCTAGGCTGGGGGTCTGTCCCCCTCTGGGGGTGCCCCTGTGTAACCCCCCTGCCCAAGGTGTCCCCGGTGGGTGGTGAGGGGGCTCTCACCTACCTGCACCAGGAGGTGGGGGATGCGCTTGTGGTTCTCCGAGACGCTGATGGGGGGGATCACCCAGGCCCTCTTCACCCGCCGAGGAGCCTCGGGCTGCTGCCAGGCCTGGGGGGCTGCAGCGCCCGGCTGGGCGGGGCTGGCACCCTGGGAGGGGACACGGTGCTGCCAGCGACCCCCGAGTGGGGCAGAACGCCAGGGCAGTGGGCAGGGGGCTGCACCTGGGCTGGCTGTGCACAGTGGGGTACACGGTGCTGGAGTGCTCAGTGCTGGGTGCCCCTGATGGGTTTGGGTCTGGGGGGATGCAGAGGCCACCCAGCTCCCCTTGGGGTTTTGAATGGGTGACCCCTGCCACCCCGGTGTGATGGCGATGGGTGTCCTGCTGGCCTCACCAGGAAGGGGTGCCCCACAAATGACCCCAGTGGTGCTCTGGGCATGGGCTGTGCCCCCCATGACCCCCCCGGATTGGGGGGGTAACTCAGGCAGGCAGCACCTGCCGTGGCCTTCCCCCATGTCGCACGGATGTGGCAGTGAGGGGGGGGGGCTCAGGGGTCAGTCCAGGCTGTCAGCGTGACCCTGGGGGACAGGGCTGGGGTGCTGGGGAGGCAGAGGGGGTTGGGGTCCTGGGGCGGAGCTGGGGGCTGTGAGGGGGAGATTCGGAATGGAAACAAGGGGAACGGGAGTTCAGGGAGGCTGCAGTGGGGTCAGGGAGCTGGGGGGGAGGCGAGGATGGGTTATGGGGCTGTGCAGCACTGAGGTCAGGGATTTGGGGTGAGTAGGGGGGGCTGGAGCCATGGGGAGCGTGGGAGCTGGGGGTGGGGAGGGGCAGAGAGCTGTGCATGCAGCTGCCACCCCCCTTGGCTCCCTGCCACCCTCGCCCTGGGCCCGGGGACAGGCGCTGTCCCTCCCTGAGGAGGGAGCACATCTGGGCAGCGCCAGCCTGGCACCCACATCTGCGCCCAGCTGTGCCTGCACCGCTGGCTGCCAGGGGGCCCTGGAGCCCCAGGGCCGCGTGTGTGCCCTGATGGGGGATTGGGGAATGGGGCAGGGGGGCTGGCTGTGCCGGGGGTCCCTGGGGAGGGGGGGCTGTGTACCAGCCCCATGGGATGGACAGGACAAGGGGCTGATTCCAAGACTCGGGGGCTGTGCCGTGGCCTCCAGGCCTTTCTCTGCGCCCTCCTCCAGCGGGAGAAACCCCCCTGCCCGTCCCTGGGGGCCGCTGGAGCTCGGGGGGATCGGGATGTGAGGGAGGGACGTTGGGGGCCCCGTTCCTGTGGGGCTGCCTTGCACATCCCCTTTCCTTCCCAGCCCTGAAGCAGCCGAGCATGGGGTCCAGGCCAGAATCCCAACGGCCCCATGTGGCTCAGGCCTGAGACCGGGAAGAGGGGCTCTGGGGGGCCGTGAGTGGGCAGGGGGTGCAGGGAGGTCTGGGACCACAGCTGCGGTGGAAAAAAAAAGAGGAGCATGGTGTCTTTAAGCGCCTAGCCCTCCCCCAGATCCCATCTCAGCCATCCCGGTCAGAGGCGCAGGCAATGTGCCGGAGCCGCAGGCCCCCCCCTGCCACCGCCATCTGTGGGGTGGGAAATGCCTCAAGAGGGGCAGCGAGCCCCCATCACCCCCAGCCCCAGCCCCGCTGCCCTCAAGGATGAGTTTCCAGCAGGTTTGGAGTCCGGCCACCCCCTGGCTTTGCGTGCAGGCTCCCCATCCCAGCCAGCCTTCCTGGGGCACGGATCTGGGGGTCCCCACCCCATCCCAGCCCGTCCCCGCCTCCCCGGTGTCCCCGCACCCCCTTACCCGAGCGCAGAGTGGGGCGAGCAGGCAGGCGAGGAGGAGCGGGGGGCCCATGGCGGAGCGGGGCACAGCCCGGCCGCCGGCCCCGAGCTAAAATAGCGGCGGGACTGGCTGAGTGACAGCACATGTGCTGCGGGCACCGGACCCCCCCGCGGGCAGCTGGCCCCGCCGCCCCCGGCCCGCAGCCCGCGCCCCCTGCCCTGCCCGGCCCGGCGGGGGCCCGGCGGGGGAGATGCGGGGGCCGGGGAGGGATGCGGGGGGCGCGGGGGGGTCCCCGCTGGCCGGGCCGGGGTGCGCAGCCCCGGGCAGGGCGGGCGGAACGCGGCAGCTGCCGCCGGGCGCGCTCCGGGGATGCCGCGACGGGGCGGGCGGGAGGGGGAGACCCCGGCCCGCCGACCCCCGGCTGCTCCGGCGCCGGGACAAGGACCGGCACAGGGACAGGGACAAGAATCGAGACAGGGACCGACACCGGCAGCGGGACAAGGACTGGCATCGGCACTGGGCCAGGGAGAGGGAGAAGGGACCGACATCGGGACAGGGAGAGGGGCAGGAACAGGGACAGGCACCGGCACCAGTGCCAGCACCGAGACAGGGACAGGCTCCGACACCGACAGTGGGACAGAGGACTGGACCTGGACCTGGACCTGGACCTGGACCTGGACCTGGACCTGGACCGGGACCGGGACCGGGACCGGGATCGGGATCAGGACAGGGAGAGGGACCAGGACCGGGACCGGTTCTTCCCGCCTCGCTCGGCCGCGCCTCCCGTCGGGGCGAGCCCGCCCGCCTATTCCCGGCCGTTCCCGGTACCGGTGCCATCTGTGCTGGCGTCGGGGCCCGTCCCAGTGAGGGGTCGGCAGAGGGACCGGCAGCGTCCCGCGGTCCCCTGGTCCCGGCGGGTTCCCACGGGGCGGAGCGGGCGGGGGCTGCCCCGGGAGTCCCGACAAGGCTCTCGGGCCCCGCTGTCTGTCCCGGCGCTGTCCTCCGACCCCTCGGTCCCGGTGCTTCCTCCAACCCCTGCGGCCAGTCCCAGTGCTGCCCCCGGTGCCGGTCCCGGTGTCTCCCCCAACCCCGGTGCCAGTCCCGGTGTCTCCCCGGACCCCGGTGCCGGTCCCAGTGTTTCCCCCAACCCCGGTGCCGGTCCCGGTGTCTCCCCGGACCCCGGTACCGGTCCCGGCGCTGTCGCCGTGCCGCGGCACCAGGTGGCAGCATCGTCCCGGCCACCGGCCCCGGCCCCGGCGGTCCTCGCAGCCCGCGCACCGGGGAGCGTCCCCCGCCCGCCGGCGCGGGGTCCCGGGGATCCCGGTGCAGAGGGATGGAGAGCCGCGACCCCCCGGGCAGGGCGGAGGGGTCGAGAGGTTTTTGCCCTGCCGGAAAACCGAGACCTGGGCCTGGCAAGGAAAAGTGCAGTGTGTCGGTGACACCGGCGGCATCACCTCGTCCCCGCTGTGGGGACCCCCGCCCAGCATTGTCCCTTCCCGGGAAAAAACACCCTCGGTGCCCTCCCGGTGCGGGTCACCAGCACGGGGATGCGGAACAAGGCGTGGGAAAAGGGATACAGGAGGAGAAGGGATGCAGGATGTGTCCCGTCCATACCCGGGAGCTGAGCGGCGGTGGCAGGGCTCTCGGTGTCCCCAGGGACGTGTCACGAGCGGCTGAGCGCCGGGCACCGGTGACCCGCGGCGTGGCGGGGCCGTGGCGAGGGCAGCGGCGCTCACTTGTCCGTCTGTCTGTCCGATCCCATCCGTCCGCCCCGCCGCCCTGTCACCCCGCGTCAGTGTCACGGCCAGGCGCTGGCCGGGGGTCCCGGCGGTCGCCCCCTCCCCTGCAGAGGGGCGGCCGAGCAGATGTTCCCTGCCACCCGCGGGGGTGGCAGACGTGACAGGCTCTGACAAGGCGCCAGCCCCGCTCGTGGGGACGGGGCTGCCGGGGACAAGGCCACGGCTGCAGCACGACAGGGACCCCCCGCTCCCTCTGCTGTCGCTGCACTGACACCCCTACCCCTGCGAACCGGGGCTCCCACTGCGGGGCAGGGATTTGGGGTCCCACAAACGCTGGCTTCAGGCAGGACCAGCCCAGGACTACAACTTCCCTGGCTGCCCTGCGTGCTGGGACACACAATTTTGGGGGGTTCCCCCTCCCAGCAGTGCAGGTGTCACGGTGTTGGGACCAGCTGTACCCCACCGTGTGTTTGGGGACCAGTCTCCAGCGTGGGGTACGGACCCGTCCTGACCCCAGCGTGGCACCAGTCAGTCCCTCACGAGGGGTGCAGGACCAGCCGTGACCCCAGTGCAGCACTGGGGGGTCAGGGCAGTGCCCAGGAGGGCGGAGGGAGCAGCTGGGAGCGCAGAGGTGCCACACGCCGGCGCAGCCCCATAAAGCCACCGGAGCTTGGATTTTATACGGCAATAAAAGATAATGTCAGCTATAAAGTGCTAGAGCAGGTCCTGGCGTGCCGAGCTGGGGGGGCACAGAGGGGTGGGCAGCCCCCAGCCCCCCGGGGACAGCCCAGCAGGGCAATGCCTCCTCGGGGGGAGCGGGTCCCCAGGGTTGGGGTCACCCCCGGCGCTGTCACGGCCGAGGTTACGGTCAATGCATTAAAGCTGCTGCTTTGGGTTGTTGTTATTGTTGTTGTTTTAATGGTTTTATTGGGTGATGCTGGGCCGGGCCTGGCAGGCCCTAATGAAGGAGATTGATGGCTTAATCGCCTGCAGCCATTACGGGGTAATTGAATGGTTGTGTACACATGATCCGACCGTCAATGCCGGTGTGGCTGGCGAGCGAAGCGCCTGGAGCTGGGGGGACACACACAGCCCCCCCTGCACCCCGAGGGAGGCAGCGAGGGGGGGGGAAGCAGAGCTCACGGCCTTGAGACCCCCTCCCCCGTGCCCGCGGTCCTGGCTGTGTGGGTGTTCCCGGAGGGCTCCAGGTTCATCCAGTGGCACTAGGTCACCCCACAGCCATCCAGCCCAGCTCCCAACCAGGCCACTGTGCCCAGGCGCTTTAACGACGCTTTTAATTAACAGGTCCCACCTCTAGGGATGAACAGCGGTGTGGGAGTGGAGGTGGGAGCACGAGGGTCCAGCAGGGATGGCAGCCCCAAACTGGGGGTCACCCCTGACCACCCTCCCTGCGGGAATCCCCCGAGGAGCAAACCCGGCAGAGCCCCAGGCAGGTCCCTGCGCCGAGGTGTGAGTCAAACTCCTCATTTCGTGTGTGACAACCAGGTGTTTTACAGTATTTGCTACCTGTGATCATCCATCAAAGCAATCGATAGCGTTCCTGCAGAGTTTTATTAATGATCTTGTCACCGGGCTGGTGCGGGGTGCCCGGGGTTGTCGAGAATGATAGATCATTAAGAGCTTTCGCTGCTATTTATTCTCCAGTGACCTTGTCTCTCTCCATTGTTGCTTGCTTAAGAGTTATGAATGCGAGACATGATAATTTGATATTGATCTATTTGGTAAGTTAAAAAATTTACTGCATCGTTGATGTTTTAACAAAGGATCCGGTGGGGCCCTCCCGCCGGGGCTCGGCTGCACACGTTGTGCCCGTGCCTGGGATGTGGGACAGGGAGAGGTGGCTGCTGAGCAAGGGTGTCCCTCCTGTCCCCACCTCGATTCCTTCTGAGCCTCAAGTACTGAAATCCCGGAGATGCTGCTGTGGGCAGGGAGCTGGGATGGACAGACCCCTGTGCAGGTGAGGTGGGGAAAGCCTGTCGCCATCCACATCCCCTTCCCCTTTTTCCCAGCCCCACTCTCATCCCATCCCCTCCCTGCCCACTCTGCCCAGCACCATGTGCTTGCCATGGTCCCCTCCACGTTCTCCCAGATTTTTGGGGCTCCAGTGACCCTAACAAAGGAATCCCTGTAATTACTTATGCTCCTTGCTCCTCCTGCCCTTCCTGGTGCTTCCAGAGCCCCATCAGCTGCTGGGAGAAGCTGGAGCTCCCCATCACCCCCTCAGCACTGGACAGGATCACACCAGATGGATTCACTGGTTGGGGGCCTGCAAGACACGAGCACTGTCCCCTGCTGGCACTGTCAACCCCCTGGGGCTGGCAGCTCATGTCTGGAGTCAAACAGGGACAAACTTCCAAGTACAAAGGTGGGATTTATCAACAGTGCACTGGGATCACACGGTGGAGGCGGATGCACTGGATAACACAGTCAGTATTTATCTGTGATTTTGAATTTATTCTTTATTTCTGCTGGGAAATCATTCCCTGTGAGGGTGGGCAGGCCCTGGCACAGGTGCCCAGAGCAGCTGGGGCTGCCCCATCCCTGGAAGTGTCCAAGGCCAGGTTGGATGGGGCTTAGAGCACCCTGGAATAGTGGGAGGTGTCCCTGGCCATGGCAGGGGATGGGGACAGGATGAGCTTTAAGGTCCCTTCCAACCCAAACCGTTCTGGAATTCTTTGATTCCTACAAAGGGCTCCCACACAAGGAAACCCTAACTCCGCAGCTCTGGCTCAGCTCAGCCAGGCAGGAAAAATCCTACTTTTATTGGACATTATTCAAGGACTAGG
Organism: Sitta carolinensis; assembly: GCA_032173965.1. NCBI lineage: Eukaryota > Metazoa > Chordata > Aves > Passeriformes > Sittidae > Sitta > Sitta carolinensis. The sequence goes on from CM063292.1 coordinate 1,368,009, forward strand.
CTGCAGTGAGCCCAGACCTGCCAGGGCTGAGCCCTGTGGCTCCTCCTCAGGAGCAGCACAGCCGTGGATCAGGGCCAAGCCCCCAGGGTGGGCACTAGGATGGGTAAAAGCGCTTCAGGAGCTCCTTCTTGTTGACTTTGCCCATCTGGTTGCGCGGGATCTCCTCCACCACGATCAGCTCCGTCGGGATGGCGTAGGGAGCCATGGTGTCCCTGCAACCCCAAACTGCAGCTGTTAGTCACAGTTAGTTCCTGCACCTGGGCAGGACCGGCTGAGCCTTCCCGGGAGCACCCACGGCCCCGCCCCGCCCCACCTGGGACCCCTCCCCACCTGCCTGGAGCGCATTTGAGCTCAGCCCCTCGGCAGCGGGGCGCTGGGGGGGTTTGCAGCCGGCTGTCTCTGCAGGGAGCTGCTCGCCCATCCCTCCTCGGCTGGGCTCAGCTCGGCACGCAGCGGGGTGAGGAGCCCCCCACGCCTTCCCGGTGCCAGCCCTGCGGGCCAGTCGCCTCCCGGGCCAGTGCCGGTGCCTCGCCCGCGGTCGCGTCCCCGTCGCTCTCCTGCCTTCTGCTGCCCCTGTGTCACCAACCCGCGGCCGGCAGCGCCCTGGCACCGACTCGAGGGCGAGCTGCCAAGTCTGCCGAGCCCCCCGAGCCCCCCGAGCCCCGCCGCCACCAGCACCGGCCAGATGGAGCCGCTAACTCGGGATGGCGCCTGTCGCCGGGAAGCACCATCGAAGGCGAAAGCCGCAAAATGAATCACTCTGAAGAGGGACATGTGTCTCCTGCCAGGGAGTGCGAGAACAGGGGCCGAGCGAGCCTAAGTGACGTGAAAAATAAAGGGGAGAGACAGGGCGAGAGGGAGAGGCGGGCGGGCCCGCCGGGGCTCGGCGGTCAAGGGCACAGAACAAGGTCCCTATCACAGGGCTGGGGACAGCGATGGGGGGAGACGGGCAGGGGAGCACGGGGGGGGCCGAGCAAAGCCCCCTGCCTGGAACCAGGGACCCCCAGAACAGCCTGGGGGATCCCCAGAGCCACAGGTGGGGGATGAAGGGATCTCCTGGCTGCATCACCAAAGTCCCTGGCATGAGAATCAGGGATGAGCAGCCACCTAAGCATAGTGAGCATCTCTCCTGTGAGGGAAAGCTGAGAGAACTGGGCTGGTTCAGTTGGGAAAAGAGGAGGCTTTTTATGAGAGACTTTTTTATAGGGCCTGGAGCGCTTGGACAAGGGGTAACAGCCTCAAACTGCTACAGGGCAGGGATGGATGGGATATCAGGAAGAAATTCTTCTCTGTGACGGCGGGCAGGCCCTGGCACAGCTGCCCAGAGAATCTGTGTCTTCCTGGATCCCTGGCAGTGCCCAAAGCCGGGTTGGACAGGGCTTGGAGCACCCTGGGCTGGTGGAAGGTGTCCCTGCCCATGGCAGGGGTGGCACTGGCTGAGTCCCACCTCCACAATTCCACACCTGTGATCCTACGACACGTCCCTGATGCTGCTGCTGCCTTTGAGCTGCCCTCCCCGCTTGCCCAGTGCCCTGCCCGTGGGGTTTTTACCTGGCCCAGTCCTTCAGGTCCCTGACGGAGAGCATGTGGCCCTGGCGCAGCTTCACCACGGCGCTGACCCGCTGCCCCCACACCACGTCCGGGGGCCCGATCACCGCCACGTCTGAGGGACAGCAGACACTGCACTCAGCAAGCCCAGCAGCTCCGGGGCCCAGCTGGGCAGGGCAGGGGGGCAGGAGCGAGGAGGGAAATGCCACGGGGTGTCAGCACGGGAAAACGCCGTGGGCGTTCACAGGAACGGAGCTTTTCGCCGTGGAAAAGGCAGGGAGCTCCCTGGTTTGAGGATTTGGAGTCAAGGAGGGGGAAGATGATGTACAGAGGGGTGTGGAGCTGGGGGCACTGATTCTGACCCCTTGCACAGGGCCAGGCACAAGGGCAGGGCAGATTTAATTACAGCCTCATTTCCAAAAGCAGACGGGAGCTGCTGCTGACTCGGCTCCGGCAGAGCAGGACCGGCGGGATTTAAACATCCCCTGGTGGGAGGGAGCTCCAGGCACGAGCCCTTGGGAGCCTCCTGCACCTGCTGAGCCAGGGCTGTCCCCAGAGCAGTGTCTCCAGGCTCTGACCCCTCTGGGCAGGGAGCAGGAGAGCACAGACCTTTGATGTGGGGGTGTGCCAAGAGCTGGCGCTCCACCTCCAGCGCGCTGATTTTAAACCCTCCATTTTTGATGATGTCCACGGAGGTGCGGCCCTTGATCCAGTACACTCCATCCTTGTAGGCTGCTGTGTCTCCTGGAAAACAGACAGCTCCATCACAGGTTGTCCCCGTGACCCCTCTGCCTTTCCTGGCATGGGGATGTGGCACTCTGGTGGTGCTGCAAGGGGGAATGGCTCCCCACTGCTACAAGGCAGGGCTGGATGGGATTTGGGGAAGGAATTCCTGGCTGTGAGGGTGGGCAGGCCCTGGCACAGGTGCCTAGAGAAACCATGGATGCTCCTGGATCCCTGGAAATGCCGAAGTCCAGACTGGACAGGGCTTGGAGCCACCTGGGCTAGTGAAAGTGGAATGAGATGAGCTTTAAGGTCCTTCTAAACTAAACCGCTCTGTGATGCCACAAAAAAAAAGGTGGGGAATGACACTGGGAAAATGAGCCTGTCCTGAGCAAGATGTTTGCTCCAACCTGTCCTTCCCACAGGTGTGACTCCATAATCAGCCCAGGTACCACAGGATGTGCCAGCAGTGATGCAGTTTTCATGCCCCATTTCCAGCTCACCTCTGGCGCTGTGGTTTGCATGTGGTGCAGCAAAGGCCCAGAGATTTACACTGTCAGGGCAAGGAAACCTCAGAATCAGTCCTGAAAATCCAGGCTGCTCCCCAGAAGAGCTGTGTCCCTGCTCAGCTGCCAAAATCCTGAGCAGCTCAGCTCAGCCAGGGAATGATTAATTGTTCCTGTACTTGCCTGCCCCTTGGCTCTCTGTGGATGTTGAAGGCTGTCTGGAATATTCTGAAGTTGGGGGAAAGTTTGAAACTGAGGCTCTCTGGGTGCTTGGAGTGGGCAGGAGTCATGATGAACTGCCATCTGCACCCGGGTCCCGTGGTGTGTGACTGACACACGGTGGGACAGGGGACATTAATTAAACGGTGGCACTGGGAGAGCCAGGAGCAGGAGCTGCTTATTCACACGGAGAAGATGGGGAGAGGAGAGGGAATTCAGCCCTGGTTCAGTGGCACACAGTTCCCATGTCGTTCTTTGGGATGTCAGTACAGGAGAACAGCCATATTTGCTTTTCCTCTGCCCTGATGGGGTGAGTGATCCCTGGACACTTCCCCTCTCTGCTGCCCTTCCATCCCTGTGCTCCCCCAAACGCCATCTCTGCTTCCCACACGGATTCCCTCCCTTCCACTGGCAGCACAGCACAGTCAGGGGACATGTCACGTTATTATTGTGACTATTGGGAGCTCCTGGGACCAGCTCTGTAATTCCCCCCGTCTCTTCCTTTCCATCTCCTCTCCAGCACCAGGCCCTGGCTGTCACTTCCCACGCTGACAGCCCTGAATGCTCTGGGGGATCCAGAGGACAGCCCTGTTACCCTCTGCCCTGCACCATCTGCTTCCAGCCCAGCACATCAGGCAGCCTGGGCACAGCCAGCATTCCCTGCTCCCAAGCCAGTGGGGCATTCCCAGACCTGTGAGACCAGTTAAAAGGAGGCTGAACTTGCTCAACTGTCCCCAGCAGTGCTGAGTGTCACTTCCAAAGTGGTCACACAGCAAGGACTGTGCCTGTCTTCCCGAGGGTCCCAGGTGAGTCCCTTGCCCCATGAGCCCCCCTGCCCTCATGGGCAGCTGCTGGAGGTGGTTCCATCCATCCCAGCTGCTCCACCCAGCAGGACACAGCCCAAAACCACAACCAGCATTCCTCACCCTGGGCCAGCAGCACCAGGCAGGGAATTTTGGCTGATGAGATGATGGTCCCTGACACCCCATCTCCTCCTGCCCTGCCTCCTGGGCCACTTCCACGCAGCCCCTGTCAGCACAGAGCCGTGGCAGCAGAGCCTCGTGGCACTGGATTCGTGGGATTATTGCTTCCCTGACAGCAGCCGTCACTGCTACCTTTGGATTTGTTTCAAGATGCTCAGTGGGCATCTGTTCTGCGAAATGTTAAAGGCTCTGCTGAGCTGCATATTGAGCAGGCTCTGCGCCGGCGGGGGCTGCCCTTTGCTGGAGTTACAGGCGCTTATAGAGAGATTTACACAGTTAAAAGCAGAGAATTAGGGAAATGTTTGGCTTGGAAGGGCCTTAAAATTCATCTTGTTCCACCCCCTGTCATGGGCAGGGACACCTTCCACCGTGCCAGGGGCTCCAAGCCCTGTCCAGCCTGGCCTTGGACACTTCCAGGGATCCAGGGGCAGCCCCAGCTGCTCTGGGCACCCTGTTCCCACCTCTCACCACCCTCCCAGTGAGCTGCAGAAGGAGACACAGGCAATGGAGAGCAACATTTCCCACCTCACACTGCAGAAATTTCTGCCATGAGGTTCCTCAAGTTGCAAAATCCTCATTGCCAACACAGAAGGGCCCTTGGGACTCTGCTGCAGTTTGAGCACCTCCTTCACCGAGTGCTGAGACCTCGTGGGGACCAAGAGGCAGCCGGAGCTGCTTCCCAGGATGTGGAGAACAAGAGCCCCTTTGCTCCTTGAGCTGAGCTGCAGGATCAAACCCTCACCTGTGTCAACACCTCACCCACAGGGCAGTTTGTTCCTGGCAAACACAGCACAATTCCCACATCAAAGATGCAATCAACTATTGACCTAGGGAACACTTTGGCTCGAGAAATGAAACACTGAGTGGCTTCAGGGAGCTCTGAGATAGCTGAAGTATGCATAAAAATAGACTTTTTAGGTAAATCAGGTGACTGCAGCCTGGTCTAGATAGAGGGTCAGGAATGTTCTAGGATCTGCTGGACAAACAGGGGTAGTGCTGGCTTTGCAATGGGGCTCTGTGAGCCCAAGGTTTCACGCAGGTGATGAGGAGAGGTCAGCATCCCGGAGCTGCTCCCCAGGAGGAGCCCACCCCAGGCACAGCATCCCTGCTCTGGGGGCCAGATATCACTGGGAAGCCTGGGAGACTGTTTGGTAACAGGTGTCACCAGCTTGGTGGCAGTGACAGTGTGGCTGTGATGTGTGAGCCGGGATCTGGCGCGCGGAGCTGGCCCGGGAGCTGATCTGAAACTGGCACCCGGCTCTCCTGGCTCCTGCCAGCTGCTCCCCCTCCCCACGGCCTTCAGGCACCTATTCCTTCGTGTTCAGAGCCCCCAGGGGATGTGGAAGGTGTTTCCCAACAGCAAAGGGAGAAGGGCAGCGCAGACACCTGAGGATGTGAAAGGTTTGAAACCAGTGCCACCAGCAGAGCCTGGTCCAGCAGCAGCATTCCCAGGGGATCTGGCTCTTTGCAGCTGTGACATCCCCCCGTGCTTGTCACAGCTCCAGCAGATCAAGTGCTGCACAGCAGAAAACATCAAGAAACAGCAAATCTCCCCTTTGAAAGGCAAATGATTTTGCTGATTATTTCAGCCTCCTGCTCTGGAGGCAGTTAATGCTCCAGTCAGGAGCTCCAGGGGCCGGAGCGGCGCCGGGGATGCTGGGGGCTCCTCCCTGCCAGCAGCAGGATGTGGTTGGAGCACTTTCAAATATTAATTAGACCTTTCTGCTCTTAATGAATCACTCCTGATTTTTTGCAAACTCTTGGCTTTCCAAGGCTCCATGCAGAGCTCAGCCCCACACTCCTCAGAGCGGGGAGAGAGGGCAGGAATGTCTCACAGCCACTCTTGCAGGTGACACTGACCTGCAGGGACACAGATGAGCTCCTCTGGGGACAGCCACCACCCATGGGCAGCCAGCAGAGCTCCTTCAGGCCACACAGTGCACCTTGCTCTTCTGGGACCTTTATGGTTGGATTTTTTTCCAAACTCCAGGAGGAATTCCCTGCTGTCAGCTGCTCTCCTGTGTTAACTCCTACCTGCCTCTGATGCCTTAAGGTTTAGCTTTTATATTTTTCAGGTTCTGTGCTGTTTTGGTGAGCAGTTCTGGGTTTCACATTGAGTGCTACTGAGCTCTCTTCACAGAGCAGGGAGACAAAACAATTCCTTCTCCAGCTTGGGACCAAGGACAGCTGATACAACTTTCAGGCCCAAGAACAAAAGTAATGGTGAAGTGAGAAGGAACACAAGCAGGAAGGAGCCTCATAACCTGAAACTATAATTGGACAATTAACTCCAATGTGCTGATGAACCAGAACTTATCAAAGTGTGGGGCCTCGTGGTCAGTTGTCCATTTTGTGACCATTTTGGGTTCATCTTGGCTGTGGCCCAGCTGGGCTCTTGCACTGCCCAGCTGTGCCCACTGAGACCTTTTAAGAAATCCCTGCTTTGTCCTTTTGCTCTGTCTGGTCCCTGTGCCAGGACAGCCTCCAGAAGGCCTCGCTCCCACTTCCCTGAAATCACTGTTGGTGCTGCTGGTCCCTCAGGCTGAGGCAGAGCTCATTCTCTGGCAGACACACCTCACTGACTGGGATTATGATTTATTCTCCAGGTAGGATTGGTCCAACAGCCAGGCAGGTGATGAAGAGCCTGAGCCCTGATCCTGACCCTCACCACTTGGCAGAGCGGAGACAAAATCTGGGGGCTCAAACCCCCTTTGCCAGGGGAGGGTTTTGTGGGAGCAAGGCTCCAACCCCAGCACCCACAGCTGCATGGGGACACACAGGGGCCCAGCCAGGGCTTGTGATGGTCCCCCTGACCACCCAGAGGCAGCTGTGGGGCCTCACCTGGCAGCAAGGTCCTCCTCCATCCTCTTTTCTGCACGGTTTTCCTGCCTGCAGACCAGCTCCAGCAGCAGACCTTGGAAATGCTCCTTCACAGGCTTTGGAATCCTCCTGCAGCCACAAGCTCCAGGTGCCCATTTCTCACATGATTTCAAGTCTCCCTGCTCTTTCCAGGACAGTTCAGTGTCTCACCACTCTCCTAAACCCATGGGAATGTTTTTTTGCAGGTAGCACAGACACAGTGGGGCTGGGAAGTGCTGTGTGTGGCACAGCAGTGACATTCCTGCGGTCACTCTGCCTCTCTTCCCAATCCTCTGGGCACAAGCTCCCTGTGCAGCTCACCAGCCCAGTGCAAAAAGAAATGGTTTGTTCCCATTCCCAGAGGCTCCTGTGCTGGAGAAAAGCCACGTGGGGTGGATAAATGTTTATAAGGCAAGTGCTAAAGGCTTTTTATAGGAATCAGCTAGTCCATGCCCTCTGTGGCTGGGCCGTGGGATGGGCGGCCAAGCTCTGCCTCCCCATCACGGACATCCACCTTTCCCTCCCCCCACGCCACGAAAACTGCATCCACAGATCCCCCATCTGCTCACATACATCACACACTTCACTCCAGTTTATTAGCTGGAATAAATCATAAATATTTCATTATATATCAGCGGCGCTCGACTCGGGGAAGGCGCAATCCATCACCCCGCCGCTCCCCGCGACCCGCCGCCGTGCAATCAGCTTTCCAGTCTATTAAACAAGATTGATACAGTGTGCCAGGCTGGGCTGGGGGGATTTATTTATGGAGCACTGGGAGAGGGAGGGCATGGAACGCGTGGGGCTGCACGGGCGAGCGGGGCTGCTCCCAACCACCAACCCTGGAGCAGCGAGAGGCAGAGTCCTCCTCCAAGCGTGTCATGGAGTGCTGCTGGCATTGGAAGAATCGTGGAATTATTTAGCTTGGAAAAGGCCATTAGGACTGTCTGTTGAACCTGTTCCCCAGCACTGCCAAAGCCAGCACTAACCTGTGTCCCCAGCTGCCACGTCCTCATGGTTTTTATAATCCCCGCAGGGATGGAGACCTCTTTCCATGAGGAATGATCCCCTAATATCTAAGGCTGTTAGATATAAAGGAAGGCTGTTTACTCCTGTCCTTTGCTTGCTCCCTAGGAGAAGAGATGGCAGAAGACACTAGGGCAAGGCAGGGCCCAGCTGAAACAACATCCTGCCTCCAGCAGGGACCTTCCAGACTGTCCCCAGCTGAGGAATTCCACCTCATCCTCCCAGGTGAGACCTCTCTGCAAGCCACATCTCCCTGCAGCACCAACAGCACCCTCCGTGGGAGTCACTCTCTGGTTGAACCCCGGGCCTTGGGTGAGTTACTGCAGCTCTCAGTGATCCAGAGCCTCTCTGGCACTCCCTGAAGGCATTTCTGCTCCTGAAGGGATTGATGCTGCCTCGGCAGCATGATGTATGTGCACAGATCTATTTAATGAAATGCTAAATGATAGGCTAAATAACTGAGCAACTTGGGCTTGATTTATTGCGTGGAAGTGAGGAATGTGTGTCCCTGCTGTCAGCCATCTTGGCTGCCAACAGAGGTCACAGGCACTAATTGTAGCTAATTAACATTAATTAGACTTGGGAAAGACTGGGTCTCCTCTTCCCGGTCGTCCCCACCCACCCCAGCCTTTCAGCACTCACACTCCCTGGAAGCAGGCTGCATTCCCAGCAGCCCAGGCTTCAGCAGCTCCTGTTAATCCCAATCCAGCTGAAATCATCAACTCCTGCTTTTCCCCACCCTGCTCAGACCGTGAGACCTGCCAGGCTCCCCGAGTCCCACCTGCTGCTCCCTTTGCAGCGTGCCAAAACCTCCGAGTGACTCTTAGGGGATACTCGAGTGCATCCACCCTCACCAGGTCACCTGGACCAGCAAAAGCCTTCCCTGGGCTCACAGGAGGCTCTGTCCTAAAGCTGCTCCCAGGCCCGGCTCCCTCTGCGGAGCACGGAGGGCTCCAAGAGCGCCGCGATCATTAATAAAGCATCAAAGGCTCCTGAGGGGGAGAGTTTGAAACTTCCTCAGAAAACCACATGTATATTAACACCACAGCAATTATTCATGAGGAAACCCTCTCCCCAGCAGCTGCCAGGGCTCCCTGGGTGCAGGACAAAGCCTTTCCTGGTGTGCCCGCCCTGCCCAGCAGAGCCCCTGGCACGGGGAGAAGGGCCGGCACTGCGCTCCTGCATCCAGCTGCTCTCCTGGCACGGGCAGCCCTGGCTGGCAGCAGAACTCCAATCTGCTGCCAAAATCCTCCAGTGGGGCCTGGGGCCTGGGAGGAGAGTGGCTCAGCAGCTGCAGCCCGAGATGTGGCCCTGTGGTGGGAACAGGCAGGTGAGCTCGGCGTGGAGCCGCTGCTCTCCAGGCTGGTTCCACCTGCAGTCCACAAGGGAAGGAGGTGGAGATGCTGGAGAGAATCCAGAGGAGGCCATGGAGCTGCTCCCAGGGCTGGAGGCAGGCTAGGACAGCTGGGAGTGTTCACTGGAGAAGAGAAGGATCCAGGGAGAGCTCAGAGCCCCTTCCAGAGCCTAAAGGGGCTCCAGGAGAGCTGGAGAGGGACTGGGGGCAAGGCATGGAGGGACAGGACACAGGGAATGGCTTCAAACTGAAAGGGGGTAGGCTTAGATGGGATATCAGGGAGAAATCCTTCCCTGGGAGGGTGGGCAGGCCCTGCACAGGTGCCCAGAGCAGCTGTGGCTGCCCCTGGATTCCTGGAAGTGCCAAGGCCAGGCTGGACAAGGTTTAGAGCTGGGCCAGTGGCAGGTGTCCCTGCTATGGAAGGGGCTGGAATGGATGAGCTTTAAGGTCCTCCCAACCCAAACCAGTCTGGGATTCTGTGACACTCCACCCCAGAGCCTCCTCAAGGCCCAGAGCAGGCTCTGCTTCACCCCTAGAAATGAAGAGCCCATCCTGCTCTGGCCTGGAGGATCTTGCTGGGCACAAGAGGGACCATCCCAAAGACGCCCTGAGGATGCCCCTGGCTGCTCCCACACCTCTCCCAATACCAACACCCAAGAGCAATCAGTGGCTGTCAAGCTTTGTGGGCCCCTGGGCACCGAGGCAGAGCAGGATTTGGCCATCCAGGTGAAACCTGGAGGTGATTTAGTGGCTCTGAGAAAGGGAAGCAACCCTTGGCAGGGAATCGCTGTTTGTTCCTGCACCCTGCCACAAACACTGCTGGCAGCAGCAGGGGGATGTGCAGCACCATTTATTCACATCATAAAATTGCCAAGTCGATTTGTAGCTCAGGGCCATCCTGCCCTCTTCCCTGTGCCTGGCTCCCACCAGCTGAAAGGCAGTGAGAGGGCACAGACCCTCCGAGTGCCCTCGTGGCTGCTGCCAAGGGCTGCAGGGATGCCTCAGTGTGCTGGTTCCTTGCTCTGGATTTGGGCAGGGATGGGAATTGTAGCACAGCTCAAAGCTGATGCAGCCCTTTCTGTCTTTCTATCCACAGGGAGCTGAGCCAAGGCAGTTTTAGGTTGGAGATCAGGAAAGATTCCTCCCCAGAGGATGCTGGGCACTGCCCAGGGAATGGGCACAGCCCCAAGGTGCCAGAGCTCCAGGAGAGTTTGGACAATGCTCTCAGGCACAGGCTGGGATTGTTGGGATGTCTGGGCAAGGCCAGGATTTGTATTTTGATGATGTTAATGTGTCCCTTCCAGCTGAGGATATTCCATGATTGATCTGGGAAAGGCACTGGGTCATCTGCAAGCTGCCTGCTCCCAGGAAAAAGGGGTTAAACAGACTCCCCACTCTCAAAACTTCTCCAGAGACTCCTGGAGCAGCCAGCATGAAGAAAAAAGAAAAATCAGAAATAAAATTAAAAAAAAAAAAAAAAAAAGAAAAAAAAAAAAGAAAAAAAAAAGAAAGCCCCAGCCTGGAATGAATTCTTGTCATGCTCTCTAACAGGGAACTTTGTATTCCAGAGGCAGCAGCGCTGAGCCTGCTGTCAGAGCCACGCTGGGAGAAAGGGCAAAACCCTGCCGAGATGAAAGAATGGGAAGCACTGGAACAGCCTCCCCTGGCATTTACACCTGGAAAAAAAAATAAATCACTCAAGGGCATCTCACAAAGAGCTGTGCTAATAAGGCTCTCCTCCCCACGCTGTGTGGCTGAGAGGGCCATGGAGCGGTGCCAGCAGTGCTGGCAGCAGCTCAGGGACCTGGGAGGGAACAGGAGCAGGTAAGACAAGCCTGATTCAAGCCTGCAAGGCTGAGCTGAGCTCTGCCCACCCTGCTCCCAGCCAGGGGGCAGAGGGACTTGGGGACCTGTCTCTGGGCAGCCCAGGAGTGCAGCTACCCCTTGTCTCAGGTGATAGATCAGAGATTCCTTCCCCTCACACACGTATTTTCCAAAGGCTCCTCAAATTTACTGCACCTCTCAGCAGGGTGAGAAGTCAGGGTGATGCCCACTGACCCTCCTGGCTTGTCTGCACATCCTATTTCCTTCACCATCCAAATTCCCCCTCCACAACCCCCTCCTGGCTCCTGTCAGGGGGCTCATTCCACCACACAGACCCTTCCCTGCTCCCAAGAGGATTTTTCTCCTTCTCTGAGCCCAGGGAAGAAGGCAGGGCAGTGTTTAGGCTCTGGTGCCACTGTCCCACTGCCCCGTGTCTGCACTCAGGATCCCCCTGGGGTGGGGAAAGCACCATCCACTGCATCCCTTCTCCAACCCACCCCTCTCCCATCCCCTGCAAGCCACACTCCCCAACACGTCCCACTGGGCAGCCGGTTTGGCTCCCAAACACGAAGAGCCACGTCTGTCCTGTTGTTCTCAGGGCTTGCTGCAGATGGTCCCTGCTCCAGCCTTGGCCTGGGCTGGCACTGGGCACCCTCACACAGCCTGTGCCAGCCCAGCCCTGGGCACCCGGCCAGGAGAGGACAGCACCAAATGGAAACTGAGCCTTGGCAAAGCCTGGCAGTGCCTCAGACCCTGCTGCCCTTGGCAGAGGTGCTGCTCCTCGTTTTATCTCATTTCTTCAGCTCAGCATGACCAGGAGCCTCTCCAAGCCTCAGAACTGAGGGACAAGAGCAGAGGAACACTCCCCAGGCTGCACATCCTGCTCCAATGGAAAACAGTGGATAAACGAGGCAAACCTGGAAGGTTTCTGCAAACCAGGCAGCCAAAAGTTTGGTGGTTCAGTCCTCACTAGCAGGAACTCATGGGTGACTGATATGACACAAGCAGGCTGAGCAGGGACCCCTCCCCCTTCTCCTCCAGCCTGAATTACTGCAGATGAGTTTGCCCAGAGGACCAGCCAGAAAAGAAAATGGGTAAGTAAAAATGAAAAACACTTCTTTTTTTTCACATTAGCATTTAAATATTTATGGAAATCCCTGCAGACAACGAGACGAAAAAGAAAACTCAGAGAGTAATAAATAAGTCAATGCTCCAAGGTGTGGCTGCACAGCTGAATGTGGCTGGTGAAGCTTTGAAGAGCGTGGTAACAAAAAATAATAATGGTAATAATAAAGATATTAGAGAAGATCCCTCTGCTCCCTGCAGCCACTGAGGGATGATCAAGCCTTAGCAAAAGGCAGAATCACCTCTTCTCTGCCAAGCAGTGACCTGGGGCCTGGCCTTGGGCACTTCCAGGGATCCAGGGGCAGCCACAGCTGCTCTGGGCACCTGTGCCACCTTCCCACCCTCCCAGGGAAGGAATCCTTCCCAAATCCCTGAAATGGGATGGAATTGAGTAAGATGGGAGGGGAAGAACGATTCCCAGCAGTCAGGGGCTCGTTCCAGGCTCTCCCTCCAGGCTGTGGGAGCAGCACTGCTGCAGCAGAGCTCGAGGGCTGAAAGCACACACAGAAGAAGAGGGAAGAGCCTGGATTTTGGATTTTGCAGGTGCCTGCTGTTCCCACCGACTCTCAGCTGGGGAGCAATTGCTCCATGCCTCTGGAAAGGAGCCTCAGAGCAGCAGAGGTTCTCAAAGAAGGAAAGGGTTGGCATCCAAGATGTTTGATACGACGAGAGCAGAGCTTTAGAGAGTAAACAAATTCTGTGCCAAAAACTGCTCTCATTTACAGCTACAAAAATCCCAAGTCACTCTGAACTGCTGAAAACATCAGTTTCAGCAGCAGCCAGGGAAACAGAATCATAGAATCTGGGAATCACGGAGTTTTTCGGGTTGGAAGGGACCTTAAAGCTCATCTTGTTCCACCCCTCCCATGTCCTGGTGACCCCAAGGCTTCCAGTTCTCAGGCAAAGCTGGAAATATTGAATCCTCAAGGAGAAGGAATAAATACTCAAGCAGGAAGCAGAAAAAGGGAATTCTCTCTCCAAAGTGTTTGAAGTGTGTATGTGTAAGGAACCTCTGGGGGTGATAAAGGCTGATATACCAGAAAATATTTCATCTTTATGATTTCAATTTTAGAAACACTTCTTAAATTAGGGCTGGGTGGAAAGGGGAGCCCAGCTCATGCCTGGTCTGGCTTCTGCTCCTGCCCCTTCCTACAGCAGCGTGTTTGGGGTCCACCTGGAGATTTTGGGGTGGTCTTCCATGGCATTTGTGGGAAGGTGGGTGCCAGTTCTGAGCAGCAGCTGGGCACTGCCCCCCTGCCAGGCTCCAAAAGCACCTCCTCCAGGCAGGAGCCCCGCTCCATCCGGTGGGATCACACCGGTAACTCACTTAATTTCAGCACATTACAATTAAGGAATCATTCCTTTAAAAATAGAATTTGCATTAGCTGGATTTGTGAGTAGGAAAGCCACTGCAAACAAACAGAAAACCTGCAGATTAAGATGCTAATTAGATGCATTTCTATTTATAATCTGCCTTGATCAGCCTCAAGTATTTTCTCTTTCAGGTGTCTGTGCTCCACCCACGGATGTGAGCAATTCCCCTGGCAGGGAAACACCTGCTGGTCCCTGGGGACAGCCAAGCACCGGGAAAAGCCTGTGCCAGAGGCTACAGCCTGCTCCTTCTCCTTAGGGAGCAGCCCCGGAGGAGGGGAGAGCTGTGCCTGGCCAAGGGTGACCTGCCCAGAGCCTTTCCTACAAACACCACAGTCCTCCAGGCTGGAAAACCACAGGAAGCTTTGCTTTTCCCATCAGAAGGGGTGGAAATCCCAGAATCATGGAATTAGCTGCAAAAGACCTTTAGGATCATCAAATCCAACTCTCAGCCCTGCCCCATCACCACGGTCACCACTGGCCAGGTCCCCGAGTGTCACATCCATGTTTCCTGAACATTTCCAGGGATGAGCTCTCCACCACTGCCCTTTCCATGAAGAAATTTCCCCCCATGGCCAACCTAAACCTTCTCTAAGGCCATTTTGTCTCATCCTGTCCCTTGTTTCTCCCCCTGGCTGCCCCCTCCTTGTCAGGGAGTTGTGCAGAGCCAGCAGGGCCCCCCTGAGCCTCTTCTTCTCCAGCTGAGCCCCTGCCCAGCTCCCTCAGCCCCTGCTGGGGCTCCAGTCGTGCTGGGGGTTGGACTTGATGGCCTTGAAGAGTCCTTCCCACCCAAACTATTCCATGATTCTATGGAATCTCCAAGAGCCAGGGCTGGGAATGGCAGGGATCTGCAGCTGGTGTCAGTTGTGGGCTGGAGAGCTCGGTCTGAAAATGGCACAGAGACATCAGGAGGTCCCTAAAACCAGTCAGAGTCACTGGGATCGTCCCCTAGACTGGGATTCACAGCTGCAGCAACAGCATGTTCCATTTTTGGAGCAAGCTGGGAATTCAGTGCTGAGTGGGATGCTCCCAGCTAAGCCAGGGCTTGTCCTTGGTGCTTGGATTTGTAACCACAGTGGAAAAACAACTTCTTTTTGTTGTTGTTCTTGTCGCTGTTGTTGGGGATTTTTTTTTTTGTTTGTTTGTTTTGTTTTCCCTGGAGTTTCCTCTTTCACTGCAGAACATCCAGAAGGAACAGAGACACAAAGTCCACTCTGTTATTCCTCTAAAGCCTAAACAACAGGATATGAGAAGTGTTTTGGGCCATAGGATTTATTATGAATGGGGCTCAGGGGCATCTGTGACCTGTGCAGAAGGATCCAGCAAAAATTCACTGATAAACCAAGATTTTTTTAAACAATGTGAAAACCAGCTCCAAGGTTGTGGGGTTTTTTTAAATGCAGCTCAAAGAAAGAAATTTAAAAGATATGAGTCATCATTCCGAAATGTGCATCAAACAAGTTAAATAACTCTTACTTTCTTAACGACATATTAATCAAAGTGCATTGATTCTTGAATCAAATTCTACTCCCAACAAGCTCTCTATCTTCTCCATCCTGATGCATGCATTAAGAGAGTTTTATTTCTGACAGATACAATATAGCAATCAATAAAATCTTATTATATGGAGCAGAGATACATGGATTTGTTGCAGGATTTATGCACTATTTTCAAACCCAGTGCTATTTCATGTCTCAGCCTTAACCTGTAATTGAAAATAAATCTCCCTGAATACACCAGACTCTAATTTTCTGGCTGTATGGGCAAATGTGAATGGAAGCTGCCCTTCCCTCAGGAGCAGGCTGCTCTTGGGTCGTGTCACTGCCCAGGGAGCTCAGCTGGATTGGCAGATTCCTCTGGAGAAACCCCGGGTAGGCAGAGAAATATGGGGAAATGTGGGAAATGTGGGGAAATGTGGGGAAATGTGGGGAAATGTGGGGAAGGGCAGTGCCTGGGCATTGTGGGGGCACCCACCACGTTCCCAAACCCTCCTCGTGCCTCCAAAGCCACTTGCTGCCTCCTGGGCAGGGACAATATGACCTGAGAGTGCCAGAGGCTGGTCCCTGTGGGCATGGCAGGGCTGGGAGGGAGGGATGGAAAATGGATGGATGGACAATGGATGGATGGATGGACAATGGATGGATGGATGGATGGATGGATGGATGGATGGATGGATGGATGGATGGATGGATGGATGGATGAACATCAGGATGACCATGGAAGCTGCTGTTTCTCTGTTGCTTCCCTCCAGTTCCCAAGGTTTCATTTTGCCCATAAGATCATGGAATGGTTTGGGACCTTAAGGACCACTCAGTGGCAGGGACACCTCCCACTGTCCCAGGTTGCTCCAAAACCCATCCAACCTGGCCTTGGGCATTTCCAGAGATACAGGAGCAGCCACAGCTTCTCTGGGCACCTGTGCCAGGGCCTCATCCTAAAAATATCATCCTTCCCTCTTTTCTGCTCTCCCCTCTCAGCAGCACGTGGGTGTTTGGGGGCTGCCTCTCACCTGGCAGGGCCTGGCACAGCTGGCAAGGCTCAGCAGGGACAGGAGCCAGATGCCCACAGGCGTTTTTCCTTTGGGCTCAGCTCAGCCTCCGAGGGCTTGGTGCCACTTGGATGTATGACAGCAGGTGGGGACCCAGCAGTCTCCCTGGAAATGGCTGGAGGGGCCTTTGATCTAAGCAGCTCTGTCAGCAGCGTTAATACAATAAAAATAATCAAATTCACTCGATGGAAATGAGAGATGGAGGGATCGCCAGACAGCAGCACAAATCCCAGGGAATAAAGGGGATGGGAGCAACAGCACATCCCCTCTGCACCACCTGGAGTTCAGAGGCTTCTCAGAAGAGCCACAATCTTGAATTCATCCAAGTCACTGTTTTTTTCCCCTTTTTTTGGACGGGGCTTAGAGCAACCTGGTCTAGTGGAAGGTGTCCCTGCCCATGGCAGGGCGTGGGATGGGATGAGCTTCTCTTCCCATCCAAACCACTCCATAATTCGGTGAAACCCTAGCCCTGAGGGACTTGGCCACCACCTGCAGCCTGCAGGTCACTGGTGGGGACAGCCCTGAGGGCTGGCAGCGAGCAGAACGCTGGCACAGAGTCGGGAATGCCATGGCCGGGGCTTTGGGAACACCAAACGTGTGCTGGCATTCAGCCTTACCTGTAAAACACTCACCTGGCTGAGCTGGAAGTGGCAGGTAGAGGGAATTACAGCCTGGCAGTGGCCAGGATTCACCTCTGCTGGACCCTGCCAGTATGGTTTTGGCTCCAGGGTAACCAATTTGTGACTTACTGGGGATAATTCACCCTCCAGATCCTATCCCTGTGAAAGGACACAACCCCTTTCATTCCCTCCAGGGCTTTTTACCACCACAGGACATTTACCACCTCTGAGTGATCTCCAGAGGCTGCTGCAGAGGCTGGGGCCATGGGATTGCTCCTGGCACTGGTGGATAAATGAGGCTTGGGAAAAACCCAGTCCCAACGTCCTGATATCCAGGAGAGAGGGAGCAGGAGAGGGAGGGAAGGTACGGAAGGCAGGGTGGGGGTAGGGATGGGGAAGGGAGTTCACGCCTCCTGCCCGAGGGAAGGGGGACATCAGCGAGGTCACCTGGCTGCTGGGGGGTTGTCCAAGCACCCCTGACCCCCCTGAACCCCCCACTCCTGCCACTGCTCCCCTCCCTTGTTTGCAGCTCTGAGCTTCGCTCGGCTGGCGAAAGGGTTAAGTTTAATTTATACTGATTTCTATTTAATATCATTCTCTCCCCGTAGGAGCCGGCAGCTGTGAGCTGATTGTAGTCCCTCATTATGCAGTCTGTATCACTAATGGCCTGTGACAAAGGCATGCCATCTTCCCGGCCTTACCCCCGAGAGCCAATTAAACACACATACTCCCTTCCTGTTTGCGGCGCATTACAATGAAATTAAACTGAATTTCAAAATCATTTTCTCCTAAAGACATCTCTTTGCAATAATTAATGCACGCTATTCCTTTGCAGCTGAAATATTCATCAGGAGTGTTGACTAAAAAAATTTTTAAAGCTGATTGCCCTGCACCCCACGTGAGGGCTGGTGATGCTCTGGTCCCAGCCCCGGTACCCGCCTGGCTTGGGGACTCGTGGGGACTCTGCTGGCAGAGTGAGCTCTGCTTCAGGAGGACAATTAGAATAAATCACAGCTTCTTCAGGAACCGTCAATAAATCAGGTTACACAGAAGGCATCAGAAATCCAGCCTGACTCCTGCCACCACAGCACTGCTAGCACACAGTGAAGAGGGGAATGGGAAATCAGAGCTGTGGCTGTCATGGAATCAGAGAATTCCAGGATCACTGGAGGCTGGAAAAGACCTCCAAGGTCATCAAGTCCAGCCTGTGACTGATCTCCACCTTGTCACCCATCCCAGTGCACTGAGTGCCACATCCAGGCACTCCCTGGACACCTCCAGGGATGGAGACTCCCTGGCAGCCCCTGCCAATGACCAACCCTTTCCATGAAGAAATTCCTGATGATGTCCACCCTGAGCTTCCCCTGGCACAGCTTGAAGCCATTTCCTCAAATCACTGGCAGCCTGGAAGTGGAGCCCAACCCCCACCTGGCTGCACCCTCCTCTCAGGGGGTTGTAGCTGGTAGTTAATGACTCTGTGACACAGCCCCCGTGTAAATTGAGACAAATCCCACCTGTCTGCAAAGCCGAATTCCCAGGAAAACATTCAGCAGCGGCATTTCATGCTCAGGAGCAAAGGACCCCAAACTCCCCCCACTGCTGAGCCCTCTCCCACCCCCTGCACCAACCCAGAGCTGCTGGCCCTGCCCTGTGTGCCAGGGCTGGGTGCCCTCCCCATACCTGTCCTGAACCAGCCGTCGGGCGTGAAGGCGGCCGCTGTCTCCTGGGGTCTGTTCCAGTACTCGCGGAACACCGAGGGGCCCTTCACCAGCAGCTCTCCCTCCTGGCCCTCCAGGCCCGGGGTCACCTAGGACAGGCACACAGTGAGTGCATCTCCCCTCACCTGGCCCCCAGCACCACGGGGAAGTGTGGAGGGTGACAGGCAGGACCCACAGCACCAGCTCTTCCTGCCTTTGCCAAGCTCCACCACGCCCTGCCCACCTGCAGGACCTCCCTGCTCAGGTGGAAGGGCTCCTCCAGGGGCTCTTGATATTGCAAAGCACTGGAAATAAGCTGTGTTGTATGAAAACCAGGATTGCCATCCTGGAACGGCCAGCCAGGGAGCTGGGAGAGAGGTCACAGGTGTAGGAAATACTCTTGGGAAAGGGATGGTGCTTTTTGATCCCTTCCAGGGATCCAGAGGCAGCCACAGCTTCTCTGGGCACCTCTGTGCCAGGGCCTGCCCACCCTCACAGCCAGGAATTCCTCCCCAGTATCCCACCTAAACCCGTTTTCTGGCAGTTTAAATCCACAACCACGCTGTGCAAAGGCACTGCTGGGATGGATGGGTGCTGTGGGATGTGCCTGGACACGCTGCTCCATCCCTGAGCGTGGAGAACAGCTCAGTAACAGGAATTCCAAGCCACTTTCCCAGCCACTATGTACTTGAGCTGCTGCAATGGCCAGGATCCATCTGGGACCCCAAAAATCAGCAATGCCAGAAACAGAGCCACGAGGGAAAGCTGTAATAGCAGAGCTGGAGCGCCAGGCAGACCCAGGGCAGGGCAGGCTCTCTGCAGCCTCTGATGGAAACAAAGCTTCCCTAATGGAAAATGCTCAGAAAACTCCTAAGGCAGCATTTTGAAGTATTTTCTTCCTGATGTCGTGTCCTGGAGGATGGGGTGAAAAGGGGATCTCTGCACAGGCTTCCAGAGCCCTGGCTGGGGATCATATGCCTGCCTGGAAGATGCAGCAGGAAAGAAAAGTTGTTAATGCCAATGAGGAATTTTGCTGAGTGATGGCAAGGTGGGGATGGTGCTGGGTGAGCTCTCCCATGGATCTGAAAGATGGAGCTGAAGCCCAGACTATCCATGGGAGAAACCTGAGGTCCGGAGGGCCTGGAGCAAAACTCCACACCTGCAGCAGCAAGGGGCACAAAGGATCCAAAAAAGGGCACCAAGAGGCACAGAAAATGGCACAAAGGGCACAAAAAGCACAAAGCCTACATGGACAAGTGTGGCAGGGACAGGATGGGTGACACAGAAGAACCAGCAGGTTTCAGGGCTGGTTTCAAGGCTCTTAGAGCTGTGTGGAATTTTATGACGCAGCTCTTTCTTCTCACTCCTTTTCTTGCTGGTCCAGCTGTGGCATCACAAAACAAGCAGCTTTCCTGAGCAGTGTCCTGATGTTCAGACTCCTTCCCACTCCCCAAAAGGGCTGGAGAGAGGATGGCAGAGCTAAGAACCTGCAAACATTTCCCTGAGCTTCACCTACACACCCTGCCAGGCTCTGGCTTCTTCCTGTCAGCACCAAACACAAGAAGAGCTGTAAATCTGTCTGCTACAAACCCCTGCAGCCCCATCCTGCCCAGGACTGCACGGTGCCAGGTACCTGCACAGCCCCAGGGATCCATCCTGCCCAGTGTTTACCTGCACAGTGCCATGTCTGGTGTGATTCAAGCCTTGAACCCACTCCAAATTTCTTGTCATATCAACTCAAATTTTGGCAGCGGCTCAACCCACATCTTATCTCGAGCAGAGCCCCTTGGCAGCAGGCACCTCCCTGTTGTGTAATTTAATGATGTTATGGCTGGCTTGCAAACAGTAAAACAGAGAGGCCGTGACGTTATCTTAATAGGATTTTGCTTGCTGCACTCGGGATGTCACCGGCGCTGCGCAGGGGCACGCACCGCCCCAACAGCAGCAATTAAAATTCAAGGTTCATAGCACTTATCTCCTCCAACCCCTTGTGTCTGATCCCCCTGCAATCCCAGGTACAGCACGCTGGCTGGCTCTGGGAGCAGGGGTGGCAGCACACGGCTGGGGTGGTTGTTTCCTTTCTCCCTCCAACCCCGGTATCTCCCGTTGTGCCCGCACGCCTCGGCGGCACCAGCAGCTGCTGGAGGCATCACGTTGCTGAGAGCACGGATCTCCCCCTCTCCCAGGGCCATATTTTAATGCATTCCAGCAAGTTTAACACCCAGGCACAGCGTGGCCCTGAAGGTTGCTTGAGAGCCCCCTGCTCTAAACCCAGTGGAGCTGGACCAGCCGGCTCACGAGATAAGATTCCATTTTCCCTGCACGGAAATAAAAGGTTGTAACAAATCCTTTGAAGGCCTAAATCTGGGTGATTAGAAAATGCATATTCTCCCCCTCCCCGTTCCCATTTTACCTCTTTATTAGGAGGGTGCTTGGTAAAGAGCTGGGAATCCCTGCCTGGCACTCGGCCCTGGGGTTTGTTGAGAGTGGCCGTTTGTTTTCCTGCGGTCTCTGCCCCGTGCTCCCCTGGGAGCTGTGGCAAGGAGCTCCTAATGGACTCTAATGGAATTTGGGGAGGCTCAGAGCAGCGTGGCCTTCCCTGGGAAACAGGGCGGATTCTTAAGCAGAAACATGTGGGAGAGGCAGAGGGGAAGCTGGAAGGTGAGGCTCGAGGAGGTGACAGCATGTTCTTGGGCTGGGGATTGGTAGGAAGGCAGACTTTTAGGAGAAAACCCAAATACTTCAGGTTGCAAACAGAGAGATCTACTTAAACTGTACCAGATGCCTCCTTCCCCCTTCACTCCCCAAATACTCATGGAGTCATAGAAGTGTCTGGGTTGGAAAGACTTCAAATTTTATCCAGTGCCATCCCTGCCATGGCAGGGACACCTTCCACTATCCCAGGGTGCTCCCAGCCCTGTCCAGCCTAGCCTGGACATTTCCAGGAATCCAGGGGCAGCCACAGCTGCTCTGGGCACCTGTGCAGGGCCTACCCACCCTCCCAGGGAAGGATTTCTCCCTGATATCCCATCTAAGCCTACCCCCTTTCAGTTTGAAGCCATTCCCTGTGTCCTGTCCCTCCATGCCTTGTCCCCAGTCCCTCTCCAGCTCTCCTGGAGCTCCTTCAGGCCCTGTAAGGGGCTCTGAGCTCTCCCTGAAGCCTTCTGCAGTTGGTTTTGCTGAATATCTTTCCTGGGGGAGCACCAAAGGCTGTGGCTCAGAGCATCAGGACCTCAGAAGGGACCAGATAACTCCATGAAGCACAAGCATTTTGACTTGTGGGGAGGAAAAAAATGCTTCTGCAGCCCTGCCTCCTCCCTGCTGTGCTGCTCGGCTTGGAAGTGCTTGGCATTTTTCCCCACCTTGTAAATAAATGATTACTGTGATCAAAATAATTAAGCAACTGAGCCCTTAAGTGACTAATAGAAGACAATAATTTATGCATGTGAGGTTTATGGAAGTGACGGAGCCCTTCTACCTCTTCTGCCAGAGAAGTAACTTTTTCCTGGTGTTTGTTGGGCATTTCTAACATACCAGAGCACAGGAAATGATTCCACCAAAGCCTGAAGGACTGATCCAGCTCTGTCCTGCACCCCAAGTCAGGCTGTGGAGCACGGACACCCTGCCAGGCTCCCCACTCCTCTGCTGGACCTCAACTGCCACCAGCAGACACCTCCCTGTCCCCCCCATCACCCCTTCAAGGCCTTGGTGGCCAGAGCCTTGTCCCAGAATCCCTGAGGCTGGAAAAGAGCTGCAGGATCATGGAGTCCCAGCTATGCCCAATCCCCACCTTGTCCCCAGCTCAGAGCACCGAGTGGAAATTCCTCCTGCTGTCCAACCTGAACCTTCCCTGGCACAGCTTGAGGCTGTTTCCCCTCCTTGTTTTCTCCTCCTGGGAGCAGAGCCCATCCTCCCTGGCTGCCCACTCCTGCCAGGGAGCTGTGCACAGCCATAAGGGCCTCCCTGAACCTCCTTTGCTCCAGGCTGAGCCCAGCATCCAACAGCTCAGCCCCCTGTGACCTGGAGAGCAGGGCAGCTCCAGACTCTGCTTTTCCAGACCACACCACAACCAGGCCTGGGGTGGGAGGTGAGGCCATGCTCACCTGCCTCCTGAAGGAAGCTGGAGATGATAACCTGCTTGCCAGTGCCTTTAATCACCCTCTCCCAGGGCCACACTGGAATGGATGTCCTAGGACCAGGAGGTTTGTTAGAGCATTACCAAATTCCCAGGCAATCTGAACTTCCTGCACAGTCCCAATTAAAAATTCCCTGCTAAGTCGCCTGTTTTTCTAAAGGCATTATCGTTCCTCAGAGCTCCGTGTCCTGCAGCATCCACACAAGCCTGGCAGGAGGCAATTTAGACACAGAACAATTTTCCTCCTGCTGGAGAAAGGCAGATTTCTGCTCCTCAGGGACACAGCACAGAGAGAGAGAGTAAGGAAAAAATAAAACCCCAACCTAAAAAACCCCAAGCTCAGGCTGTAATCTGCGAGGCCACATTTCACATCTGTTTTTGCAATGTTAACTTTTATAAAAGGGCTGGGAACAACACAATCTTCTCATTTTGCAGAGTTATAAATTTAAAAGCAAGGCTGGTGCACAGTGGAGCTGGAACACTGAAACTTATTTTCAAACAACCCAACCCTCTACTTAGAGCAAATGTTGCTCCACTGAAAACAAAAGTGATTGTCTATATTTTTAGGCAATACTGATTTTTTTAAAGTTACCAGCCTGATCAGCTCCAGATGCTCCCAAAAGCATGACAGAAAACAAGCCAAGTTTGGGAAAGGTCAGTCCTCCCTGCAGTTGTTCCATGGACACAAAACTTCTTGATCTATATTAACACCATAAATTAAACGTGCAGCACTACAGCAGAGATGCCAACAGCTCTCCACGCTGCTGTTCTCATCCCTGTCATTTGCAGGCTCCTGGGACAATAAACGAGGTGAGATGTCAGCACATCTTCCCTGTCCCCAGCTCTCCTCCTGAGGGGAAGGCTCCTGATGTGTGGTTCCAGGCTCGGGACAGGCAGAGCACCAGGCAAGGACTCGAGCAGGGGCTCACCTTGGGTTTGGTTTCTATCAGCCTCCCCTAAAAGCACAGCCTGGGAGGCTGAGACTGCACACACACTGCTCCACGAGCTCTGGGGACAGAGCCAGCTCCTCCTCCTTCAGCCTCTGCTCCAGCACCTCCCCAGCACAGCCAGGACTCTCCACAAACACCCCAACCCTCCTCAGCTACAGAGGAATATTCCAGGGGAAGGTGACCCATGAGCCACAGAAGCTTCACCCTTCCAAACCAGCCTGGGATGCTCTGGAAGAATAAAACAACAATAAAGGGACTCACAGAGATCCTGAGGGTGCTGTGATAAAGGTGAGCTCGCTTGTGGAAAGAGGGATCTTGACAGATGGACTCAGCTTCCATGGGCAAGGAAATATTCCCCTGGAATCAAGGCTGTCCTTGTGATAAAAAGAGTTTTCAGCTGAGAAACAAGGGGACATGATGCTACTGCAACCTCTACCTCCACCTTTACTACCAAGAGGAAATAAAATAGAGTGACAGCCACAAATTAAAAAAAAATAAAAAAAAAATCAGAGAGCAGACAGAAAGAAGGAAAGAGATATAAATACATCTGAAAATGGAATCAATGCCCAAGCTGTGATCAATGAGAAGCAGCTAAAAATGTTTACACAGGAACAAAAGCAGCCTGGACAACAAAGTGGAGACTCTTGAATTACTTGGGCAGGACACAAAACAGGATCCTGAGGAGATGAGAGAAATATGGAAAAAAAAAAAAAAAAAAAAATTGGAACATAGACAAGTGCAGTGTCCAGCACTGTGAGGGCTTTGGAAAGAGGTTTTGGAAGAAGCTGAAGCAAATGGAAAATGGGAATAAATGCAGTGTTTTTATCAAAGGTGGATTGTGCCAGAAATCCTGAGGGTTGGGGTTGCAGATAGAAGAAAAGCTGCAGATCTAATCCAGACTGCCTTCAACAACACATTCCCACACTGCCTGATGGAAGAGATCATGGAAGTGAGGAAAAGCTCCTCGTGGGAGATGGAATGGGGATGCTGGAGGTGAAGTTCACCACGGAGGCACCAATACATGAGGATGGGATGGAGCAGGGACAAGAAAAGCGGGGAAAAACTGGAGGAGAGCTGTTCTGGAAGTGCAAAGAATGAACTGGCCCAGGCTGAGGTCTGAATGGGATACAAAAGGAGCAATCCAAGTGTTTGGGAACAGGGACAGCAACAGCCCCAGGCCAGGTGATCACATCCTGGCCATACCTGGCCATTCTCAGGAATGCCAGGCTCGGGGGGCATCTCTGCCCATCTCTGGCCTCTGGAGAAGAGCCAGCTACAGTGTTAGCAACTGTTCTGGGACACCTGCAGGTTTGAGGAGAGTCCCACAGGGATACCAGACCCACACCAGCCACAGAGGTGCCCAGTCCTCCAAGACAACCCTGGGTGCTCCAGAGATCTGGGATGAACACGGGCGAGGTGGGGCCGCTCCTGGTCCCTCCACGGGGACATCAAGGGCCGAGAGCTGCAGCCACAGCCACGGGTGACAGTGCCAGCTGCTGAGGGCTGGCAAGCAGCAGCAAGCTGTGAGCAGATGGCACGGACACGGGGGGCACGGGCAGGAGGGGACAGAGATGCTGGTGGCTTTCGGGAGGGACGGCCACAGCCGAGCCTGTTCCCGTCCTGGACGACAGCTTGCATATGGATAAACGAGATAATTACAGCCTTGGGAAGGGGGGGAAACCCGTGGCACAGCGTCCTCCTGCTGCCAGCTCCTGCAAGCCATCCGTCCCCACGCTCCCTCCGCAGCCCCGGCATGAGGAAATTGCTGGCCATAAAAGCCCTGGCTACAGCCCTGCCTCGGCTACAGCTGTGAAGCCATTTAGCTATTGATAGCCCCCATTGTCAGCACTAGGGTTGGGCTTTCGGGAGAGAGAGCAATTTGGGGAAGATGAAAAAGGGGAAAAAAAAAAAAAAAAGAGAAATTCAACAAAAATGACAACCCAAAAAACCCAACAAACAAACAAGTAAAGAAGGAGAGAGACAATACCCGACAGCTTGCAGGGTTTCCAGGCCTCTGCCAGCTGGGAAGCTGAGCGTATGAAATATGCATTGCACTGAACAAAGCAAACTGAAACGTTCCGAGCTGGAGAGCTGTAACCCTTTCCTGGGTGCCACAGCCACCGGGAGAGCTGCCAAAAATTCAGGGGAAAGCACCCCAGGGGAAGTGTTCAGTGTTCATCCCTACCCACACTTCAGGCTGTAGGTAAGGATGACTGAGCCTGAACGGTCACACAAGGAAGGTGGGAAGCCGAGGGACTGCTTTGGATGTCAGTGGCTCCAGGAGCAGGCAAAGTTCTGCTGTCCCTGACACCCACTTCCACACCTCTGCTCCCCAGTGAGGATGGAGGAGAAGCCCTTCTCCCAGGACTCCCAGAGCAGCATCTCTCCAGGGGACAGGAGGTGGGGATACAGTCTCTGCTCCACAGGGCAGTCCCATGGCACTGTCACCTCCTGCCTCGCTGGCGTCCCCAGGCTGCTCTGCACCCTCCGCTGGACCAGAGTGAGCAGCGAGTGGCTCTGCCAGGCTGGAGGGGTGTGGGCAGCCCCGGAGCAGCCTGACCCAGCCTGACCCTCGTGTCAGCCCCAGAAACCAGCACGAGGTGCAAAACACCCCGAGGAAGCAGCACGGGCCCGGCTGCAAAGCTGAGCCAGCGAGATGAAGGGAGCACAGGGCTCCTGAGATGAGACTGGAGGACTGGAGGAAAGGAATCCAGCACTCCAATCAAGGGACAGGAGAAAATGCAGGGAAGAACAAGAGATCCAGCAAACTTTCAGCTAAGTAGATTATTGATCTTCGGGGTGTGCCAGGAACCAGCATTGCAAATTACAGCGGTCCCCTGCTGCAAGCTCAGGCAGTTCCCGGATGGCAGAGCAGGAGCATTCCCCAGCTCCCTGCTCCTGCCACCCACGGCTGCCTCCTCCTCCTCCTCTGGCACTCCTGTTTGGATCGCACATGACCAAAGGGCACCGGAGGAAAGGGAGCGACGCCCCAGGCTGATGGAAGGGCTGGGGTTAGTGGGGAAGGAAGAGCTCACAGAACCCTGCTAGGGTGAGAGCAGGGGGCACAGAACCCTGCTGGGGTGAGAGCAGGGGGCACCAATCCAGCCCAAGACCTCGCCAGGCTCCGCAGACAATTCCCTTGGCAAAGGCAGCGCTCCCTGCTCGCTGTCGCTGTCGGGAGGGCTCTGCAGGCACAGCCCGAGGTGTGAACGCCTCGCAGATTGCCCTGACAATGCCTCAGCCCCGGCGCTGAGATCACCTGCTCGAAGGAGCCCGGGGAGGTGAGATGGCTCAGAGCCCAAGGTGCTCGGCATCCCCATGGTGCCTGAATCATGGAATCATGGAATATCCTCAGCTGGAAGGGACCCACCGGGATCATCGATCCAACCCCTGGCGCTGCCCAGACCCCCCAACAACCCCACCCTGGGCATCCCTAAGAGCATTGTCCAAACCCTCCTGCAGCTCTGGCAGCCTCGGGGCTGTGCCCATTCCCTGGGCAGCCTGGGCAGTGCCCAGCACCCTCTGGGGAGGAACCTTTCCCTAAAATCCAACCTAACCCTGCCCTGGCACAGCTCCAGCCATTCCCTGGGTCCTGTCCCTGTCACACCTGCCCCTCACGAGGACTTTGAAGCCCCTGAGGTCTCCTCTCAGTCTCCTCCAGCCCTCAACCACTATAAGGCTCAGAGCCCTCCTGTGAGGGAGGTGAGGAAGGATTTGTTCATCCTTCTCACAGGAGGCAAGGAGAAGGC
Source organism: Sitta carolinensis (assembly GCA_032173965.1). Lineage (NCBI taxonomy): Eukaryota > Metazoa > Chordata > Aves > Passeriformes > Sittidae > Sitta > Sitta carolinensis. The sequence goes on from CM063292.1 coordinate 1,395,246, forward strand.
CATGGGGTTATCTGGTGGCACAGACACCCAGCTCTTGCCATCCCTGGGCCAGCCCCTCTGCCGTGGAGGAGCTGATTTAACCAGAGCTGGGCCTTCCTGGGGCTGCTGGAGCGTGATGAGCACTCGGACTGTCAGATCCACCTCGTTTTAAATAAATTCCACTGACGTCGTCTCTCCTGACATGAATTATTAACCAAGCATGATGCACACAGTGCCAGCAGCAACGTCTGGGGCAGGCAGCGAGCAGGTGAGGCTCTGCCTGGGACCGCAGGTGTGAGGCACTGGAATTCCAGCATCCCTGGGAGCAGAGGTGTTGTCACCATGGCTGCCACCTGGTCACGCCGGGGAAAGTCACACTCTGTGCCCAGGGCATATAAAACCCAAACTCCTGGCATCTCCACGCATCCATCTGTGCCAACACATGCTGGGAGCGGGGACTGTTTTTCCCACCTTGTGACAGTCCCAGGGACACAGGCAGCTGGCTCTGCTCTGCTCCTGGAAATGTTGTGGATGTCCTGGAGGTACCCAGCCAGCCACTCTCTCCTAGGGTGGCCTGAACAGATGGGACCATTGCTCTCCCTTCAGCCTGAAGAAACTCCCAGTTAAACTGGGACAAGAGGAAATGTGGGTGAGATGGGGACAGCTTTTCAGAGAGGGACCAACCCACGAGCCAATGCCCAGAGGCAAATTACCACCTCCCCACACCCTCCCCAGCTGATGAGTTGAGAATTCACCAGAACATTCAAGAGATCCCCAAGGGAGAGCCTGACGGAAAGTGAACCATCAGCAGGGGGAAGGGAGCCAAGGCCAGCACTGGTGGGAGATCCTGGTGGAATTGTGAGCCCTGGGCATGGACCTCAGCCACCCACACTGGGGGTCTGGAGGGTGCAGGTGAGAAATCACCAGGATAAAGGGCAATTCCTCTGCCCCCAAAATAAACCCCAGCAGCCTGAAGCCAGAGGAAAGAGAAGAGTTGTGTGAATCCCAGCTCTGTGAAGCCCTGAGGAGGTGGTGGGCTTCCAGCACCAAACACAGGTATCTAGGCACCCCTCCTGTGGTCACTCAGTGCAATGAGAAGGGAGGGGAAGGAGTACTGAGCAGAAAAAACAACATTCCATATTTTTTCCTCTCATAATTCAGTAGAACAACATCCACATTTCATCCTGGAAGGAGCTGCACTTTGGGGATTCTCGTGTCTGAGACCTAATTTGTAAAGCGCCCTGGGATCCCTGAGGGGAAAAAAGCATTATAGGATCATTATTAAAAGGGACACGTTATATTTCATGTCTTAGTTCCACACAAGTGGAAGAAAAAGGCCAAGAGCAAACTCTGGGATCAGAGGACAAACCTGTGAAATATAACACGCATCCAGGAAGTGACAAAAAGAGGACCTGGGGAGTCTCCTGCTTTGCCCACTGCTCAGCCACACCACAGCAGTGACAGAGTAAGGAGCAGCAAAGAGGGGTCTTTTTTTAATAAAAGCCACAATCCGTGGTCCCTCTCAGCTGTCCCCTGGGCTGTTTTACAAGTCTGGGGTGGATTCAGCTCTTACAGCATCGGAACACAAAACACAACCTGAGCACAGCCCACCCACGGGGCTGCCCGTGCTCCTGCCGGCTTCTCCACCTGCCACCAGATAATTTAGACAAAAAAAAACATTTTCTTGAGCCTCTCAGCAGTGCTTACACCAGCAGTGACTCTGCCACAGCCCTGGAAGCTCCTTTCAAAGCCTCAGCATGCAGGTGTCTGGATGAGAAGCCCTCTCCCAGGGGAATGAATGAAGGAACCTATTTCAGGTTGAATTTCACTCCTGCCTGTGTCCCACCCACACAGTGTCACTGCTGGGGTCACCCACAGTGAGGGTGTGGAGGGGGCAGGAATGCAGACCCTGCTCAGCCACTTCTGTGGGAAGAGACAGCCTGGACCTTGGGCTGGGGCTGCTGCAGGAACACTCAGCACCCCAGCACAGGTGCCTGAGCTCTGGGTCACACAGGACTGCAGGTGCAGGCATCATGTGAGCTCAGCAGGGAGCATGACTTTCATGGAAACCTGATGGGTTTCCCCCAGCGCTGTTTCAAAATGAGTGCAAGCTCCAAGGCCAGCAGTTCTGCCCTTCCAATCAGAATCATGGAATGGTTGGGTTGGAGTGATCTTAAAGCTCATCTCATTCCATGGGCAGGGACCTTCCACTAGACCTGGTCTTCAGAGTGAAATAGAATAGGTTTAGATGGGATACTGGGAAGGAATTCCTGGCTGTGAGGGTGGGCAGGCCCCGGCACAGGTGCCCAGAGCAGCTGTGGTGCCCCTGGATCCCTGGCAGTGCCCAAGGCAAGATTGGATGGGGCTTGGAAGGTGTCTGGCACTGGATGGGCTTTAAGGCCCCTTCCAACCCACACCATTCCATAATTGTATGGCCAGCACTTATTTGTCCAATTGTCCAATCCATAAAGCACCACAGCTATAAGAACCCACACAAAAATACAAGAAACCCATCACTGAATTCCTGAGAAGAAGAGCAGTGCAAACCTCAAGCCCTGGGGCTTTTGGCTGGGAAGAAGAGAACTCTCCCCAGGTGCCACAATTCCCACACCCCTGAGGTCCCTGCCAGGCTAGCACCAGACCCTCAGAGGGGAAACTGAGGCCAGGACAAAGATAGAAGACCAAAGGCACTCCTCCTATTCAGGCACGGTCCTGCTGCTTTAATACAGAACTGACTCCATAGGATCCTGATAGGGAAAAGAGGACCTGGGCACGTGGCCAGGTGGTTTTGTGCCCCTTTGGGAAAGGGGAGGGGGAAGGAAGGGTTGGATGACCAACAGGGGCAGACTCCAGGGCAGGTGGGAGAGGTGGTGTCAGGTAAAAGGGGCACAGGGCTTCATGGGAAAGGCACATCCTTTTGTGTGGATATATATATATATATATAACAAAAACACCCAGTGCAATTTAACAAAACTGCAATACAACACCCAGGTGGACCCCTTTCCCAAGGGGAAGCAGTGGAGGAGGTGGCAGTACCTGGGTGCAGTTCTCATCCCCCTGGGCGTGCAGGGTGTAGGAGCGAGCGCCGTCGCTCCGGCTCTCGCTGGCGATGCGCACCCGCACGCCGGGCAGCGGCGTGCCCACGGAACCTGCAGGGAGAGAGGGAGAGGGAGAGAGAGAGTGCAAACTGGCACAGCCCCCGGGAATCACACAGCCAGGGGGCACAACAGCAGCTGCTCGGCCTGCACTGGCATCTGCTGCTGCTGTGGCGAGGAACAAACGGCACGAATTCCTCGCTTAGGACAGGCTGATTCTAATTATTTTCTTTAAATAATTGGCCCTCTTTAGATACCTTTTTGAACAGGCCACTCTCACTGGTAGGAAGAGTGACAGTGTTGTCCCTGAAAATAAGCCTTCTGGTTTGTTTTACTTTAATACAGTCAGTTCTCATAAATTGTAAAATAAACAAAAATCATGTTTACATTCTTTTATAAAAAAATGTCACCTAATAAACTTCTCCAGTAACCAGTAAAAATAGAGAAGTAGTAACTTCTCTGTCCAATCTCTAGTCACTATCCAAAAACCTATATATACAAAATCAACAATAAACTCACCCCTTTTAATACCTAAACACCTATTGTGTATGTTACTGTGTTCCTTCTGTACATCACAGTAACATGCCAGAACTCTTCATCCCATTAGCTAAAGCCAAAAGACATCAGAGAAAGTCCGACCCACAGAAAAGAATCCAAAACATTACACTAGTGACAAAAACACTGACAGTGTTTATGTCAAACCCCATGAGAACCAGGCTCTCCTAAACCAAAACATCACAAAGAAACTGAATTTAGAAGCTCAGAAACCTCAGACTACAATCTGCAGGCTGTGCTGGCAAGGCCTTAAGCTTTGAGCTTTTATATTTTTTAGATTCTGGGCTGCTTTGGGAGGTAGTTTTAGGTTTTATATTAAAGCTACTGAGCTCTCTTCTCAAAGTAGAGAGACAAAACAATTCCTTTTCTAGTTTGGGACCAAGGACAACTTTCAGGCCCTAGAATGAAAACAACAGTGAAGTGAGAAGAGAAAAAAGGAGGATGGAGCTTCATAACCTGAAATTGTAATTGGACAATTAACTCCAATATGCTAATGACCAGAACTTATCAAAGTGTGAGCCCTCGTGGTCAGTTGTCCATTTTGTGACCATTTTTGGGGTTCAACCTGGGTGTGGCCCAGCTGGACTCTTGTGCTGCCCAGCTGTGTCCAGTGAGCCCTTTTAATAAATCCCTGTTTTATCCTTTTGCTCTGTCTGGTCCCTGTGCCAGCTCAGCCTCCAGAAGGCATCACTGGGAATGCCTCTGAACACAAATCTCTCTCCAGCCCTGAACAGTCTCTCTTGGCCACTCTGAAGACATCTGCACTGCTTCAGAGCTCAGGAATGAAGCTGTTTCTGTTTCTTTTTTTTTTTTTTTTTCCTTTTTCTTTTTTAAATCAAAAGAAGAAAGGCCCCACAAAACCTACACGAAGCTGTGAAAAGGGAGAGCACAGCGATTACACTGCTCCTCTACAGCCTGCACCTGACAGGGGAGGCAAAGGCTTAACAGCTGAGAGTTGCCAGGGATTATCTCAGTTTTAGGAGACATCAATACATTGGCTAGAAAACACCACAGGAGAAAAGCAGGGATCAAAACCACCCGTTCTTCCACAAGTTTCAATTTCAAAGCCAAGGAGCTGACACAGTGTCACGATGACCACTGCTGAGCTCCAAGCTGGGTCTGTGACCCAGAGCTGCCCAGCCTGCAGCTTTGGTTCAGTGCCTGCTCCTCCTGGGGAGCACCAGAGAGCTCAGCAGAGAGGGCAGCTCTGGCCCTGGGACCTGTGGGATGGGCAGCTCCTGCCTCAGCAGGTGTGGCTCTCTCGATGGCACGGGACAGCTCCTGTGGCACAGTGGGGCCTTCATCCCCAGTGAGCAGGGAGAGGGACAGCAGCTCACAGCAACCTGGGGCTCAGCAGGACTGGACAGGACTGAGTTTCAACTGGAGAGGGACTTTTCACGAGGGCCTGGAGTGCCAGGACAAGGGGAATGGCTTCCCACTGCCAGAGGGCAGGGTTCGATGGGATATCAGGGAGAAATCCTTCTCTGGGAGGGTGGAGCCCTGGCACAGGGTGCCCAGAGCAGCTGTGGCTGCCCCTGGATCCCTGGAAGTGTCCAAAGCCAGGCTGGATGGGGCTTGGAGCACCCTGGGACAGTGGAAGGCATCCCTGCCCAGGGCAGGGGGGATGGAACAAGATGATCCTAAGGATCCCTTCCAAACCAAACCATACCGTGCTTCTATAAATTGGTAACTGTGCTCTTTATTTTCAAGGATGATCGATTTTCTCCCCCTGAAGCACCTCCAGCTGATGCTTTCCAGGTCTGCCAGGATCACCTTGACACTGGGAATTCCCTAGAGCAGGGAGTGCAGGACCTGGAGCTCAGCCCTGTCTTCCTCTTGTCGCTCCTATTTCAGGCATTTGGGTTCAAGAGGCATTTTCCCTGTCCTGGTCTCATTCTCCTGCTGAAGCCCTGGAGATCTGCTATCCGTGACATCATGATTTTGTCTGCTACATTGGTCAGTTGCCATGGAAATGGATATGTCGTCGTAGCCCAGATTTATGGCATCCCTGCAGGATCAGCCAAGAGCAGATGGGCTATGAGGGAGTGAGATTTTATTGCAGCAAAACTACCCGAACAATTAGCAAATCTGGCTGGAAATAAACAGAAAGCGACGTGGCAGCTCTGTGATCCGTGTCAGCCAGCACAGCCACATCCTCCCCTCAGCACCAGCACCCCTGGGCTGCTCCCACCTCCAGGCCAGACACTGCCAGGACTCAGAGCCAGAGGAAGGAGGGAGCCACGAGCCAGGAGTGCCCTGAGGTACCGTGTCGAGGTATTTATGGAATCAGAGAATCACAGAAGTTGGATCCCACAAGGATCATCAAGTCCAGCTCCTGGCTCTGCACAGGCCAACCCTAAAAATCACACCATATGTGTGATAAACAATCTTGCACCTGCCACAGGAGGCTCCAAGAGGCCTCAAAGCAAGTAACAAGTCACAGAAAACACCCTCAGTGTTGCATGGAAGGTTGCTAGAGCCACCTCCTAGACTTCTCCAGGGTGAAAAACACTGTGTGTGAACAGACTCCAATCTGCCTGCAAAACATGGCATGTCTGTGGGCAGGCACCACAAAGGCAGCCCTGGAAAGCTCAGGGAGGGAGCAGAAACCAATGCAAGGAACTGCCAGGGGCTCTCACAGACTTGGAATTTTTCAAATCAGGATCAGCCAGATGCCTTCCTGGAAGATGCTCCTTCCCTGGATGCAAGCTGCTGACCTCAATGTGGAAATAATGGGCAGTGATTCACTGGGCAGCAGGACTCCAGGATTAGTGCCCACTGCCCTTGGGAATGAGACACCAAAGATCAGCACAGTGCTGGCACATCTGAGGGCACACAGGAGGTGACGTGTTCCCTGCAGTGTTTCAGATCACAGTTACTAACACAGCCCCACCAATTCCTCTCCTCCTTGGCTAAAATAAAACCAGCATGTAAAACAAGTCCCTGGTGGAGAGCTGCTTCCTTATGTTTCTGTATGGAGAAGCTTTTCTGGTATTTAGGAAAAGTGACAAACTTCGAAACCAACATCTGTAAAGGCTGAAAAAGCTCCTACCGTTGATCAGAGCTCCACAAACCTGTCAGGATGAACAGAATTCGTGCAAAAACAATGACTAGAGCTTCCCAGGCCCATCCAAAATGTACCCTGTGCCAACTCCAGCAGGTCAGCAGAAATCTGGGCCCATTCCCAAAGGAACAGCCCCGGAGGTCCTGCCTTCATCAAGCCACAATTGGGGTGATCAGGAGGGGTCAACACTCTGCACCGGCCTCCTTTTGTCCCCAGCCATAAATCCTGAGGGGAATCAGGGGAGAAATCTCTGCTCCTTCCCCTCTGCATCATCCCTCCAAGGTGCAGACTCCTGGATGTTAAGCAACGCTGGCAGCTGCAGGCGGGAGGGGGTGACACCGCTCTGCTCTCAGCCCTTCTCCTCTGTTTAAAAAAGTTGTCAGCTCTTCCCAGCTACATTTAATTGGCCCCGTGCTCGGTGTCCTTCGGTATCCGGGTAGCTCGGTGCTGTTCCCCGCCGCGGGGTCCCGGGAGGGTTGGAACAGGCCGACGATAAGGCACTCAAGGATCTCACTGTCAACAATACACGGAGTCCCCGCTGTAGCAGCTATTAGCTGCCTCTGATCTAAACCTCCAATTAAAGTGGTGATTAGGCCCAGTGAGGCATTCTCCGGCCATGAATTATTCATCTCCCTTCACAGTAACAGCACCAGGGGGGATTAGAATGAGAGCTGGTGAAAACAGAGGCATTTTAAGCAGGGTTTTAACCATATACAAGCAAACATTTATCTTTCAAATCTTTCATCTTTGCTGCTTCTGGAAATTAAAGCTCCCACACTCCCAATCCCTGCCCCTTCAGACCTGGGTTGTGGGAGGAGAGTGGGGACACACTGCTGGGGACATGGGCAGGATGGGCAGGGTCCAAGGACTCGACCTTTCTCCTGCCACACCAAGGAAGAGGGCAAGGGAAGCCCCAGGATCTCTCCTCAGAGGATCATGAATCACTGAATGGTTTGGAAGGGACCTTAAAGTTCATTCCATTCTACCCCTGCCATGGGCAGAGACACTTTGCATTATCCCAGGCTGCTCCAAACCCTGTCCAACCTGACCTTGGGCACTGCCAGGGATCCAGGGGCAGCCACAGCTGCTCTGGGCACCCTGTGCCAGGGCCTGCCCACCCTCACAGCCAAGAATTTCTTACTAATATCGAATCTAGACCTAAAGTTAATTGTGGAGCCATTGCCCCTTGTCCTGTCACTCCAGGCCCTTGTCCAAAGGCCCACTCCTTGTATGCCCTTTCAGGAACTGGAAGGCCACAATTAGGTCACCCCAAAGCCTTCTCTTCTCCAGGATGAACAATCCCAATTCTCTGAGCAGAGGTGCTCCATCCCTCTGATCACCCTGGTGCCTCCTCTGGGCTCACTCCAACAGGTCAAAGCAGGAGAGAAGGACGTGTGCTGCTCCCACTCCAGAAGAAACCCTCTGGCAGATGTCCCCTGTTCCCAGCCCACCATCAGCTGCCTCTGGGATCTCTGTGGTACCTGGTGACCTCCTACCCAGCCTCTAACAGGGCACTGGATCAAAAGCTTTTTCACAGCTCCAGTAAATTATGCCTCAGCTTCACCCATCTGCTTCCCAGCTGACACTTCCTGAAATAAATTAATCAAGCCTATTCAATTATAGCCTCCTCTCTGTATGGTTTCTTGCTGATCCCCACCTTCATGAGACACTTGTCTCCCCTCTCAGGGTTGCAGGAGCCCCTGGATGGGGCTGGAGTGACAGTCCCCAGCCCCTCAGCTTTGGCTGCACAAGAGGGTTTGTCCCCAGGTCCCCTGCAGACCCCAGGATCCATAGGGGTGATGCCTGAGGAGCATGGCCACCAGCTCTGGGGCAGGAGATGCCCTTCTGGGCGCCAGCTTCTGCACTGCCATGCTACTGTCAGTCTTATTCCTTTCCTCTTTGAGTCCCCTGGGAAATTTCTGGAGTCTCCACTCATTTTCCCTCATGAAAATCAATAAAAAGCAAATATAAGCTGGCCAAGGGACAGTGAAATGATCCCTGCAGTGTGGGGCTCACACACAGCTCGAGCTCCTGCAGATGGAGTCTTGTTTTTCCTGCCTGCTTCCCTCTCCTGCCTGCAGGGATGGGGCTGCTGGAAGAAGATAAAACTGGCTGAGATGGGGTGAGGGAATGACAGTTACCCTGCAAAAGTAAAACAGAGTTTGTCTTTCAAGCTGTTCTCAGGCTGGGGAGTCAACGAGGGGGAGTTTTGGCTTCTCCTCTCCCTGTGCCACCCCTGAGGGACCCAGCTCCTGCATCCCATGGGATTGGGGCGCTGTGGGAAGCTGTGACACCCAGGACCCCCCCTGGGGTAACACCAGTTCCCCAGGAGGCTGCATATGGTGCCATGCCTGCACAGACAGCCTGTGGGGAGGCAGGTGGCACAGGGTGGGCACACAGATGGCCACGCTCCAACCACAGGGAGAGTGGGGGCATTTTACATTTGCAATGTCTCAGATCAATTTATTTCTAGGTTCCAGAAAGTACAGCCATGGAGAGGAATCACAAAATGTAGCTCAGAGAAGGGGGGGAAGACAAGGAGAGAACAGGCCCAGAGTGTACAGCGAGGTGTGACAATTTTGAATTCCTGAAGAGGCAAGAAACAGGCACTAAAATAAGAGTGAGCAGACGTCCTATTTTAAGTGTTCAGCACTGATGGGTTGGACAAGCACTGCTGTGTGGAGAATCCTGTGTTAAACCACCCAGAAATACAACTCCAGGCAGCAGGAGCTGAAGAAACACTCCTTCAATTCACTAAGATTTTAGAAGTAATAAAGCAGCAGCCTGGAGCATGCCAGCCTTGGTCAGTCCAGTGGGCACCACTGCCAGCTCTGATCCCTGGGAAACCCAGCAGCCACTTCCTACACATCCATGGACTGGCTGCCCAGTGCCAGCTCCCAGCATCCTCGTTCCTAGCGTGGCCTCGCCTCACTCACATGCAGAGAAGAGCCCAGAGCACCTCCCAGCAAACCCCTCCAAAGAGGGGCACCCTCTGGAGACTCCTACCTGGCACACGGACTCCATGCAAAGGGTTGGAAAGTGCCATCCCAATCTCAGTCATCCCGTACCTCTCCAGCAAGGTGTGCCCTGTGATGCTCTTCCACTTCTCCAGGACAGGCACAGGCAGGGCTGCTGAGCCTGACACCATTAACCTGCACAGGGAAAGCCCAGGTAGGAGAGAATCCAAGAGCAGTTTTGCTCCAGGGAATTTGCAGCCTGACACAGGGGTACGAAAAGCTCTACCTGCAGCCCCAAAATCCTTTTAACCAGTACTAAAGATGTGCCTCACTTTCTCAGCCTGATATGGGGTTTAAGTTAAGCAGGACAGCCTCTTAAAAGAGGTCATGAAGTACAAGCCTGGGCTGCAGGACAAAGTCCTCAGCCATGTGTTACACATAATGAGCCCTTCTGGCTTTCCCATGCAAGAGTGGCTCAGAATTAAATAATGTCACCCTTGTTCCTGCCAAAGAGACACCAAAGCACAACGACCAGCACTGGAAGAGGTGATGCTGAAAGGAAAACCTGGAGCACCCAGTGAGGCAGCAGCAGCCCCTGCCCACAGCTCACCCACCTGATGTTCTCCTGGCAAAAGGCACGCACGAAATCCTGCACCTGGGCTGGGTGAAATGCTCGTCGTAATATTCCATCAGCTTGGCATAGATGGTGGGCACTGCCATGAACACATTGACACGGGAGCTTGGGGCTCAGGAGCCTCTTCCACACCTAGGAGGGAACATACGTGCATGAAAATACACCTTTGCTGCCTAAGATTTCTTGGAAGCACAGCTGGAAGCTGTTGTGTGCCCCTGAAACCTGACCAAAACAAGTCCCCAGCTTTCATCACGCCCTTATTTCAACGTTCATCTCTCATCCCACCAGTGGATCCCCCACCCACAGTCACTCACGAGATGATGGGAATGGCATTTTTTTATTCCTGTCATGTTGCAGCCAAGAATTTGCTCAGGAAGATGGAAGCTTGTGGCAGAATCAGTTCATTCCCTTATCACGCACAGCTCTTCAAAGGCTGCACGAAGCCACCAGCTTTCCAAAGCACAGGAGCTCTTCTTTGGAAAGACACAGCCCACGACTGATACACAGTGCACACTTTGGAGCCCATGGGCTTCAACCTCTGAGGCAGAGCTGGGAAGAGGGAGATCAGGCACTGGGAGTGAGCCTTCATGAGGATGGTGAGGTGCAGAGAGCCCTGGCAAGCTCAGAGGAGCCATCAGAACCCACAGGTAAAGCAGTGACAGCAGGAGACAGCAGCTTCTCAGGAGGGCCACTACCCCAGGACACTCTTCCTGAGAGGAATGTTCCCTGTGGGAATAACATCCTCCAGCTGCAACTCCTGCTGACCCGTGGGAACTACGAACGGGGGCGAATTCCAGCAGCCAGCTCTGCCGGAATGTGGACACCGACACCTCTGGGATGCGCGGCCAACCATAAATGTCACACCTGAGCCCACTCCTGCCACACCTCACCACTCCCCCTGCCAGGTAAGCTCTTCCCAAGGCAGGAGCGACCCAGAGCCATCAATAAATCCGAGCCCCGCTGAGGGCGCCTCCGTCCCGGCGCTCGGGTCCCTGCCCTGCCGGAGACAAATGTATTCCCTAACAGCTCCCGACACCGAGCGCTGCCTCGGCGCTCCCGGCACACGCTCGGCTGCACACGAGCCAGGCAAGGCAGGGATTGATTGAGGGTGAGCCAGGGATTCTCCTTCATGCTGTCACTCTGCCCCTTCCCTCCGTTCTGCTCGCTCTGTTTCATCCCTTTCCCCTTGGCTGCGCCGGTGCCGCCTCCCCCCGCAGCTCGCACTCCGCTGCTCCAGAACAATCAGCTCCCAAAAAAAAAACACCCTCCCAGCTCCGGGTGGTGTTAACAGAGCAGGACACATCCACAGAGGCACCGTCCCACCCAACAGGAGGGAGCTCAGGCTGCTCCCCAGCCCAGGGATGGCCTCGGTGGGGAGAGGTGAATGCACAAGGTGCAAACCCACTGGCCACCCCGGAGGTGGGACAGGAGCTCTGCAAGATCCCCTCGGAGAAAAAAGCAGAACTGCAGGTCCAGAGAGGGAACATTTCACTACCTGTAGAAGCCCACCTACCAGCAAGATTAGGTAAAATTGCATTTAGAGGGGTCTAATCTACCCCATGCTCCTCCCAGCCCCCTTTTCCCCCCCAATATCTTTCCCGTTCTAGGCAGCAGGGAGGAGAAGGATCTCTCCAAAGCCAGGGCTGGATGGCCCTGCTCTCCTCAGCCTGGTGCTCCTGAGAGCCATGGCTGTGGGCAGGGAAGGAGGCGTGATGGCAGACATGGATCAGGACTGTGCCAAGGGGATTGAAGGCAAACAGATGCTCAGGGGTTGTTCAATCCTTGCTCTGTGATTTTGTTTTGCCTTCCCAAGTCCCGAGCAGCTGTGGGAGCGCAGGCAGACTTCCAGTCTGGCCGTGCAGCAGAGATTTTGTCACATGACTGACTTTGGAGCTGAAAAAACCCCAAAGCCATCTAAGCAGAGCAGGTCTCCCTTGCACCCCAGAGTCCGCAGCCCTCACGAGCCAGCTCAGCTCCTGCCTTAGATGGAATCCTCCCTCCTGCACTGCGGCCACAGGAGCAGCTTTTTCCCTGTCAGTCCAGCTCACCCAGCAACAGCCCCTTCCTGAGGATAAGCAGCTGCCTTTGGATTTGTGCCACCAGCTGCTGGGGTGATCTGCTGACAGCCAAACCTCTCCACCTGCTCTGCTTCTGCTCAGCCAAATCTGGATCCTTCCCACGTGTTTTAGCAGAACTAAGCCATGGCACAAAGCTGGCAGCTCCGAGTGCTCCACAGAGCCCAAGCTGGCCAGAGGGCTTGGCACTGCCCAGCCAGCTGGAACAGCTATTCCTGGCTTCTAACTGTAACTGCATGCTTGGAGAGAAGGAGCTGGGAAAGCCTTGTTACCTGGGACTAATCAATCAACCCATGCAAGGCGCCAGCTTTGTCCTGCAGCACCCAGCACCCTGGCAGCACCAGGCTTGGAGCAGCACAATCCATCTCCCCAGGGTTATCCCACTGTCACCACGTTAATTCCCCGTGCACAGGGTACTGGCAGCTCAACGTGCCCTTTTGTTCTGCTCACCTGATACCTCTGAGTGCTTCTAAAAAGCCATGGATTATGGAAGCAAACATGGCACTGTGTGCCAGGGGTGCCAGGCTCTGCAAAGAAGGGAAGCAGCAGCCCTCTCCTGAGGGATATGCTCAGGGGATGGATCAAGATTCCTTTTAAGATAACCAAGGGCTAGAAACAAAGAAGTTTCTCACTGCAAGAAAGCAAGAGCTTCCCACCAGCAATAACGGCAGCAAATACTTCGGGTCAGGGCTGCCTGTGCCAGCAGAGAAGTGGGAGACCTAATGTTCCCAAGAGCCTTCCTGTCAGCATGACATTCCTGATTTTCCTCCCCTCCCACTGCTCAAAAGCATATCATGAGCTGGCCAGTGGGATTTTGCCATCATTAAAGGAAAAAAAAAAGGAGAAAATGACACCAGTGGGTACAAAACAAGCGCAGCAAGGCACAGCTGGGAGATTTTTCTCACGTATTTTTCCCAGCAGGCAGATGGTGAGTGAGGATGGAGGAACATACAAGCTGCTCCAAGGGATGGTCAGTCCATAGAGCAACCTACCCAACCAGCCTCCAGAGCTGCTCAGATCACTGAAGGAAGAGATGTGAGCACAGAGGAGAAAAGACAACAACTTTTCCCTTTAGAGAGGGAGATGTGCAATGCCATGAACCAGCCAGAAACACCAAATCCAATACCCGGGCATCTTCTCATGCAAAAGGAGAAGGAACAGTGGCAAACCCAGTTATGTGCTAAACCATGGAAGATTTTGGCTGATAGAAGATTCTCCAAACCAGCCACAAGAACTACAAGCTGTAAAGGAAGCAAATATGAGCATGGATTTTTCCATCAGCCCACAAAGGATTGCAGCCAGCCCATGGTGCAGCCTCTATTGACAGACACAACAGCTCCTCTCTTCTATGAAATTATTGGGCCATTTTCAGTTGTAATTGAATCTTTTCAAACCTTTTCAAAAGTAACAATGCCTCTAATGCAAGGTTAACTCAGCCCTTTACTCCCCTCTTGCTGGGGGAGATGGGTCTGTGTTTAGCACTGACTGCTGCCATGTGGGAAGCACCATCGAGGAAAAGAGATGCCGGTGATTTTTGGGATGTCTGTGGGAGCCAACAGGGCCGTGGCCAAACCAGCTGCTTGTTCAGTGACACCCTGTGCCAAACACAAGGGTGGGAAGCTCCTGTAACTCAACAGCAGCAGCAAAGAGACTGCAGGACCTCTCACACACATCCAACACCAAATCACCCAAAAAAGCAGAGGGGCACCTGAGACAGGGGAGCACCAAGGAGAGCTGTGCTGTCTCCCAGGGACTGAGCCTCCAGCATTTCACGACCAATATGCAGAGAGAGAGAAACATTCTTCTCTTCAAAGAGAAATCAGGCCCTTGGTGGCTTCATCTCATGTTTGTTATAACCCCAAACTGTTTGCGCTCTGTGCGACTCTGGTTTTAATCATTTATTCATCAGCACAGTTTGATGGCCCCTCTGCATTCCAGGCTGAAGCTTTTAAACCCTTCCTATGCTGGAGGCATACTGAGAGGAGCAAGTGCTTTCCCTGGGACCTGGAAATCTAAGTAAATATGACAGGCTCTGGTTCCATTTTTTATATTTCCCCACACACATCAAAAGCCATTACTTGGGAACAGATGCTGAGGACAGACGGCAGATCTGGGGAGATGGGAAAGAAAACCTCTAACTTTTTAAAGCCAGGTCTGTGAGAAGTGATCAAACATAATCCATTCACCAGTGACCTGCTCCTCCTTCCACCGACTCCTCTTTGAGTCTGAAATAAAATTACTCCTCTGAAGCCTCCCATTAACAGATGAAAAGACTTTCAGCCTCTCTCCAGCTGAAACTGGATGGGGGCCGTGATCCCCAGCGTGCCTGGATATTGGAGCTCAGGCTCCTCTGCTTGGATTTGCTTTTCTTTTAAAAATAAACCAAAAGAGCTGCCCAGAGTGATGTTTGCAGAAGTGACAGATCCAGGGGAGAGGCTCAGTGCAGTGCACGCTTCTCCTTCCGGAGGCAACAGCGACTGCCGAGCCCTGGATCTCCCTGCGCAGCCCAGCCAAGGTAGACAGCCCCAGCAGCCAGCCCAGCCTGGCTCACACACAACACCAGTGACAAGGACAAAGTTTGCTCCCAGATACAGCCCTGGCTTTCCTGGCCTTCAGGAATTCAGGGCTGTGAGCACACGATGCAGCAGCACCCCAGAGCAACACCTCCCACTCGTCCTGTGCCACGGGGAAAAGGTGCCACGGGGGACAGAACATCAGGGAAAGCTTGTCCTGAATCACACACCACCTTTGGGCACACAGCACTCCTGTTTCCCGAGAAAGAAGGGTCCAAACAAGATGATTTTGATGGCTTTGAGTGTGACATTGTAAAACAGGGCATGGTTTTTAGAGGGCTTGATCCTCGGAGCACCTTAAGTCAGACACGCAGCGAGGCTGGCACTGAAACAGCAGCTCCTGGAACTGCAGGGCAGGAAATCTGCATCTTGGCATGTTTATCGTGGAAGGGGTTGCAGGGCACAGCCAGGGCTGTCACTGCACAGGCAGCACATCACAGCTCAGAGCTGCCCAGCAGGGCCGGGCAGGCAGCACACGCCACAACTGGGTCACCTGCAGGGGAGATTTCCATCAGCTTCTCCCATCACTCAGCACAGCAAGTTTCTTCCTTCAGGTTTTTCAGTACCCTTATTTCCCACTCTGCACAAGGGGCTGGAAGACCTCCCAGGATCTGCTCTCGTGTCTGTCAACGCAGAGAGCTGACAGGAAACCTTTTGCCATTAGAACATCTTCCCCTCAAGGCAAGATTGGGGTGTCCATGGCAAAGACAAGCTCTTCCTGTTGTTCAAGCCCAAAATTGATTCTCTTGGCTCAAAAACCACAGCAGAGGATCCTGTAAAACAGACACTGAGCTCACAACTTGCTCCAAAATGTCCAAGGAGTGCCTGGTCTGGAATGGGGACATCAGTGTGTGACTGTCACAGCAAGCACAGGGTGACTCTCTCCTCGACTGTCCCAGGTCTGTCTCTCCAGCCTCACTGACATTTCCACAGAGCAACAGTCCCACCACAGCCTGTGCCTGAACTGATGCAGGAGGGAGTTGGAGGGGTACAGTCCCTGGGAATGGATGCTCCAGAGGGTGCTTGGTGCAAGCCCTGATGCCCAGAGCCACCAAAAAGCACTCGGCCAGGAGGAGAAGGCTCACCCTGCACTCCTTCCTTAACAGAGACATCACAAATTGCACAAAACCTGTACAAACACAGCACCTTTAAAATCCCAACTCCTGCACAAGAAATTCCTACTCCAGAATCTGGGACAGGTCAGCAGCAGCTGAGAAATGCAAAGAGGAACAGAGCAGCTGGAAGAGTAAACTCAGGTAAGAGAGGGAGGCTCATGCAGGGCTGCTGAGGCTGCAGCTTGCTCTGGCTCCAGAGGAGGTGTCTGCCCTCCCAGACCCTGGCACACCAATCAAACACCAAAGCAGAAACACCACAGCCAGCCCTGCCCCACACAGCTGCTGGCAGAACACTCCTCAGGCTCACTGCTGCTCTCCTGCCTGCTCTACACCCACCTGTGCTCTCAGCCTCCCCCCACAGCCATGCCTGCCCTGCCCAAGCCCAGCAGCACAGACAGGAGCACTGGATGCTGCTCCCAGGGGCTCCCTGGGAAGACACTGCACCCCAAGGAGCAGGAGCACCAGAGGACTCAGTACATCACGTACGAGTCAATTCTGGAAACTAAGGGTCCATTTATAAACCCTTTATTAATAAATGATTAATAGATGCAGCCATATTTTTTAATAACTTGCAATAAAAAAATGCTACGAGAAGCTTAAGCAAGACAGTCTTAACAGATGGTGCTATAAAGTGAATTATAACATGTACAGTAGCTAGTGCAGCGTAATGGATGTCCTCATTTAATAAAAAGAACCTGATTTCAAGCAGCAACTTTCACGCTTGAGGCACCTCAGCACACTTTAATGAGTCGTCGTGGCCTCAGCAGTAGCCACAGACATCAGGTGCTGTTTTAGTGAGAGGAAGGATGTTGGTCAGGACACAGGGGCTACTCCACAGTCCTGATCTTTAACCTTTCCTTGGACAGCTCCCAAAAACAGACGTAAAGGTCTGAAAGCTGCCCCTGCACGGTGGGGAACGACAAGCACGTGGTCTGGGGCTGGGAATGTCTTCTCAGGGGAAAAAAAAAAAAAAAAAAAAAGCATTATTCCCACCACCAAAACCAGACTGCCATCTGTATCCACGACTATAAGGCACGCCGCAAATTATGTAATTTAATAAACACTGTAATAATAAAGTATTTATTTTGTATAATGAAGTGTTAGTGATTAGAAACCAAACACACATCGGGCGTGCTGCTGCGGTTTCTCTTGAACCTTTGCCAGTATCACTCAAGGCTAAATATGTCTGCAGCAGGTTGAGAGTAAGTTCCTCGCCTTGTTTTGATCAGCCTGTCAAGTGTTTTAGCTGCCAGTCGAGTTTCTTTATATCACACTATAATTGGCTGCTTTCTCAAGGTGCAGCCAAGGAAAAAAAGCACACGGCAAAACTCGGGCTCCTTTGGCAAAATCCTCCACTGCTGCTTTGCTGCAAGCTGATTTCAGTAGCAAAGGGCACTTTGTAAACAGCTGGTGAAAATAGAGTGGAACTGAAAGGCAGCTTGCAATAAACTCCACGAGAAAGCCTTATTTACCCTCCCGTGCTGCCTTTGGAGTGTCGATCAAACCACCCGCAGCTCCCAGGGGAGGCCCTCGGAAAAAGAAGGGGAATAAAAGAAAGCAGAGAAGCAAACGCCGTCCTACCGAGCCCCCGAGCACCTGAGAGCCGCGCCCGGCGCTGCCGCCCTCCCTGCCCGGGGTCAAGCGGCCGCCCCGGTGTCACAGCCGGGCAGAGCTTTGATCAGAGCAGGCGGCAGGGGGGTCCCGCTCCCCCGATGCCCACCCCATCCCTCAACGTCAGCTCATTGATTCGCAGCTGTCGGGAGAGAGCCGAGGAAAAGGCGAGGGGACGAGGGAGCATCAATCACCGGTGGCACAGGCTGCGGAGCACCGCGCCCTCCAGAGGCTCCGCTCCAGCCTCTCAGCGGCACCTCCAGAGCCGCTCCGGCACAGCCCTGCCGCGCCCCGAGCCTTCGGGGTCACCCCAAGAGTCCGGGAGGGCAATTTGGCACCAATCATTGGGGTGAAAGCACAGGCAGCCAGGGATCTTCCTGCTTTCTACCGCGGCATCCTACCAATTTAGTCTGGAAGTGCAGAGCTGCCCCGCTGGGATTCCGGGGCTGTCCCTCACAAAAAGGATCAGTGCTCAGGTGTCAGAGCCACCCTGACAGAAAAAGGAAGTGTGCCTTTTCTGTGGCTGCTGCTCTGAGAAGCAGAAATGAGCTCCGAGGAATCACCCGGGCGGTCGGAGCTGGGCCCGCCCTCACCTGGCAGCAGCACAGCCAGAGGCTCCCAGGTGGATCCCACACCTGTGCACTTTGTCCTTTCCACGGGACAAGCCTTCCCAGCACGTGGATAAACACAGGGAGAGCAGCCTGGGCTGTTACCCAGCACAGGCTGCTCTGGCTGTCCCAGGGCACTCTGCAGTGACAACACACTTCTGTGCCCTTTCTGCTCCCAGTGGCAGCAGCACTGAAACCCCACCTGTCCCTTAACAGTGACACTGCAGACCCCAGCCAGGACACTGGAGAGGTGGATGGACAGTGCTGCATGCCAGGAGCTGGGAAATACAGATAGAACCTGTTCCACCTTTACTGCTGCCTGTCCTTTTCCTTCCTCTCTTTCCACTGCCACAGGGAACAAAGGAGAAGCAGAACGCTGGCACTGGTGTTTCCTGGCTCAGATAGAAAATAACATTTTAAGAGCATCATTCCAGTAAGGATTCCCTCCTGCCACTTTTCCTAAAAGCTGCGGGAAGGTCTGGATCTGCAAACTCTCTCTCACATCACTGAGTCCAACCCGACAGCTCTGTTAACTCTTGTTTCTCCACAGAGGAAGAGCAATCTTTCCATGAAAGTGAGGAAAACCAGGATTTCCCTTATCTGGGCTGCAAAAAACTCAGAAGGCTGTGTTCTGTCATGTAATGCAATACCAAACATTAAGGATGTAAGACTGGAAGGGGAAGATTTGGAAGGGGCCACCCAGGGAGGTGGTGGAGCCCCTATCCCTGGAGATGTCCAAGGAAAGACTGGACATGGCACTCAGTGCTCTGGGCTGGGTGACAAAGTGGGCATTGGTCACAGGGTGCACTTGGTGACCTTGGAGGTCTTTTCCAGCCTCAGTGTTTTGGGGATTCTGGGAAACACAAGTCACTAAAAAATTCAGCAAGCAGCATACCACTAACACACAAGAGACAAACCAGTATTTCCACCTTTCCTGGCAGTGTAAAAAAAAGAAAATCCACAACCCTAATTCTGTATGGCAACGATGGGCACACAGAAGGGTCCACCCACCCCCAGGCAGACCCCAGCCCTGGGCTCGAGGGGCAGTGCAGCACTCCCATTCCAACATCACACTGCCACGAGCTGCTCCCTGTGGAAGAGCACACTCACCCCGGGCTGAGCACCCAACCACACTGAGCCAGTGGCTACAGGGGCTGGAATTCTTTAGGAACTTATTCCCAGAGCTGCTCTGGGTGCAGTGCCCGGGGTGCTGCTGCTGGGTTTCCCCTTGAGCTCACCATCTCTGCGTTGAATTCCGGGAACATGACGCACGTGGCTCCCACCCACAGCGGGCACAGCAGCTTGTTGATCACCCCGTGGACGTGGTGCAGGGGCAGCACGTGCAGGATCACATCCTCCTTCTTCCACTCCCACTTCTCAACCAGCCCTGTGGTCTGCAAAGAAAACAAAGAGCAAGGCCTTAGGGCAGGAGGAAGGATTCTCCCGAGGTATTCCCGAGGTGCTCAGGCTGATGCCTTAAGTTTGAGGTTTTATATTTTTCAGGTTCTGTGCTGTTTCAGTGTGTAGTTCTGAGTTTCACATTGAGTGCTACTGAGCTCTCCTCACAGAGCAGGGAGACAAAACAATTCCTTCTCCAGCTTGGGACCAAGGACAGCTGATACAACTTTCAGGCCCAAGAACAAAAGTAACAGTGAAGTGAGAAGGAAAACCAAGGAGGATGGAGCTTCATAACCAGAAACTATAATTGGACAATTAACTCCAATGTGCTGATGAACCAGAACTTATCAAAGTGTGAGCCCTCGTGGTCAGTTGTCCATTTTGTGACCATTTTGGGTTCATCTTGGCTGTGGCCCAGCTGGGCTCTTGCACTGCCCAGCTGTGCCCACTGAGACCTTTAAATAAATCCCTGCTTTATCCTTTTGCTCTGTGTGGTGTTCCAGGTACAGAAGGCATCAAGGCCCCAAATTCCCTGGCAAGAATGCCAGGCCTGCCTGGGCACAAATTCTTTCCTTTAGGATCAGCAGGAGGCAAATTCCCACCACAACGGCAGAACACAAGAGGAACACCTTGGGCATCCTGTGTCTTTAAATCAGCAAAGCCCTTTCTTGTTACTGAGAAATATCAACAATGATTTTAAGTAGGACATACAAAAATATTAATCTGCTGCTGCACATGCAGATTTGGCAGAAATAGTAATCAAAAAGCTAATTTTCCCAGAATTCTGTTGCCATAGTTAGGACACTGATGACATCAGGCTTTTAGCACCTGTAAGGGATAATCAGTAGGAGCAGGAAATCGCTGATAAACAGAAAGTAGGTTTCATGTTAGTGAAAATTATGGGAGTATCAAGCTTCCAAAACACTCTGCTCTGAAGGGATAATTATCTGAAGGGATAATTATCAGGTTTCTGGGTCAACAATGCCCTTCAGAGCCCAGTGCTGGCAACTGCAAAGCTTATTTCCAGCCACCTAAAAATAAGAAAAGCATCTGAACAGTGGAATTTGTTCGTGTCTCTCACAATGCTCTTCCACAAAGCAGGGAGCAGCTTTTAGGCTTCCTCCAGGACAGCACAAAGGATGGGGACTGCTCAGGCCACCCCCCAAATAATCAGCATGTTTGTAAGGGAACAGATTCTTTGCCCAATATAGCCAAGCCCTGGCTCCATCCATCAAGGCTCTCATTCCTGAGGGGACACTGCAGGATCTGAGCACCCAGAGCAGCAGCAGCTCTCAGAGACATCCCTGCATTCCCTGCACTCCCCCTTTAATGGCAGCAGTCTGGCAGTTGCAGGCACTGATAACCAAGTGGTGAGGCAGTCACCAGGCTTATTCAAACTTTTCATTCCTTTTGGCTCTGAGAGCTAATGTATTTTTTTGCCTTGGGGATACAGAGCTGAATAATGCACAGGCTTCACACAGCACAGGGCTGAGCTAAGATATTTTTCAATTAGGAGCAAAGATTCTCCCCTAGTCACAGGGTAGAAAAGCAAACTGCAAAGAAATCAGTTTTTTTTACAACAGGTTTCATCCCTTCTGCTTTCCAGAAAAGCAGGGAGGAGAATCCACCTGCCTCAGGATGCAGCTGCAGCATGAACAGGCCAAGGTTTAGAGCCTCACACGCTGCTGTGTGTTCACCCTTCAAGCGAGGAGGATCCTGTAAGCTGCAGCCCCACAGCTCTCTGCAGGAATTTGGCAGTGGAAAGGTGTTTGCAACCCCGAATCCCCTCCAGATTCCAAGACTGTGTACCTTGGAGAGTCAAGGGGCAGCAGCACTCACCACAGCCTGCACGTTCTCGTGGGTGCTGAGCACACCCTTGGGCCTCCCTGTTGTCCCGCTGGTGTAGATGATCATGGCTCCTCTGTCCTTCCACGAGGAACAGCTTGGCAAGGGCCCCTCCTCCGTGGCTGCAGAGCTCGTGGATCCATCACCACCACAGCTGGGAAGTGGCAGCACTGGGACTCCCAGTTTCTTGGCAGTGGGGGTGATTTTCTCCAGGAATTCCTGGGCTGCGATGACCAGGGCGCTCTGGGAATCCTGGATCACGTACTCCAGCTCGGGCACGGGGTGTTTCCTGTACAGGGGCACGGCTATGCCCCCGCTCAGCCACGAAGCCCACTGGGCCACCACGTAGGAGGCATCATTGGGGCACAGAAAGGAGATCCTCTCTTCCTTCAGGTCCCTGCTGGGGCACTCCAGGAGCCTGCAGATGTCCCGGGATAAGCGGAGGCTCCGGCTGAGCAGGTCCCTGTACGTGTGCTCCCCGTTCTGGTCAATGATGGCCACTTTGTCCCCAAAAGCCAGAGCCCTGGTGAACACAGGGGTGATGTCACTGCTGCAGGTGGCCCAGGCTGTGTGCAGAGCCCTGTGGGGACAGCCAGCCCCCTTCCCATCCCATGTGCAGCGGGGCAGGTCCCGGAGGAGGCAGCGGAGGGGCCGGCACAGCCGAGGGAAGAGCAGGGGGAGCAGCATCCTGCCAGCAGGGCCGGGCTGGAGCGCTTCTGCAGAAAGCAACGATGGGAGCAGATCAGCACAGCATCGCCCAGGGGCTATTCCCACCCTGGGGAAGTGGCAGCCCTCATTGGAGTAATATCCACTGTATTATTTATGTCCCTGCCTCAGAGTGCCACATCCTGGGCAGTGCTGAGCATCCCTGGGTCCCTGCCACGATGGAACAGGGGGCAGAGAACCTCCCCTGCACAGCCTCCAATCCCCAAAATCCAGCTGATTTAAACGATGAACCAGCTTTCACAGAATCCCAGAATGGTCTGGGCAGGAAGGGACCTCAAAGCCCACCCAGTCCCACCCCCTGCCACGGGCAGGGACACTGTAGTGTGCCAGGCTGCTGGTAGGCAGGGGGTGGAACGAGATGGGCTTTAAGGTCCTTTCCAAGCCAAACCAGTCCCTGATTCTGCAAAGAATCCTAAACCCCTCTGCACTGCCTGAAGCAGCCTCTCCATACAGCAGTGGGGAGCAGAGAGGACAGGGCCAGGAGAGAGAGAGGGGTTTGCTGCACAGAATCCAATCAGCATCAGAACATCCCCAGAAGGATTCCATGACAGGAGGAAGCAGCCAAAGGATGACAAGCCCTCACTCTCCCAGAGCATCCGTGACACTTCCTTGATGCTGGCAATAACAACCTGATTTTTCCCACTTTTTTTTTTTTATAAATGCCTATTAGCGGAGCAGCTCAGCTCCAAGAGCCTCCCATCCCAGCTTCCCACTGTGGGGAGGAGCTGGAACAAAGGGGATCCAGCCCAGCAGCTCCCCAGGGAAGAGCTGGGCAGGGCTGCCCCCAGCTCAGGCTGCACAAGAGTTTATTTTCCATGAGCCCTGCGGTCTCCCCCCACCTCCTTCAGAGCATTTCCCCACCCAGCTGCCGGCCCTGCTGAGATTTTCTTTTGCAAATCAACCTCAATTTCTGCTTCTGCAAAACAAGCTTGTGATTTAGGGTGGAAACATCTGGGGGAGCAGAGAGGCTTCAGCCCCAGAGCGGGGTGACCGTGGGAACTCCTGACACTTGCCACCAGCATGGAAAAAAACAAAGCAGCTCAAGGCAGGGCTCGTGTGACGTCTCTGCGTTGCTCTGGAGAGGCTAAAATGTAAAAACCCGACCTAATTCACACCCTGAACTGAACCCGTGGCCATGGCAAGGTCTCAGTGCCCTGAGCATTGAGAGGGGCATGAACTGGAAGCTGTGTTTGCCCAGGATCAGTGTGGCTGATCCTCCAGCTCCTTCCAAAAATCAAATTACCCCACTCTCCCCAGGCTGTGTTTAATGGGGCAATGAACAGCAGCACCTTCAGGCAGGCCTGGGAATGCTGGGTTTCACTGGAGACCCTCGGGGCACAGGGAAGTAAATCCAGGGGCTGTTTTCCATCCCCTCCAGTTGCTCAGGGGTAACTGGTGCCACAAACTCCAGCACACCTGGAAACAAAGCTTCTCCCTGGAGCCCCCGGGAAGGTGAGGGCAGTGCAGAGATGTGGCTCTGCTGCCTTGGAAGGGGAGGTTCAAACATCCCTGGAAGGGAGAATCCAAGCCCTCCTCCTCCTCCTGAGGCTGAAGATTTCAAAGCAGCTGGAGGGCTCTGCCCCCAGCTCCCAGCACAGCAAAACCAGTGCAAACTGGGAGCTGACCCACTGCACAGCCCTGTGCTTTGTGCATCCCCCTCTGCACCTCCTGAGCAAAAAAGGCATAAAATGATTCCCTGGAGTAAAATGAGCCTTGGAGTTACTCTGAGCTGTTCCCAAGTGAGTTTTTACAGGAATAATCATCACTCCAGCTGTGATTGTGTAACTGCCAGTGTGAGTCTGACCTGCAGGATTCCACCCCTTCCTCAATCACAGCCGTGGCAATGCAAAGGGATTCCTGGCTGTTTCTACAACAGAGACAAAAAAATACTTTATTCTTAGAAAATCATTAAAATAAAACTTTATTAGAAAATCACAAAGTAACTAAGAGAGCTGGAAAAGGCATCAAGTAATGCCCGAGATGCTGGCTGTTCTGCCCCCCTCACAAAACAAAAAACAGGGAAAGGTTTGGATTGCACAGCACCTTAAAGCCCATCCAGTCCCACCTTCACTGTCCCAGCTGCTCCAAGCCCATCCAGCTGGCCTTGGGCACTGCCAGACAGGACACCCACACAGCTCTGGCATCTGTGCAGGGCACTGCCACCTACCGGGCTTATTCTTCTCTCACTCGGAGCGGATCCCCCCTCAGCTCTCTGCCCTACTCACGGCACATCCCAGAGCAGACAGGCAAGCCTCGCCCGCCATCCCGGACATGACATCGGGCATCCCGGACCATCCGGGCCATCCCGCCGTGCCGGTACCATCCCGGACCATCCAGTACACCGGTCCATCCGGTACCATCCCGGGCCATCCGGGCCCGCGACATCCCGGTACCATCCGCACCCGGGCCATCCCGGGCCGTGCCGGCCATCCCGGGGCCATCCCGGGACCATCCCGGGCCATCCCGGGCCATCCCGGGGCCGTGCCGGTACCATCCCGGGGACCATCCCGGGGCCATCCCGGGGCCATCCCGGGGCCGTGCCGGGCCATCCCGGTACCATCCCGGGGCCATCCCGGGGCCGTGCCGGGGCCATCCCGGTACCATCCGGGCCATCCGGGCCATCCCGGGCCACCCATCCCGGGACCATCCCGGGCCATCCCGGTACCATCCCGGACCATCCGGGCCATCCCGGTACCATCCCGGGCCATCCCGGCCGGCCATCCCGGCCATCCCGGGCCATCCCGGTACCATCCCGGGCCATCCCGTCCACCCGGACCATCCCGCACCCCCGGTCCGGCCATCCCGGACCTCCGGACCATCCCGGGACCATCCCGGGCCATCCCGGGCCGTGCCGGCGCCGCCGCCCCCGCAGCCCCGCCGGGCCTCACCTGCCGCCGGGGGACCGTTCCGGCCGCGAACAGCTCCGGCCGGAGCGCGGCGCCGCGACCCGAACGTTCCGCGCACAAACGTTCCGCCGCCCCGCGGCCGATTTGTGGGGATTTAGCCCCAAAACGCCCACGGGGGCCGGGTCCGGGACACCGAGGGACTGACTGTGCCTGCAGCCCCCCGGAGTGTCACCGGTGCCCTCGGATGTCGTGTCACGGAGCTCCAGCTCTGCCCAGTGCGTCCTGGGGCTCTGGGTCTCGTCTGCAGGATTTCGGGATTTGGGTCAGGGATGGCCTGGGCTGGAGGAACCTTCACACACGGACACTGGGGACACAGGGACACTGGGGATACAGGGACACTGGGGACACACAGACACCCATGGACACATGGACACTCTGGGATACACGGACACTGGGGACACGGACACCATGGACACCCATGGACACCCATGGACACATGGACACCCTGGGGACACAGGGACACTGGGGACACATGGACACCCTGGGACACATGGACACTCTGGGATACACGGACACTGGGGACACACGGACACCCATGGACACAGGGACACCCTGGGGACACACAGACACTGGGACACACAGATACTGGGAACACACAGACACCCATGGACACCCTGGGGACACATGGACACTGGGACACACAGACACTGGGGACACACAGAACTGGGGACACACAGATACTGGGGACACACAGACAGTGGGACCACAATCTGGAACACACAGACACCATGACACCCTGGGGACACGACATGGACACACAGACACTTGGGGCACACAGCCTGGGACCACGATACTGGACACACAACAGTGGCCACAACACCGGACACACAGACCCCTTGGACACCTGCTCCCCATCCCACAAAGCCCCTTCCCCAGTTCCCCATCCCTCCCGCCTCCCCAGTTCCTCCATCCCTCGCCCCCCTCCCCAGTTCCCCCACCCCTCGGCCGTGTCCCCACCGTGCAGCTCTCACACCCTCCCCATTTCACGCCCGTTCCCCCTCCCCATGTCCCCCGCAGGAGCCTCCCAGCCCCCCGGCAGCTCCGCTCGGCCCCAGTGCCAGCGGGTGCGCCGTCGCTGCAGCGCGCCCAGCTCCCCGCCCGTGTCACTCTGCTCATCCCCAGCTGTCACCAGCCTCCCCCCGCAGGGATGAGCCCTTCCCCTGCTGCCGGAGGGTGCCAGCACCCCGCGGTGGCGCAGGGACGCGATGGGGACAGAGCGGGCACATCCCGGGATGTGCCGGGAGCAGGGACCGCGCCCCGCGGGGGTGACGGGGCCGGGCTCCCCCGACGGGGGCAGGCGGGCGGCGGGGCCAGCTGGCCGCGGGCACGGCAGATGTCACCCCGAGCCACCCTCTGCCGCTCCGGGGCCCCGCACCTGGTGCCCACCGGCCATCTGGAGCCGGCCGCCTCCCCGGAGACGATGCTCAGCCGTGGGCAGTGCCGGCACCGCGAGGGAGGGACGGAGCTGCTCCCCGACGGCATGGGCGAGATGGGAGTGGATCCGAGAGCCGGGCTCGGTCCAGATGTGCCCCTGAGCTGGCAGTGGAACCCAAGACCCTGGAATAGCCCAGCCCTGCCCACCCACAGACCCCCGGCTCATGCCATGGTCCCCCGGGCACTGGGCTGTCCCCAAGCAGCCACCACGGGTTCTCATGTCCCTCCCAGCCGAGTGCGAGCCCCGCAGCCTCTGCTGGCGGGAGGGTTTTCCGCCCGCCCTCCCCGCCCTGCTCAGCTCGGTGATTAATTATGGATCCAGCAGAAAGCTTTTATTGCGCCGGAGTTTACTTGTGGCACATCCGTATTTATTAAAGAAAAAAAAAAAAAAAAAAAAAAAAAAAAAGGAAAGTAATTACTGGGGTGGTGTAAACAGCACAAACAACTCTGGGCTGTGGGGATGCTCTGGGTGATGGCGAGTTCATCCCAGTGCTATGGGATGGGATGGGATGGCATGATGGGATGGGATGGCATGGCATGGCGTGCATGGCATGGCATGCATGGCATGGCATGGCATGGCATGGATGGGGATACTGGCAGCTTCCACTGTGGGCACTGCTTGGAGCGAGGATGCAGCACAGTGGGGTGGGAACCTGTCCACCCCTACTGGGACACCCCAA